>JAJSOF020000038.1:47036115-47653615 GCA_025594305.2 Periplaneta americana
AAAAGCTGTGTAAAAAGCGGCAGAGTGAGAAGTTGAGACATGCGGCGGAGTAAAACCAGCGGCGGAGTAACAGTTGAGACATGCGGCGGAGTAAAACCTGTGAGAAGCGGGGAGTAACAGTTGATACATAGGGCGGTGTAAAAGCTGTGAGAAGCGGCAGAGTAACAGTTGAGACATGCGGCGGAGTAAAACCTGTGAGAAGCGGCGGAGTAACAGTTGAGACATGCGGCGGAGTAAAACCTGTGAGTAAAGTTGATACGGCGTGTAAAAGTAACGGCAGTTGACAGTTGAGACATGGGCGGTGTAAAAGCTGTGAGTAAAAGCTGGCAAAGTAACAGTTGAGACATTCGGCGGAGTAAAACCTGTGAGAAGCGGCGAAGTAACAGTTGATACATAGGGCGGTGTAAAAGCTGTGAAAAGCGGCAGAGTAACAGTTGAGACATGCGGCGGAGTAAAACCTGTGAGAAGCGGCGGATTAACAGTTGATAGGGCGGAGTAAAAGCTTATATCGGTGTAAAAGCTGTGAGAAGCGGCAGAGTAACAGTTGAGACATGCGGCGAAGTAAAGTGAAACCTGTGAGAAGCGGCGGAGTAACAGTTGATACATAGGGCGGTGTAAAAGCGGCTGTTGAGAAGTGGCGGAGTAAAAGCGAAGCGGCGGAGTAACAGTTGAGACATAGGGCGGTGTAAAAGCGGAGTAACAGTTGAAATGCGGCAGAGTAACAGTTGAGACATGCGAAGTAAAACCTGTGAGAAGGGCGGAGTAAAACCGGCGACAAGCGGCGGAGTAACAGTTGAGATATGTAAAATATGGCGGAGTAAAACCTGTGAGAAGCGGCGGAAGTAACAGTTGATACATAGGGCGGTGTAAAAGCTGTGAAAAGCGGCAGAGTTACAGTTGAGATATGCGGCGGAGTAAAACCAGTTGATACATGAGAAGCGGCGGATTAACAGTTGATGTTTATGAGATCGGTGTAAAAAAAAGCTGTGAGAAGCGGCAGAGTAACAGTTGAGACATGCGGCGGAGTAAAACCTGTGAGAAGCGACGGATTAAGAGTTGATACATAGGGCGGTATAAAGCTGTGAGAAGCGGCGGAGTAACAGTTGAGATATGCGGTGGAGTAAAACCTGTGAGAAGCGGCGGCGGAGTAACAGTTGATACATAGGGCGGTGTAAAAGCTGTGAGAAGCGGCAGAGTAACAGTTGAGACATGCGGCGGAGTAAAACCTGTGAGAAGCGGCGGATTAACAGTTGATACATAGGGCGGTATAAAAGCTGTGAGAAGCGGCGTAGTAACAGTTGAGATATGCGGCGGAGTAGAACCTGTGAGAAGCGGCGGAGTAACAGTTGATTCATAGGGCGGTGTAAAAGCTGTGTGAAGCGGCGGAGTAACAGTTGAGTCATGCGGCGGAGTAAAACCTGTGAGAAGCGACGGATTAACAGTTGAGACATGCGGCGGAGTAAAACCTGTGAGAAGCGGCGGAGTAACAGTTGAGACATGCGGCGGAGTAAAACCTGTGAGAAGCGGCGGAGTAACAGTTGAGACATGCGGCGGAGTAAAACCTGTGAGAAGCGGCGGAGTAACAGTTGAGACATGCGGAGTAAAACCTAACAGTTGAGAAGCGGAGTTAAACCTGTGAGAAGTGGCGGATTAACAGTTGAGACATGCGGCGGAATAAAACCTGTGAGAAGCGGCGGAGTAACAGTTGAGAGATTCGGCGGAATAAAACCTGTGAGAAGCGGCGGAGTAACAGTTCAGAGATGCGGCGGTGTAACAGATTCAATTAACGAGTAACTGGCAAAACTAAAGTTCGCTATGTATTAATGAAATATTGATTCTTAAATTAAATTTTGCAGTGACTATTAAAATACTTATCAAACTAATTTAGATGTTTATTAAACAATTATTGTGTTGGAAACTTATTCCTCAAATTGAGGTCCACTTAGAATTACACAGATGGCGGATTTCGTCTTGGACACTTGACACATTCTTCAATATATGAATAAAATTTCACGAATTATCAATATTATAAAACAGTTTCAAGCTCAGATCATGATTGCTTTGTATGCATGCTTTAAATTCTTAAAACATTAATTAGTCCAAAGCCAATTTCAGGATGAGTCCCTGCAATTTCCGCAAATGTCTTATGAGCTGCGTGATTTTAATTAAAGTTAGGCTTAAACATCAATATTTACTGTCTGTTAATGTAATATCATTCATTCTTAATAACGGGTTTCTGATATTACATAATCCTTGCGGAACTTGGAGCGACAAAGATTTACAGAGAATGACATTTTGAGTAGGGAAACAAAATGGAAAAACATGTATTCAAAAGCTGTTTTTCTGTGTATGATTTGGGTTACACCTAAGAGACCAAACTCATGAATATCTCTTATGAACGAACCCAGCCTGCAGAACTCAACGAGTTTCCCCATTGTGAGCATTTTTTGTAATTCCTGCTACTAATTTCGAACGTAACGGATACCAAACACTCCTTGGATAGGCCTACTCTGAGAATAGTTTAATTCTGCCTACAGTACTGAGGATTGTCAATATTGGAACCGAAAGTATTCAAGTGTCTCCAGCGACGGGGCATAAGGATAGAAAAGTGCATTGTGTAATGGGATGCAATTGATAGCAAATATTTGTTGAAAATTTTATATGTTGCATAGTAACCAAAGATCTAACTTTTTCGAATGGTTGTACAAGTACGTTTAGGTCAAACTATTTCTTTTTTCACGAAGGTGAAATGTTTTACTCTTTTCCCAACATTCCATTTTCTTATGTAGCGATATATACATATTCCTTTTTAGAGTTTATTTTCCATTAAAATTTAACAGTCTTATCTATACTAATAATAAATCTGTAGCCGAAATTTTTCTGGTAATTTTCGATTTTCCAAAAATAATTGGTCATAACATATAACTAACCACCCTGAAACCGAAAATCGTTTTTTTGAAATTTTTGTTTGTATATCTGTCTGTCTGTCTGTATGTTTGTTACCTTTTCACGCGATAATGGCTGAACCGATTTCGATTAAAATTAGAATATAAATTAAGTTCGTTGTAACTTAGATTATAGGCTATATGGCATTCAAAATACATTATCTAAAAGGGGGATTATAAGGGGGTCTGAATTAAATAAATCGAAATATCTCGCTTATTATTGATTTTTCTGAAATATGTTACATAACAAAAGTTTCTTTAAAAATGATTTCAGATAAGTTTTATTCTCTGAAAAATTTTGATAGGACTGATATTTAATGAGATAAATGAGTTTTAAAATTAAAATAACTGCCATCTAAGGCGGTGTATTGAAATAAAAAACAAATGACTTCGTCTATAAGGGGCCTTGGACACAACAATCGAAAGCTATGAAACATAGCCTACAGACAATGTTTCTGTGTTTGTATGAAGCTAAATTAACCGATTTGTATAAATAATTATTATTTGATCATTGGAAAGTGTAGTTTCTCTGGATGGACATAATGCTATAATGTTATTACAGTAACTTGTGAGTGAATCGAGGACAGGTGAGATTAAAATAGCTTCTTATGCACAGAAAACTTGATAGGTTATTCTGTATATTCATTTCCTGTATTTCTTATAATACTGTTTATGAACATATTCATTTTTATCTCAGAGAATTAACGAACAACGAGAGTGTATTGATTTAGTATGCAGTAATAGTACGTTAGCTTAGCCATCCATTATTTTATAATTCAAATTTTAACTATGCTCAATTGAATCGTGTTAAAATACATAAAATACATATGCAATAAATGCAATGCAAAAAAATTGGGTAATGAGCCAAGCAGATTATGTTGCGCTGTTGTAAAAGTTGTTCCTCCTGAGATTCAAGAGCTCCACAACAAATTAAAAACTTTCTAATTCGAGTACATCCGTTATCAACACACTTTTTCATAATATAATATAATATAAACATAATAATAAATCTGTAGCCAAATTTTTTCTATTAATTTTCGCTTTTCCAAAAATAGTTGGTAATAAGAATTAAGAAAAATATTAAAGGAATTCTCATTGCACCAAATGAGTGGTCTCTGGATCAAAATGATGGCATTTTAATATTTTAAATACAATTTAAATTAAATAACATATTAAACGATTTATCCTTCTATCAAACACGAATGTTCTCTGGATCAAATGTCCTATTTTAATTATGTAATTACTTTATATTTATTTCTAACGGGTGCAGCGGAGCGCACGCGTACGGCTAGTTTCAAATAAACCTTCACAACCGAATAATAAGATATGTTTTCTTTGTTGCATTACATACAAAACAAATATATATGACGCTTCTTTTTAATTGTCATGTTCGCGCTAAATTGGAATATGCCTCTGTAATTTGGTCGCCCACTTGTAAATCACATAGCAATCAAACTGAAAACATTCAAAAATGATTCTCAAGATATCTATATTTAAAATAATATCATTATTCGGCCTTCCATAACAAAATTTCGTACAACAATCTACTTGCTGAGCAAGTTTTATTGTATAAAATATGCAATGGTCTACTGGATAATAGCGAAATATTATCACAAATCCAGTTAACGCTAGAACATCACATTTAAGAAATTGTCAATTGTTATATTACAAAAAATCAGCACATACAGTAAAAATTCACCAGTGTTAAAATGTGTTCAAAATTCAATGGAATATGTAAAACATAGGATCTAGATTTCAGCTATTCTTACATGAAATATATAAACACTAGTGGCTTGTGCAGCAAATGCTGCAAACTAAGTTCATTAGACGTTCAAATAAACATTTTTCAGATTTATTTTCAATGAAGAATACCAGACATTCGGAAAGTTATTTTCTTCCATAACAATGAAAGATACTCTCTCTTGAGCCAATACTGAAGAGAACCACGCATATAAATATCTACACCACACCGCTATTAAATATATGAAAAAGACCCAACACCACTTGATTAAAAATTATAAAAATAATTGATTTTTAATAATATTATTATCTTACGTATGTTTTATAGCTTTCGATAACATATACTATATAGCCGCCACTCAGTAAAATATAGAAATCAAAATCTAATTTAAGTTATTCTCTACATCTACTTATATAACCCCAAAACGTTTCACTTTCATATCATCAATATAGCATTAATATGTATAATTAATGAAAAATAGTCACATCATGGCATTAACTACAATAATATTTCATTTCTAATGGTAATAATGTCATCAAACCACCTCAAGTTTTGTAGTTTTTAATATCCAATACACAGCTGTACCCATAAAATTACACACCACAGAATCGAACCTGTAAATTATTTTTAGTAAGTTAAGTTTTTAATAACCAATTTAATTTGAGCTCTAAATACGTCAGCATTCTTGCAGATCATGGCCTTCGTGTAATATTGTTTAGTGTAGTATGTGTTTTGTTTTATTCTGAAATGCAACACGGCCGACTTGATGCTCGCTTCGCTTCTGCTTTACAAAAAAGCGAAGGGAATATCAAGTCGGCCGTTAATGCTATTAGCTAGTTCTCAAAACTGACGACAGATGGATTTTGGAAAATAGGAAAATTATGTTTAAAAATTGACATTTCACTGAAAACTACTATTTTTCCGAAAAACTTTGAGTTCCAAGCGTCAAAATGAGGGGTCATTTCTTAAAATCCGTCCAGCCGTTTTCCCGTAATTTCCATTACCAGTTCAAATTATATATATAGATTTTCTTATTAATATACGTTATCTAATTATTACTCTGTAGTTTGCCATTTATAACCACATTTTACACCTTTTGGTTATATCTATATTTATCTATTATTCATTATTTTTTATTTTGTATTTTTCTGTGTCTTTTATTTATGTAGTATGTATTTGTCAAACAAATAGTAAAAATAAAAACATTAGAGATTTATATAAGGGCATAAATGAATTCAAGAATGGATATCAGGCAAGGGTAAACGTGATCAAGGATGAGAATGGTGACTTGCTTGCAGACGCTCATTCAATCCTGAACAGATGGAAAAACTATTTTGGACAACTACTAAATATACATAGGCCAAAAGAAATGATCGGGACGAAATTGAAATACAAATTGCTGAGCCATTTATACCCTAACCCACATTTTCACACTTTCTGAAGTCGAAATTGCGATAGAAAATCTGAAAAATTATAAGTCTCCAGGTATCGATCAAATTCCGGCAGAATTAAAACAAGAAGGTGGAAGCGCATTATCTAACGAAATTTATAAGCTTGTAATTGCTATTTGGGAAAAGGAAATTGTACCAGATCAATGGAAGGAGTCCATAATCGTACCTATCTTTAAGAAGGGGACAAGACTAACTGTGGTAACTTTCGAGGAATATCACTTTTGTTGACGTCGTACAAAATTTTGTCTAATATTCTTTTGAGAAGGTTAACTCCATATGTAGATGAAACTATCGGGGATCATCAGTGTGGTTTTAGGCGTAATAGATCAACTATTGACCAGATATTTTGTATTCGACAGATAATGGAGAAAAAATGGGAGTATAAGGGTACAGTGCATCAGTTATTCATAGATTTCAAAAAGGCATATGACTCGGTTAAGAGAGAAGTTTTATATGATATTCTTATTGAATTTGGTATTCCCAAGAAACTAGTTCGATTAATTAAAATGTGTCTCAGTGAAACGTACAGCAGAGTTCGTATAGGTCAGTTTCTGTCAGATGCGTTTCCAATTCACTGTAGGCTGAAGCAAGGAGATGCACTATCACCTTTACTTTTTAACTTTGCTCTAGAGTATGCCATTAGGAAAGTCCAGGATAACAGAGACGGTTTGGAATTGAACGGGTTACATCAGCTGCTTGTCTATGCGGATGACGTGAATATGTTAGGAGGAAAGCCAGAACGATTAGGGAAAACACGGAAATTTGACTGGAAGCAAGTAAAGAGATAGGTTTGGAAGTAAATCCCGAAAAGACAAAGTATATGATTATGTCTCGTGACCAGAATATTGTACGAAATGGAAATATAAAAATTGGAAATTTATCTTTTGAAGAGGTGGAGAAATTCAAATATCTGGGAGCAACAGTAACAAATATAAATGATACTCGGGGGGGGAAATTAAACACAGAATAAATATGGGAAATGCCTGTTATTATTATATTGAGAAACTTTTATCATCCAGTCTGCTGTCAAAAAATCTGAAAGTTGGAATTTATAAAACAGTTATATTACCGGTTGTTCTTTATGGTTGTGAAACTTGGACTCTCACTTTGAGAGAGGAACATAGGTTAAGGGTGTTTGAAAATAAGGTGCTTAGGAAAATATTTGAGGCTAAGAGGGATGAAGTTACAGGAGAATGGAGAAAGTTACACAACACAGAACTGCACGCATTGTATTCTTCACCTGACATAATTAGGAATATTAAATCCAGACGTTTGAGATGGGCAGGGCATGTAGCACGTATGGGCGAATCCAGAAATGCATATAGAGTGTTAGTTGGTAGGCCGGAGGGAAAAATACCTTTAGGGAGGCCGAGACGTAGGTGGGAGGATAATATTAAAATGGATTTGAGGGCGGTGAGATATGATGATAGAGACTGGATTAATCTTGCTCAGGATAGGGACCAATGGCGTGCTTATGTGAGGGCTGCAATGAACCTCCGGGTTCCTTAAAAACCAGTAAGTAAGTATGTATTTGTCTGTTTTTTTTTTTTTTTCATTTTTCATTTGTATTTTTCTTTTATTTTTACACTTGTACTTTGCACTTGTATCTGTTTTGATCTCTTTTTTGATGTTATCACCCAATTTTATGTTCTAAGCAAATATTTGTGCTGTCTTAATTTGGGCTTTGCCCTGTTATAGACATAAATAAATAAATGGAAATTATTCAGGGATATTCGAAGTGATAATATTAATGAGTACTTCAGAGAAACGTCGCGTCGCTTCCTTAGTTTCTGATTGTGCTAAGATCCTTGAAACATACGCTGGAGGAAACAATTTGCAGAACTCGAGAGAGAGAAATGATTAGCGTGTGAGCAACTTTGAAAGTCACCCCATGTCACGAGAAGCACTAAAAATAGTTAGACCTTTATTTTGATCGTGACCACTTAACATTACCACTTTTGTAATTGGTATTCGCTAATTACGCCAATTACTGTGCTTTACACAAGAAGTAGTCTCAAAACCTTCATTATTAGTACCCAACGAAAGGTTGGAGAGTGCTGGGTTTGCAGTAAAAGACCTGCCCTTGGGCAGAAAACTAGGACTGAATAGCCCTGCTTTAACTGACAATTTTTGAGCGAATTATTTCTCGTTTTTATTGCAATTGTACTGCAGTTCATAGCAGTGTTGCCAACCTGTTTAGACTAAAAATCCATAAAATACCTCTTACTTTTTCCCTAGATTCCAAAAAAAATCCCCTTTTTTTACATTTATTTATTTTATTCCATAAATCTTACATGAGCAATGAAGCTTTAAGATGTGGAACAAGTCAAAATTTTACAATATTACAATTACAATTTTTACAAATTTTTATAGTTTTACAATTTAGTAATTTTCTACAATTTTTTAAATTTGGTGCAACTTTTTACAATATTTTGGCGAGATGTAGTGAGATGAGGTGAGGTCCGAGGATTCGCCAAAATATTACCCGGCATTTGCCTTTTGTTTGGGGAAAACCTCGGAAAACCCCAACCAGGTAATCAAATCAAAGGGGGGTAATCAAATCAAAGGGGTTGATGCCAAGGACTCGCCATAGACCATCCAGCTTCAGTCCCACTGCTGTGGAAAACCTCGGAAGAAACCAAAGACTAAAGGGGGATCCAACCCAAGCCCGAACGCAGCTCCGGATCAGCAGCCCAGCGAGTCTGTCGACTGAGCTACATCGATGGCTCTACTAAAAGTATACAATACATAGCCAATCAGATTATTAAATTTACAAACGCAAACGATCTTTCATCAATTGAGCTATATATATATTTATTGGGTTATTTTACGACGCTGTATCAACATCTAGGTTATTTAGCGTCTGAATGAAATGAAGGTGATAATGCCGGTGAAATGAGTCCGGGGTCCAGCACCGAAAGTTACCCAGCATTTGCTCGTTGAGGGAAAACCCCGGAAAAACCCTCAACCAGGTAACTTGCCTCGACCGGGATTCGAACCCGGGCCACCTGATTTCGCAGCCAGACGCGCTCACTTTACTCCACAGGTGTGGACAGTTGAGCTATATGTATAATACAAAACAAGTAAGTTAATTAAATTTAAGGCATAAACATTTCAACCAGTTGTGATATAATTTCAAAATAGGCCTATAGGCCTAATTTCAGCTTAAGATTGAAGATCTTTAGTTTCAGTATATACTTAAACTCTCTTTTTATTAAGGTGTCTCGGTTGAATATTCTTTGTCTCTCATTTCTCGCTTGACGTCACAGTTTACTTTGTAATGCTTTTAATCATCTATCCTACTGATATCAAACATGTCGTTTATCTGTAGATCGATCTGTTAACTCTGTCAGCAAGAAAGTCCGCCTGTCAGTTGGTTAGTCCGTAAGTCGGTCTGTCAGTAACTCGGTCATTCAGGCAACTGGTTGCTCGGTCAGAGAATTAATTGCATCGTTTTTTTTTAGAAACCCCGTAAGTCATGAAATACAAAATTTTGGGGAAACACAAAAAACTGTTTAAAAGAAACGAGTAAATTAAGAATTGGAATATAACAAATATTTCTGTACGCAGAATTATATATTTTTAAATAGAATATGACTCAATATTCATGTCTGAAAATATTTGACTTATGAAGTTTCTCAAAATCTGGTAAAGATTTAACAATCTTTTTGCTTCTGTGCGTCCCGTGACATCATATACGAAGGACTCTATACTTATTTTCAACATACATGACTGATGCATGAAAAGTAGAGATGAACAACGATCGAAAAAGCGAGATTAGTAGCGCCTGCAAAACCGAAAAACTGCACTACAATGTTCTACTGAGTGTTCATTTCAAAGTGTGTCATGACGTCACTGTTGATGAGTCAGCGATTTGAAGCGAGTTTCAGCTTTTATGTCAGAGAATTTGCCTATTAATCAAGGCGTTCAATCTGAACTTGAGAACGTGTACGGTATAACTCGAACAGATGGCGGTCTGTACGGTCTGTGTGCTACCATAACCTCTTTCGAACTGTGTTTTGCGCCGGAAAGTCGTACGCAGGGTATTTGTTATCATCGTTTGCGTACGGCAATATTCCACAACACAAATCAAATGCTCCGTGTCCATGTTGACCGTCGAAGTTAATGTCAACAAATACTTAAGTAATCGTCTTAACCCTCTCCCCATATCTCGACAGTAAGGAAAAAGTCACCTCAGTACATGTTTCGAAACAGTTCACATTCCTGCCACTACCGGCGTTGCCGTACGTATCGGTAAGTACTCTTCAGAATGAACGCCGTACTTGCTAGGCAACTTCTCTGGCATATAGGTAATACGCCTCTGCGGAAGTGTAGCAAGATTGAATTCTCTAGGCTCATCGGCTAGCCACATGACGGTATACAGCGAGCCATGACACATTTTGAACTGAACACCCAGTATACGTCGCGTACTTGACGTAAAGACTGCTTGTGAGTGTTCCGAGACTCGATATTGATGACTCCCGAAGTCAAGCAGCCTTGAATCGCCACAGTTGTTTATACCTGACTGAACTTTTATCTACTTTGGCAACTGTTATATATGTGTATATATAGTATATATATATGTGTATATACAGTATATATATATATATATATATATATATATATATATATATATATATATATATAAACAATCAAGTAGGCCTATTTGAAACATCATCTCTACCTTTCAGTGTATAATAATCTGTACCCCAGTCTTTATTTAATTATTAGCCCCAAATTAAAAGACTAGAAATTTTCTTTTCGTATGTTTAAGATCAAGTGTGCAATCTCAAGTGAAAATATATTAATGTTATGTTTTATGTTTCTTAGAAATACAAATTTATTTGAGAACTGTTTTTTTTTTTTTTCTGTTTATATAACCATAGGTAATATAATATAATAGAACCAGAACATTTTGATAACTAAAATACTGTTTTATTTTGTCTTTTTGTCTCATTTAAACATTATAATGTTATTTATTTCAATGATGTATGTTATTCAAAGTTACGAAATCTTTCCACACCGACCAAATGCTATTTCGAGAATGATGAGCGAGACTCTAAGCGCACGAGAATGACGAGACGAGACTCGAAAGACAAATGCAACGAACACAGCGAGCGAGAGCGGCAGTTAGTTTTGTTCATCCTAATGAAAAGACTTCATTATAAAACAGAATAAATCATTAATAAAATCAAAGGATTAAATGAAAGACTTTTTAAAATTACATGTATGTGAGAACATTGTTTTTATTTTCAATATATTTGATTTTATTGTGGATCACAGATACACTGTATTAGATGTAAGATTTCTCTGTATGGTTTACTATGCGGAAAAAAAAATAGTTAATTTTGTTTGAATACGACATTTACAATATGTAAATTAGTTCGACTAATTAAAATGTGTCTCAGTGAAACATACA
The DNA here is from genome assembly GCA_025594305.2 of Periplaneta americana. Classification (NCBI taxonomy): domain Eukaryota; kingdom Metazoa; phylum Arthropoda; class Insecta; order Blattodea; family Blattidae; genus Periplaneta; species Periplaneta americana. The sequence continues at coordinate 47,047,672 of JAJSOF020000038.1, forward strand.
GCAGAGTTCGTATAGATCAGTTTCTATCTGATGCTTTTCCAATTCACTGCGGGCTAAAGCAGGGAGATGCACTATCACCTTTACTTTTTAATTTCGCTTTAGAATATACCATTAGGAAAGTTCAGGATAACAGGCAGGGTTTGGAATTGAACGGGTTACATCAGCTTCTTGTCTATGCGGATGACGTGAATATGTTAGGAGAAAATCCACAAACGATTAGGGAAAACACGGAAATTTTACTTGAAGCAAGTAAAGCGATCGGTTTGGAAGTAAATCCCGAAAAGACAAAGTATATGATTATGTCTCGTGACCAGAATATTGTACGAAATAGAAATATAAAAATTGGAGATTTATCCTTCGAAGGGGTGGAAAAATTCAAATATCTTGGAGCAACAGTAACAAATATAAATGACACTCGGGTGGAAATTAAACACAGAATAAATATGGGAAATGCGTGTTATTATTCGATTGAGAAGCTTTTATCATCTAGTCTGCTGTCAAAAAATCTGAAAGTTAGAATTTATAAAACAATTATATTACCGGTTGTTCTTTATGCTTGTGAAACTTGGACTCTCACTTTGAGAGAGGAACATAGGTTAAGGGTGTTTGAGAATAAGGTTCTTAGGAAAATATTTGGGGCTAAGCGGGATGAAGTTACAGGAGAATGGAGAAAGTTACACAACGCAGAACTGCACGCATTGTATTCTTCACCTGACATAATTAGGCACATTAAATCCAGACGTTTGAGATGGGCAGGGCATGTAGCACGTATGGGCGAATCCAGAAATTCATATAAAGTGTTAGTTGGGAGACCGGAGGGAAAAAGACCTTTGGGGAGGCCGAGACGTAGAAGGGGGGATAATATTGAAATAGATTTGAGGGAGGTGGGATATGATGATAGAGAATGGATTAATCTTGCACAGGATAGGGACCGATGGTGGGCTTATGTGAGGGCGGCAATGAACCTTCGGGTTCCTTAAAAGCCATTTGTAAGTAAGTAGGTAAGTATTCATTATACTGTACTATACAATTCCTTGCACAGAGTACAAAGAATAATTACTTACATTTGTTATTAATGTAAATTTGATTAAATATATTTCAGGTCGATTGTCAGAGATGTCTGGAAATTTTGAAAGCCAAATGCCGAGACATCCCGACAATATGAATAACAATGGTTCCGCGATTAACTTTCTACATTTCAATCATGCCTTCAAGAAAGTCAACAGCTTCTTTGGAAACGTGGATCCTAAAACACCTGTACAATTTTATAAATATCACCTATATGATCTGCTGAAACCTTTGTGGCTTGAATTGCGTGTTCTAGGAGTGTTACCACTGGAAAAGACAACAGGTAATTGATTTCACTCAATGTTTGCATCTGAAGTCAAGTTTTGTACAATTCACAGTTATTTTGTTCTCCAACATATTGTGTTCTGTGATAGGTAATTTGAATTATCTGTGCACGTGTGTAAATACGTGTATAAGGTGAAATGGGTGAAGTGTAACCCAAAAAAGACGTAGTTAAAATTTAACGGATTAATTAATTACACTGGTTAACAGTGAAAATGTTTGACACTAATTTAGTCCCCAATTGTTAAACTGAGTTTAACAAATATGAAATAAACAACAAAAAGATACAGTTAGCTCTTGTTTCCGAGAAACAGCCAATGCTATAGTGATTGAGCATATACATAGTTTCACTAATTTTTGTGGACTATCACAAATTCCCACATTACTCCTATTGTAATTGTTGTAGAAGAATGGAATATGAGGAATTCTACTAAGAATAGAATAGGCTTTCCTAAGAAATATGTGAGATCTTACTGTCTTCCTCCGACGAGTTTAATGCTGGGATCTGAGGTATTCTTGCCATCGGTGCGGGGGGTTGCAGGTAGATTCTTTTGTTGCTACAGCTAAGCCGAGCCGAGCGGAGTGGGAAGTATTAATCGTCCAAACATATGCAGTCTTCAGTTTGTAGTAGTGTGTGAATATGTCATAAACATATTATTTACCTAGGCCTATATGGTTTTGTTATTAATATATTAAATATATTGTTGCAATTTTTGCTCAAACATCTTCCTGATGTCAGCTATGTTAATATCATATGAATTACTCATATTAAATATTTCACCGTTACAAGTCATTTTTAAGGAAACATTCTGTAAAAAAAGTTTTTGGTTTTATTCTCTTGGAATTTTAGAATATGTGTGATTGGTATCGTGAAAAACAGATTCCTATAATGTCATGCTAAAATCATTTGTTGGTGATATCTTAAAATACAAATCAATTAGTTTTACTTCTCAAGTGAGTTCAGCAATAGCCTACAGTATATTTAAATTGATTACTTTACAAATTTAATTCAATTCTACTAATCACTAAATTTTATAGTATGAGCCTTCTTTTCATTTATATTACTGTAGTTGTGTTATGATTTTTCTTTTTACTTATTTTATTGTCTTTGTATTTGTGGTGGTGTGATGGCCTTAATTTCACCAGAATAAATAAATAAATATATATATATATAAACTAAGTAAATAAGTAAATAAATTAACTAAATAAGTAAATAAATAAACTAAATAAGTAAATAAGTAAACAAATAAATAAATAAACTAAATAAGTAAATAAATAAATACAATTTTCTACAACACTTTCCTTCCCTGAACACGTAAGTAGGAATGGTTGTATCTCTATCTCGCCAAAAATACGTTAGAAAACTAATAGGCATAATGCTCTCGTAAATTGGGCTAATGTTTTCAGTATGATTGTACTTCCTTCCAGACTGCCGCTGTCACTGTTCCCTCCCACCCCAGTACCGCGCTAGACTAGTCGGAACCGCATTCCTCTCATCACTAAACTCCTCAGAGGATGGCAGTAATTGCAATGTTATGAGGTGTAATAAGGGTCGTCAAATTAAAAAAAAAAACAAATTTTATCTATCTCTATTCTTCAATGTACTCGCCAGATATATAAATGCTGATTTTCTTACTTATTTACATGTCCATAATATAGTTTGCAGTAATTAACTTTATCTGCATGCCTCGTCAATGTGTTAACAGCGCAAACAATTTCTGCTATATTTGTGGTGACGTCACATTTGCTAAACAGAAACGTCCACCGACTCCGCTTGTAAAGACAGCATATTTTCCAACATAAATACAGTTATAATTTCAAATCTTGATAGAACACATTTATAATATTTTTGAAATAGCGTAAAATTGTTACTGTCATTTCTTGATATACGTACGAGATACAATAATATTTGAAACACTATTTTTATGTTACACCTTCCCAGACATTTGGGTATTTGTAACTTATGGCATAAATACACACATTCGTTGTGCTAATGAACTTCTAGAGTAAGTAAATGGTGACCAATTCCAGTCAGTATATTTGTCTTTCTTTATAATTAAGTTATCTACAGCCAATTTGAGAACAGTGATTTCCCAAATAGAGATGCAACAGCTGGAAAATACACTCACTTTTAACTTTTTGTCATTTACAAAAAAGAGGTAATTAATAATGAGATATTACGTAAAAGAGAGTTATTAGTTGAAGAATATTAAACTTATGTTCTTCCATTCGCTAGAAGTCACATAAACCAATTAGACAGACTAGTAAAGGGCTGCAAGTTTATCGTTAAACAGTTCACGACGTTCTTCATAACGTTTCCGTTTGCGTGATTACAAACTCCAACTCCATCATCTTAAACAAAACGATTGTGACAAAATAACTGATTTCGGTGCTGAGGCAAAAAGATTTAATCAACAACATATTATACAAAAACAATAAGTTAATTCTAACATAAAAAGTAAAATAAAACAACAAAAATAATTTATATAATATTTCAGATTATACCGAATCGCACGATAAAATTATTCAGTGTAAATGAAATTCTTAACTATTCGTCATATCGATGAAAATCGGCACGCACTGCACTTTATGCCGTGGCATCAACAACCCGACTGACAAGGAAATGTCAGATGCATAGCATGTCCTCATTCCATTTCTACATTGCGTGTCAGGTGACACGACAATCACCTTGCAAGTGTGACAGAACATATCTCGGAAAGATTTTCTATCGATTTCGCTTTACTTACTTACTTACTTACAAATGGCTTTTAAGGAACCCGAAGGTTCATTGCCGCCCTCACATAAGCCCGCCATCGGTCCCTATCCTGTGCAAGATTAAGCCAGTCTCTATCATCATACCCCACCTCCCTCAAATCCATTTTAATATTATCCTCCCATCTACGTCTCGGCCTCCCTAAAGGTCTTTTCCCCTCCGGTCTTCCAACTAACACTCTATATGCATTTCTGGATTCGCCCATACGTGCTACATGCCCTGCCCATCTCAAACGTCTGGATTTCAAGTTCCTAATTATGTCAGGTGAAGAATACAATGCGTGCAGTTCTGTGTTGTGTAACTTTCTCCATTCTCCTGTAACTTCATCCCGCTTAGCCCCAAATATTTTCCTAAGCACCTTATTCTCAAACACCCTTAACCTATGTTCCTCTCTCAGAGTGAGTCCAAGTTTCACAGCCATATAGAAGAACCGGTAATATAACTGTTTTATAAATTCTAACTTTCAGATTTTTGGACAGCAGACTGGATGATAAGAGCTTCTCAACCGAATAATAACACGCATTTCCCATATTTATTCTGCGTTTAATTTCCTCCCGAGTGTCATTTACATTTGTTACTGTTGCTCCAAGATATTTGAATTTTTCCACCTCTTCGAAGGATAAATCTCCAATATTTATATTTCCATTTCGTACAATATTCCCGTCACGAGACATAATCATATACTTTGTCTTTTCGGGATTTACTTCCAAACCGATCGCTTTACTTGCTTCAAGTAAAATTTCCGTGTTTTCCCTAACCGTTTGTGTATTTTCTCCTAACATATTCACGTCATCTGCATAGAAAAGAAGCTGATGTAGCCCGTTCAATTCCAAACCCTGCCTGTTATCCTGAACTTTCCTAATGGCATATTCTAAAGCGAAGTTAAAAAGTAAAGGTGATAGTGCATCTCCCTGCTTTAGCCCGCAGTGAATTGGAAAAGGATCAGATAGAAACTGACCTATACGGACTCTGCTGTATGTTTCACTGAGACACATTTTAATTAATCGAACTAGTTTCTTGGGAATACCAAATTCAATAAGAATATCATATAATACTTCCCTCTTAACCGAGTCATATGCCTTTTTGATCGATTTCGCTTTACGTTACAAAATTACAATTTAAGAAAATTGTAATTTTGTAGGAAAATACATGTGGCTGGGATTCTACTTAATTTTCTCAACTTTCTTGTCTGTCTAGAACATGGATCAACTGTGTTTAGAAGAACATGTGCAGCTATGCTATATTCTGTTACGTTCTATGTGGTGGTGGGAATATACATTGTGTACATTGGCATGGTCAAGGTGAAGGAATTACAAGCGCTGAAACCAAATCAGTTTGATGAGGTGGTAAATGCTTACTTGTTTCTGGTTTATCTACTGCCACATATTGTGATACCTATCTGCCATTGGAAGATGGCAGGTCAAATATGTTGCTTCATGAATGATTGGACAACATTTCAGGTACTAACTTTTAACATATTATTGTGTTTATTATTATTTATTATACTAGACCCAGCAAAGGAAACATATGTTTTTCAAATAACAATGACTCGGTTTTTTTTTCAAGTTCAAAAAAATTAATTCACAAAAAGAAAGAATATACAATTCAGTTTTTGTTGATCAAGTTGAATTTTTAAAGTTAAAAAATGTTAATTAGGCCTACACAAAAAGAAAAGTTTTACAATGCAGTTTTTGTTTATCATTCTTAGTTACTTCCGAAAAATAACGTCTGTAAAGTGGCTCCCTTCCTTCTGTACCCTCTTTTGCAGCATCTCCTCGAAGTTTTGTATTCTCTTCCCAACGTTTCTTCCCCGCTGTAACAATTTCCTGGCGAATGAAATCTTTCAGTTTCTGGATGCAGCGTGGTTTGTTTCGGTAGACCTTTGATTTTACGTAACCCCACTAGACAACGTACTAACAAGTCGGGAAACCGAGGGGACCAACTATAGGTATACCACTTTGTAAATGTAGTTGTAATGCGCATGCGCTAATCTCCCCTCTCACAGTTCTTGTTCATAGCGAACGCTGAGTTCGTAGGGAGTACAGTTGCGTCAAAATGAAGCGATGTGTAGTACAAAATAAATAAATGAATGCTAATAATAGTGATGTGTGTTTAAGTTATAACCAGAGTATTGGTATGTCTTTACGTGAGAAATATTGTTTGATCATAAACTCATGGACGAATATTCCCCCGAAAAATTGAGGAAATTATGTGAGCATGTGCGGAAAATAGAGAACAAATATTTTGACTAGCAGTGTACGGTTGAAGCGGAAGTAAACAACGTAATCCAATGAGAGTCACGATAATAACGGCCTAGTCCCCTAATTTCGGTTAAGACACAGATTTTCATTGGTGATCGACGTCGGGGAATGCACAGAGGGGAACACGCAGCGAATGTAAGAGAAGGAAATGATTTAGGTTTCCGCCATAGCTGCCTTTTCTAAGTGGTCTAGATATAATATCACCGAAATGGGAGATGTCGTGTTGGGGAAACGTGTCACAAACCACCGGCATTGACGCTCCGCCATGTGTGTTGCGGCACTATCCTTCTGAACCACATTTGCCGCATATTGATCTTCGTCTACTCAGTCCTGAAAGAAGGAAATAGTTAAACATTTCGGTATAGAATTTTAATTTTGTTCTGTAAATATATGCAGAAATTTGATCTGAAAAAATATAACTTTCCATTCTGAAAAGTAATTTTGAAATATTACATTTGTTCGGACCAAATTTCTTCACATTTAAAGGACAGAACTAAAATTCTTTCAATCATTTACTATCATAATCTCCTGCTCTCTTAAATTGACTTAGCATATTGCGAATTAAGTTAATGGCTTTTCCAAAACACGTCATGAAATGTTTCGTATAAAACAATTTTTATCTCGGAAAGGAAGCAAAAAAGGAGTAAATTGTATTAAACTCTTTTGTTTGAAATATCTCGAAGAGTAACCTCCTGAAATTAATGACATTACTTACGGTTAAAACAAATTAAATTAAGTTTTATTTAACGACGCCCGCAATTGCCAAGGTTGTATCAGCGTCGTCGGTGTGCCGGAATTTTGTCCCACAGGAGTTATTTTACATGCTAGTAAATCTTCTGACGTAAGCCTATTACATTTAAGCACAATTAAGTGCCATCGATCTGAGCCAGGATCGAACCCGCAACTTCGGGCACAGGACAGCACTATACCGACTGCACCACCCAGGGCAACCTTACGGTTCATCCTGTTTATCAAGACCAGGGCTGGGCACCAAGAGCAAATTCTATTCTCTCACGGGGAGCCATATGACTTCTCTTCAACTCCTTTCTTCCCCGCCGAACACCGCGCAGCGTTGATGCCGTAACGGATGAATATTAAGTGTCCCCGTTTAGAATTTGAAATCATTCCCGGTGCCCAGTCCTGAACTAGACTTTTGTGAATGACTATATTGGGGGCATGATCGCTTAAGGCAGCGGTCATCAGCAGAGTGCACCCTCGGGCTAGCGTATCTTACCCGCGGATAAGAGACAGCACTATGGTGCATCCATGGCTGCTAGCGGATATGCTCTCGCCCTCTCTGCCTGTTGCACGACGGGGTAACTATGAAGACGTAGTTCTACATCAAAATAATGTTGTACCAGCCGTCCCATCGGGATCGGTATGATCTAAAGCCCTATTTTGGTCTAGTGATTGACAGCTTGCTAACAAAGCGATGGATTTTTAAGGATGGTTAAAATAGCTTAGTAGGTGTGGTTTCGTCGGAATTAAAACTGATAGATCAATCGCGTAAAAGAACACAGGTCCTGAATGACACACCTGCAGGTGAAATTTACCCACAATTCCTCTAGACCAGCGGTGACCAAACTGGGTATCGTGATTACATCGTGTAATCAAAGACATTCATACTGGTAAGAGGAGTTTCCTGTACATTGCTCTCTGTGTCGCTCACGTACTGAAGGTAAGCAGTGTCGGTACCAGGTCGCTCTACAAATCCTCTGTCTCTACGAGCAGGAACAGAAGGTTTCGTACAGAATGGGAAGAGGAATTTATTCGCTGTTCTATCGGAGAAAATGCAATATGTTGCTTTGCTCAACGGTTCAATTAGTAGTAGTATATAGAAACGACATTACAGGGCATTACGCTGAATACACAGGCATAACAGGTATTATTATTATTATTATTATTATTATTATTATTATTATTATTATTGTTGTTGTTGTTTATTATTATTATTATTATTATTATTATTATTATTATTATTATTATTATTGCTATTATTTATCAGCAAGTGTTACCATAATTCTTATATACGTGCTTGAATATAACTTACAGGCCTCCATCTTTCCTTGAAGGATAAAATAACTACTAAACTACGTTATATCTCCATTTTAATTTTTAATCTTTAATATTTTGATGGCTATTATCAGTTATTTACTATTTATTGATTTAATAATAATAATAATAATAATAATAATAATAATAATAATAATAATAATAATAATAATAATATAGAGAAACTAATTGAAAATTATGTGCTAATGTAGTAATGAAACGAGTTATTAAACTCCAAGAACTGAAACCAGCTTTAAAAATCGTGTCATGAAGAGAAAGATGACATAAAATGTAAGGAAGCCAGCTATCTAGTGGCGAACGAAATAGCTCGTTCTCTTAAGCCAGTGGTCGTCAGCACTCGCTGAAATGTGCAAAGGGTAAGCGGTGCCGTCCCGTGTGCCCCGTCGTGCAGCAGGAAGAGATAGAGAACATACCTGCTGGTAGCTACGAGTGCACCATGGTGCACTGTGTTTTCCGCGGGTAAAAGACGCTAGCCCCAGGGTGCTCTGCGCTGACGACCGCTGTCTTAAGCCTTCCAACGGAGGAGAGTTTTTTAAAAGCGTAGTGATCAAGGTGGCTGAAATAATTTGTCCAATGAAAGTTGTTAATTAATTTGGAAAAACTGCGCTTTCTCGACTAAATATCCAGAGGAGAATTGGGAGATATCTGATTGTGTTCATGAGGAATATTTAAAAAAAAAAAAAAAAGCAAGAAAATTTATGACAGAAGTTACATTACTGATACAGTAAAGTTTGCGATTTTATTCGCGAGGTTGATGAAGAACTCAATGTTAGTGCACGAACCACCACTGGTTGTAGTTTTCATGCCAAGTATCTCTCCCCCCGTCTCTTTACTTCATAGGCTGTCACTCGCGTGTAATCACTGCTGTTCGAGTTTTGATCACCGCTGCTCTAGAACTTGAAAACTCAACTCTAGTTACCATCCTTGTCTACTTTATCATCACGTGGAGCAGTGGCGGCGCTAGGATTTGCGAGGCCGTAGGCAAACTTGTATTCAAGGCTTCATAGCAATATAATTACAATAATTATTTATTAATTTATTTATTAATTTATTTATTTATTAATTTTATTACATTAATTTATTTATTTATTTATCTAATTTTTACTGAAAAAATCTTGCATTAGCCTGCATCATTACAACGAAAACAAAACAGTAAAAAAAAAAAAAAAACAAATGATCTCTTGAGAAAGTGTAACTGAATAAAAAACAGGAACTTTGAGTAAAAGAACAATCTTCCTTGTCGTTCAGATGTTATAGTCCAATCTTATTTGCAGTCAATCGCGTTGCAGGTTATAAAATTATAAAATTAGTACAACGTTTTGTCATTGCTGCTGATGATGTTATGCACTTTAATCAAGGCTCGAAATGTAAATATAAAATCGGCAAATAATTTTGTTCTTTCGTTGGAGTTAAAAACACAAAGGACATATTTACCGCTCAATTAAATGCGTTTGATTTATTATCATAGGAGTTACGACATGATAATGTTTAACAGTGCGGCAAATAGATTCCTCGTCTGGTAGCTCGGCAACGAAAAACAAAAATTATGAAATCTTAAACCTACCTAGAATACAGCCTTCACTTCCTAAGGCGTAAGCAAAAGAGTCACGCCGGAAATAACAGCGACGTGACTATAATGACACTGCAAAAAATAGCCCGATCGCAAACTCGTGGCACCTGCGTGAAAGACAAACTATTGGTATCCATTGAAATGGATTCGCAAGAGTCTTGCTGAAGGGGGTTTAACAGTACGCTCTATGGTAAAAGTCGCCCGCATATACAGAACTCCCACGAAGCCTTAGAAAAAGCTTTCTTTGAATTGGTGCCACGAGTTTGCGATCCGTCTCTGGAGTTCCATAAACATAGCTCATTAGAATTTATGTTGAGTGACATTGTGAGTATAAAATTTATATTCATTATTAGGTAATGGAATAATGAACTTTAAGAAAATATAGGCTACATTTATTGGCGTTGTATAACGTGTTTTGATCATTTCAAATTTAATTTAACAATTTTGATAATTATTTCAGCTGTATTATTATTTATAACATTTCCTCATCGTTGATCAAACGTGCGCGTGGAGCGGGAGGAACGGAAATAAGACTTTAAGAAAGCCGATCGAAAAGAGGGAAGGAATGATTGAATGCATTTTGACTTCGCTTTTCAAGCAGACTCTGGTGTCAATTATTATTATATTTCATTAAGGTTGAAAATAAATGTTGTTTCCAATGCCTATACCGGGGATAGAATATTAGAAGCTTGGAGGCCGTTACTTTTAAAGATTCCGAGATCCTCCGCATTAAAAGGTACGGTACCATTCAGCTGCAAAACATTTTCATTGAACGGAAGTTATAAAATTGTGAGAGAGCAGCTGGATCAGTGACCCTTAAGTGGTCAACGTTTTCAGTTTGTAGTGCAACGAACAATTCTGCTGTGTGTGGGTTCTTCTGTAGTGACGTCACTGAAGCCTCTAGTTGTTCTGTCCCTGGTGTACCCACTTTCACTTGCGTGATTCGGGTTCCGCATACTGCGGATAGTTGGCAGAACTGTGACCCATTTTCAAATTGCACACCACTTCGGCGGGCCACGTTGTGCATGATGTGTATCTATCAGTGACGGCTGGTGGTTTGAAAATATGGTGGTGCACAATGGATATCGAAGAGGAGTTAAACATACTTTACTTCAAAGTTTAAAACCGTGTATACCTGAGGGGGTATACATATGCAATTAATAAATAAAATGACTAAATACAAGCATACCTATTTATACAGAAAGTCCAAAAGTGGAAGGGGTCGTGGGCGGAGCTCTCTACATTGCGATTTACCATCATGAAAAACATTTGAGCACAGAATCGTCATCAGAATGCTACCAAGTACCAAGTGCAACATTTTCGTTCATAAAATTCAAATGCAGCTTTCGTAGGCTGTCGGGAGATAGCAGCACTTATTGTCAGAACGACAACTCTTACAACATTAAAGCAAAATACAAGCTCCTTTATGTATTGTGCCGTTTGTGTGCAGTGACGTCGCCAGGATCAGAGCAAGGGGGGTGCGGATGGGGTGCGAGATTTAAAAATGGGATGCGAGCTGTAAAAATGTGGTACATAAAAAATCCAAAATGTTCTTTCATGCACTTCCGTGCATACTATACATCTGTTTATTAAATTATTATTATTATTATTATTATTATTATTATTATTATTATTATTATTATTATTATTATTATTGCTCATCACATCCATTACGATACACTATGGGACGTACTGTTCGCGCAACTTATCTGGGCAGCTAAAAGAAAAGCGGGAAATAAAGGTTAAATTGTAGCGGTAGCGTGGCAGGAGAGGGAAGGAGATTAACAGCGAGAGAAGCACTAGTGAATAGTGCCTAGATAAGTTGCGCGGACAATAGTTTTTCACATCCAAGAAATTGTTTTTTTGTTTTTGTTCTTCAAAACAATTTATGCATAGTATTTTGTTAATAAATTGCCCTTTGGGGTGCGGAAAGGGTGCTCCGATTTTTATGGGGTGCTTCGCACCCTTTTCCTAGCGACGTCCCTGTTTGTGTGGATGCAGATTCAGAAAGTAATGTGCGAAATATGCGACTTCCGTTGCACAAGCTGAATGAATACATTTTTTCATGCTTATTACTTCAGACAAATGTCTAGTTGAAACAGATACTTTCCCAGTTGAATTTAGTTTCTTCTGCACTGACGTTGGTGTCCATGTCAGGGAGTGCGACAAACCGTTCTCAATGAGGAAGCATAGAACGCCTCTAACCCCCTGTCCCCGCACTAACCGAACATCTCTATAAACTACCTTTCAACAGGTTTTCAACATCTTTGCAAACCAAGAGGCTCGGAGGCTCCTGCAGACTACAAAACAAGACGCCAGCTGCAGATAGTCATGAATGAAAATTGTAAAAAAAAAATATATATATATATTTTTAATAGTAACAAAGCCGGGAGATTAGGAACATTACTGGGGTGTGTACAAACCTGCAACCCCTTGGTATCTATGTGAAGAGTTATTTCGTTTACTAGGGTGAGTGTATGTTAAGTGTTCGTGTAAAAGTGTAGGGAATGAGTGAGGATGATGATGAAGGTGAGGAAGGGAAAATGGGGAAATCCGGTGCCGGCACTTTAGCTTACTCCTGTCAATAACACCAAGGAGGCCGCCAGGCTTAACGTCCCCATTCGACGAACGAATCACTATCAACAGTGAAATATGCCTTCCCTTCAAATGCACTGTGGACAGATTTTTGGGATTTAAGAAGACATATTTGTGCAGAATTTAGTGACAGTTGGACTGCCATCTCTTCAGTCCCGAGGTAGAAATTTTTACAAGAAAATTTCTGACCACACTGGGAATCGAACCCAGGCTGGCTAGTCTGGAGGCATACACGCTACCACAGAGCTAACTCGATGGATGGTTGAAAATAAATAACAATGTTTTAATAAAAGAAGAAATAGCACGTAAATGAAAGGAAACATAGGGATCTGAATAAAAATCAAATTTTAAATACTCTTAGTCTTTCGGTCTTTATAACGTGTTTTGCAGCCTATTTTGCAAATTTAATTTAGCGCCGCCTCTGATGTGGAGTAATGAATTCCGTTAGAAATGGAACTCTTCATATTGCCAGACAAGTAGGATTCAGAGAGGTCTAAATGTTTATACTTGTAGGGGTTATAAACTGTGCAGCCAAATTATATACCATAGAAGAGGGTAAAGTCGATCAAAATTTTGCAATTTTTTAATGATATTGAGGTTATACAATGGAGATAAGTTCCTCAGCAAATAGCATTTTATAGTCATGTCCTTCACTTATGAAGACACGTTAAAGAATTGAATTACAATCTATAGAAAACTTTTTTTATTTGACTTGAGATCGGGTTGCCTGCTTAAATAGGATAAAGTTGATCATCATTGAATTTTAGTTTAAGATCGATTTTAAAATATTGCGGAGTAAAGTCGATCACTGTTTATGTTTTTAAAAAACAAATTAAGTGTATTGCATATATTTTATTTGTTATAAGGGGTGTAAAAACAATAATAACATTCAATATATGCCTATAGCATTGTATAGTGTATCTTTTGTTACTGTGATCATACTATTCGATACAATTAGACCTATAGGTCTCCACTGTACAATCGTGACTATTATTGCCAACTTACAAAACATAAAAACACATTTTAATACCAACAAACAAAGATTTAAGAATTCAAAATTTACATTGAAATAACACCCTTCAATTATAATCTAAAATGCAATTCAACATTGCTTAGGTTTATATCAGATGTTATTTGAAATCTTCCCCTCCTCATGTCACTTTAGAAACTACGTTGTTCCCATAGTCAGGTACAGATTTTGGGTTACAAAATATGTTCCTTTGGCAGTGCTTCTCTTACGCAAGAAATTCACCATAATTTCGTCTTCCTCTTTCCCCACTATCCCATCATATAAGCTATACTATGAAACTTTTCTGTTTATAAGTGTTAGTTGGAGGTATTTCGGTCAACAATTTATTCTTCCTGCTGGTCCTATCTGTTTCGAGTAGGTCGATAGCATGATCGACTTAACCCTACAAAGGTACAAGTTTTCTTAAAATAATAAGTTTCAATAACTACTAACATTTACGAACTGCAAAACTATTATTTCAGGATACAATCTCAACGAAAAGTACTTAAGTATACTTCCTGTCTCCTTTCACTGCTGACTATAATTTAGAGTTTGTAAGACTTTGTTTTCATTTAAGAGAAAAAGTTGAAAATAACAATTTTCATTTCAACAGTAATTACACAGTGTTCCCATTGTTGGCATTTGCAGGCTTTTTGTTGTCCCTCTCGCTTACATTTGCAACGTAAGGCAATGAAGTCAGCATAACAAAATTTTAACAGGTAACTGAGAAAATATATAATTTTCAATAAAAATCGCAAATGATTGATTTTACACCCACTGGTTGACTTTACCCATTTCTACGGTACTGATATCATTGCATGAATTCTCTGTTTGTTTTTTACCCAGGTACACTTCTTTCAAATCACACACAACGTCATGCCCCTGAAAGAAGGAAGTAAGAACGTGAAAGTAATGGCAGTTCTTGTGCCTGTGTTGTCTATTGTTGCCATAATTGCTGACTGGTCGATGATGCCAGAGTTCAAAGTGTGGGAAATCTGTGGCTATAGCTACACCACCACACTTGTGCACCTGCACGTCGTTTTGTGGTACTGCACATGTTGCAGTGTGGCTGCTTGTGGCCGCCATCTTGTCCACTTGTTATATCAGGTAAGAATAATGAAATTCTCTTAATATTAGACACACTCATAGGAGGAGAAAGAAATATGAATAACATACTGCACAACAATACAGAAAAAAGAAAGGTGATCCCGGTATAATGTGTGAACTTAAAGACGAGATTATATGAAATAATTAGAGTTTACTTACTTACTGGCTTTTAAGGAACCCGAAGGTTCATTGCCGCCCTCACATAAGCCCACCATTGGTCACTATCCTGAACAAAATTGATGCAGTCTCTATCATTATATCCCACCTCCCTCAAATCCTTTTTAATATTATCTTCCCATCTACGTCTCGGCCTCCCCAAAGGTCTTTTTCCCTCCAGCCTCCCAATTAACACTCTGTATGCATTCCTGGATTCGCCCATACGTGCTACATGCTCTGCCCATCTCAAACGTCTGGATTTAATGTTCCTAATGTAAGGTGAAGAATACAATGCGTGCAGTTCTGTGTTGTGTAACTTTCTCCATTCTCCTGTAACTTCATCCCTCTTAGTCCCAAATATTTTCCTAAGCACTGTATTCTCAAAGACCCTTAACCTATGTTCCTCTCTCAAAGTGGGAGTCCAAGTTTCACAACCATAAAGAACAACCGGTAATATAACTTTCAGATTTTTTGACAGCAGACTGGATGATAAAAGCTTCTGAACTGAATAATAACACGCATTTCCCATATTTATTCTGTGTTTAATTTCCTCCCGAGTATCATTTATATTTGTTACTGTTGCTGCCAGGTATTTGAATAATTTCTACTGAAACATAAAATATATTTGTTTTTACATTTGGATTTCTCCATTCTCCTGTAGCTTCATCCCTCTTAGCCCCAAATATTTTCCTAAGCACCTTATTCTCAAACACCCTTAACCTATGTTCCTCTCTCAAAGTGAGAGTCCAAGTTTCACAACCATACAGAACAACCGGTAATATAACTTTCAGATTTTTTGACAGCAGACTAGATGATAAAAGCTTCTCAACCGAATAATAACAGGCATTTCCCTTATTTATTCTGTGTTTAATTTCCTCCCGAGTATCATTTATATTTGTTACAGTTGCTCCCAGGTATTTGAATAATTTCTACTGAAACATAAAATATATTTGTTTTTATATTTGGAAGACCAAAATTTTGCATTTGAGTAGTTACATAGTTCTTCAAACTCTTTACTTTACTGATATTTCATTTTATTTTTCAGGGCACTCAAAATGGACGACATGTGAGCAATTACTGCTCTCTGTGGCAGGATTTGAGTCGACTGAGTCGTAAAATTGGAGAATCATTCTGTTATATTTACGGCCTTATTATCATAATATGGTTTTCAACTATGACTCTTTCCCTGTATGGTGGTCTAACCGGAATTCTAGATCATGGATGTGGTTTGAGAGAATTTGGATTGATTGTTAACGCAACCTTCTGTACCTTCATACTCTTTTTAATATGTGATGCAGGAGAAAAGCTATCTGACGAGGTAAATTCTATATCCACGTTATCTCTGAAAAGAACCTTAGGGTATCCTTTTAAACAATTCCCCTCTACCACATATTTTTCCCAAGATATACTTACCGGACCCACCTGTTCCAAATACAGTCACTGTAATGTAATGAATACCAATTATTCTGGTACCGGTATGTACTTAGTACGAGGCATGTTCTTAAAGCAAGTTCCAAAAGGGTGTAGTAAGTAAACGGGAAGATATTTACAAACCATTTTTGTTGCATTGTATTCTCCACACTTCAATTACTTCTCAACATAATCTCCACCATTGTTGAGGCATTTATCGAGTCTTGGCACAAGTCTTTCTATCCCCTCATTGTAGAATTCACCCGCCTGCAATGCGAACTATTCCCGCACTGCTGTTTTCACTTCATCGTCGCCATCAAAACGTTGACCACAGAGGAACTTCTTGAGGTGCAGGAAGAGATGAAAGTTACTCGGAGCCAAATCCGGGCTGTAGAGGGGATGGTCAATTTGTTCCCAGCCAAATTTCGAGATGAGATTTTGGGTGTCGTCACCATCAAAACGTTGTTGAGGTGCAGGAAGAGATGAAAGTCACTCGGAGCCAAATCCGAGCTGTAGGGGGGGATGGTCAAATTTGTTCCCAGCCAAATTTCGAGATGAGATTTTGGGTGTCGTCACCATCAAAACGTTGTTGAGATGCAGGAAGAGATGAAAGTCACTCAGAGCCAAACCCGAGCTGTAGGGGGGATGGTCAAATTTGTTCCCAGCCAAATTTCGAGATGAGATTTTGGGTGTCGTCACCATCAAAACGTTGTTGAGATGCAGGAAGAGATGAAAGTCACTCGGAGCCAAATCCGAGCTGTAGGGGGATGGTCAATTTGTTCCCAGCCAAATTTCGAGATGAGATTTTGGGTGTCGTCACCATCAAAACGTTGTTGAGGTGCAGGAAGAGATGAAAGTCACTCGGAGCCAAATCCGAGTTGTAGGGGGATGGTCAATTTGTTCCCAGCCAGATTTCGAGATGAGATTTTGGGTGTCGTCACCATTAAAACGTTCGTTGAGGTGCAGGAAGAGATGAAAGTCACTCGGAGCCAAATCCGAACTGTAGGGGGATGGTCAATTTGTTCCCAGCCAAATTTCGAGATGAGATTTTGGGTGTCGTCGCCATCAAAACGTTGACCACCGAGGAACTTCTTGAGGTGCAGGAAGAGATGAAAGTCACTCAGAGCCAAATCGAACTGTAGGGGGGATGGTCAAATTTGTTCCCAGCCAAATTTCGAGATGAGATTTTGGGTGTCGTCGCCATCAAAACGTTGACCACCGAGGAACTTCTTGAGGTGCAGGAAGAGATGAAAGGCACTCAGAGCCAAATCCGGGCTGTAGGCGGGATGGTCAATTTGTTCCCAGCCAAATTTCGAGATGAGATTTTGGGTGTCGTCGCCATCAAAACGTTGACCACCGAGGAATTCTTGAGGTGCAGGAAGAGATGAAAGTCACTCGGAGCCAAATCCGGGCTGTAGGGGGATGGTCAAATTTGTTCCCAGCCAAATTTCGAGATGAGATTTTGGGTGTCGTCGCCATCAAAACGTTGACCACCGAGGAACTTCTTGAGGTGCAGGAAGAGATGAAAGTCACTCGGAGCAAATCCGGGCTGTAGGGGGATGGTCAATTTGTTCCCAGCCAAATTTCGAGATGAGATTTTGGGTGTCGTCGCCATCAAAACGTTACCACCGAGGAACTTCTTGAGGTGCAGGAAGAGATGAAAGTCACTCGGAGCCAAATCCGAGCTGTAGGGGGATGGTCAAATTTGTTCCCAGCCAAATTTCGAGATGAGATTTTGGGTGTCGTCGCCATCAAAACGTTTACCACCGAGGAACTTCTTGAGGTGCAGGAAGAGATGAAAGTCACTCAGAGCCAAATCCGGGCTGTAGGGGGATGGTCAATTTGTTCCCAGTCCAAATTTCGAGATGAGATTTTTTCATCGACAACACATCACCAAATTGTCGTTGACCAAAGAACTTCTGGCATGCTGCTCGTCATGGAAGAGATGAAAGCCCTCTTTGAACTTCCTAACCCATCTCCACCATTCCATCGCTAATGGCATCATCACCATTTACACCCAGCCAAAGTTAACGATGAATGTCAGCTGGTTTGATGTTTCTCGCATTCAGAAACGGGTAACAGACCGCATATCACAGTCGGCGGGGTGCTCGATCACTTTAATCATTTCAACTGATCACAACTAACCACACACACGGACTGAAAGCTCTGAAACTGCATGCACAGCTTGTTGAAGATTGAAGAAGAAAATATGCATGCGCAAAATTACGATTGCAGCGATGTGACATTATTGAAAACGGAACTTACTTTAAGAACACGCCACGTACTTAGCAATCTGGTTACTGTGTGTTTTGTTGAATGTTTGTGTTGTTCGTCATGTAGAGATTTAGAAAATACAAGCTGGACCAAACAAAGTTAATTTTGTAATCAAATTTAACACAAATATTGGGTAGAAATGAAATAACCCTGCAGATTTTCAAGGCGAATAGCTCATGTTTTATGTAATAAAAATGTGTAATACCATATTGGTGGGAAGTTCATAGTTCAATCCAATCATTCCAGTGTCATAACAGCAGTCGCCGTCTTCCAGAAACCAAACCCCACTCCTCTCTGTTCATCCATTGACCTGGCTCTAATCCTCTAGCATCCACAGCTCCTAGTACGCCCTCCATCCAAGTTTTCTTTGGTCGTCCTTTTTTACTTCTTTCTGGTGGGACCCATTTCATAATTATTTTTGGTACCGGTTAATCGTTGTTCTGGCATTCTTCTGTAACCTTTTCCTTTCTATTATATTTACAATGTCTGGCTCGTCTTGCACTTCCATAATTTCTTTTATTCCTCTATTTCTTATTTTTTCCGTAAGTTCATAGTTATATATGTATTTTCCCAAATGTTTAACACCCTTTTATTCGGTAACTATTTCGAATAGGATCGTGATTTTTGTCCATATCAATAGAAGATCTAATAAAGAATTATTTATCCCTCTGGCATATTTCAGTAACGTGGATGGTTTTCGTGTAAATTTAATTTAAAAAGCACTAATTTGAAGCCACTGAACGGTGCAATTAGGTTGCAACATTGTATCTAGAGAGGGAGGTGTGGGGTAGTTCTTCTTGGCAGACATGAGTTAGTTGACCTCTTGCATCTATATAACGACAAGAAAGAGGAGTAGGTATGTTAGCAGCAATGTTGCTAGACTGCTGAAACTTCCATCTCAATTTTCTAATTAACCGTGCATTTAATTATAAAAAATTATATAGGTTTTTTATTCATTTAAGTGTACTCTATCGTTCCTTTGTCTGCAGGATTAATCCATCCTGTATAACATGGCACAGTAGATTATGTCAAGCCAATGCCTTTACAAGACAAAAATAATGGTGAGGGAGGACGACAGTTTCAGTTCCCTGATTCAAGTACTAACAGCAGGCATAGGAGAGTACGTAATTCATCCACCACAAACACTATCTATTTGGTTGTTTGAGAGTGTTGTATTCTTTTGTTTGTGTTTATTTTCTGTATCTCTCTGTTTTATATTATTTTGTACGGTTTTCTTGTTTTCTGTTTTTTTCTGTATTGGGTGTGTTCTTTCTCTCATTTTGTTTCTTATGTTCTTTTTATTTCCTCCGTTTTTGATAGCTTCCTGTGTTTGTGTTTTCTCCAGAAATGTATTAAACTATTACCACTAATGGAAATAAAAATATATCTCTATTTCTTACAGTTGGGCCCGAAATTCCTCGAAAACCTGAGATCTCTGAATGTAGTAGTGAACAGAGACGTCAAACAAGAGGTAATTTAAATTCTGGTACTTGATTTCAGCTGACATTGCCACTAAATTTTTTGCCAGTCACTGAACACTACACTGGTGGCAACATTGTATTAGAGAAAGGTTTTGTAGTTCTTTTTGTACTGAATTATTATAACATCTGCATTGTTCGACAAGAAAGAAGTTATTTGGCAATGGACTGAAAGCAAGAGCACCCAGAAAAATCATCAACGAGAAAATCGTGTAAGTTGATGGAAAAGTATCAATCATGGACCAATGATGGCTGGGCAAAAGTAATATGAAACGATGAAACAAGGTTTCTATATTTGGAAGTGACGGAGTCAAATACGTTCATAGCCGAAATGGAGAAGCTTTGAATCCTGAGTGTCTAATCGAACAATCCTTGCAGAAATACTAAGTCCACTCCTGTGTAGGACTTCCTATATTCACTTTAGAAGATTTCCTTCGACCTTTAATGGTAATCCACAAATCTTCACATCTCTTGACTTACTTTAGGTTTTCTACCAGTCCTAGGTATTGTTTTACAAGATTTTGTGGATTTGTATTCATCCTCACAAACATACCTTCTGGACGCCATACACTTTAGCACCATTACCAAGTTTTCTTGCACTTTCCTTGAACATGTAGTTTATTTTCGAAGTGTGACTGCCCTAGAAGGTGTTTCATTCCTTTCTTTGGAGCCATTGTGATAAAATTCAATAAAGTTTGTTGTAAAGCAATCAGGTGTTAACCTAACGAAATCTTAAGTCAGATTTTAGAAACACATTAATAATGTCTATATTTTATCCTAACAGTGCTCAACAATTTCTAATGATTAACAATAATCTTATAATCAACAATGGACCAGTTTTTTTACAGTAAGTAATAAGAAATTATAATGAAATCTGAAAATAATATTTAGAACTTAAACGTCAAGAACATAATTTCACACATAGTAATGATTATTTATTGTTAAAATATTAGATTTAATATAATACCTTTACACTAACCCCATAATTAACGAATCAGTCACGAATAACATTTTCAATTGTATAAATCTGTGAATCAATACAAATGTTATAATAATTTTGTACAAAAACAAAAAGTTTCAGAATTATTACATACATGCACAGATTCCTCTGTTTCTAACTTTATATCTTTTGTTTCGTTTAGCAATCCTATACCAGTACCTACCTTCATTTTTTTTTAAGTTGTGAAGATAATGTTTCTTATTGTAGGTTAATAAAGAGATACTGTACTGCATTTGCTTTAAAATGTTGTACGTAAATTTATTTTTTATTTCTTTCTGGCTCTTTAAGAAGTCACTTAATTTTATTTCAATGACGTAATACTAAAAAATTCCGTGTGGGGTTACTAAAAATTATGTAATGATAAGATAATAACTGCCTCCCATTGGAGGTAGCCCAGAAGGACTCAGTATACTCTCCTACATGAATTTAAAATATTAAATGTTTACATAAATTTTGTAGAAAGAAAATTAAAATAAACATACAGTATATGAATATAAAGTGAATAAAAAAAATTAAACAGAGTGAATATGATGACCCAGAATTTGGCAAGAGCTTTTCAAAACTGAAGTTATGATGTCAGCAGTAAGTGTCTGTGGTAGTTCAAAAGTCTTCCTGAAGCTTTCAAAGAACTTGGGAATCACACCACGAGCTCCAATAAGAAGACCAATCACCTCAATGTCTTCAAGCTGGTATTTTGCTTTGAAGTAATCAACTATTGGCAGATAAATGTTGATCTTTTCTTTATTGACATCCTCCGGCTGGCTACTCCCCGTTTCAATCCTTATGGTAGGATCAATTATATATCCTTTCTTGGTAGTCTGGGATTTATCGAAACGCACTATGCGATATTTATGCTAAAAGTAAAGTGTTGACAACTGATATTTGTTGCTGATACTCTCTCAGTTTATTTCTGACCTTAATGAAACATATCTCAAAATCAGTTTATAACTCTCCCCCCTTAGAATTGGTTTATACTGGTACCAATAATTTGCTACCAAGTTGTATCAGTTTAATTCAGACATAGATATCATACTACATTTCTTCATAAAGCAAACTAACCTATACCATTAATCCTGTATCATTATTTAAAGAAGGAATTTGAGATTGTAAAAAGATTGTTATAGAAATGCTTTTAATATTTACACTCTTTTGACAAAGTTTCATGTATATCTCAAAAAGTATATTCAGTTTCGTTTTGCATTCAAAACCATTTATCAATATTTAATAGACAGAATCTGTATGGCCATTATAAACATGTTGGTAGAAAAATGATAGCAATATGAGATAACACTAATTGAGATTATAGGCGTAATGTGCTAAAACTTATTTCTTATTTCACTATTTTTGTCTCATCAATGAATTTAATGGAGTTTTTGGTAGGTTATAATGTCTTCCATTTGTGTGTAAAAACAGAGAAATATACAAAAACTTAAAAACTGTAATTTTCGATATATTTTATTACTTCTGATTATGCAAAGTATTAAGCGACAGTACCATGACACAGGGCCGACCAGGGGGGGGGGGACACTATTCTAAGGGAGGGGGTCCTGGCGCCAGGGGGGCCCTGCCCAATTTTTAGATATTTTTTTTTTTTGGAAAAGATGACATAAAATATTTACAAAATATTTTTCAGATGAAAGAAGAACTTCGTTAGCTCACATATTACTGAAATAGTTAATAAGTTTTCAAAAAGTTTTAAGAAGTACCAGTACCAGTAATCTACTATTGAAGGTTATTTCCTTCTTTGTGGAGACATTGTAATAACATTTCCTTTGTTTGTTGGCTTAATACTGTACTGATATTTAAATTACAAAATTTTAACATCCATTGAAATATTGGCGAGGGGGAAGGCCCTGACAAATGTTAGTGTTAGGTGGGTACGAGTCCTATGGGCGACCCTGCATAATACAGTAAAAATTTAACTTCGACATTTTTATGGAAATGCCAATTTTCAGCAATCCTGATCATGAAAATACGGTTTCGGACATGTCTATTTAGCTGCCCACACGCCCGCCTGCCTGCCTGTCAGCTATTTCCCTGTCTGTCTGTCTGTTTTTCAGTGTACAGCGATTTATTTTAAACCATGGATAGATTTTGTTCACATTCAGAAAGTATGAATAAATTTTTCTGGTATGATATTTATGAGATATGAGTAGCTAATAATTCTTGCAAAAAATGAATAGGTCTTCATTTGAAATCAAAAACATAATATGGGGCAATGATATAAACTGATTAATATGTCCTCAGACCCCTAAGTTTCAGAATGGTTAATTATTAGTATAGTAAACCTAGTATAGTATTTATTAGCTGTCGTTATAGAAAAAGCTACCGGTACTGACATTGTGAAAATACAAGTGTAAAACTATTTTACCGGTTATTGAAATATAAAATATTATATTACATACACCACTAAAACAAACTGATTCCAAATACTTCTTAGAGCTTACACTCGAGAGTCAAGATAATCAAATGTAGGCCTATATCATCTAGATCAGATCTGCACAAGGTTTGCGCTCTCCGAGCCGGCTTATAGCTCATGAGTGGAATGCAGATATTAGCTGCGCTCTGTATCTCGTACAAAATAAACACAAAAGGAAGTACTATTACGAGTGTTTATGAAATGAATTCCCGTTCAGTGTTTGCAAAACTATCTTGGACTATTATTAATTAATAAAGAAGTATTTATTTTACAGAAGTAATAGAAATTCTATGGCTACCTAAATGTACAATATCATTTTGTTACATTTTTATTTATCAGTACACCAAAACGAGGTTTTATGCTGTTGGCAGCTGAAAGGAACAGTAGCCTACTGATCATAATGAAATATCAGTTACAGATGTTCTATGCCTGCCTTTATTAAAGTTGATTATAGAAAACAGTTGCTCACAAATATAAATGTTGAGCCAAACATAGCAATCATTTTCACAGCCAGCCTGTGTAGTCGTGGATATTATTACTAATGTTTATTCTTGTAAAACTCAACCAGGCTAGTAGTATTATTCAAACGATCTTTAGCCCTTAGGTCACATTGAAGATCAATAAGTTCGAGCTGTAAATCGTTAAATGTTAAATGTTATGTTCCGTCTTTTAGATTCCTCCATACTGGACTATAGCAGTAGGTAAGCAACGTGAAACAGTTACTGAGAATAGGCCTACACACTGCAGTCCACTAGATAACTGAGTGGTCGTTTCCCTCTCCTCTATCTATAGCAAGTCTATGTCATTCTGACGTATCTTCCTCTCCGTTTCGGCGAGCGGTAAACACCGCTCTCCCGCTCTGAAGGAGTGCGCACGCTCGTTGAGTTCTGTTTGTGCAGGCCTGATCTAGATGAAAATTGAAATACATCAATCCCAAATAATATTTGATTCTCCCTGTTTACATATAGTAAGACAAGAATTAACTTAGTAACAATTTGTGAGAAACTCTTCATATATTATAAAATCATAATAAAAATGAGAGAAAGAAAACTAACAGATCTGAAGAGCTTGATTTTTTAATTTAAAATATTCTTGATATTGGTAATCAATCAAATAACTTTCTTATAGAAAATATTAATGCATTTATACGACACGTGATACTGAGTTCAATTAATTAGGTATAATGAGTGACTTTGAACGCTTTGAACAGTGTTGCGTCTTTCTAAATTAAATTTACCCAATTGAAAAAACTGTTTAATTTGTCAATAAATTAGTTCAGACAGCATTTTGAAATTAATGTTCAAAGTCACCTCGGCGTTCAAGATGTTTTCAACATAATGAGTACTTAAATTTTTTTCAGTGTTGTAGTCTCTTTTTAAAATTGAGTCAATGTAATAGTGACATTGATTAATAAGTGGGATGTTTTCTACATTGTCCCTTCTGTTACAGTTGGATGTGTTTCTTATGAGGTTGCCATGACTGCTCCAGTGATCAACCTTGGTGGATATGTTTCACTCAATAGGAATTTGCTTTTAAATGTGAGTCTTCTGTTAAAGCTTTGCTCTACTATAAACTATTTATATATAAACATAAGAACAGTTATTCATATGAAAGAAAAGCTTTAAATTATTATATTATCATCACTAATTAATATTCTCATATATACAATATACAGAAGGGATCTAAATTCAACCGATAAATTGTATTATTTTAAATATTTTTGAAATAATAAACCACGAGCTGGGAGATAACACCTAAGATTGGTTTACATCTTACTTAACAAATAGAAAACAAAGAGTAGAAATAAACCTATAGTCCATATAGGTATTGGTGCCAATAGAGTAGTCACAAAATTAAACTCGTTCATGATTTAGGAATACAGTAAAATCGCTCATAACCGCCACACAAATAACCGGCAATACCAAAATAACGACACTTTTGGCTGGGCCAAAAAAAAAAAAAAAAAGTTTAAATCTGCCACATTGCCACAGTTTGGGCCGTCAGATTTGCCACATTAGGAATTTCGCACGAACTTTCATTTTCAGTGAGTTTTCTAATCTAAAATTAAGTTAGTGTATTATTTGTGTTGTGTGATGTGTTTTAATAAGGAGAATCCACACAGTTTTTATGTTTATTTAGTTATGTTTGGGCCGTCAGTGTTGCCACATTGTGAAGTTCGCACGAACTTTAATTTTCAGTGAATATTCGAACCTAAAATTAGTGTATTATTTGTGTTGTGTGATGTGTTTTAATAAGAGAAATCCACACAGTTTTTATGTTTATTCAGATATGAGCAAGTGATAGTGAAATAAGCTTCACATGGCTGCAGTTTCAACATTTGGCACCATGAAATACGAACTTTTTTTGTATATACCAGTACCGGTACCGGTACTTATTCAATTATCCGGAAAAATCTCGTATTCGGTACTAGCCTGGTCCCTTTGTTGTCGGGTAAGAGGGATTCTACTGTATTAAACATGGAGTTCTCCAGGAACCAATTGTAGGTGCAGTCCAGTATTAATTATTTACTTTCAACCATAAATAATTTATCCCACGTAATCTTATGTATTTGGAGATGATACAGGTGTAATTATCTCAAGTAAAGAACAATATGATCACATTACAAACACTTCTGATGCAGTGTTAAATCTAATGAATGATTTGTTTAGTGCAAATAAACTAGCAGTTAGTGTTAATAAAACCAGTGTAATTGAATGTAGTACACATAGTAGCAGTGGGAAACTTATACCTTACCTTGGAAAAGCACCGGCCAGGGGTGGGGGGGAAGGAAAAGAAAGAAAAAAAAAAGATAATTATGTATAAAAATTATAATGTGTAAAAAAATTATAGACCTACTTGGTACGGTACTTGTCTATTTAATTTCTAAGTCTGCTCCTTAGTTCTTTCTCCAGAGGTCCGCAGAAGATGCTCCTTTTTATACATAGGTTGGATAAAAAGTTATGGCAACACTGCTGTTACGTGACGATGGTGCGTTCGAGAGCTGCCAGCTATGTGGACATGAACAAGGACTGTTAGATGAGTTAGTGCAGCCAGCGGCCACAGTATTCTGTCAATCTACTGCAGTGTGTAGAACGCTTTCATAGGGATAGTGCGAGCGCCCTAAGACCACGTTTAAAAAACTAGAGCAACGTTCCTGGATCAAAATTGAAGTAACACGAGGTCGTAGTGCACAAGAATGTTTTCAGGCACTGCATGAAGCATGTGCCGATAGAGCGTTGTCATATCGCACAGTGGCACGATGGGTTAAAGCGTTCTGGGAAAACAGGGATGCTGTTCAGGACAACCTCCGTACAGGACGACCCCGCTTGGAGGACAACACAGTTCAACTCCTTGCTTCCCTGTTGGATGCTGATCGCCGATGGACTGCTCATGAGTTAGCAGCAGATGTCACAAAACTGTGCTCCACATTCTGCAAGACATTCTGGGTTACCGCAAAATTACAGGGCGTTGGATACCCCATGAAATTTCCGAAATTTAACAATGGCATCGCTATGCAGTCGCACAGGCCTTGTTGGACCGGTACCAAAGGAAAGATGACGACTTTCTTGGATGAATCATCGCTATGGACGAAACCTGGGCTCGCTCATACGAACCAACCAAACTTGAAACGTCAATCAAATTAATGAAAGCATCCAGGTTCTTCTCGTCCGAAGAAAGTGCGCCCTACACAAAGTGCTGTAAAGGTAATGTTCATTGTGGCGTATGACATTGATGGGGTAATACTGCACCACGCTGTACCTTCAAGGCAGACGGCAAACGCGGACTACTACTGCAGGTTACAGCAGCACCACCTTCGTTCAGCCCTCAAGAGAAAACGACGACACTTGGTGGAACAGAACCCCATCATTCTTCATGATAATGCAAGGAGTCACACCGCTGCTGCTGTCAAGGACCTCTTGCGCCGCTGGTAATGGGAGATTCTGGAACATCCACCGTACTCACCCGATATGAGTCAATGCGATTACGATCTTTTCACTAAAGTGAAAGAACCACTGCGAGGAATCCGGTACAATACCAGAGATGAAATTATCCGTGCTATAAGGTGGTCAATATGGAACATCAACAAAGATGGACGTGCTGATGGTGTACGACACCTTCCAGACATTTGGCAAAAGGTAACAAATAAGGGGGGCGACTATATAGAAGGTATGTAAATGTTGTACCCCTGTAAATAAAGCCATGTCAGAAATATCGAACTGTTGCCATTACTTTTTATCCAGCCCTAGTGTTAAAAACAGAGGTTAGGTGGAAATCTGATTTGTGTCGTGTATTAAAATTATTAATTGTTTTCTTTGGTCCTAAATGTATTTTGGTTTTTAAGATAAAATATCAGGGAAAGAATATGCTCACAAAGTAAGGTCAGTATTTCTAAATTTTGAAACATGTTTCTATATGGTGTCCTTTTGTGCATACCTGTCATTATCCTTAGGGCTTTCTTTTGTAAAATATTAAACCATATTTAGTTATAGACTGAAAGTATGCAAACTTTGCCATTGTAAGTGTATTCATATCACGAATAAAAGATAACAGACAAAGCTCAATTTAGAAGTAATATAGTTTATTCTAGAATATATGTATTTATTTACTTACTGAAAACTAGAAAACTTACTTACTTACTGAAATAAACTTAGGTTACTTAGGCCTACTGGCTTTTAAGGAACCCGGAGGTTCATTGTCGCCCTCACATAATCCCGCCATTGGTCCCTATCCTGAGCAAGATTAATCCAGTCTCTACCATCATATCCCACCTCCCTCAAATCCATTTTAATATTATCTTCCCACCTATGTCTCGGCCTCCCCAAAGGTCTTTTTCCCTCCGGCCTCCCAACTAACACTCTATATGCATTTCTGGATTCGCCCATACGTGCTACATGTCCTGCCCATCTCAAACGTCTGGATTTTATGTTCCTAATTATGTCAGGTGAAGAATACAATGCGTGCAGCTCTGCGTTGTGTAACTTTCTCCATTCTCCTGTAACTTCATCCCTCTTAGCCCCAAATATTTTCCTAAGAACCTTATTCTCAAACACCCTTAATCTCTGTTCCTCTCTCAAAGTGAGAGTCCAAGTTTCACAACCATACAGAACAACCGGTAATATAACTGTTTTATAAATTCTAACTTTCAGATTTTTTGACAGAAAACTAGATGACAAAAGCTTCTCAACCGAATAATAACAGGCATTTCCGATATTTATTCTCTGTTTAATTTCCTCCCAAGTGTCATTTATATTTGTTACTGTTGCTCCAAGATATTTGAATTTTTCCACCTCGCATAAAAAAGATAAATCTCCAGTTTTTATAGTTCCATTTCGTACAATATTCTGGTCACGAGACATAATCATATACTTAGTCTTTATATATGTATTTAAATTATGAAAAATAGAAAATATTCGTTTCTGTGTGAAATTAGGTTTGAAAGGTTTAGCGAGGGATGTCCAGAACTTCTATCTACTACAGTGGTGTCCATGTATGTAGACTACAAAAGAAAAATGCATATACTGTACATTACAATCTGTTTCTTACTTATGACTGTAAGAAATTACATCTTTTATTGAAGACCTGTTCCCTTATGAATAATTTAATGTTTATGTTTCAGCTCATGGCAACGATGGTTTCACAGATGATAATTCTTCTTCAGTTCAGAATAGGAGCCAAACCTGATAATGTATCACAGACTGTGGTATTCAATGAGACATGCAAGTTAATATGTAAAGAACAATGATAAAAACACAAAAATTTGTTGTAAGTAAAATAATATTTTTTAATTATTATAACATTTTTTTATGAAAATGTATGAATAGCAATAATAAAGTCATAGCAATTTACAGTCTCAACGACAGTTTATTAAGAACCATAACTGGAAAGTTGTGGATATCTTATATACTCTTCATTTAATATAGTAACATAATTTTCTTAAATTTAACCTTGAACATTATCTTGTCAACAAGTACTACACCCAAACAGAAGGATTGGCCATGGGATCATCCATATCTAGCATAATAGCAGAGATATTTTTACACAACATAGAACAAACATACGGTACATACTCAACAATGAACACAACAAATATGCAGACAACATAATATACTGGCACAGATACGTAGACGACATACTCATACTATACAAAGGAAACAAACGACAAATACACAAACTACACCAATACATAAACAAAATACACCCAAAACTTCAATACACACTGGAACTTGATAACAACAACTCCATAAATTTCCTAGACATCACTATAGCAAAAGTTGACAACAAATACATCTTCAAAATATACAGAAAACCAACCACTACCACCACACACATACACAACACATCTAACCACCCCACACAACACAAACATGCTGCATTCAGGACTATGGTACACAGATTACTCAACATACCTATGAGCCAAAAACACTACAATGAAGAAGTGAATACAATCAAATACATAGCACAAGAAAATGGTTACAATCCAAACATAATAGACAACATCATAAGGAAGACAAAACAAAAACTTAACAAACACACAAAACACAACACAAACACAAGAACATAAGAAATACATCACACTAACATACGAAAACAAAAGCACACATAACATCGCATCTTCATTCAGAAAACAGAAATACAACATAGCATACAGAACAGAAAACACACTACAAAGACATCACAACACAAACAACACAAACAAATAAATTCAACCACATAGGCGTATACAAACTCACGTGTAATAATTGCGGCAAATTCTACATTGGACAGACAGGCAGATCATTCCAAACATGCTACAAAGAACACATTAAAGCAATAACCAGAGGACACAATACATCTACATATGCTGAACACATAACTAATGCTAACCATACATATAATAACATAAATGCAGACATGGAAATCCTACACATACAACCCAAAAATCAAAAACTCAACACACTGGAACAATATGAAATACACAGACACACTAAAACACATCCTAATCAAATTCTCAACACACAGATCAATTTCAGAACACACACACTATTTGACTCCACTTTTCAACACGCAAATGCACCCCCACAACAGGCAGCGATGTTGAGATGACGCCGAGATCTAGTAGGCTCTGGTGATGATGTACAGTACACACCGAAACAGCTGTAAGTCACACGTGCATATATAATTAACACTAGTAAGTTTGCCATTTAATCAATTAGTTGATTTAATATTGCAAAGCAAAATAAATGCAATAAATTTTATTCAATAAACGAATTTTGCTTATAAATAGCAGAAAAATGTGGATATCGCATTCTTCATTTTTTCTGAGTTAAATATAAATATTTCAGCCAACAACAGATTTGTGCAAATATCTCAATTTTTTTCAAATTGTCGGTTGGCTTATTGTTGCGTAACTCCGTCCAACTGTTTGTTCTGAAGCATTTAGTCTTGAAATGCAACATAATCCTCACTGAAAAATGTTTTTACAATAAGCATTGATTTTACGGTCTTATATGCACCTTATTTTCATATCAGTTCACAGTGAGTTCATGCGGGAGTACAGTCTTTCAACATTTGCATTTGTAGCAGAGATACTATGCATAATGAACTTCATCACTTTCTTAAATTTAGAAGCTTTTCATCAACACTTTTGAACAGACTCACCCTGACTTCACCCAAATGCTTTTTTCATATTTAAGAATGTTCTTCAATTCACTATCTTCTTTGGAATTCAGGACGTTTTTCACAATTATGATCTCATCAAACAAGTGAAATTCAACAGTGTTTGATCTGGTAGCAATTTGCTTCATAGTATGACCTGTTTTTAGAACATTGTATACATCCAGTGTCACCTCCAATGTTGCCAGTGTGGCGAATTCCAATGTCATCAACAGTGATGGAGATATAGTTCTAATGGAATAGCGATTGATATGTCCAGTTGTGCTTTTTCAGTCATTGACTTTCAAAAATGGAACATAACATGTCCCAAAGACCTCTTGGACAGCAGGACACATTAGTGACAAAAGGAATGTTCCCGTATTTTATGGGATGTATGGGAACCCTATTTATAAGATCAACAAAATTAACCTTCTAAGTCCTGAGACATTTGTTGTTTTATTTTTAAAGTTAAATTGAAGTCTACACTTAAAAAAAAGTCACTGAAATGAGGAACAAATGCTGAAAAAATTCTGCAGGTATATTTTTCTATAATTCGGATCCCTGCACACAGGGCTGGGCAAAATACTGACATCCAAGTATTTGAAATACAAATACAAAATACTTCAAAGAATAGTATTTGAAATATAAATACAAAATACTTTTAAATAATTAACCAAAATATTTGTATTTCAAATACTCGAAATACATTTATATTTCAAGTACTCGATACAATATAGGCCTAAAGAAATAAGAATGTTACTGAAAATGTAAAATATTATATTAACATTAAAAGTATTTTTACCTCGAAGTTTTATATAAACACTGTAACTGAACATTCTTCCTTTTCCCAGTCAGCAATGAATTGTTTTGCTATTAGATCTATGCAAAAGATAGTAAATATCAATACCTTAAAAACAATATACTTTGCATACTTCCACTCGGTAATGAGTTTTGGAATAATATTCTGGGGAAATTCCACAGATAGTAACAATATATTTCTATTACAAAAAAGAGTAATTAGAATAATAGTAGGTGCGAAATCTAGGGAGTCGTGTAGGACTATTTTCAAAAAACTACAAATAATGCCCATGGCTTGTCAGTATATCTTTTCATTAATAGTCTTCCTCGTATGCAATCGTGAAAACTTTGTAACTAATTCAACAGTTCATAGCATAAATACACGTCAAAAACAGACTTTCATACTCCATCGGCAAGTCTATCGTGCTATCAAAAAGGAGTGAGTTATATGGCAGTAAAAATGTTTAATAGCCTCCCTATCGATATAAAAAATGAAACTCAAAAGATAAAATTATTTAGGGCCAAATTAAAGAAGTACCTAATTTCTCACGCCTTCTATTCTGTAGGTGAATTCATGACATTCAATAACACTTCATGAAATTGATACTAAAACTGTGTGTTGTACTAGTAGACTATATTGTAAATCTCGTGTGTATATATTTGATCTAGACTGTGACTATAAATTAAGATTTTATAATAGTACCGGTATTAAGTTTTTTGACTTGTTCCATATTCTAGCTGTAAGCATGTATGAATACCATGGAATGTTAATAAATACAATACAATACAATACAATTATGCTACATATGAATAATTACTGCTCCCTTAAAAAAACAGATTCTTAAGAAGTTTATCAGATAAGGATCCCCTTGCTTGTGAATGAATAAATCCTGCAAAACATAACAATCTTTCTACAGGCACAGAGGAACACAGACTTGTATTATACTTTATAAAAGTTTGTTTCACTGTTGGTAATTCTCTAGAGAGCACAGGTTTGTCCCTTTGCCATTGAAAAATTGTATGAGCTCATACTCCGCAGTAGACAAGTTCTTTTCGTTTTGCTTTTCAAAATCTGTTGTACTTGAGTTGAAAACATAAGAATTGTTTTCATCGTCTGAACTGACCAAAGGTGTAGCAGAGAACTGCTCAGCTGATTTCACGTACATATTCTGTATTCTCTTCTTATCATTTGGTGAGGCAGTGTCAGGTAGCCATCTCATCTTAAATGATGGGTGGAAGCAAGCTGCCAAAATAGCTATATTTGCTTCTGGGGTCAGATCAAACATCGCTTTAAATCTTGATGAAAGCGAACTTATTAGGATTGGAGTTACTTGGAATAGATGGCGTAGATTGCTAGATAACAGAATATGTAATCTGTTTTGGAGGAAAATTAATGTGGGAAAAAGTTGGCCATAATAACACGTCTTCTCATTTTGCATTAAATCAAGGGCTACTGTAATGGGTTTCATGACAAGAAGAAGAAGAAAGTATTTTGAGTATTTGAAATACAAAATACATTAATTTTATGTATTTAAATACAAAATACAAAAACTGCTACTTACAAATTACTAAAATACAAATTATTTCAAATACATGTATTTCAAATGCCCAACCCTGACTTCAACAAACAAAATCTTATATCATAATCATGGAAAAAATGGAACTACTCATCAAATTCGAAGGATATAAAAATCCCGATTTACACTAAAATCGTCTGTAGCTGCATTTAGATTGGCAACAGGTCATGATTAGAAATAAATGAGGCATTGACATGGAAAGGTCAGTAACTGCCAAAAATTGAATTTTTAGGTTTTTCATTAAAAGGTAGTAAATGGATGCCAACACCTCAAAATATGTCCTCAGTGGCTGAATGATAAATCTTTGAAAAGTTGGAAACGTGCAAGTCTCAGAATGTAACTTTGTATGTCAAAGCTGTTTAGAAAACGGATAAAATAGTAACTCCTTTTACAACATCAGAGTTTGTCATATTCAAATATGTATTTGATAACTGTGCAGGGCAGAATAAGAATCGGATGATTCTAATGGTCCTGATTTACATTATTGCCAAGAAACATTTTGATTCAGTGGACTTGAAATTCCTGGTATCAGAACATTCCTACATGCCATGTGATAGGGAATTTGGCATCATAGAGAAAAAAAAAAAAAAAAGATGCAAGACCATGGTTCCAGAAGAGGTAAGGCCTAATAATCTAATAATGATGGATAATTTCTTCGACTTTTCTGCAGAATGTGACAAGTTTTTGAATACAACTCCTATCAAAATCAGCACCTTCAACTGGATTAAACTCTCAAGAGCTGATTTTCCTCTAATAAAAAGCAAGACAGTCAAATTTAATGACCTTGAAATGTGGACAGAGCACAGGATTTTAAGAAAACAGTCATTAACGTCAAACTATCTTGCAGTGCTTGCAACACCTTGAAAAAGACCAGTCGTCCCTGATGCCAAAAAAGAGACTTGTTATCTATGTTAGGCTTCCTCGATGAAAAGTATCATGCATTTTACCGAAAAATTTATGCATAATGTATAAATAACGTTAATTCTCAGTTTGGCTAAGGAGCGATTTCAATGTTGTATTTTCATAAAAAGATTTCACAGATAAATCTGTGCCAGGCTTTTCAAATTTCATATGTAATACAAACATGAGTGTATGGCTTTCATTTAAAGCAGTTCCTGTAATAATGTAAGTGAGAAAGTGTTCATAAATTTGTTTTTGCTTCCCCTGAAAAATTTTGTTTTTGGCAGTTACTACCTTTCCCATGTCAGCGCCTCAAATATTGACTTAAAATTAAATACACTTTTGTAATTAGTAATTACTCAGTGAATAATAGCTTTTTGTATGTTATTTTTGTTCCTATAACCATTCGTCTCTCCTCTGGCAAACTAGTTTGCCAGAGGAGGGACACATTGTCTTATTCTTGTCTGCATTTGCCTTCATCCCATACTGCTCGCAGCTGTCTATTATCATATCCGTTCTTAGTATCATCTCCTCTTGAGTTAAAGATGTTGTATCATCAGCAAATCTTACGCACTTTATTCTTCTTCCTCCTAGTATCACTCCTCCCATATTCTGGAAACAGTTCTTCACTAAATCCTCCAAATAGATGTTGAACAGGGTAGGTGATAAAGGGCATCCGTGTTGAACTCCTCTTCCTATTTCATTTCCCTCTGACATTTCTGTTATTCTGACTTTAGGCCACTTGAATTTTCCAAGTTCTGTTGAGTCGAAATTGAATAATACCTTTTTCCATGTAAAGACCCAGAAACAAAATTTGGACCACCTGAATTTTTAAGTTCCAGTTATAATATCCTACGCAACTTGGATGTATACAATGTGAGATAATGATAATGATAATGATGCCAAGGAGATGATTTCGATAGAGAATAACTATGATAATGATGATAATAGTAATAATAATAATAATAATAATAATAGTGGTTTTAATAAATAATAATTTATTTATTTATTTATTTATTTATTTATTTATTTATTTATTTATTTATTTATTTATTTATTTATTTAAAATATTAATGTGCAAAACAACAGCATAAGGCCAATTACAGTTTAGCACGGATACAGGACAAAACAAAACAACAAATGATGATGATGAGAATGAATGATAGAAAATGGCAGTAGTAGTAATAATAATAATAATAATAATAATAATAATAATAATAATAATAATAAATAATAATACAAGAACAGTAGTGGTTTTGATAACGACAATAATAATAATAATAATAATAATAATAATAATAATAATAATAATAATAATAAAGAACGGTAGTGGTTTTGAAAACGACAATAATAATAATAATAATAATAATAATAATAATAATAATAATAATAATAATAA
Organism: Periplaneta americana; assembly: GCA_025594305.2. Lineage (NCBI taxonomy): Eukaryota > Metazoa > Arthropoda > Insecta > Blattodea > Blattidae > Periplaneta > Periplaneta americana. Next base: position 47,083,453 of record JAJSOF020000038.1, read on the forward strand.
TAAAGAACGGTAGTGGTTTTGATAACGACAATAATAATAATAATAATAATAATAATAATAATAATAATAATAATAAATAATAATAATAAAGAACGGTAGTGGTTTTGATAACGACAATAATAATAATAATAATAATAATAATAATAATAAAGTAAAGTAATAATAATAAAGAACGGTACAGTAGTGGTTTTGATAACGACAATAATAATAATAATAATAATAATAATAATAATAATAATAATAATAGTAATAGTAATAATAATAAAGAACGGTAGTGGTTTTGATAACGACAATAATAATAATAATAATAATAATAATAATAATAATAGTAATAATAATAAAGAACGGTAGTGGTTTTGATAACGACAATAATAATAATAATAATAATAATAATAATAATAATAATAATAATAATAATAATAGTAATAATAATAAAGAACGGTAGTGGTTTGATAACGACAATAATAATAATAATAATAATAATAATAATAATAATAATAATAGTAATAGCAAATAATAATAAAGAACGGTAGTGGTTTTGATAACGACAATAATAATAATAATAATAATAATAGTAATAGTAATAATAATAAAGAACGGTAGTGGTTTTGATAACGACAATAAATAATAATAATAATAATAATAATAATAATAATAATAATAATAATAGTAATAGTAATAATAATAAAGAACGGTAGTGGTTTTGATAACGACAATAATAATAATAATAATAATAATAATAATAATAATAATAGTAATATAATAATAATAATAAAGAACGGTAGTGGTTTTGATAACGACAATAATAATAATAATAATAATAATAATAATAATAATAATAATAATAATAATAATAATAATATAATAGTAATAATAATAAAGAACGGTAGTGGTTTTGATAACGACAATAATAATAATAATAATAATAATAATAATAATAATAATAGTAATAATAATAATAATAAAGAACGGTAGTGGTTTTGATAACGACAATAATAATAATAATAATAATAGTAATAGTAATAATCAGGGAACGGATTTATATGGACTAAAAATATATGAAATATGTAAATATATATGTAGTTATTTTTACCAAAATATGGAATTAAATATGGATTTTTACCAAAATATGGAATTAAATATGGACTTAAAATTATAAAAAAATGACTATGTACGTTAAATATTGGTACATTTTAATCAAACTAAACAAAAAATATAATGGACGTACCTTATCTTCCAATGTAGTTTCAACAAAACACAATTTTTATTGTCTGTTACCATAACAATAGGTTACAAACATTTCTTTCAAGTGCTGAAAAGTGAATCTTCTTCTATTGTCTCTGAGGATAGATTTATACTGACTAAAAGAGCGTTCGACGTCACAAGAAGTAACTGGTACATAATTCGATTTCACAATGTCTGCTGGGGATAAGTCCAAGTTAATCTTCACTGTTGATTCACCACTCATCACAGCAACAACCTTTGTAGTTCTTCATATCCAGGGTTTTTGAAAGTACAGTGTCCACCTTAGCTCTTACTGCATCTGCAACTTTACCTCTACCACGATTCAGTTGTTCCACAGTACTATTTATAATTTCAAAACTTTCAGATAGTGAAAGGTGCCTATTTTGGAGACTTTTGAGCGTTTTTATGATGCATGAAAATGTATGCTGAATGTGAGCTAAGTCATTCTTCACACTTATGTCACAGGTAACTGTTTTCGCAGTATCAATTGAGACTGCATCTTCAGAGTCCAATGCAAGGAGAACATTGTTAATAGAGTCTATATGTTCGGCATAATATTCAACTGCTTCTAGCCATGTACCCCATCTAGTTAAAATTGGCTTTGGTGGCAATGGAATTTCAGGGTACATTTCTTTCAACACGTTAACTCTACTGGGAGCTTTGAGAAATACTTTTTCACTGATGAAATCAACAAATCTACTTTAGGGAAATTGTCTCTGACCACTTCTGCCACACGATGAAATGCATGCGCCACACAAGTAAAATGAGTCAATTTAGGATATACAACAGATAATGCTTGTCCAGCTTTGACCATATAAGGGCAGCATCGCTAATAAAGAATAACACATTATCGTACATAATACCCTTTGGCCACAGGATACCCATAGCTTCGTTGAACAGTTTAACTATAGTTTTGTTATTGCACTTTTCTAGAACATCACAATGTAAAAGAATTCGTTCAGAATATTGTTCACTTAACAAACCGATAACTACATTACCAACAAGTCTACCTTCTTTGTCGGGAGTCTCATCAATGGAAACCCAAATTGAACTATCTTTAATTTCATCTCTTATCTTCTGTATTGTCTCATCGTAGATGGATGGAGCATACGTCTTCCTAAGTGTTGACTCATCCGGGATTGTATGTTGAGTATATTTTCAAGGAATTCCCTGAAGACCTTATTCTTTAGTTTGTAGAGAGGAATATCAGCAGAGATGAGAGAACGGCACAGGTCGATGTTAAACTCAGATCTTACATTCGATGTTGTTGGTTGTGTTAAAAACAATTGTCTCTGCTTGGAATTTAGTTGTTTGTTGGCCTGATGTTTACTAGTTGTAATGTGTTGTTGCACCAGGAACTTTTGTGTAGATGATACTGCACACTGACACAAATTACAAAATAATATTTTATTGTCAGTTGATAAACCATCTTCTTTAAATTCTGAAATGTAACTTGTTAGTTTTGATTTTAAATTGACTGAATGACGTACTTTTGGCATATTTACCGTCTTTATAGTATGATTTACAAAACTGAACCTATGTGTGTACTCTGACTGGCATTTAACTGTTGAGCTGCACAACTGAAGTCTGTTAAAAATTTTAAATTAAATTAATACAGTTTTGTAACTTACTTTCCCATTGTTGATAGGACTGCTAATTTTCAAATAACTCTGATGTTAAAGGGATTACTGAACATGTGTTTAAATCTCTATTGTTGAAATGTATTTTTAAAAGTTAATGGAATTTTGTTTTGTTTTATTGTTAAACCTAATATAATATGGACTGTTTTATATGAAATATGGAAAATATATGGAAATTAACGAAAATATGTACTAAACTCTAAAATATGGAAAAATATGGAAAATAAAAGTAGGATTTTTCAACCCTACACATTGTGAAACATAAAGATAATGCAAAATATAAATTATATTAGCTTTATAAGTAAATATGTATTTACATATAAATCCTTTCCTGGTAATAATAATAAAGAACGGTAGTGGTTTTGAAAACGACAATAATAATAATAATAATAATAATAATAATAATAATAATAATAATAATAGTAATAGTAATAATAATAAAGAACGGTAGTGGTTTTGATAACGACAATAATAATAATAATAATAATAATAATAATAATAATAATAGTAATAATAATAAAGAACGGTAGTGGTTTTGATAACGACAATAATAATAATAATAATAATAATAATAATAATAATAATAATAATAGTAATAATAATAAAGAACGGTAGTGGTTTTGATAACGACAATAATAATAATAATAATAATAATAATAATAATAATAATAATAATAATAATAGTAATAATAATAAAGAACGGTAGTGGTTTTGATAACGACAATAATAATAATAATAATAATAATAATAATAATAATAATAATAATAGTAATAGTAATAATAATAAAGAACGGTAGTGGTTTTGATAACGACAATAATAATAATAATAATAATAATAATAATAATAATAATAATAATAATAGTAATAGTAATAATAATAAAGAACGGTAGTGGTTTTGATAACGACAATAATAATAATAATAATAATAATAATAATAATAATAGTAATAATAATAAAGAACGGTAGTGGTTTTGATAACGACAATAATAATAATAATAATAATAATAATAATACAAGCACGGTAGTGGTTTTGATAATTATTTATTTATTTATTTAATGTGCTGTACAACAGCCAGTGGCCAATTACAGTTCAGCACAAATATAACAAACACATAAAACAAAAATAATTATTACACATAAATATAATTACAATTAATTACAATAATGACGATGAATGGATAACTAAGAATACTATGAGACAATGATAATTGAGTATAATGTCTAAAAAAATACATGAATGATAAATCGTTGCCAAGAGCAAACTAAGTCTATACATTGAAGGGATCGAATTCGCTGCCATGCATGTTGGCATTTTTAATGCATCTGGAGACTGGTGAAAAAAATTTCGAATTTCTAATATAGAAAAGTTTGTGGGCTCTCATATCTTTTGTTGGAATACGTAAGGTAATATTGTTTAAGAAAGAGTCACAGGATATATCACCTTTGAGGACTTTACAAAAGAACAGATAATCTAGCTCATGGCGTCTAGCATATAGATTTTGACAATTAAAATATTCACATTTTCTCTCATAACTATACCCGGAATTAATGGGCAGAAATCTGAATGAACATAAGGATATAAATTTTCTTTGTATATTTTATAATTTAGCCGAGTCCGTAGTTGTAATCGAGTTCCAAACTACAGATGCATATTCGAGTTTCGATCGCACCAATGTATAGTATAGCATTAAAAGAGAATCGGGCGTGGAAAAAGAATAAGTTATTGACCGTATTATTCCTAGCATTCTGATTGCGTGATTGTAAATGTAATCAACGTGACTATGAAAATACAATTTACTGTCAAAGAATATTCCCAAATCTTTTACGCAATCCGTTCTGTTAATTAGTACATTATTTAGATAATAATTAAATTTCAGTGAAGAAGTTTTTCTAGAAAAGGTTATTACATTAGTCTTGGATACGTTAATTTTCATACCATTTTCTTCCGACCATTTAGCGACTGAATTAATGTCACATTGAAGTGATTGACAGTCAGTACTACTTTTGATTGTACGAAAAATTTTTAAATCGTCTGCAAATAATAAAGTCAGAACTTATTCTTTTACATATATCATCTATGAATATAATAAATAGGAGAGGTCCTAAAGTAGATCCCTGCGGGACTCCGCAATTTATATTATAAGAATAAGAGTGTATATTAAACAGTCTTACACATGAAACTCTATTACTTAAATAATTTTCGAACCACTTTACGTAGCTTACAGAAAGGTCAATATTTCCTAACTTATGAAGAAGGATATAGTGCGGAACTACATCAAAAGCTTTGCTGAAATCAAAATATATTGAATCAGTTTGTCCCTGCGTTTCAATTATTGGTACAATTTGATTTAGATATGTGACCAGGTTAGTGACAGTGGATTTAGTTTTAGTAAATCCATGTTGTGAAGAATTGAGCTTGTTTTTCACATAAAACGATATATGTCTGTGAATAATGGTTTCAAAAATTTTTGAAAAGTTATTTAGGATCGAGATAGGTCTGTAGTTTCTGACATCATTTCTTTTTCCGTTTTTAAATATAGGAATAATTGCAGCTTGTTTCCATAGTGAGGGAAATTCACCATTTTTGAAACTAATATTAAATATGTGGGCTAAAAGAGGAATAAATATATTAGAGCATCCTTTAATTATAAAATTTGGAATACCGTCAGTGCCAGTTGTTTTTGTTGGTTTCAGTTTTTTAATTGCTTTACACACGTCATCATGTGTTACTTTAGGTATAGGTAATGAGTCTGTTATATTCGTAATAATGTTTTCATATGTATGGCTGTGTTTAGTCTGAACAGATTTGAAGTGATCAGCAAAAGCATTGACAATGTCTAACTGATCTGTGATGTGTTTATCGTTAAGAATTAATTCAGAGGGATAATTATCTGTCTTCCGAAATTATTCAACATATTTCCAAAACTTTTTTGGTTCCGTTTTAAGATTTTCATTAATATTTTGAAGCCATGATAATTTATCCGATTTAATTTTAGATTTCACAAGTTTTCTATAGTAGGAAAATGCTTGATAAGAAAATTCAGTTTTGAATTTTTTATATTTTTTTATGTGCATGGTCTTTCTTTCTAATAAGTTTACTTAAGGTGTTATAAAACCATTGTGGATAACTAGACCTTTTGACTCGAGTGACAGGAACTGCCTGGGATATGACACTATTAACTACTGAACATAGTGAGCTAGCTGCATCGTTAACATCGACAGCTTGGTAAACACAGGACCAATCGTAATTATATAGACTCCAATATAAATTCAAGTAATCACCTTGAGAATAATTTGGGAAAGAATTTTGTTGATTCTGGGGAGAAAAATTTAGTGTGACTTCAATGACAATAATAATAATAATAATAATAATAATAATAATAATAATAATAATAATAATAATACAAGCACGGTAGTGGTTTTGATAATGACAATAGTCATAATAATAATAATAATAATAATAATAATAATAATAGTAATAATAATAATAATAATAATAATACAAGCACGGTAGTGGTTTTGATAACGACAATAATAATAATAATAATAAATAATAATAATAATAATACACTGACATAATAGCAGAGTACAGGAATGTCTCAGACACAGTGTAACTTTGTTTTGGATCCTCCCGTATTTTGTTGTTTCATAGATATATGCTTAGTAGGCCTTAATGGGAGAGGACGGTATTTCTTAAAACTTTTTTCCCATTTTTTGGGGTAAAATTTTAATTTTCTGTATGCAGAGAACTCATGGGTATAGCAACTGAACCAAATATAAATATATAAAAAAATATTTTTGGGCCCAGATTTGGAAAAAAATATACCCAACGCAGTATTTTACTTAAATCGATATATCTAAGCCATTTTTAAAGATAAATTAAACAGGTTTTTACATTTTACTTGGAAAAGGATACTCTACAAACTGTCTGTAACAGAATTTTGATATTAGTCCCTACATTTGTAAAATAAACAATTAAAATTTAAGAACATTTTTATTTCCTTTTTTGAAAACAGAGAGACATATTTTTAAAATGAAATTAATTAGCAAAATTCTGTTACAAAGAAAGGTTTCCTAATAGCCTAGAGAATGTATGTTCTAAATTTCATTGATGTATGTTTAATAGTTCGGAAATTACATCCATTTTTGTCTAGCAATGTAGCAAAAAAATGAAGTTATCCGAAACAAAATCGAAGGGGCGTGTGATTCAAAAATCCAGAACGTAGGAGCTTTAAAAATGGTGTCTGAACATCCGATAAGGGCATAAATACTCACAAAATGTTGTGTAATGTATTCCACACATATCACAGAATGTTTTAAAGAATTTTTTTAATTTACTCTTTTTTTTTTTTTTTACAAAAATACCATCCCCTACCATACACTTTGTGCATCCTTGGCCAAACATAAATCTCGTGTTTAGAACTTACTTAATTATTGCTTAGCTCTGCAGTTAAATGGACGCAATACAATTTTATTATCGAGCTAATGAGGGTTGAGAATATTTTCGTGTAACTCGCAGATGTTATTAATCAAAGATAATAGGTTTTTGATTATATGACTTCATATTTAAAGAGTACAAAAAACTCGTAAAGTAATTCATCTCGTTGGCTTCTTTTTATGCACCTCATTTGGTCAGATCTTGATAGCTTTCGTGAAGGTTCAGAGGTCAGGATGATAGGCCAGACACGCCCACCCCGGTGCTAAGCTGCTGTTCGATAACCTAGATTCAGAGATCGCAGTTTGACCTTTAAATGAAATAGAAGAATAGGACTGCATGAGCCTCGGGGCTCTTTGCTGCGGGACATCAAATGTTAAAGGTGATGTTGCCCTTATCTGATACCTTTTAACGAACGTAGACGTAAATAGAAAACATTTAAACAGTTATGAGATTTTTATGGGTCAGTCGTAAGAAAACACGCATGGCAAAAAAACTGTACCGGTACGTTCTTTATCAGTGTAAAGTAATTCTAACGAACTGGCTGTAAGGGATTTAAACGGAGGAAGGTAGAGAAAGAGAGAATTCTAAAGTGCAATCAATGTAATCGTGATTTTGTGAACACGAAAGATCCGGAAGTTGAAGGTCGCAGGCAATTATCTGGTTATACAACTTTACATCCAATAGCGATGTTGTTTTTATAACGGATATTTAACTATTTATCTAGCGTCAGTGGAAATGGTGTTAGCGAGATGAGGTCGAGGAATCGTTATAGCCTCATAGGATTATCAGGATTCCCGATTCCCAGCCATTTTCCCCGAAATTGCAATTTCCAGAATACAAAATTCCCAAATTCATATTCCCGATTTATTTGATTTCCATTTTCCCGCTAATACAGTAGTGTATATTATCACATAAATGTATTTAATATAATTATAGTATAATTAATTATACTTTCTCTTTACAAAGTGAAATAATGTCCAAGTGTTCTCATGTAATCGAGGTATCTGTTATCGGCTGCATAGGTGTGATAATCCTGCACGACAATTCGTATTCGAGTTTGATGTTGTAACCACCCTCTCTGCGGCTGGCCCTTTCAGTACTTGCAGGTTTTTACGCGGTCCAGAAGTAATCGCCCGCGCAGAACATTTTATGGAACGTACTTTTGCACAGTCCCAGCACAGTCTAGTATATACAGTCACGAAGCTTGAGTTATGAGGGTACTAGGAACAATAGACTGTGCCGATACTATTTCGCATTGTTTGTAATGAGGCGATGATAGCGATCCTAGTGGTTAGCAACTATCTATGGATGCATATTCCCTACGTATTGAGCTTCATGACTGTATATACTAAACTGTGGTCCCAGTATATTTTTCCTCCAGCCGCACTCTTGCTCTTTAAATACACGTTACCTTCCAGCAAAGGCTTTTTACTTCCTCGCGCTGAAGTTATAATATTGTAGCTTCATATAAATTTTATAAATTTGTTTGCCTAAATGCAATTTTTGTAATTTTTTTTTCTGGCAATATGTAGGCTAGTGATTGTCAGTTCATGTCTTTTACTGTTCGGGAATTTCCCGCATAATATATTCGGGAAACTGAATAGTAAATGAAATTCGGGACCATGGCTTCGGGAAAGTCGATTTGGGGAAAGTAGCATTCGGGAAAAGTAGCTTCGGGAAAACGTCCATTAGTGAAAATGGGTGGGAACGGATTATCAGACATTCGTAGTACAGGTAAGGAAAATCTAGTCGAAAAATCGAAAAATCCACCTAGGTAATGACTACAGTCCTGCGTTTGGTTACCTAAATTCTCCAAGCGATTCGCAACAGTGTAGGTGTATGTATGGAGTACAGATCCTACTATACAGTTCAGGTCTGCTGTTCAGTGGACATGAGAAAACAAAACAAAGCTGGGCGCTTGAAGATCAGTGCTCTAATAGAATAATTTGGTAGGGAGCACTTCATTAGAAAAGAAGGAGAAAATTTTCATTTTGAAACACTTAAAAATATGTGCATCGTAATCTGTACAGACTCGTAAAGCACTCACTCATAATTAATTTTATGCTCGACCATGCCGAAATGTAGTAATTACACACCTGGTAGCAGCCCTTTAATGCACCTCATTAAAGTACACCTATTCATTAAAGTTCAGATGTTCCACCAATCAGAAAACACCATTGTAGCAATATGAAAGCGCAAGTATCGATTATTCTCGGATATGCAATCGAAAGACAACTAGCGAAACGTCACGGAGGCTGGAAATCCAATACTGTCGCAGAAGGTTATGTTCTGTTACTATAATAATTAGCGTTAATTGTAAATAATATTCAGATAAATTCAATTTCTCATCTTGTTTTTCAATGTCTAATTCAATTTCAAGGTTATATCAAGATTAATGTTTATTTTACTCTCTATATTATATCAAGGTCAATGACATTTGTTTCTCGGAAAAAATCAATACTTTCGCGTCTGCGCACATCTCACAATTTACGAGATATTGCACTAGGTCAGTTCTGCTCCCCAGTCAGATAAGAATAACATGAATACTTATGAATAATTTCAAGTTAGAAATATGGTCGAGCATAAAAGTCGTATCAAACTTGCCTATAATGGTAATTAAGACGCTCGTATGAAAATTATGAAACTCGCTTGCGCTCGTTTCATAAACATACTCGCGTCTTAATTACTACCATTATAGGCTCGTTTATTATTAAGTTGTGCTGACATTTACGTTTTTTGCATTTGATAATTCCAACCTTTAATTAGATCTAAAGTAGACCTATCTAGATGCGTTTTACTTATTGTAAAAATCAGGGATAGACAATTTCCGGGCAACATGTAGCCATGGCGACTAAAATTTTTATGTGTTGCCTGAATTGTTTATTGAGTTAAAATTATTTTTAAGACTTCTATTTCTTTTATGTAACTACGACTAATACATAATGTTAACAAAAGTGGTTGTAGGAAGAAATTCGAATGTACTTTTCATATTAATATTGTAACATTTGTTGCGCATCTCAAGATTTTGTCATTACATAGCTTCAGTGGAGAGCACAGAGAGTCTCTCAGAGCGTGCATTTTGCATTGCATAGCTACTTAATATTGTTTAGGCCTAATATATTTTAGTAAATGTATCATCTAAATTTTTACATTTCCATTTGCTACTATGTTCTGGTCACGAGACATAATCATATACTTTGTCTTTCCGGGATTAACTTCGAAACCTATTTCTTCACATGCTTCAAGTAAAATTCCCGTGTTTTCGGTAACAGTTCGTCGATTTTTTCCTAACATATTCATGTCATCCGCATAGACAAGCAGCTGATGTAATCCGTTCAATTCAAAACCTGAATTTTATTATTATTATTATTATTATTATTATTATTATTATTATTATTATTATTATTATTATTCTTTCAATACGTAGCATTGTGATTTTAGCCTCTTTGGTGATATCTCGTATTAGTTGGCAACACTGAAGAGACGGTCAAATTAAGGTACGGTCACACGTCGCTACTTTTGCAGCGCTGCAGTACAAAAAACTGCGCAACTCTCGTACTGCGACGTGTGAACAACGGTGCAACCCGAAAAGTAGCGGCTGCCGAACCTGCTGCCCGCTACTTTTCCATGCTGCGCGCATCTTAGAAGTAGCGACGTGTGAACAGGATTCCCAGGGTTGCAGCCGCAGCATTTTTGATATCGGTTTTGTTGAAACTTTTGCTGCGGTTGCAACCAGTGTACGAATGATACTTTTATTGTTTGGATATATTTTAATGTTAAATGTGATGAAAATAAATTATTTGTAACATGTATTAAATACACACCATAGTCTGAGCATAATTGCTGACGATATAATTAATTTTTTTAATTTTCCGTAGCGTAGTTCCAAACAGGAGGGTTGCCAACATTGTTTACGTGAATATACTGTTGGTTATCATTTAAGTATATAGGCGTTTTTAAAAGCTTTATAGTAAAAATAATATCAATTTCTGAATACTAGATACGACAGAAAAGCAAATAATAGATAAGTAAGCTTTCGCATGAGTTTCTTAATAATGCGAACATAACCACAAAATGTATATTGAGAAGTCAACACGGAGATGGAAACCTGCAGCATGACTGCGGCTGCAAAAGTAGCGCCTTGTGTGTGAACAGACTCGCAACCTCCAGTTGCAACTTTTGCTGCACTCGGGTTGCGCAGCACGAAAAGTAGCGTGCAGCACGCCACTTTTGGCTTACGTGTGAACACGACACGCAACTTTTGCAGCTGCAGTACAAAAGTTGCGCTGCAAAAGTAGCGATGTGTGACCGTACCTTTTGAATTTTAAGAACTACTCTTACGTGATCCTCACTATAGATGCACGTCTCTGACGACACAACACTTACGTCGAGTGCATCAATCTCGGTTAGGAACGTTTAAGTAATAGATATTAGTTAATCACGTATTATGTTGGTTTACTGTGGCACTAATGGCGAAGTGCATCAACCTGTGTTAAAAACGCATTAATCATAGATTACAAAATAAGACCGCACAAGGATATGCTTAACAGAGATTCAAATCCACGAATGTTGTTTTCATCCTGCTTCAAAGTCGTCTAGAATTAACCGCTGCTTTTCTTAGAACGGCTCTTGTTTTCTTGAACTGTCAGTCTGATGGTAAACTAATATGCCAGTGATGTCAAAGCAAGCGCATTTTTCTGGCCTTGACGTCGTGTGCGGGCATCAAGCGCTAAGTATTGAAAGAGGAAAGGTTGTGTATATGAATAAGCAGCCTGTTGGATTAAGAAAACAGTGGTGCACAAACTTCAAAAGGAACATAAAATTTTATGTCGTTATTTTTATATGGCTTCTTTCTGTTTGATGCTATGTATATTGTCTGTAAAACAAAAGTACTAATATCAATGTCTTAATATTGCACTTGTGTTTTAAATGTTAATAACATAATAGAGAGTTAAATTCAATAGTAGTACAACTATACTGTACTAAATGGATGAAACACATCATTCATAAGGAAAGTGATATTCCAAAAAAGGAGATTGAGTAAGTTGGAATTGATATTGATGGTACCTTTAGTCTTATAAAAATAATCAATAAACTAATCAAAACAATATTTTAGTACAAAGTAAAGTTACCTAGATGCTGCATATGTTTTAAGCGTAACTAATATTCCATAACAAAACTCTTGTCGCATTATGCTTTTAAGGCAACTTCCTATCATTAGTATATTAAATTATTTTCTCGAAATATGCTGAAGCTATAGAGCTTACATTTTTCCAACACATGGGCACGTATCTTTTGCTTATGATGTAACAGTAGTTGCTTTGTTAATTCATTTCCTTACAAACAATTTCCATGCGAATATTTTCAAAATTTTCAATACACTATCTTCAGTAATACGTATTTACGGTTTATTAGATTTACGAAAACAATCTGTAAGGCTACTAAATAAATAGGCCTATATCTGAAAATTTCACTTTTCTATTTAAAAAAGTTGAGAAAATATTTCTTTTGAATGAAAAAAATCAAACTTGTGAAAAATTAAAATTAAAACTTATAATGCATTTAAACGTCTCAGACAGATCTAAAAATTACCATGGATACAGTTTTAATAAGTTCTCTTCCCTTTATCTATTGAATCAGTGCTGGCCATCCCTGAATATAGCTCGACCAAGCGGTATATACTACCTCTTTCGTCTGTCTCTTTCCTTTCCGCTGTAAAGCGCTCAGGCTCTCTTGAGCTCTAAAGCGTGCGCTTGCTCTTATGGGCATCAATTGACATGACTGTAATGTGCATTGACGACCGTTTTATGAGCTACATCTCTTGAACTTCAACAGTTTCTTTCATGGCGGATATTTAAAGAGAAATCAGCATAATTGTCCATCCCGCACTTGACTTCTTTTAATTGGCATTGTAAGCCATTCAGGAAACAATATTTTACGTAAATGTCCGATGATTGGTTAACTTTTATGACGAGTTGGTCAATATGTTAGAAACTAGATGCATAGAGGAGGGCCAGGAAGTGTTACAAACGCATCCTACTTACAACTTTATGAAAGTATTGTCCTCGCACTATTGATTTTCGTGTTGGTCATTAGCGTTTACGATGTGAGGGTCCAACATAGACTGCATGTATAATCGTTACCCTGATCGAGTCTGTAGCCCATAGCAACATGCACTGGTGCGTGACAAACACATGCTGCGGAAGGGCATTCAACATGGGGCTGTCGTCTGCCGTGGTATCATTCTGCTTGTAACTTCTCACACAGTTTTCCAGGTGAGTTTCTACGCCAAGACATAACTGTCTCTTGCGATAATAAAGGGACATAACTGTACTGAATATTAGAGTCTCTAAGTTTTACGTAAAACATTTTAGTCTATTACAAATAAATTGGCTTCGAAGGTAAGTTTTAAAGGCTGTATGTTTTCCCGTATTCTTGAGTTTTAAAATAAAATACTACATTACAGTTTTCTGAGAAATTACAAATTTAAAATTTGTGATCAGAGGTTATCAAAATTGTTATGAGAAGCCAAATTATCAGTGAAATATTAACACTTGCTTGCAGTGTGTCTGTTCTATGTGGCTGTATTGCGTCAAGAGCAATCAGAATAGTAATATGCGTTACAAGAGCGGTATGTTGATTTTTTCATGTTCGAGGAAAAGATTGAAAAAGCGAAACGTAGTTGAGCTTTTTTAATTTCCGACAACATGAAAACAAACATACCGCTCGTGTATCGTACATTATTTTGTGCGAAGATCGTTTATTACATACCTGAAAGAGGAATTCCTAATTAGTTGCAATGAAATCTCCATCTTGGTTTCTGTTCAATGACGGCAACGTTTAAAAACTAAAATATCTATCTTCAACATTGTTGCTATAAAACGTTTTCTCTGTTTACTATATTCCAGCAGGCCGTGATATACGTCTGTCTCCCCCAGTCTATAAATGCAAACTTAAAACAAACGGTAAGGTTATGTAATGATTTATTTTTCATTTTAATATTTTAACAATATTATTTATATAACATATTGCAGTAATAACATCGGCATCTGGAATCTTGTTGATTTTTTCACGGCTTCCTTAATGTTACTTGCATTACAAACGCAGTAACTTTTGTGGTGTTGTAGAGTTTACTTAATTTTTGCAAATATTTAAAAACAATAATTAACAGTGCAATTTAGGTGAAATTGCAGTGGTAAGTTTCCAATTTATAATTATTACTATGTTAAACGTCTCTAAAAATAATATGTTAAAAGCCTAAAGCAGTGAAATGAATATGGCGCTTAAGCGGTAAGAAGAGGGAAATTGTTATGTGTGTTACGTTGGGAATATTGAATGTGGTATTTCACACTTACCGCGTATTGGTTTTGTGCGGAAAGCAAGCAAATACGCACGATCTCACACAATGCCATATTAAATTGCCTTACTCCATGAAAGATTTTCTCAGTAGCTACTATATTCTAATTGTTTGACTCTTAGAATTATAGGCTATGTAACTAACTTGTCTTCATTTTGCACTTACTACTACTACTATTATTATTATTATTATTATTATTATTATTATTATTATTATTATTATTATTATTATTATTATTATTATTATTACTTACAAATGCTTTTAAGGAACCCGGAGGTTCATTGCCGCCCTCACATAAGCCCGCCATTGCTCCCTATCCTGAGCAAAAAATAAGTAAAATGAAAATATTCTCAGTCTACCAAAAGTACAATAAAGTATAATAGTTAAAATAATAACAAAAATAAAAAAATTCTATAATAATTATAACGAAAAATTGATTCTCTTGCCATAACTATTAATACACAAATTCAAGATTAATCCAGTCTCTATAATCATATCCCACCTCCCTCAAATCCATTTTAATATTATCCTCCCATCTACGTCTCGGCCTCCCCAAAGATCTTTTTCCTTCCGGTCTCCCAACTAAAACTCTATATGCATTTCTGTATTAGCCCATACGTGCTACATGCCCTGCCCATCTCAAACGTCTGGATTTAATGTTCCTAATTATGTCAGATGAGGAAAACAATGCGTGCAGTTCTGTGTTGTGTAACTTTCTCCATTCTCCTGTAACTTCATCCCTCTTAGCCTCAATATTTTCCTAAGCACCTTATTCTCAAACGCCATTAACTTATGTTCCTCTCTCAAAGTGAGAGTCCAAGTTTCACAACCATAAAGAACAACCGGTAATATAATTGTTTTATAAATTTTAACTTTCAGAATTTTTGACAGCAGACTGGATGATAAAAGCTTCTCAATCGAATAATAACACGCATTTCCCATATTTATTGTTCTTAATTTCCTCCCGAGTATCATTTATATTTGTTACTGTTGCTCCCAGGTATTTGAATTTTTCCACCTCTTCAAAGATAAATTTCCAATTTTTATATTTCCATTTCGTACATTATTCTCGTCACGAGACATAATCATATACTTTGTCTTTTCGGGATTTACTTCCAAACCTATCTCTTTACTTGCTTCCAGTAAAATTCCCGTGTTTTCCCTAATCGTTAGTGGATTTTCTCCTAACATATTCACGTCATCCGCATAGACAAGCAACTGATGTAATCTGTTCAATTCCAAACCCTCTCTGTTATCCTGGACTTTCCTAATGTCATAGTCTAGAGCAAAGTTTAAAAGTAGGGTGATAGTACTTCTCCTTGCATTATTATTATTATTATTATTATTATTATTATTATTATTATTATTATTATTATTATTATTATTGTTTGTGTTTGTGTATTGTTCCTGTATTGCTATTATTAAATTTGTTAACTTATGCGTTCTTATACTGGTTGAGTGAAAGAGAAGGCCCTATGGCCTTAACTCTGCCAGTAGAAATCTATTAAATAAATAAGTTAATAAGCTTATAAACAAATAAATGGATAATTAAATGAATAAAAAAAATAATAAAATGAATAAACTGCAAATTCTATCAGATATTCAACTAATATTTTGCTAGATTTTAGCAGTGAAGTGCAGGTACAATGCCGAAAGTGAAACCAACTAACAATACAAAATTGAAAGACTAGTCTATATTTGTAAAAGCTCCAGATCGAGTATCAAAATTCAGGAAACAATTCCCTAAATTGTCGCTCCCCCCATTTCCAGTTAAGAGCTGGGTGTCATGGTTAGAAGCTTGCAATTACTACGCACATCACCTCCAATCTGTGAAGAAAGTGGTCCAGTCTTTCAATCCCGATGACGCGGCTGCGATTCAAATACGCCAGGAACTGCTAAAGGATAGAACAATCGAGAAAGAAGTCGTGGATATTAAGTAATTTTTTTTATATTTACCGGATGCCATTATTCGATTAGAAAAGTCAGGAGTAGAACTAGTTGAGCAAATAAATATTATGAGGACTATTGTAAATAAACTGAGTGCAGTAGAAGGTGAAGTAGGAAACCGTGTTGGTGAAAAAATGAACAGGGTTTGATTAAAAATGATGGATACGATATTCTTAGTCGGATTTCAGATGTACTAACAAAGACGTGTCCCAATGACGTCATTCAGCATGATATTTACAAATGATTACAACGAGGCACAGTAGGAATAATTGTTTCATCAACAAAACATAGCATTAATTGAAAATGCCATTTCGTTTGGTTCTATATTTTGTTCAACTTTTAATGATACTACATTAGGCTATGTTCTAAACATTGTAGTATATTGCATATATTGTAAATTCTGTAGTATATGTTGCATACATATTATCATATTTATGATATTGTAAGTAAAGGTTTTAATTTAGCACGCTCCTGACAGAAAAAACATATATATATATTCAGAGGCGAGTTCCGTACAGAAGACAACTGTCTATCAGCCATCAATGTTTCCACTGACACGCGAGGAAGCAGAGATTGATATTTAATTATGTATATTTGTAATGTTGTTTATTGGTGTCTTGTGCGTTGCCAAGAAAACACATGTAGTTCAAAATGAAATGCAGATTATGTACATTATGTAGGCCACTATTTATCATTAAACTATAACATTTGTTTATTCTGCAATACGTTTACAGCACGTTGCGTGTAAGTTTGTATGAAGTGACTGTACTCGTCCATGCTCTGTGACGCAGCTCGCTTGACAGTCACTGAGCTACAAATATCTATACTACGTTCCATCATTCTTTATAATATTCCAAATCCCTTTCCCTGGTAATAACATTCTGCGTTATTTGTGAGCGAAGTATTG
This sequence comes from Periplaneta americana, assembly GCA_025594305.2. Classification (NCBI taxonomy): domain Eukaryota; kingdom Metazoa; phylum Arthropoda; class Insecta; order Blattodea; family Blattidae; genus Periplaneta; species Periplaneta americana. The sequence goes on from JAJSOF020000038.1 coordinate 47,100,988, forward strand.
AACTTGGACGCACACTACTTGTAGGATACAAAGAATTGGAAGTCTAGCAACTATAAGTGGTGTTAGTCCATTTTTCAATTTTTGTGACTTACATATATTCTTGTTGTCCAGTTGTCTTTCTGTTTCTAGTAGCAACTCACGATGACATCGCGTCATGGTGGGGCCAGATCCCGCAACGGTCACCCGGAAGTAGCTCTAGCAGTGCTTCGGCTTCTCCGTCCAGCGTCCCGGCGCTCAACTTCACTCTTTACGGCGCACCAGCACCTCGCTCAGCTCACCGCACCTCTTCAGGTGCTGCCAAGGCCAAACCGAGACGCCGCTGCACCAAGCCGACACCTCCGCCTCCTGCGAGTCCAACGAGCAGCTGCAGTACAGTCGACCTCCGACTGGACTTGTCTTCTGTGACGGGGGAGGACGCAGCGACCATAATCTGTGATGGGAGTCAGGTGTACTACAGCGAGGAAGGAGTCACTGATGCATTGCACGGAGATGCCTTGTTCGATCTTTCAAGCAATACTGGTGAGAGAAGCTATATTAATTCAAATCAAAAAGTTTCGGAGGAAGGAATCAGCAAGGAACATTCAAGCGAGGATTCTTGTGTTAGAAAAACTCAAGCTTCTGAAGCGTGCAACATAGAAAATGAAGATAACACATTAATAAATTCGAGCAGTAACAATCATAGGTCATTATGTTCAGAGCAGGATAATGAAAATCAATCATGTAGCGATATAGAGCCTTCAAGTCAGGGGTTCTCATACTTAACTGAAGAGAATTACAGCGACAGTGCCAGAAGCTGTGTGTCAAACAGCTCAAGTTATTGTACAATCAGTGAATATTCCACCGATTCTTATAGTAGCAGTAATAATACAAGCAACGTATCAAGTCCTTCAAGAAATTCAAACATTCCACACAATTATTCTAACAAGCTAAATATGTCTAAAAGTATTAATAAAGATATTCCTAATCGAGAAGTTCCGAGTAAGAAAATAGGAAACGGGGCAAAATCATTTTCGAGTCCAAGAAAGAGGTTTTCAAAACACGTAAGTGAAAGATATGCAATAACAAGTCCAAAATGAAAATTATTTCATCCAGGAAGGTGAAGGTGATCGAAACAAGAGAACAACGCAACAGAGTTCAATAGAAATTGTCAGTATTTGCAGTAAGGATGTGGAATTAAAAATAAAAAAGTGTCCTGATGAAAGTTTGAAATCATATTTGACTGAATGCATTGAAGGACAATGTAAGAAGGATAATAGTGCCTCTAAAACTGATGAAAGAGAAATAGTTTGTTTTGCTATCAAGAAATCTTCATTTCAACAGAGTAAAGAAAAAATGACAAAGATGTGTCAAATGACAGTAATCGCTGTATCGTCAGATTTCAAGCTGATGGAGAAGTAAGGAGTCAAGATGAAAGCGAAGCCTTGAATTCTTCACCTGAATTTCATGATTATTTCTCTTTGAGCAAAGGTCATGAAACACCTTCAGAAGAATGGACAATCGAGGAAGAGACAACTGATGAGATGTGTCTTTATTGTGCAAGAAATATAAATACTTGTGTTTGCTTACCAAATGAGAATGACTATGAACAATACGATGGAGAGTTAACCAACCGATCAATTACAGTTTCTGACTTTGGTACTCCAAGTGCAACTTGTTCTAGACGTGGAAGCAAAATAGATGACCAGTGCAGTGAAACTGCACTAGAAGAACGAACATCTGCACAAACAATGTCTTCAGTTGATGAATGTTCAAGAAGTACAATTTCTTCAGGTTTGAACAGTCGATCAACAGGGAACTCAGTGTCGTCAACTTTGTTTGAAGATGATAGAAATCTAAAAGAAAGAGCATTTAATACTTGTGACAAATATGTTCGGTGTTTGGGCGTTAATGTTGAAGTGCGAAGACATGCGTACTCTGCTCCCATTCGGACACGTGCCCCTAACAGAGTCAGAAGTTCATCTGTATTGACTTGTGACTGTAATTCTGGTCGAAGAACGAGATTTCTACTGGAACGTCTCGAGTCTGGTTATTTTTCCGACGTCCCCGTTCCTGATATTCCGTTATCCGCAGGAGAAGTGATGGAAGCTGTACTATATGCCCGACAATTGGTATGTGTCCTGGAACGTGCTCTTGATAGGGCTTTGTCTTTCGGAACGTGCTGTGATAACAATTACTCTTCATCGCGCAAAACCACTTCAAGATCTTCTAACGTGAGAGAAAGAAAACGGTCAAATTCTCTATCCCCAAATTTTCTTCGTCGCTGTGATGGTGCAAAACCTGAAGTTATAGGAAGTTATAAGGATAATGGAATAGACGATGTAGAAACTGGGACAGATGTGAGACGAACGCGTTTGGACAATTCTTTGCAATCGGAGGTACAGACTTGTACCGATAGACATCGACATCATCACAAGGACAGTTGCTGCGTACCTCTCCTGAGTCTCTCTCCGGAAGAACTCCAGAAACAGAGGTCACTTCTTAAACCCGCTGCAGATAGAAGACTCCATGATGCTGTAGCCAAGGTACTTGATATGGCAGACATCTTGAAGAGTGCGATTACACGCCGTCGTAATGTTGTGGATCCTTCAGATGAAATAACCTGTGGGACTAATAGATCAATTTCAGAATGGTCTCTCGAAGAATCATAGTTCGAGTGCCTCGAATGTCAGTAATACGTGAGGTAAGTAATTCTCCCGTTAGAAAACAAATGCAGTATTTTGAAGTTTATTGAATTTATTGTTCTTTTTGGGAAAAGGATGTTTTTTTTTTTCTGAATGGAAAGAATTCCTCCAGGATACAAAAATAGGAGTAGTATTAATTCTTGCTCAGTTACTTCGCATCTAGCTTATCTTACTGGAATTCATTGTCGTTAAGTTAAAACAGTATTCAAATTCATAGATTCTCAGTAAGTTAAAATAATATTCAAATTCATAGATTCTCAGTAAGTTAAAATAATATTCAAATTCATGGATTCTCATTAAGTTAAAATAGTATTCAAATTCATAGGTTCTCATTAAGTTAAAATAGTATTCAAATTCATAGGTTCTCATTAAGTTAAAATAGTATTAAAATTCATAGATTCTCACTAAGTTAAAATAGTATTCAAATTCATAGATTCTTATTAAGTTAAAATAGTACTCAAATTCATAGATTATCATTAAGTTAAAATAGTATTTAAATTCAAGATTCTCATTAAATTAAAATAGTAGTGAAATTCATAGATTCTCATTAAGTTAAAATAGTATTAAAATTCATAGATTATCAATAAGTTAAAATAGTATTTAAATTCAAGATTCTCATTAAATTAAAATAGTAGTGAAATTAATAGATTCTCATTAAGTTAAAATAGTATTCAAATTCGTAGATGGCCATTAAGTTAAGATAGTATTCAAATTCATAGATTCTCATTAAGTTAAAATAGTATTCAAATTCATAGATTCTCATTAAGTTAAAATAGTATTCAAAGTCATAGGTTCTCAGTCAGTTAAAATAGTATTCAAATTCATAGATTCTCATTAAGTTAAAATAGTATTCAAATTCATAGATTCTCATTAAGTTAAAATAGTATTCAAATTCATAGATTCTCATTAAGTTAAAACAGTATTCAAATTCATAGATTCTCATTAAGTTAAAATAGTATTCAAATTCATAGATTCTCATTAAGTAAAATAGTACTCAAATTCATAGATTCTTATTAAGTTAAAACAGTATTCAAATTCATAGATTCTCATTAAGTTAAAATAGCATTCAAATTCATAGATTCTTATTAAGTTAAAATAGTATTCAAATTCATAGATTCTCATTAAGTTAAAACAGTATTCAAATTCATAGATTCTCATTAAGTTAAAATAGCATTCAAATTCATAGATTCTCATTAAGTTAAAATAGTATTCAAATTCATAGATTCTCATTAAGTTAAAATAGTATTCAAATTCATAGATTCTCTTTAAGTAAAATAGTACTCAAATTAATAGATTCTCATTAAGTTAAAAGTTATTAGCTCAGTTGACATGCACTGTCTTACGACGACCGTAGACCTGAGTTCAAATCTCGGCGATGCGATGGCGGAATTATATTTGTAGTAGAAAAAGCCATGAGTGTGAGTGTTTTTCTCAAGGTTAGCTCTTTTTTACTTTTTATTCCACCAGCAATTGTTTAAGGAATCTTGTTACGTGAAAGATCCTCAGGAACATTTTCACATCGGCAGTTCAATGAGATGTAATGTCATCATCAGAATGCGAAGTCAAACCGTATTGATGTGCATTGTATGAACATGGAAAATATTTTCAAAGTAAGTAAACATCTTGGAAATTTTTTAGTTTTTGCTTTACTATCTAAAAAGGACTTCATCTTCTTGCTCACAATGATAACAGAGCTAAACAATGATCATTCCCCTTCGTTAAAGAAGTCTATCGTTGATTTTGCGTGAACTCTAGCGTAATTTTCTCGTCAAGTATAAGTTTCTTTTACTGTGTGTATGTGTTTTACTTCAACAAGTATGAAAATGTTTACGCAAATGAGGTGTTAGTATAGTGTTAATCTTAAACATGTAACAAAGGTAGTTACTGGTACAGTACCTACTTATAACACTACAGACTCAAGTATTACCTTCACACTGATGGCGCTTTTCATTATGTACAGCTAAACTCCTGAGGAAAACAATTTGGCGAATATTGGCCTTGACTCTGAAAACTGACAGGAACTTTGAAAAAGGCTATGATCCAAAGGGAGCTGTTGTGCCACTGTTGATGACCGTCAGCATCATCTTAATTTTTATTGTTGTGATTATATTATTATTATTACTATAAATAATGCAAGAGTAAAGTAAGGGAAATCGGGATACCAAGATTTCTGAAAGATGTTTTACGTCGTCTTCAAATTTATTGTAGGAATATAATTATTAAAGTGTAATTTCAATTACTATAGATCAAAACGTAAAATGTTCAATGATTCAATTTACGCAAATTGGTTTTTAATATTCTTTATTACGCTATAACCTCTTTAACTCTAAATTTAAAACCATGAAACTTATGTAATATTCACCGTATCTGTTGATTTCTTTGCTTTTTACGTACGTGTTTACAAAATAGTAAAGAATGTACATTCTTATAAAACATGACTATTTCCATTAAAGATTCCTTTGAATTTTATGTAAACTCAAAATAACATTGTTCCGAATACACATTCTGTAAGCCAATCTCCATTAAAGTTATTATCTTTGAAGAAATTAAAAATAAATTAATTTAGAAAATAAATTAAGTAATGTTATGTAATGTGTTAAATGTTTCGTAAGTACAGTAATTAGATAGAAATGTATCTGATGAGACGTTTTTGTTTACATTATTCTCTCGCAAGTCTTGTGGAATGGAGTTCAACTCACCTCCACTGCAGAGCATTGACCTCCAGAAGCATTGCTACTGTTTGTAGCGTTGCAACACGCTGCTTTTCGTAGGCCTATTCTCAAAACTACTGGTTGTATCAAAAAACTTATTTGACAAAAGTTGTTCGCATTGACTTGATCTGTTACCTCTGTGAATTAACGCAATAGGTTCACTTTCATCCTGTATATGAAGGGTTCATAACCATAGTGGGCCAAGCGCCGCTTACCGAATCCGTAGAAAACAAGGGTTAAAATGAATTTATTACCAATGGAAACATATAGCAAGTAATATAAAGTATACACATTGAAACTAAATAATATGTCAATCTTCATTAAACTATGGTATTCACTTAACTTTAACCCTTGGTTTCTCCGGTTTTAATAAATGGCGCTTGGCCCACTACGGCTCTGAAAAATGTGTATTAACCTAATGGTTGTGACAGCACACTGATGTGAAAAGCAAATATCATTTCATAAAATCGAGGTTCTAACTTACAATAATATGAAATGTAAGCTAGTTTCATTTCTGGATATCTTTTTCTAAAATAATTACGAAGAACCACACAAAATGTCTTATGTTCTCGTAGTTTATATTAAATATATAAATATAGTTTTATTTAGTAAGTTAAAATAGTACTCAAATTCAAAGATTCTCATTATGTTAAAATAGTAGGCTATTCAAATTGATAGATTCTCATTAAGTTAAAATAGAAGGCTATTCAAATTGATAGATTCTCATTAAGTTAAAATAGTAGGCTATTCAAATTCATAGATTCTCATTAAGTCAAAATAGTAGGCTATTCAAATTCATATATTCTCATTAAGTTAAAATAGTATTCAAATTCATAGATTCTCATTAAGTTAAATTAGTACTAAAATTTATAGATTCTCATGAAGTTAAAATAGTATTCAAATTCATAGATTCTCAGTAAGTTAAAATAGTGTTCAAATTCAAAGATTCTCTGAAAATAAATTTTGGCGATGAAGCCTGATATAAGGAGTCGGCCTACTGAAAAAAAAAATCTGTGACATACAGAAGAAGACTATAATACGAGTATTTATGGATATGAAAGAATATGGGAATATTTAGGGTATTTTTGTAATAAAATTATATAATAATATTTTGTAAGAAATTTTAATGGTCAAATAAAAGAAACTTAAAACAATATACATTTACTAGGTTTCCAAAATAATCACAAAAGATCTCCTTTCAACCCATTTCTATAATACATAATGAAAATGTCTGGTACACGTGGATATAATGGAATGAGGGTGGATACCAATATTGAACGAGTACATACACAACCTCCACAATACAAAATAGAAGACAGTCTTTCCGATGTGTACATTTGTAAGCTTGTGGAAAAGCATACAACTATAATAACATAAAACACAAATGTATCACGTACATTCTATGTGATTAATTTATGCTTTCCTAACACCTGTCATTTATATTCACCATCCCCATTATTTCCTGTGAGCTGGGGAAGATATATTGTAACTGATAACGTAGGCACAGATTGACTGTACAACACTACGAAATTACTATTGACTAATACGATAGCATGTTTTACATTAAGCAATTTCCAGACTTAAACCAGCGAATAGGGATTATATAGAATGGACACTGAGCGAATTTTCCTGTGTTTTGTTTCTCTGTGAGCCGGCGTTTAGTTCCACTTTCAAGCGCTAGAGGTTAGTGTAATCGAGCACACGCTAAGATAATAATTGAGAGTTGAGACACAGGATCCAAACATCGCCTACCTTATTGCATAATCCAGTAAAGCTTTGCTTCAAATAAATTCAAGTTAACAGCTTTTCCTTATGTCTCAGTGACAAACTAGTTGTAATAATATTTTTTTTAATATTTTGGATATAAAATTGTATTATAAAATAATATAATACATTATAAAATTATGTATAAAATTAATTTAATATTTGTATACTATATAATATAGGTATATGGTTTTACTTCTCATAAGAGATTTGTTTTTCTATTTTCAGTGCTATCAAATCATTACATATTTTAATTGTTGTTGGGGTCAACGTCTCAACTCTCATTATAAAGGAACTCTAGAGTCTAGACATTACAGTTAATGACGGATTTATTATTTCATGGGTCCAATTTATTTTATTTGAGTACATAATGTACCTAGATATATTAATTGTATGTGTTATATTTCCGCTGTGTCGACTGCTAGCTGGTGTGATGTCAGTGCCAACTCCTGGGAGAAAGCAGAATCTCACGCTCAAACTGGTTTGAAGGTCATTGAAATCAGTCCTGCTACATCAAAGGTACGACGCGAAGTGTCCATACTGTATAATTATCTATACGCTGCTTAAATTTTGAAATGTTATTAAAACTTTAGAAACTGCGCATCTACAATGGATCTAATATTCTTTGTCTCCTCTCCCCTGCTATACAATTAAAATATTATAACTCACCCAAGTTCTACTGCATCCATCATGAGAAAAAAATTTATCATTCAACGACACATTGTTAGGAATGTCGATTTATATCGAGAAATAGACACTATGTAAGAAATTAACTTAAATATTGGTTTGAATATATTGGACATGGATGACGGAATTGTTCCTCTTTAATTGAAACTAAAAAAGGAATAACTTAAAGCGGAGGAAAAATTCTTGCTCTGTTACTCTTTTATTTGTTTGATACTGAAAGAAGGGGAGACTTGAACAAAATCTTTGATATAAGAGAAATACAGGCTGTTGTACGGATACTAGGAAGTTATTACTGGACTTCTTGGACGGTCTTCCTTTCACGAAGTTATTTATGAAGACTGACAGAGATCTCATCGAGATCCGAACATGTTCCCAAATTTCTGGCATAGTTTTTATTGTCTGACAGCCTTGCAGACGGAGAATTTCTTCATTATCCACAGGAGTTGAATACACCAACGTCTCTATATAAGTGCCCCACAAAAAAGTGCAATGGATTGAAATCTGGTGAGCGTGGAGGCCAAGCATTTTCGAACCTCGACAAGACGACGAGCTGCTGCCTCTATTCAAACAGGTAGAAATTTTGAACAGTACATATAAGGAAATGTAAACAAAATGCATCATAATAATCCCAGCAAACAAACATATTGGAGTGCACTATGATTACACTTGTGACCCTGCTCAGAAACCAAGCATTTCCGAACTTATGTTGATATAGCCATTTTTTCCTTCTATACATATTAGGAATCCATACCTGAAGTTTTGCCCACTTTTTTCGTTACATCTTGTATGTTGGGTATTGTTGAATCGACCAATGGTAAAGCTATTGTTAGTGTTAAGGTATGTGATTTCTACTGGTGAAAATGTATAAAATATAATCCAAAAATTGTTACATAGTATTATTTAAAACAACAAAAAAAAACATAAAAAATTATCGTTTTGCTATTTATTATCCTAGCAGTGTTTAGAATTTATTTTGGTCCACCGTTGTGGAATAACGGTTAGCCTGTATGACCGCGAAAGGAGCGGGCGTGGGTTCGAGTCCTGGTTGGGACAAGTTACCTGGTTGAGGTTTTTCCGGGGTTTTCCTCAACTCATTAAGAAGCAAATGCTGAGTAACTTTCGGTGTTCTGGACTTATCACCTTCATATTATTCAGAGCTAGATAACCACAGCAGTTGATAAAGCGTCGTAAAATAACTTTTATGTGAAAAAGATAGCGTTGTTTGCCTTGGAAACGGTAATAATTATTCCATGTCTTACCAATACTACTTTCAGAATTAATTACTAAAACTACTATACAGTGCGATCGAAAAGTCCCTCCGCAGCTCTTTTAGTTATAGTAACCTTAGAATACAATCTTGTAGAAAGTTGGCACTGCCCCATTCATTTCGGTTTTACAACCTCACACCCCCAGTCCATCACATGCTTAACGGCCAGTGCTGTCACTTGAATTCTGTACCAAATACTCTTGACTTCTCTGCCTAGTGGATTCTCGGCTACACAAACACTGCGGAGGGACTTCTCGATCGCACTGTATTATGTGGCCTATATTGATAGATTCTTTTTATAGTTTATGAAAACAGCCTTGTAAATATGGAAACTTGGTAAGTGTTAAATTATAAAACCAGAAATAAAACTATGGACTGCACTTTCATGCATTTGTTCGCCATTGTTCCACTATATAAAAAGTAAGTTTTCTTTGAGGAGTCCTCAACGTTATGCATAATTTGTTAAAGTATAAGTTTGAAATAGTCTCCCCTATTATTACGTTAAAGGGAGTGGAAGAATTGTTATAAATTATATTTCTTACATACTAACAATAACAGACCTATAACCTCCTGGTTTGACGATATGTGTCTTACTGATAAACGTTACGTATGTATAATATCTTAAAAAACTTTATGCTCGACCATGCCGAAATGTAGTAATTATACACATGGTAGCAGTCCTTTAATGCATGTCATTAAAGTACACCTATTCATTAAAGTTCAGGTTTTCGATTATTCTCGGATATGCAATCGAAAGACAACTAGCAAAACGTCACGCAGGCTGGAAATCCAATACTGTCGCAGAAGGTTATGTTCTGTTACTATAATAATTAGCGTTAATTGTAAATAATATTCAAATAAATTCAATTTGTCATCTCGTTTTTTCAATTCTAAATCAATTTCCAGGTTATATCAACATTAGTTCATGTTACGTTACATCAAGGTCAATGACATTATTGTTCCTCGGAAAAAATCAATACTTTCGCGTCTGCGCACATCTCACAATTTACGAGCTATGCACAAGGTCACTTCCGATCTTCAGTCAGATGCGAATAAAATGAATACTTCTGAATAATTTCAAGTTAGAAATATGGTCGAGCATAAAAAGTCGTATGAAACTTGCCTATAATGGTAATTAAGACACTCGTATGAAAATTGTGAAACTCGCTTGCGCTCGTTTCATAAACAAACACACTCACGTCTTAATTACTATCATTATAGGCTCGTTGCATAATGTACTATAAGTTAATTGCTTAAAATACTTAAAGTCCTTCCTCTTTCTTTCAAGCGGTGTGATGTTCATTCATCAACCAGACTCTGGTATCGATTAAACAGACTGACAGATCTGCTTTCTCTTACAGTTTCACTTCGAATGCAGTGAGGTCAGTATAATAGCAAACGTTGAAGATTTTCTATCTTCTTCATTAAATCTTGAATATTTTAGTAACCAAAACATTATGGACAACGATGTGAACAAACATCAAACGAGTCATTCATATCTCGTTTCAATACGTACAAACGTATATGCTACTCTCGTTCGTTGAATAAAGGATGCTTTTAACAGCGATTATCGCTTCTAACACTGCAGTGTGGAAGTGAAATGATTCTACAGATTTTTAGAGCGAATAGTTCATGTTGTTTGTAACAAAAATGTATAATACCATATTGATGGAAAGACCATAGTTGTTTCTTCATTTTTCTATATATACTTTTAACATTTATAAAATATATAAAATTAAGGTGACATTCAACATTTAATTTTTTTAAGGTGACATGTATTTATCTAGGCTGACGAGTTTACTTCCTTGGTTTGAATTGTAAATTATTTAAAACTAGCGTGTAAGAGGGCCTTAGACTAGAAATGTTTAGTTTTAAATGTAGTTCTGTTTATAAGTATGCATAAGGGTGTAATTATTTGACTTATTTGAACTGTTGTATCAGTGAAGCGAGGTGAGTCAGTGAAGTTATGGTTTTACAGTGCAGTGAACAGTTCCGATCAGTGATAATTTATAGCGTCAATGAAATGTGTTCTATAGTGTCAGTGAAATGTGTTACAGAGTGTCAGTGAAATGTGTGCTAAAGTGTCAGTGAAATGCGTCATAGTGCCACTACAGGGAATGAGATGAGAGTAAAGTGAAAGACTATTGAAACTTATGTAGGATCTATAGATAATTATGTAGGTTGTATTGTAACATTAGGTATTTTATTTTATGTTTTATTATTATTGTGTTAAATTGTATTGTGTATTATTATTGTATTGTGTGTAAAATTGTATATGTGTTGTAAAATTGTATTGTGTATTGTAAATTTTATTGTGTATTGCTTATCATTTTATTGTGTATTGTTAATATTGTATATACCACTGCCACCGGATGCTTGCCCACTTGCAGTGTAAATAAATACATACATACATATCATCATATCATCATCATCATCATCATCCTGTCAAGTACTAGTCCCAAAAGAACTGTTACGGCCTGAAAAAGCGATTTTCTTGCCATCTTTTCATAGATCGACCAAGTGACCGTTTCCCATTTGGACGATACTTCATTATTGCCTTAGGGATCCTGGATGAAACCTCCCAGTTTAACTGATATCTGGAGATGTAGTCCAGTAATGATGACACATTAAGTTCTTGAAGTATATTTTCATTTTTCTTTCGATCCCATTTAGTGTAGCCAGATGTTCGGCGCATGAATCTCATCTCGCAAGCTGTTAGTCTGCTTTCATCTTTTGTCCTTATAGTCCACGCTTCACTCCCCTTACATAAGACTGGTCGAGCTTATTATTTGATAAAGACGAGTACGAGTTGATTTTTGTACTAATGAAGGTTTTAAAACTCTATTAATGATGCCTATTGATTTGTTGAATTTTACAATTTTCTCTGATAAATCTAAATTTTCAAGAAAGGAAAGTTTATATCCTAAATAATTAAACTCATTAACTCTTACCAAAATTATGTTATTTAAACAAATCTTGATTGGTATTGGGTATTTACCACAAAAGGCCATACAATATGTCACCGATTAAATTCTAACTTCTATTGTGTTAATCTTTAGGAGTCTTGTGTTTCATTGTCCAAACCTTTTGACAATGAAGCACAAAACTTCGAAATTAATCAAACAAAGTAAATCCTAAATATTAACACAGCCAAGAAGTTAGAAATTTAATCAGTGACCATAGATTTCTCAGAATTTTCTTTTATAAATGTTTAGCACCCTCTTATTCGGTAACTATTGAGATTTAGATCGTGATTTTTGTTCATATCGATAGAAAATCTAATCAATAATCATTTATCCCTCTGGTGTATTTCAATAGCGTGGACGGTTTTCGTGTCAGTTTAATTTAAAAACCACTAATTTCAAACCACTCAACGATGTAACCAGATTGCAACGTTGTAGCCAAAAAGGGAGGCGGGAGGCAGTTCACATAGGCTGAGTTCGTTGATCTCTTACATCTGTATTATGAGAAGAAAGGGGACTGTTAGCGGCGAGGTTGCCAAATTGGTGGAACTTCCAACTTAATTTTGTAATTAACCGTACATTTAATCACGAAACGTAATATAGGTTTTCTATTCACTTAAGTGTACCCCATCGTCCCTTTCAATCTGCAGGACTATTTAACTTCCACTCTGTATATATGTCTAATATTTCTAGTTTTTTTCACATACTTTACTTGATATAACAAGTAATTACATTTTAATTATACTTTCACACTTTACGTATAAATTACTATTATTATTATTATTATTATTATTATTATTATTATTATTATTATTATTATTATCGATTAATAAGATACTATACAGAGTTTTCATTTCAAAACTTCCCGATCTAAATAACTAATTATTTAAATTGAATTCAATTTAAACAAAAAACACGTCAATTTAGATATTGAGGAGGAAATCTGAAACCAGGCTTAATTGTATTTTAGATTTCACCGCCACTCCCAACCACCCCCATTTTTAAATTTTAAATGACACCCCTATGTTTAAATGTGAAAGAGCATTCAATTGTTTATACACCTCATTCATTTGTTTTGGCATCTTTTGTTTTCTATTCATCGCTTGGCAAGCTGTATTTTTGTTATTATCAGTTGACTGTAGGATGAAAACACAGTTTATTTTGTGTAATTTCCTAAATTTAATCAATAAGGATGATTTATATTCTCACTTGAAGAGTATATACAATTTTAAAATAATTTAATACATGAACACAACTATTACATGAAATGCCCAATAAGTTTTTGTAGCTTTATTCTCTTCAGTTCTAATCAACATTAACAACAAATATAGGGGTGCTATTTGAAATTTCAAAGTGGTGGTGGTTGGGTTGGGGGCGAAATGTAAAATGCAATTAGACCTGGTTTCAGATTTCCATCTCAATATCTAAATTTACGTGTTTTTTTTAATTGAATTCAATTTAAATAATTAGTTATTTACAGTGAGAAGTTTTGAAATGAAAGCCCTGTATAATGATCAGAATACACAGCATAAACAAGAAAGAAAATGGATTGGCGTGTGAGAAATGGATGTGTCGTATTAACAAAAATCTTGATACACATTTGAACGAACCAACGTCAGTCGATATAAATAGATTTCTATTTGCAGTAGAGCTCTTTTCTCCCGTTTTCTGATTTTAAAACCACCTTTTGTAACAGAGTTCATTGCAACGTTATTATATATGAAACTGAAGACTTAACTGTACAATTTTACATTATCAAATGGAAAGTAAAATATAAAAAGACTAAAAAAGTAATATTAAAAATATGATACCTCACAAAAATATTAATCTTGATAGACTAACTCTCAAGTATCTTACTCGTACATTGTGAGTCGATTAAATTTCAATATACAGCATGTAAATCTACGAAGGAACAGCTTAGGTGTAATGAATCATTTTGCTACATTTTTATTTGAATTTTCGTTTTATGAAGATTTTAATTTTCAATTACGCGAAAACAGATCTCTCACTCTTATAATGTAATGTATGTATTTAAAAGAAACTCTCGATTATCCGCAGTAAATGTCAGCATTGTCCACTGGTTGCTATAAAATGTTATATGAGACGCATGCGTGAAATTAGGACACGAATATAGAAATGTTTTAAGTAAACATAAATGACAATTTAAGAAAAAGTCTGTCGGAGTACGAAGAAGATATCATCGCCCCCCTGGCAGTTTCCTGTTGAAAGGGGGTTGATAACACTGGATTTCATGACAAAGATTGTGTTGCCACATACTAGCTCGATATTTGAAATTTGTTCAACCTCTTGAAGTTGTAATCAGTATGTTTAAAGTACGAATATTAGGGAAGGTTTTGTACAGGGACATCATTTTATTTTTACTTCAATTTTTATTGTACCTGCGTTTCTAAATGTACTTGACTCCCACCCCTTTCACTAATGTCCTTGCTAACGTCAGCCACACAAACTTACGGCCGCTGTTGCTAGCAGTGAAGTAAACAGTACGAAGTACAGTGTGTTTCAGAAATATGTTGCGTTTTCTATAGAATAAAGAGCTTATATTATTGAAGTTTATTTTCACACAAGTATGGTGTGTAGCATAACTGAATTTATCTGTGTGGACTGAGCACAAGTGAAGATTAGAGTTACCGAAAGTACGGTACCCTATAATATGGTACGGTACTTAACAGCATTATTTAAACAAGAGTTTTGTTTTACTGTTTGTAAGTATGAAGGACGGTGATGAAAACTGGAATATTACAATAGGCTATAACCGAATGTGAACAGCAGTTTTTTTTTTTTTTTTTCACAATTTCCTGATTATATCATTACGGAATATTTTCGTAGAAATGTCATTAATCTGGTAGATAAATTTGGAGCAACAGAATGTACAGAAAGGAAGAAAGGTGTAAGATGGCCAACAAAGGTGACAGAAGATGCTGTAGAAGATGCTAGAGAAAGGATGCAGCGAGGTCCTAATAGTCAATCAAGAAGTTAGCTGTAGAAATTGGGGTTTCTTACGGAAGTGCTTACAAAATTCTCAGGAATAAATTAGGTTAGTAATAAGCTGAATAAAGTAGACATTACATAATATATATAACCGCCTGAAGACTTGAGTTTGTGAAAAAAAAAAAAGTTACTATTCTACTGTTTTTTTGATAAAATACTGTAAAGTAATGACCAAACTGAAAATCGTAATACTATATTTCCCTGTAACATAAATGGATACACTACTTTTCTCTCCTCCTATAGCCTAGCTAGTAAAACGATTTGTTTACATATTGCAATAGCAACTCCAAACTCCTGTAGGCCTAATGGAAGGGGGTAACAGTGTTTCCGAGCATAGCCAGGTTAATGTTAAAAATGTTAGTAAAAATAAAGAGATGTCCCTGTACAATTGAACACCAATAACTATATGAATTTAAAGAGATATGCACTGATTGCTGGTCCATAAAGCACATTCAATTCACGTTACCTGGCAAGATACATTATACTACACCAGGCCTGGGGACTAATAACTGAATCGAGTCACTGTAGATATCCTCTTAACACCCCACTCCACCTTCTGGCAACGTTCAGCAGGCAGTAGTCTGTACAGACGTGCAGTTTATCCGAGTTCAAGCTTGCTGTCCATAGGTCTCCTGCCGAGCGGATGACAGTTCATTACAGGTATTCGATAAACAACTTAAAATGTCATTCACAGTTTAGGAATATCATATGTTATTAATTCAAGTCAAGCAAGAAGATGTACCTACCGTCAACGTTTTCCGCAAAGAAAGTTACCTAATCGGAGAACATTTTTAGCAGTTTCTCAACGATTATTAGAAACTAGGAGTCTCTTACTCCGTTTCGAAAACCACACAACCAGAAATTTCTTTAAAAATGGTACTGATTTAAGGAAGCGAGAGGGATTAAAAAGTTACATTAGAAAAAAAGTTCGTATGATTTTGTGCAGTAAACCATTATTGATGTAGATTCATTTTCCGGGCTGAGAGGCCGTGGTCTATTGGTTGGTTTTATACCAGACGTTTCGTCTGCAACTGCGGCAGACATCTTCAGTGGAGTGGTATCCGAGGTCGCAAGCCTCTTCTCGGCGTACCTGAGGCAACTGTTAGTTGCAGACGAAACGTCTGGTATAAAACCAACCAATAGACCACGGCCTCTCAGCTCGAAAAATGAATCTACATCTATAGACTCCGGCCGTGAAAGCCTACACTGCAAGATTAAACCATTATTGTTAATTTTTAGACGTACAATAAAAAATGGATGAATATTGTTAAATAAATAAAATAGAAATTAATATGATGAGATTGAAAGTTTGTATTTGCTGCTCGTTTTATGTAAACAACAGTTGTTCCGGTCCGCTCCTGCATTAGAACAGAGCATCTATTTTGTACCAGTATGTATGTATCCGCTTGAGCTGTACTGTATACTAATAAACCCCCTCCTCCCCATCGAGCAACGTTGCGAAACGCCTAATATTATAAACTTTAATAATTAGTTAAATATTGCAATTAGAAAAAAAATTGTGAGGACATTTTTTCTTCCTTATGACATGAACAATCATCAGTTAAAGTAATGGCACTTATACCCCTTACACCCTGTACATTTAGCACACAAAAATGGAGACTCTCACAGGTGTTGGAGAATAAATTATTTTCGTTCTTATTCTTCGTATATCTTTTCCACAGCTTTCTCTCTTTCATCAATACGGATAATCGAGAGTTCATGACAACAACTTATTTCCCTTGATCACCGACATATGCTCGACGAGCACGTAAGGGATTAACCTTCAAAAAATAAAACATACTCTTACAACATGTGGGATTAAAGACCCACAACTACAACGCTACAACACCTCAATGATCCCAAAATACCATATAAAACCATTCTGACTATAACAAACATAGAATACGGCGGCGTTTTGGAGTGGTCACTTTGATACACAATTCCTTGTTACAGACTCCCTACCGTCCTAGTCTCGAACTGAATGCAGCTTCAAGTTACGTGACAAATTCCACTTTTTCTAGCCTTAGACCCTAGTTCTCACATCACCTGTCTCAAGCCTACAATATTACCATGTCTTTGAACAAGCCCATGGCTGCTCTAGCCGCTTCAACATCACCGTGGACGCCAGTAACTGGTCCACTGTGTTATACCGACAAGAAATAAGTGTTGCCATCGTCATCAGTGGCTTGCAGATCGGCTGGTATTTGTGGGTGTTACGTCCTCAGGTTTCTGTCTGTTTTCCCGTTTCCCCTCCAGCGCCTTCCTCTCTTTCTGTCTTTCCTCTTCCTCCACGTCGTCTTCCTCCTCGTCTTCCTCCGGAGCCTCTGTTATAACACTAGACTGGATCCAGTCCCGAATGCGATCTTTCTTCGCGCTGCGGTCCACCGTCGTCTCTATTCCGTATTGAGTCAGTGTGAACAGCAGTTGGTTCTTCTCTTCAACACTGCTGTGGAAACTGTACATGGAAGGACAGAGGCCGTCGTCGTCTACACCGTTGTCTGCAAGGAAAGCACAAAATCAGGTAATCAGCAAAATTTTACAACAAAGATTATCGTATCCATGAAACAGTAACATTTTAAGTTAAAATTTTATATCAAAGATTATTGCAATACAGACTTAAACATGTTAAGAGTAGTGCCTCTGATATAGTAACATTTTAAGTTAAAGATTATTGTAATATAGGCTTAAACATGTTAAGAGTAGTGCCTCTGATATAGTAACATTTTAAGTTAAAGATTATTGTAATATAGGCTTAAACATGTTAAGAGTAGTGCCTCTGATATAGTAACATTTTAAGTTAAAGATTATTGTAATATAGGCTTAAACATGTTAAGAGTAGTGCCTCTGATATAGTAACATTTTAAGTTAGAGATTATTGTAATATAGGCTTAAACATGTTAAGAGTAGTGCCTCTGATATAGTAACATTTTAAGTTAAAGATTATTGTAATATATGTTTAAACATGTTAAGAGTAGTGTCTCTGATATAGTAACATTTTAAGTTAAAGATTGTTGTAATAAAGACTTAAACTGTTAAGAGTAGTGCCTCTGATATAGCAACATTTTAAGTTAAAGATTGTTGTAATAAAGACTTAAACTGTTAAGAGTAGTGTCTCTGATATAGTAACATTTTAAGTTAAAGATTGTTGTAATAAAGACTTAAACTGTTAAGAGTAGTGCCTCTGATATAGTAACATTTTAAGTTAAAGATTGTTGTAATAAAGACTTAAACATGTTAAGAGTAGTGCCTCTGATATAGTAACATTTTAAGTTAAAGACTGTTGTAATAAAGACTTAAACATGTTAAGAGTAGTGTCTCTGATATAGTAACATTTTAAGTTAAAGATTGTTGTAATAAAGACTTAAACATGTTAAGAGTAGTGCCTCTGATATAGCAACATTTTAAGTTAAAAATTGTTGTAATAAAGACTTAAACATGTTAAGAGTAGTGCCTCTGATATAGTAACATTTTAAGTTAAAGATTGTTGTAATAAAGACTTAAACATGTTAAGAGTAGTGCCTCTGATATAGTAACATTTTAAGTTAAAGACTGTTGTAATAAAGACTTAAACATGTTAAGAGTAGTGTCTCTGATATAGTAACATTTTAAGTTAAAGATTATTGTAATATATGCTTAAACATGTTAAGAGTAGTGCCGCTGATATAGTAACATTTTAAGTTAAAGATTATTGTAATATATGCTTAAACATGTTAAGAGTAGTGCCTCTGATATAGTAACATTTTAAGTTAAAGATTATTGTAATATATGCTTAAACATGTTAAGAGTAGTACCGCTGATATAGTAACATTTTAAGTTAAAGATTATTGTAATATATGCTTAAACATGTTAAGAGTAGTGCCTGATATAGTAACTGATATAGTAACATTTTAAGTTAAAGATTATTGTAATATATGCTTAAACATGTTAAGAGTAGTACCGCTGATATAGTAACATTTTAAGTTAAAGATTGTTGTAATATATGCTTAAACATGTTAAGAGTAGTGCCTCTGATATAGTAACATTTTAAGTTAAAGATTATTGTAATATATGCTTAAACATGTTAAGAGTAGTGTCTCTGATATAGTAACATTTTAAGTTAAAGATTATTGTAATATATGCTTAAACATGTTAAGAGTAGTGTCTCTGATATAGTAACATTTTAAGTTAAAGATTGTTGTAATATATGCTTAAACATGTTAAGAGCTTAAACATGTTAGTGCTCTGATATAGTAACTGATATAGTAACATTTTAAGTTAAAGATTGTTGTAATAAAGACTTAAACATGTTAAGAGTAGTGCCTCTGATATAGTAACATTTTAAGTTAAAGATTGTTGTAATATATGCTTAAACATGTTAAGAGTAGTGCCTCTGATATAGTAACATTTTAAGTTAAAGATTATTGTAATATGCTTAAACATGTTAAGAGTAGTGTCTCTGATACAGTAACATTTTAAGTTAAAGATTGTTGTAATAAATGCTTAAACATGTTAAGAGTAGTGCCTCTGATATAGTAACATTTTAAGTTAAAGATTGTTGTAATAAATGCTTAAACATGTTAAGAGTAGTGCCTCTGATATAGTAACATTTTGTTAAAGAGTAATGCTTAAACATGTTAAGAGTAGTGCCTCTGATATAGTAACATTTTAAAATGTTAAAGATTGTTGTAATAAATGACTTAAACATGTTAAGAGTAGTGCCTCTGATATAGTAACATTTTAAGTTAAAGATTGTTGTAATATATGCTTAAACATGTTAAGAGTAGTGCCTCTGATATAGTAACATTTTAAGTTAAAGATTGTTGTAATAAAGACTTAAACATGTTAAGAGTAGTGCCTCTGATATAGTAACATTTTAAGTTAAAGATTGTTGTAATATATGCTTAAACATGTTAAGAGTAGTGCCTCTGATATAGTAACATTTTAAGTTAAAGATTGTTGTAATAAATGCTTAAACATGTTAAGAGTAGTGCCTCTGATATAGTAACATTTTAAGTTAAAGATTGTTGTAATAAAGACTTAAACAAACTGATATGTTAAAGATTGTTGAGCTTAAACATGTTAAGAGTAGCCTCTGATATAGTAACATTTTAAGTTAAAGATTGTTGTAATATATGCTTAAACATGTTAAGAGTAGTGCCTCTGATATAGTAACATTTTAAGTTAAAGATTGTTGTAATATATGCTTAAACATGTTAAGAGTAGTGCCTCTGATATAGTAACATTTTAAGTTAAAGATTATTGTAATATATGCTTAAACATGTTAAGAGTAGTGCCTCTGATATAGTAACATTTTAAGTTAAAGATTGTTGTAATATAGGCTTAAACATATCATTAAGAGTAGTTCCTGTGAAACAGTAAAACTTTAAGTTAAAAGTGTAGAACAAAGAATATGTTTATCCTTTTGTAATACACAACGCAGCCCCACTCTTGAAATCATTCTTTTATATGTGTGTTGTCCTTGATGCGGGAGTAGACTGTTTACATCGTACAGCACCACACGTCACTACTCTCCGTCAAGTCATTTGGTTCATTGCACAAACTCCGTACTCGTTTATCTTCAAAGAGTAGTGGCTAAGATTCCTGTCTCTAATGGTTAGCAATGTGTCAGTTTTCTTTGTAAGTACGATACATATATGTTTTATTATGAAATGTATGCAGCATATTTCGGCAGCAGCAGTTGCCTTTAGGAAGCCTGTTGCAGACTGTTGCATAGCTTAAGAAGGTAAGCAGGAAGTGTAAAATGGTCAAATATAGCATTTTTTGTTTTTAGACCTACAAAATCTGCATTTATCTAGGATAAATTTGATGTATAATTTATTGCAAAAAGTAATATTTGAAGCCTCTAAGATAGTTTTAAATTATAGGTGTGATATTTGTGTATTTAATGCAACAATGTCTTTTATACTTTTTTTTCAATCCTGAAATAGTTTTAGAATAAAATCATAACTTCCATAGGATTTTCTCGTCATTATCATGATTCTGGGTTTTGTGTTCCAAAAATGGACTAAATGTTTCTTAATTTCCCGTAAACTTAATTTTTCAAACTAAATGCCAATTTTTCTCAGGACTGGTTGGACCAATCTTCATAAAACTTTGTGCACACATTATTCAATCATGTCTGAATTCTGTGAAGTACAATTATTTAAATATTTTAATTATTTCATAGAAGTCCATACCAATAATCACAGCAAAATAAGAAGAAAATTACATTAAGTTTTCAAATTTACAAAAAAAAAAAATTACATACTCGTAGTTCCCAAAATTAAATTATGTCTTTATTTTATGTGAAAAAAATTCATTCCAATCACTCCACTGGTTTATGAGAAAAAGGGGCATTTATATCTTATTGTTTTCAATTTATTTTCTGCAATATTTATTTCTAAAATATTCTATTAAAATTTTTATAGGCCTATGTTTACTAAAATGTTGAAAGTTATAGGGAATGTTCATCACAGTTTTCTTTGTCTGTCTTAAAAATTTCGAATAGATTTCTTTGATTGATTTTTAGTAGGTTATTTTACGACGCTTTATCCACATCTTAGGTTATTTAGCGTCTGAATGAGATAAAGGTGATAATGCCAGTGAAATGAATCCGGAGTCCAGCACCAAAAGTTACCCACCATTTGCTTATATTGGGTTGAGGGAAATCCCCGGAAAAACTTCAACAAGTTAACGTGTCCCGACCAGGAATCGAACCCGGGCCACCTGGTTTCGCGGCCAGACGCGCTAACCGTTACTCCATAGGTGTGGACTCTTTGATTGTTCAAGAGGTACAGAAATGTGCGCTGCTGTATTTTTAGTGGATTTACACATCTTATTGGTTACCCTAAAAATTACATTGTCAGTTGAATCAACGTATCTGAATGATCATCACCTGCTTGTCTGTCGAGGGATGTTCTGGTAAGCCATCTGTCCTCCAGAAACCTCGTGAGGTCTGCCAGACCTCCCGGCCGTTTATCAGCCCGGGGCTCCAGGAACTTCCGGAACATTCTCTGAGCTCTGGAGGTGAGGATCTTGAACAGCTTGGGCCGCCTCACGGGCATCAGCACCCCGTTGCTGCCGTGCCAGTGGAGGTACCTCACGTACCTGGGGTCGTCGCTGCCTGCCTTCTGCCACGGCAAGCACCCTGTTAAACACACGAATATCACGATGCCGAACTGCCACACGTCGTGCGAGGTCTCCGCCCTGTAACAGAATCGACCAGAGAGTCTCTGTTACTAACAGTCGGAGCGTCATGAACAACTCCGTCTGTTGTGACCAAAATTAAAGAAACAACTCTTGACAGCCCCGAAACGTATATTTTTTAACTCCCTCCATCTGCTTCTCCAATCCCTCAGCCAATGGGAATTGGATACGTCACTCGCACCACATACGAAGTGGACACGACGTTACCACTTATGACCGAGTGCACCAATCTCGGTTAGAATGCGTGGTTAGATACTCATGGTTAGGGAATGGAAGTTGATGCATTTGCATATTTGTTCTATCGTTGTGTGAATATGCTGAAAGATTATCTACATGAATCACACATTTCTGAATAATGATATTGCTTTTATTGTGAATAAAAGAGCATATTTTATCTTTATTTATAAAAGCATCATATTGTGGCAATCGTGCTGGAAGATTCTCGTTGCCTCGGGAGTCTACGCGCGCGTCCGGCGGAGAGGGAGACGCGGGAGGCTAGGCTCGAGCTCCGGTGGGCGCTGGGCGCGGCGCGGCGAGGGAAAGAAGACTGCGGTCCCGTCGCGGAGCGAAGGGGACGGAAGTAAGGAAACGTCTGGAAACCGATTGTTGCGGGCTCCAGAGGCTTCGCGACAAGTACATTCGAGAACGTGTAATTAAATGAATAAAAACGCGAGCAGCCTTCAGTCAGTCAGTTTAGTTTAGGTTGTCAGCTCTGAGCTAGCTAGTCTTCAAGGTGAACTTGAGTTCGATGTGCAGTGAACTTGAGTAGATCCGCAACTGTGGCAGCGTCCAGGCGAGTGCGGCGTATCCGGAAGTCTTTGGTTCGAAGTACAGTGAACTGTGTCTGAAAGTCTTGGGTTCGATGTACCGTGAACTTAAGTGAGTGAGCTAGAAGAACTAGCCAAGGCGAACGAACTGTGAACTGAGAACTGACAGTTTTGTTTTGTACATAGTGCTTCGTGAACATTAGTTGGAATTAGGAGTACATTGTTGCTCTTTTCAATAATACACGTGAATTGTCATTGTCGATCGGTGGAGTACAATAACGACTACTGTGTTGCTGTGTTGAGTGGAATACCCATTGTTGACGGGTGTGATTAAAATTAGAAATAAAACTCGCATTATTGTTTAAAATAAGTTACGATATTTAAACATTTATGCAGGGAAACTGCATATTATGTATGTTTATTTGTCTTTTCCTCATTTTTAAAAGTGTGTAACCTCGTAAACACGACTAATTTATGTTCATGAATTTTGAACGTAACGATGACGCCCTCATAGGGAGCCTCTCAAGTTAGCAATTGGTATTCCTTCACTGCAGTCTTTAGCAGATTTCGATAAAACAATATCCAGTTTAAACATCAGTTTCAGTTGTAGGAGATAAAGTGAACGAGAATACAGCAAATGAGTAGCTTAATATCAAAGGCGGACATCTGACCTTCAGATGAAATTTAGATAATGTGGATTCTTATACATTTTTCATGCTTTTTTTTCAGTTATGGTGAAACTATACAGAAAGTCTAACACTACATTTATAAAAATAAATTGTTTTAAAATACTACAAAGAACACTGTGAAACAAAAAAGTGCCTCTAGATCAAAACTAAGGAAACGACACATGTTCGTCTTTGATATTAAACTATATTCTTTCCAAGAACCCTGGATATTATCAACTTAACCCTTTGAAAGCAAAAATTATTTTTTTATATTTTTCATATCATGGTTCATACCAAAGCTTCAATCAATTTTTTTTTTCAGCATTTTAAGTCTGCACACAATTTCAAAACACAGGTGGCACCTCTATGTATAATCAAGAGGTGGTTCCTTGGTGGAATATCTGTGCCATAAAATTTAGAAAGAAAGAAAACGGTGGTTCTTCTGAATAACCACTATCCTGTAAAGGTTTAAAGAAATTCAAGATATTATCGAAGAAAAAACATCCCAAAAACCAACAAAATTTTCTATGGAACAGCTCACAGCTTTTGTGCAAGCCCCTCTTACTTCTTGTTACGTAGAACGACGGCGAAGATTGTCAACAGAAAACATACGTCACTGCTTAGTTGTGAACTGTAACAACATATTTATTTATTTATTATCCTATCTCTGCTCCCGTAGACATGACCACTCATCCTCAGAAGGCTCCGCAATTCGATGCCCAATAAGTTATTGAGCAGTCTTTCTACTTCACCTTGGTTACGCAGTATGGAACAACCATGCCTTTATGAAAGAGTAATGAGCACGTTCTATGACATTCGGTTTTTTTTCTAATATTACCTGAATTTACTGAGATTAAACTTTTACGTTTGCGCATTACGAAGTATTATATTTATTTGTACAAATTTCATTTGTACGTAAACGACATTTGAGACCATATTTTCGGAAGAAGTTCGAATGTACTTTCACATTTTTATAAATAACAAATTAATAAATAATGAATACTGACAGAATATTCTTCTAATACACCTGTCTTAGTATCTCTTTCTAGCTAGACCACATTAGCTGAAACACATTTCGGTATCAAAATGTTGCGTTTAGTGCTGGCATGAAAGTACTAATAGTGTTAATAACTCACTTGTAAGTCTCATCGGTGTTGGTGACCAGAACTTCGGGTGGTGAATAAGGCAGCCACTCATTGCGTCTGCGCACCAATGTACCCGCCCGACGGGTTTCCCCAAAGTCACAGAGTTTGACTCTAGAGAAATCAGACTTGAGCACCAGGACGTTGTCCAGCTTGACGTCTCGGTGGACGAGGTCGCGGGCGTGCAGATGTTCCAGCGCTGAGGCGAGCTTCGCAAATGAAAAACAAAACAATGCACTGTTGTTACACTGATGTTCAACAATTCTCTTTCACCAACTGAACTTTCTTTGAGGTGAATGAACTGCGAAAAAGTCGCATTATTGAAATTTGTGAAGTTTTCGGACTCTTCCCTGCGTGTGCGGGTACGAGCTGTGAACTTTTCTGAGGTATCTGTACAGTCTGTCTTATTCTAGTGCTTCTGGTGCTAACATTGAATTTTTATATTTTGTACCGAGGGAAAAGCTATGTTATTGAAAATTGATTGTAAACGTATATTTTTAACAATGAGGCTATAAATTTTTGAGACCTTTTTCACACTTTGAACAAAAAACCTAAAAAAAACCTATTTCACCTATTCCAGTAACCTAAAATGAACTTCTAAAAACTTAAAAATCTGCTGCCTACTTATAAGTTTATGAAAAAAAAAAACAAATTGAAAAAGAACTGTCACAATTTGTATTTAAGCCTATAATAATAATAATAATAATAATAATAATAATAATAATAATAATAATAATAATAATAATAATTTATTTTAGCTGGCAGAGTTAAGGAAGGCCTTCTCTTCCACTCAACCAGCAAAAGTGTATATACATATGCATGAAACTTACAAAGAATCCAACAATTTGATTTAGATGAGAGTTACATGTATACAAAAGTTTTTACAAATTAAACAACAAAATACTATGAACTATTAATTAAACACTGAAATAAACTTTCAGAATTAAACTAAAATACGTAGAATGTTAATATATTTCAAATAATATTAGATAATAGAAAGAGATTATTACGAGACAATTAAAATACAGCACAATCAGGATGATGTCTAAAGAAAAAAGTAACAATGTAGTCAGTGATAGTTTAAATCAGTATGATTGGAGTGAAATGCTAATAAGGTTAAAGCTGTTCTTAAAGGTGTTTATTGTCTTGCAGCCTAATACTTTGTGACAAGGAATTCCATTGACGCGAGGTGGATATTGTAAAAGATGATGAATAACGAGATGTTCTATGAAGAGGTATACTTAGCGTGCCACCAGATAAGTGATCTGCTATTTACGTCGTGGTTAGAATATAGATAAGAGAAACGAGACGAAAGGTAATTTGGTGTTGAGGTGTGCAGAATTCGAAAGAGTAAAGACAAAGAGTGTAAAGTTCTACGTTCTTTAAGTCGGAGCCACGAGAGACTTGCGAAGGACGGTGATATGTGATCATACCGTCGGATGTTGCACACGTATCTGACGCACATATTCTGAGCTCGCTGTAACTTGACTGACAATTCAGAACTTAGGTCACTTAACAAAACGTCACAATAATCGAAGTGCGGCGTTACTAGGGTTTGCACTAATCGATCTATTCATTTTGACAATCTGAAACGCTCTGTAGGGTCTATAGCAGGCCTGCACAATGTTTGAGCTCTCCGAGCCGGCTCACAGCTCATGAGCGGAGGCAGATATTGACTGCGCTCTGTACAAGGGTCGACTGGAAGAAGGGGTGATCTCGTACAAAATATACACAAAAGGAAGTACTATTACGAGTGTTTATGAAATGAATTCCCGTTCAGTGTTTGAAAAACTATCTTGGACTATTATTAATTAATAAAGAAATATTTATTTTACAGAAATAATATAAATTCTATAGCTACTTAAATATATAATATTATTTTGTTATATTTTTATTTATCAGTACATCAAAACGGGGTTTTATGCTTTGGCAGCTGAAAGGAACAGTAGCCTACTGATCGTAATGAAACATCAGTTACAGATGTTCGATGCCTGCCTTTATTAAAGTTGATTATAGAAAACAGTTGCTCACAAATATAAATGTTGAGCCAAACATAGCAATCATTTTCACAGCCAGCCTGTGTACTCGTAGATATTATTGCTAATGTTTAGTCTTGTAAAACTCAACCAGGCCAGTAGTATTATCCAAACGATCTTTAGCCTTTACGTCACATTAAAGATCAGTAAGTTCTAGCTGTAAATCGTTAAATGTTAAATGTTATGTTCCGTCTTTTAGATTCCTCCATACTGACTGTAGAAGTAGGTAAGCAACGTGAAGCAGTTACTGAGAATACACATTGCACTCCACTAGATAGCTGTGTGGTCATTTCCCTCTCCTCTACCTATAGCAGGCCTATGTCATTCTGACGTATCTTCCTCTCCGTTTCGGCGAGCGGTAAACACAGCTCTCCCGCTCCGAAGGAGCGAGCGCGCTCGTTGAGCGCTGTTTGTGCAGGTATGGTCTATAGATAGATAGAGACAGACGGGTGGACAAACTGCAAGGCAGAGAAGAAGACAGGTAGGTAGGTAGATGGATAGGTGGGTATGTAGTAGAATACGCAAATAGCTTGGGAGATAGATATTCTGAGAGACGAATAGATATTTAATTTGAAAAGAATAATCAACCTTCCGTCTTGTACTCTAGTTCAGAAATGTATAATATTAATTAGGCATATTTTCCAGTTTTCAATAAAGTTTACTTTCTGAGTTTAAAAAATGATAATTTGCAAACTAAAACTTCGTTTGCATTCAAAGCTGAGACATGTAACCCTTGCGTGAGGTTTGTATAGCAACACAAACATATTCACGAAATGCGAACTCTATCAGAATAAATATAGGCTACTTTCGTAGGCATCCCAACGGTCCCGTTTTTTCCGGGACAGTCCCGATTTCGACCATTGCGTCTCGCGTCCCGTAATAATTTGCTCATGTATCAAAGTGTCCCGATTTCATGACATATTAGACATTTACAGCTGATTTTCGTTCCTATCATATTGTTGGATTTAGTCTGCATTGGAAGATATTTCCGCACAGTCTCATACAGACATGCTTACAAAATGGAGAAATGAATTAGTACGCATGTTCAAGGCATAAATTTAATTCTCGTTGATGTGTCAACAGAGTGACGGGTGCAATGATCATAATACACAAGTTAGGGCAGGTTTGATCACAGGATACTTAAGTGAATCATCTATTCTCTGTGCTCATCTTATGCACTTTGACTTTAGTTTGACGCCATTCAGTATTATGTCCACTTTTTCCACTTGATGCGTCATTCATTGGTTTCGGCGGAAAAATGGAAAAAAAAAGAAGATTTATACGACCACTTCTACGACAGATATAGGTTAGATTAGATTAGATTAGATTAGATTAGATTAGATTAGATTAGATTAGATTAGATTAGATTAGATTAGATTAGATTAGATTAGATATAAGCGAGGACAACAACACAGACTTGTAAAATACCGCAGCCCTCACGTGTGATAAGATCTGATTGCTCTGGTGATAAATCACTTAAACGTCTCTGTGTTTTCCGAGAAGAGTGGCTGCAATCTTTTGTGTAGGTAGGTTAGGTTAGTTCGGGTTAGTTCATATTAGATTAGTAATTATTTCGATGAGATGCATTCATTCATTCATTCATTCATTCATTCATTCATTCAGATTCATTCATTCATTTTATTCCATAGATCTTTTGAGCAATGAAACTTTAAGATGTGGAACAAGTTTTTACAATATTATTTCAATTTTTACAGTTTTTTTAGTAATTTTGACAATTTTTTTGTACATTTTACAATATTTTGGCAAGATGTATGAGATGAGGTGAGTGAGGATTGCCAAAAGAATGGGGAAAATCGGAAAAACCCAACCAGGTAATCAAATGTAATCAAATCAAAGGTATTGATGTAGGACAGTTTCCATTTCTTTTAAGATTTATACTGTTTTTCAATGGTCATTTTAAGTTCTTATAATTTTTAAAAATATGAAATGATGTTGTTAAAAATAAACTTTTGATTAGAATTGTTATATCCTTAACTCTGTCAGTATAAATATTATTATTATTATTATTATTATTATTATTATTATTATTATTATTATATGCTGTTATAAGAGTACTACTGTTGAATATGTGGATTGATAGGTGGAAATAATTAGTGCAATAAAATTTCAGTAACGTTTGTGTCTCTAAGTTTTACTTACGAAAGTTGGCAAGCCTATAGGCTACTTTCGATACCTTCAAGGCGTGTTTTTGTATATGCAATCTACTACGTATAGAAACACCGATTTGTTTGGCTTAATGGTATGAATTAAACTTCGTTCACAACTGCTCCTTCTGCGCAGAGACTACGGAACACCCACGCTGTCGTCATAACCCAGATGCCCGTGACAGAAAATACAAACACAACGAGCGGCCATATGACTTCCTTATAGTGTACAGATGGGGAGGCGTGACCTGGCATGTGAGCTGTGCGAGAGTGGAAAGAATGAGCTATCAGAAAGAGAGTTTGTTTCATGATGTTTTTTTATTATAGAAATCTACTGACACGGAAGTTAATCTCAGACTAAACCTATCTTCCCCTTCCTTATCCTTTGGTGATATAGCCACGCCACATGATAAGTAAAGAACGAAAATGGAGTGCGTATTGAGAGAATACAAGTTTACTGACGTCACGCGTGAGTGTGGAGTTGTACCTCATAGATACACTTACAAGTCACTGGCAATGAACGGGATTTCGTAGCATTTATTTACCATTCTTAGGTAGTTCTTTGCTTACTCCCGTACTTCTACCTTCCTGGCATATTTCTTTAACTTCCTTTCTTAGTTCTTCAAATTCATCCACATGTCTTCACTTCTTCATTAGTGCTTCTGTACTACGTATACACCATTTCTTTATTTCGTGCCGTAATTCTTCTCATCCGTCCGCACTTCTTTACTTAATTTCGTAGCGTTTATTTACCTTTATACCAAAACATCGGTTAGATATGCCGAGAGAAACACATATTTGCATCATAAAATCGTAGGTCAGATATTTTTAACGTAGTGTATATTACTGGCCTATGATTTTATGATCGTGTAAACGAACTTTCCAACCACGGAATAAGTCAGAACATGAGACGATAAAAAGAAAGGAGGGAGCTATCCAAGGAAATACGCTTGAAATCGGTGCGACGGATATGAAGTCAAACTATACCTTCTATGCCCCATAATCCTCCGCGAAATACCACCACTCGCCAAATATTCAATTGCTACTAGCGGTTTCGTTCATACGTAAACGGTTTAAAATGGATGTGGAGGTAACAGGACTACTAGCAGATTGTTATATAAATGTATATCTCACTGTATATTTATTAAAAGTGTTATGGTTATGAAATGGACTGAACACTTCATTTCCACATTCTTTCTTTTATCAAGAAGGATGTTGGCATTCCTTCACATGTTAAAGCATAGGGGACATATCAACAGACATATTTTATAGTTGGACCGAGCAGAATATTAGCTTATTTATAAAAATAACACCTGCTGAACTTGACAACACTATAGGTAATTTGACGACCATACTAGTACACCTTTTTGGTTCCAGCGTTTCAACTTATGGCCCAGAGTTGATCAGAACCAAAGATAATAAAAATTGACAACCTTTAAAAGAATTTCGCTAGTTCTCAATAGGTGGCACCATTATAGGAGAGGTTAAAAAGTGTCAAGGTAAATGATTATGTAGATTAAGCATAAATTATTCTCATAATTGACATATCAGTGGTTACCAGCTAAACCTAGTGTTGTTTTACAATCAGTAGAGTGGCATAAAATTGAATTCTATATTGCGGGTATATCCATTTACGATTGGCGACACTGACTATTTTCGTCGCCATCTATTCAAAGAGTTATAACTAAAGAAGTCACACTTACACCAACAAATTATCGATCACTATCGATTAGTAAGGTCAGATATCTTTGAACGTCAGTGTACCACCACAGTCTACTATATACAGTCGCGAATCTCAATATGTAGTAAAAATGCAAACATGGGTAGTTGCCCACCACTAGGATCGCTACTATCGCCTCATCATCGCAGATCTCTCTCCTAGTAAACGACAAAATATGTTACACTTTCATTGTGTTCTTTTGGAAAAATTAACACCTTCCTTCCATTATTGAAATATTAAATGCATAAAGTTAATTTATTACTTTAATGAAGTATATTAAATTCCACCATAAACTCGAAGATACCTGCAAGAAATAGGTTAATATTATTTTTGTTTGTGCAAAGCGAACTGAAATTTACTATAATCGCTTCACTCATTCAAGATTATAGCGATAATTAACTATAAAACCAATAAATATTAATTTGCATTTCCCTTTACAACAATAATAATGGATATATGAATTAATGGAGAAACTTACGTGTACCGGTACTTGTAGTGTAGGCTTACGTAGTTAACAAAGTGGGATGAGGTTAAGCAATAATAATCACACCAGAATTGGAAATAAAACGTGATCAATAAATTTTATTGTAACAGACTTTTTCTACGTCTCTAGTAAAGTAACAAATAAAAATAACAACAAAATTAACAGCTATAATTAAAAACGTATCCTTTGAAAAAAAAAAGTAGGCTTAAGCAATAATAATCCCACCAGAATTGAAAATAAAACGTGATCAATAAATTTCATTAAAACAAACTTAATTTTTATACGTCTCTAGTAAAATATTATTATTCCAATTATTGTATTTTAGCCATTAACATTTTCATTACAACCAATAACGAACATTTCACAAGCATCAATGTGAAATACGCAACGAGCTAGCACTCGATGGAAATACGAAACAGTCCAAAGTCGACCGTGGACAGTCTATTGTTTCTAGTTGCTAACCGCTTGGAGCGCTTTATCACGAGATTTGCAAAAGTCACCTCAAACTTCGCGACTGTATATAGTAGTCTGTGGTACCACAGTGTAATAATAATAATAATAATAATAATAATAATAATAATAATAAATAATAATAATAATATGTTAATCATGATGTTAATAATAATAATAGTAGTAGGCCTAGTAATAATAATAATAATAATAATAATAATAATAATAATAATAAAGGGATCAAAGATACTCAAAAATCCATCCGGCGTCGATATCAATATCCACACTTTTCCAATAGGTAAGAAACGGATTATATTATGGCTAACTCTTTCGAAATCTACATTGGAAATATGATCTGTTTAAAATTTAAACACTCAGTGAACAAAAATGCAGAACTTTCACAAACAAAACCCTGACAATTTTGCAGGATATAGGAATTATAGCTACATAACATGAATTGGTGCCAATGTTGGTGGACGCCACTTCCACCAGCTTTTGTGGTACGTGAACAGAATGATAAAATGTAAAAAAATAATATACTCAATTTGCAACACTATGAAAATTAAATTTTTGTTAACATACAGTGTTTGTAACTTTAATTAGTTTATCTTTATAAAGTACTTCTACCGATCGCAAGATGTATCAGACTAGCCTACAGATAGATAGAACATTTGTTCGTTTTTATGTTCTCTACAATTCCTGAGATTTTGTAAAAATAATATTTTACATTTTGTACTCAAGACATCTGTATTTTAAAAAATACCATTATTCGGCCCTCCATAATAAAATTTCGTACAACAATTTACTTGCTGAATTTACGAGTAATTTTAATATCTCTTGGAAGTCGTAGATTACTTGCTGAGCAACTTTTATTGTGTAAAATATTCAACGGTCTACTGGATAATAGCGAAACATTATCACAAATCCGGATTAACGCTAGAACATCACATTTAAGAAATCGTCAATTGTTATATTATAGAAAACCAAACACTTCAGCATATAAAAATTCACCAGTGTTAAAAAGTGTTCAAATTTCAATGAAATAATATGTAAAACATGGGAGCTTGATTTCAGCATTTCTTACATGAAATATAAACATTTTCTTATTAATATACTGAAGATAGTTGATTTTAAATAGTATTTCTTGCATGCTACTTTACACATCTCTATTACGACCTCTACTGCTTTATGCCTGTCCTGTCTGGGGAGGAGCTGCAATAAGTGAAATTAAACACATCCAGTCATTCCAAAATAAAGTCCTACGAATTTCACTCAATTCTCCTTGGTTTGTCCGTAACAGCCAACTACACAGAGAAACTGGTATTAACACAATCAAACAGTTTATTCATTCACAAACTAAGAAGTTCTATAACAACCTAGAAAATGTTCCAGGCGCCATCCACTACTCTCTCGGAAGGAAGTCCACATTTCCCACCAGAATCAAGAGCCGACTTCCAATGGACCTCATATTATAATCAAAATTTATCATCACACCAACCTATGTAAATAATTATTTATTAACAATTATTTTGTTCATTGAGGAGCCCAATCTAGGCTGCCCTCAATTCAATGTCATGTATTGTATTTATATTTTTTATAAATGATCTGTATAGAGCTAAATGCGCTGTTCGATCAATAAATTATTTAAAAAAATAGTATTTCTATCTATTTGTTACTCTGTAATTTGCCAGTTATAGTTACATTTTACATTATTTTGGTTATGATATCTATATTTATCTATTTTTCATTTATTTTTATTTTTTATTTTTCATTTATATCTATATCTGTGTCTTTTATTTGCGTAATATGTGTATGTCTGTTTTTTTTTTTTTCATTTTTCATTTGTATTTACACCTGTATCTTGCATTTGTGTATGTTTTATCTCTCTTTTATTGTTATCTCCAATTCTATGTTCTAAGCAAATATTTGTGTTGTCTATTGTAATTGGGGCTTTGTCCTGTTATAGACATAAATAAATAAATATTAAATGCAGAAATTCGTAAGTGGTGTACGGATCAAGAAATGAGTCTGTAAATTTTATAAGCATCATTCTGCAAGAAGTAGCCTAAAATTCCACAAAACACGATTATAGGGACTCCAATCCGGGTTCTTTCAAAATAAATAATTATTTTAAATTCGTTATCTTTTTCAACCGAGCTCTCTACCTAACAAATTTAGCCTCCACAAATATACCAAATGTCGAAAAGCTCTCAATAATAAAGTTTTAATAGCTTTCCAATAGGCCTATATATTTAACATTTGACGATATTGCTTTCTTCTATGGCGGCATTTCATATACCAGCTTCTGCAAGATTTGAGTCTCATGATATCAGTTCACGTAATGCTTTATTAATCTTTACGCAACATCATAGAGGACACTGCTGACTTGCCAAAGTGTCTCGCATATTTCAATTTCCTCTCCGTTGCAGAGAGAAGAATTATTTAATGAAGCGATTAAATTTCCCTATTTGTAAGCGGCCAGTTTATGTCGTCGGATTTTCTCTGCTATCGCGGTGCAAAATGGCGGACGTCTGACTGATAGATCTTCGGATATAGTATGTATTATTTTTGTGTGTTATTTGAAATAAAGCATATGCTGGGTTATTCTTGGTGCGTGTGTGATATGAAAGATGTAATGTGTATTTATAATTCAATAATTTAATTCGTGAACGGGTTTTGTGCCTGTGATGGAGCTTGTGATGTATAAATGACATTCATCGGGGGATTGCACAGGTAAAGTGTAAAAGTAAACAATAATATTATTTTGGTAATTTCATAGAAATTGTGTACTAAATTCCAGGTACTGTGGATATGCGTTTAAACGGTAGTTTTATGTGGGACGTCACATAGTAACTGATATAATAATATGTAGTATAAATATAAATATTAAATTTTTTTTGTATCATAGGATAAGGGTAGGCGAAACTAGTGCACGGGACGTTCAAGTGATTTTGAAAAGTGGAAATCGTTAAAATTATAAGTTTTTTTTTTTTTTTCTAGAGATGAAGTTTAATATTTAAGGCACTATATTCCAGTGAACCATAATAGTTTATTCATAAAAACGACTATTTTTCTGGACCAGAAATACAATACAAACTGAGTAAAATCACCCGACCGCACGCTAGTTTCTCTTCAGGGTAACTGTTAACATATTTCAATTTACAAACTACATTGTCCTTTGGCTTAGCCGAAATTCGATCCAACTTTGGTTCTAAGTTTTACCTAACAAAGTAATGTATTGGCTATATCTCAACCTAATCCGGAATATAATTTGGTGTTTGTTGGAGGGAGGCTCCATCCCCCTCCCCACACTTTTCGCTTGTACCTTGTCTCCTCAAACCCCCATTGGCGCTTATTAAAATAAAAAAACTCATTAAAAATCAATTGGTGAAGGTTAAATATGTCCCAGCCACTATAGGAACTTAATAAACTATCTTCAAATTCCTTGGATTTATATATTGATTAGTAGAAATTGATGTGATCACTGGGAGAGCTGTAACCCCATCCAACCTGCCCTAAATAGGCCTACGTACCTTACTTATATACGAAAATCCTCGCGCGTGAATGAAGAATACTGCCATATTTCTTTAGTGTAACAGTTGGTTTCAGTGTCGCCAACATAGTAATAATTTTACTTTACTTTATTGGGTTATTTTACGACGCTGTCTCAACATCTAGGTTATTTAGCGTCTGAATGAAATGAAGGTGATAATGCCGGTGAAATGATTCCGGGGTCCAGCACCGAAAGTTACCCAGCATTTGCTTGTATTTGGTTGAGGGAAAACCCCGGAAAAAACCTCAACCAGGTAACTTGCCCCGACCGAGATTCGAACCCGGGCCACCTGGTTTCGCGGCCAGACGCGCTGACCATTACTCCACAGGTGTGGACCAACATAGTTATAATACTACTACACATAATCGAATCTAACCTAACCTCTCTCATAATACTACACACCTAACCAAATCTAACCTAACCTCTCTCATAATACTAATACGTAATCAAACCTAACCTAACCTCTCTCATAATACTACACACCTAATCAAACATAACCTAACCTCTCTCATAATACTACACATCTAATCAGACCTAACCTAACCTCTCTCATAATACTACACACATAATAAACCTAACCTAACCTCTCTCATAATACTACACACCTAATCAAACCTAACCTAACCTCTCCCACAATACTACACATCTAATCAGACCTAACCTAATCTCTCTCATAATACTACACACATAATAAACCTAACCTAATCTCTCTCATAATACTACACACATAATCAAACCTAACCTACCCTCCCTCATAATATTACACACATAATCAAACCTAACCTAACCTCTCCCATAATACTACATACCTAATCGAACCTAACCTAACCTCTCTCATAATACTACACATTTAATCAGACCTAACCTAATCTCTCTCATAATACTACACACATAATCAAACCTAACCTAACCTCTCTCATAATATTACACACATAATCAAACCTAACCTAATCTCTCTCATAATACTACACACATAATCAAATCTAACCTAATCTGTCACATAATACTACACACCTAATCAAGCCTAACCTAACCTGTCACAATACTACACACTTAATCAAACCCACCCTAACCTGTCACATAATATTACACACATAATCAAACCTAACCTCTCTCATAATACTACAACCTAATCAAATCTAACCTAACCTCTCTCATAATACTACACGCCTAATCAAATCTAACCTAACCTCTCTCATAATACTATACACCTAATCAAACCTAACCTAACCCCTCTCATAATACTACACACCTAATCAAACCTAACCTAACTTGTCACACAATACACACCCAATCTAACCTAACCTAACCTGTCACATAATACTACACACCTGTAGTAACATTCCTCACATTTAGTATAATTTCGTTTGCATGTATTGCCGGCCCTGCTTCTTGTGTCGGCAGGCATCTAGTGGAAGGGGATCGTAATTCTAGAAAGGAAATATGGCGACTTTCATAATAATTACATTTAGTTCATCCAGTGTATAAATTGAAGTGTGTTGTGGTTGTGATAAAAGTATTCAAAATTGGTTTATAGCGCCACATTGGCAGTGATAAAAGTATGCAATATTCGTTCATTGGCCGGTGGATTCTCTATATTGACCTATTAAATATAAAATACAAGTAGTATTTCCAATGAGGTTAAGTTAGCGGAAAAATTAGAGACTTCGTCTACTCAATTACCGAAATTTGTATATTTATTTCACATACCGGTATTTCTATATATTCCATAATTACTATAATATTATTTTAAGAAATAACAAAGTGGCTTCTTTGTGTTTTTTTTTAGCATAGACTATAGCATCTTAAGCATGATGTCATTAAGATGTCCTTCATGCTTTGCCTTTGTACCGAGTACACCATTTCTATGAAATTACCTTATTTTCTATATTCAGTGACATTAGCTTCTTCATGCATAGGATGTATTCGGGATGCCCGATATTGTGTGTTGATTTAACTACAAGTAAATTTGTACAGGGACATCATTTTATTTTTACTAACATTTTTAATATCAACCTGGCTATACCTTTGGATTAAAGGTCTAGAACCGGAAACACCGCTTGCTCCCCCTTCCAAGACTGGAGTTCGATGACACTGGCGTAAAATACAAATCACTTTACTAGGTATAGGAGGGAAGAAAAGTAGTTCATCCATTTATGTAAACTAGGAAATATCGCAATTTTGAGTTTGATAATTTTCATTCGGTTTTTGTTTAATCAAAATACAGTACTGTATTAACACTTAGTGTTTTTACTCACGAATTGAGCTATCCATTCGGACGTATTAATTATGCAGTGTATATTGTACTGTTACAGCACATTAGAGTACAATATAGAGAATGAAGTTAAATGGAAAAATAATCATAATAGCCTATGGATATTTAAACAAATTTTTTAAAATGGTGGCCGTTCATTTCGATACAGGCTTCAGTTCTTTTGTGCATATTATCGCACTATAGACTATTGTACCTAATTCCAATTACCAGTTTCGTCCTTCGTACGAGTAACTCATGTTGAAATAATTCTATATATACTCTATAAAAGAATACCTTAGGTAACTTACTATAATTTAATTTAATCTACACTTCTGCCTGATCCGAAAAGATAAAATTACTCAGAAATGCTATCTACTATCCGTTCAAGTGATTTTGTCGCAGGGTCGTAGAATGGTGGGGGATCACGTAACAGTTAATTACTTAACGAGGCCCTTTTATTTAAGTTATTTTAAACAGTTATATGATATTACGTGGACGTCCAATTTATTTAACAGAAATTAATGTTTTCAGAAAAGAGCTAAGACAGCCCAGCTACTAGACTTTATAGAGGGGCGAACAGAAGCAGGTGGGGGAAACCGGGATGCGACGTAGGCAAACGGACGACAGTACCTGTGCGAAAATATGATTCAATATTGAAAGCTCTTTCGTCACTGGAAAACGTGAACATATTTCTGGAACGTACTATACTCACTAACTCAGTACTGCATACGCGGCCTCGGTTCTGTATGAGAACGGTTGGAAGTTTACTAGTAGAGGAGGTGGGAGTGAAGTACAATAAAAAACTCAGGTGCAATAAAAATTGAAGTAAAAGTAAAATGATGTCCCTGTAGAAAGTCGAATATGCTATTAGGAAGTAATTGATTGCTATAATAGTGTATTACTAGAAGAAAATGTAATATTTAGCAAGGAGAAAGGCTATAATGCCAGTAAATGAAGAATTGGACTGTTTTTTATGTACCTCGTACATGTTTAAATGAAATACTAATGACTTTACTAATAAAGGAAACCTGTGTATTTTGCGGTAACATCATAATTATGAAGTATGCTTATGTTGAAATGTTCAATCAAGATTAGCGTAACTACATTAACGTCACCGTAGGGTTACGTATTTGGCACATACTCATTGTAGCGTCTTATGGCTGAGATCGTGTTGAACTGTGGTTTTGCGTTTTACCTTCCACTGGTGTATATTTCCGTAAACACTTGAGTTATAGATTAGGTTAGATGGGATTGCTAATTAGTGACACGAGTCCGAGGAAAGTGACAAGATTAGAATCAGTTAGATGAGAGGATCGCTGAACTCCAGAATACAGGGAAGCAAACTGTTCCAGCATTAGTGACCGTGCCGAATCGAGCGTCGAACCAAAGAACAGGACAAACATATGAAGGTCAGTAAAGATGGCTATGCAATGTATTCCGAGTATCTCGGAGTAAAGACTTTGGCTAGCTTAGTAGACGTTGTTGCAAAAGATGAGGTTAAAATATTATGTTTGATCAGTGAATGAAGACGAAAACAATTTTCCTCCGATAAAAGAAATTACTTCCCCTTACACAAAAAGAGATAGATAGATAGATAGATAGATAGATAGATAGATAGATAGATAGATAGATAGATAGATAGATAGATAGATAGATAGATAGATAGATAGATAGATAGATAGATAGATAGGTAGGTAGGTAGGCAGGCAGGCAGGCAGGTAGGGCAGGCAGGTAGGCAGGCAGGTAGGTAGGTAGGTAGGTAGGTAGAGGGTAGATAGGTAGGATAGGATAGGATAGATAGATAGATAGATAGATAGGATAGATAGATAGATAGATAGATAGATAGATAGATAGATAGATAGATAGATAGATAGACGGACGGACGGACGGACAGACAGACAGACAGGGAGGTAGATAGATAGATAGATAGATAGATAGATAGATAGATAGATAGATAGATAGATAGATAGATAGATAGATAGACATAGATAGATAGACAGACAGACAGACAGACAGACAGACAGACAGACAGACAGACAGACAGACAGACAGACAGACAGACTGACTGACTGATGGATATTGCAAAACATGAGATTAAAATATTGTGTTTGATCAGTGAATGAAGACGAAAAAATTTTCCTCGGATAAAAGAAATTACTTCCCATTACACAAAAAATAGATAGATAGATAGATAGATAGATAGATAGATAGATAGATAGATAGATAGATAGATAGATAGATAGATAGATAGATAGATAGATAGATAGATAGATAGATAGATAGATAGATAGATAGATAGATAGATAGATAGATAGATAGATAGATAGATAGATAGATAGATAGATAGATAGATAGATAGATAGATGGATGGATGGATGGATGGATGGATGGATGGATGGATGGATGGATGGATGGATGGATGGATGGATGGATGGATGGATGGGACGAACGGACGGACGGACAGATAGGCAGGCAGGTACCAATGGTACATGTCAAAGAAAATATTTTACTCCCAATTACATGCAGTAGGACATTGTGAGGTTTTTACACTGAAATCATTTTCTTTCTGTATGTCAATATAAATTAACAGTACTATTAATAAAGTGTATAAATTAAACTTAGAATTTAAATTTACATATGCTTTATTTGGAAAACATTGAGAACAAGTATCAGCAAATTGGGAGCGTTACTGAAAGAAATTAAAACCGTAGTTCACAAGCTATGAAGCGACGACTTTCCCTTTGTCAGGTTTAAAGAATTATTAATGTAAGTATATTAACATAACATAATGACGTGAGATGGGAAAATTAGTCATATTT
Source organism: Periplaneta americana (assembly GCA_025594305.2). NCBI lineage: Eukaryota > Metazoa > Arthropoda > Insecta > Blattodea > Blattidae > Periplaneta > Periplaneta americana. The sequence continues at coordinate 47,141,313 of JAJSOF020000038.1, forward strand.
TTCCATAAAATTTTTCCGCTTTGCAAATAGCTGTTTTCTTCGCTCCCCTACAGCTTCAAGATCCTCATTCAATATTGTCATCACGTCTTATCATTTTATCAAATAGAAGTCGTAAGTCGTCTAACTTTTGATGGCTTTGTTAGTACAAACTTCAAAACAACGCCATTGTCACGTTTGTTTTGCCGTGAGAATACTGATTAAGAAATAAGCGCTAGAGAATATCATATTTTGAGAACTTTACTAATCTGATCTAAACTGTCACAGCACTATTATCTCGACATGGGCTGATGAAAGCCTTTCATTTTAAAATAATTATTGTTGGCTGAGGAAAACATTATAACAATTATGTTATATGATTAATGATTTCTCTTCTTCATTATATCTGTGGACTCCTCACTTTATTTTTCATAACGCATTCACAGTCACATCAAACTGTGCTACTGAAACAAAAGTGATCTGCTACTGCAGGTGCTATACAGCCCTGTCGCGCTCCCCTCCAAGTCGATTCAGTCCCTTCACATAGGGGAATAGAAAGTGCATATCGCACAGAGACAACTGCACAATGTGCAGGGTTTTGGCATGCCTGGTTTATAGTCACAACTTTATACCGTGGGAATGTTTTGAATCATTCACAGGATCCATGAAACTTGGTGAAACCTGTTGGAGCGCGAATGCTAGCGTAGGCGTCGTGTGGGTTTTACAGCTGCCGACGCCATCTGTGACGTGAATGCTGTGTGAGCCAACAAACGCACAATCAAAACATATTTATTCTTCAAAGTGTGGGTCTACGAGTTGAAACTCGAGCACTTCTTACACTTTTAAATGCAAGTTATGGAAGGGTAGACGTATTTAAATAGACTTATTTGATTATATTCCATTATCTAGACTAGCTAGCGGGCATATTGTACCCTCTAACAAGGAGCCTAGATACCTTTCGTTTGCAGAATCGCAAGCAGGTATAGGAAAGCGCTTGGTTAACGTGAGAGACTCGAAAACTTTTATTCAATTTGGCAAATTAATTCGGCAGCTTTAATCATAAACCTCTTTAATATTTCTCAATCATTGAATTGATTTAAATCACAGGCGAGAAATTGCGTAACTAGCAATAATATTCCATCACGTTGTCTACGTTTATTTTCTTGAATATTCTGGCGTTTATCAAGATTACTTATTAGATTTGCACGTTCTCGACCTAAAATAATTTCAGAAAATCATATTTCGTTTTCTACGCACATTTGATATATATATATATATATATATATATATATATTTATATTTATAAATTTCTTTTGGAAATAATACGTACAAACAACATTTAATTCCTCGTACCTTTTAATGCAGCGTGTTTAAGGTATAATGTCGTATTTAGTATACTATGCAAATGTTATCTTAAGATCATAAATTTTCTTCGGAATAATACGAAAAATAACATTTAATTTGTCTTATCTTCTAATTCAGCATGTTCTTTATGACATAAGGAGTAATGTCGTTGTATATTAAATTTATTAATGCCTAATAGGATTTTCGAGCATAACATACATCGTATGTTCTCCCCTTCTAAACAGCAAAAAAACTCTTCCTCCCATTTCTCATGAAATAATCGTTTTCTAACGCGTACACACTGCTTTGATAATGCCATTATGCCACCACTGATATTGCTTATGAAACTGATATACAACCTGCCCACGCCTAGGAGCTGCATGAGGGAGGAACCGGAACTGTGAAGATGTCACTCAGAGCGATAAGCTCTGTGAAGGTCAGTGAGGCATTATTTCTCAAGTGAGGCACGATGCCCATCCATGTCCTCTGGTGTTTTACGGCTGCCAGACCGAGTTTTATACCACTGCCTTAAAATATCCAACACGGAACACGAAGCCTCACTTCCCTACCTAGTCATGTTAACAGTCTTTATTGCCCTTCAGTCGGATTTGAAGCTTCAAAACTTTGACGTTTGGCAGAGACTCGTGCCGTGGTGAGCCGTACCTGCTTTGCGACGCGCTTGCTGTGCAGCTCACCGATGCCAGTCTCTGACACGTTGGACGTGAGGTCCCCAAGAGGCGCATACTCCTGAGAGAACACGTAGAAGCCAGCCGTCTCGAAGGCGACATCATACGTGCTGATGATGTTGCGGTGAGCGCCTAGGTGCAGACTGTAGTGGAACTCGCGATAGAAGTCCCTCAGAGCCGTGTAGGGTTTGGGAAGCGCCTTCAACACCATCTCGGTGTCCGTGGCGCGGTGCTCGGCCAGCAGGATCTTGCCGAACCATCCTTCTCCGACGATCTGGAGGATGTCGAACTCTTCCGCCAAGTTCACCTGCGACATAAGAATTCACCCGTCATTCTCACATAGTACGGACCGTTTTGTTTCGCGTCTAAATTGACAGAAAACGGCGAAAAATATTCCGTTAAGACACTTTCCTCGGAGAAGACAAACACAATTCATCACTCTGTTAGAAATAACATGTGACAGTTCTCGTCTCGTCATTCTCGTGCCCTTCGAGTCTCGCTCATCATTCTCGAAATAGGATTTGGTCGACGTGGAAAGATTTCGTAACTTTGAATAACATACATAATTGAAATAAATAACATTATAAATGTTTAAATGAGACAAAAAGACAAAACAGAACAGTATCTTAGTTATCAAAATGTTCTGGTTATATTATATGATATTACCTATGGTTATATAAATAGAAAGAAAAAAGGTAAAGGTATCCTCGTAACATGCCATGAAGGCACTTGGAGGGCATGGAGGTAGAGCCCTATGCTTTCCATGACCTCGGCACTAGAATGAGGTGATGTGGTCGGCACCACGCTCTGACCGCCTTTTACCCTCGGGAAAGACCCGGTGCTCAATTTTATAGGAGGCTGAGTGAACCTCGGGGCCGTTCTGAAAGTTTGGCAACGAGAAAATATCTAAATAGAAAGAAAACAATTCTCAAATAAATTTGCATTTACTTCTTAATTTCAATTCAGGAATCCGCCCCTGAGCACGAGTTCTACTCTTTCAGGGACGAGCTAAAGTTTTTCTGTTTATATTATTAGCAAAATAAATAAATAAATAAAAATAACGTTAATATCTTTTTACTTGAGATTGCACATTTGATCTCAAACATATGAAAAGAAAATTCCTAGCCTGTTAATAAGCACCTAGTAATTAAATAAAGACTGGGCAACGGATTATTATACACTGAAAGGTAGAGGTGATGTTTAAAATAGGCAACTTGATTGTTTATACATATGGCATATATAACAGTTGCCAAAGTAGATAAAAGTTCAGTCAGGTATAAACAACTGTGGCGATTCAAGGCTGCTTGACGTTCGGGACTTTGGTAGTGATCAATCTCGACGTCTCGAAACACTCACAAGCAGTCTTTACTTCAACGACGCGATGTATACAACATTGTCGTGCGGGTTTTCGGCTTTGCGGGCGCTGTTAGTTGCTTTCTCGATCGTTGATCATCTCTAAAAGTCAACATTTAGTTAATACGATGTACAGTAGGTGTGCAAGTGGCAGAGAAGAGAATGACTGACGCGCAGTTAGGGTTGCCAGATCAGTAAGTTAGAATATCATACCAACCTTTAAAAATATCGTATTTTACTTACCTTTATAAAAATATCCTACATTAAATACCTCGGCAAAACATGTAATAATAGTATATTGTATGTTTTTATGACAACAAATTAAGAAAATATGTGTAATACCATAAAGACATTAATATTGCCTTGTAATAATTATTTTCTGTCATTAAATTTTAAATTTTTATCATAAACTTAAAATAAAAATACAAAAAGAGTGTTTCTTCTATTTTTGAATAATATGTATTTCGTTTCGGTGCTTCTTAACCTTTTTTGCCCCATGCTCAATTTCACCATTCATCACAATATTATTTCCCTCATGTTTACTAAAAAATAATACATATTTACTAAATAATATATATATATAATAATTGAAAATATTTTATTTTATATATTAAAATATACACATTTATTTTTATTTAATTTATTTATTTAACCTGGTAGATATAAGGCCATCAGGCCTTCTCTTCCCCTCTACCAGGGATTACAACTACAATATTAAGAATACAATTACAATTATAATTACAATTAATATTAAATTTACAAATACAATAAAAATCAAAGTACTAAAAGATTAACTGATTAATAAAAGCTAGATAGTTTATTGTAAAAGTTAAGAAGAGAGAAACATTTTTTCTTATTAATTAAGTAAAAATTAAACCTACTCTACGCAGTAAGAAAATGCTTAATAAGCTTGCTTTTGAACGCTATTAAATTCCGACAGTCTCTGATGTCACTGGGTAGGGTATTCCACAAGCGCGATAGCGAGATTGTGTATGATGATGAATACGATGATGTCGTATGTGTTGGTATGGCTAGTATGCGGCTATTTTGCGTGCGTGTGAAAAGATTATGATATGATGACAGGTAACTGAAACGGGAGGCAAGGTAGGTAGGTGTAAAGGTGTGAAGGACTTGGAAAAGGAGAACAAGAGAATGAAAATTTCTACGTTCGTTAAGCCGTAGCCAGTTTAGAGTTTGGAAGGATGGGGTAATGTGGTCAGCGCGACGGACATCGCAGACGAAGCGAACACAAGAATTATGAACACGTAATTTTTGCGACTGGTTGACATTGAGATCAGTCAGTAGAAAATCACAATAATCGAAGAGGGGCATTACTAGTGTTTCCACTAGTATTTTCTTGAGTGATAGCGGAAGGAATTTTCGAATGCTGTTTAAGGAATGTAGTATGGAAAGCACCTTTTTGGTAATATGGATTACTTGGTTATTGCAGTTTAAATGCGTATCAAAGTAAACTCCAAGGTTTTTAACACAGGGAGCAAAAGGGATTATTGCGTCGTTTAACTTGACTGGATACAGGAGTAATGTTGCGTAATAGACGTTGATGTCCCACTAGGATTGCTTGTGATTTTCTTGCATTGAGAGTCAAACCAAACTTTCTGGCCCATGCAGATGTAGATTCAAGGACCTTGTTAAGATTTTGTGTTTCGTCATTGAGTGAGTCAGGGGTTGTATGGATATAGATTTGTAAATCGTCTGCGTAAAGATGATTCTTACAGTGCTGTAGAGTCGAAGGGATGTCATTTACGTAAATAGTGAATAGTAGTGGTAATAGGACAGATCCCATTTATCTTATTTATTTGTATTTTATGGACCTCATACCTTCCTAAAACCCTCAAAATTCCCTCCTGGTTGGGAGACACTGGTCTATATTATGAATGTGTCGCGAGATTTTAAATTATACCTTTAGCGTGCGAGATGTTGAAAAAAGAATGTTTTAGATTGTCAATTTTCATAACCAGTTATTTCTGAATGAAGCATATTCCAAGAATCGAGCAAATTACTAGGGTTGAATAAAAAGTAATAGTAACAGTTCGATATTTCTGACATGGCTTTATTCACAGTGGTACAACATTTACGTACGGCACCTTCTATATATTCGCCCCCCTCATTTATTACCTTTTGCCAAATGTTTGGAAGGCGTCGTACACCATCAGCGCGTCCATCTTTGTTGATGTTCCGTATTGACCGCCCTAAAGCACGGATAAGTTCATCTCTGGTATTGTACCGGGTCCCTCGCAGTGGTTCTTTCATTTTGGTGAAAAGATCGTAATCGCATGGATCATATCGGGTGAGTATGGTGGATGTTCCAGTAGTCGGCGTTTGCCGTCTGCCTTGGAGGCACAGCGTGGTGCAGTATTACCCCATCAATGTCATACGCCACAATGAACATCTCCTTCACAGCGCTTTGTGTAGGGCGCACTTTCTTTGGACGAGGAGAACCGGATGCTTCCATTCATTTGATTTGGTTCATACGAGCGAGTCCAGGTTTCGTCCATAGCGACGATTCGTCCAAGAAAGTCGTCACCTTCCCTTTGGTACCGGTGCAACAAGGCCTTCCCGGAACGCTTTAACCCATCGTGCCACTGTGCGATATGGCAACGCTGCATCGCCACATGCTTCACGCAGTCCCTGAAAACATTCTTGTGCACTATGACCTCGTGCCATTTCAATTTTGATCCAGAAACGTTGCTCTAAGGATGGTCTTAGGGCGCTCGCACTATCCCTATGAAAGTGAACGTTCTACACACTGCAGTAGATTGATGGCGTACTGTCGCCGCTGGCTGCACTAACTCATCTAACAGTCCTTGTTCATGTCCACATAGCTGGCAGCTCTCGAACGCACCATCGTCACGTGACAGCAGTGTTTCCATTACTTTTTATCCAACTTATGTACGAAAATTCCTGCAATAGTTACCAACATCGGTAATATCAAAAATTCTAAAAGAAACTAGTTTAGCAGTAAAATTTTGTCATAGAGTTTCAGGCTTTGAAGCAAATTAAACTTAAGAAGCAAATGGAAATAAAATCAATGAATGTGTTACTGTTTATAAAATATGACATTGATCGTTTTTCTTTCATGCTTGAATTTATTTTGGCACAAAACCATACCTCTTGTTCGCTTTGATGTTTGGACGTCATAGCTCTTTTTCACAGTGCGTGTAAATAAACGAATAGACAGGGATAAAATCAAGTTTATTATCCTAAATATTTCACACCTAACGAGATCCTTACGTTCTCTTGCAAGAGGTGTCAGTGAAAGAGCAACGTCGTTAAAGGTGAAGAGAAAAATAAATAACTTCTCAAATATGTGGGCAAGGTATGGGAAAACACAATTACTTTTCCCTGTTATTCGAAGCCCACATTGCAGCTGCTTCCATTGAAAATACTGAGACAAGCATTGGCATTTTATACCATTACTCTTGACTCTACCCATTCTCCAAATGCAACACTCTCCTTTTCATAGTTTGTGAACGTTTAGAATCTTGCATGAAGGGTTTTCTTTAAAGCAGGCCTGCACAAGGTTTGCGCTCTCCGAGCCGGCTCACAGCTCATGAGCAGAATGCAGATATTAGCTGCGCTCTGTATAAGGGTGGACTGGAAGAAGGGGTGGATCTCGTACAAAATATACACAAAAGGAAGTACTATTACGAGTGTTTATGAAATGAATTCCCGTTCAATGTTTGCAGAACTATCTTGGACTATTATTAATTAATAAAAAAATATTTGTTTTACAGAAATAATAGAAATTCTATAGCTACTTAAATGTACAATATCAGTTTGTTATATTTTTATTTATCAGTACATCAAAACGAGGTTTTATGCTGTTGCCAGCTGAAAGGAACAGTAGCCTACTGATCTAATGAAACATCAGTTACAGATGTTCGATGTCTGCCGTTATTAAAGTTGATTATAGAAAACAGTTGCTCACAAATATAAACGTTGAGCCAAACATAGCAATTATTTTCACAGCCAGCCTGTGTAGTCGTGGATATTATTGCTAATGTTTAGTCTTGTAAAATTCAACCAGGCTAGTAGTATTATTCAAACGATCTTTAGCCCTTAGGCCACATTGAAGATCAATAAGTTCGAGCTGTAAATCGTTCCACTAGATAGCTGAGTGGTAGTTTCCCTCTCCTCTACCTATAGTAAGTCTATGTCATTCTGACGTATCTTCCTCTCCGTTTCGGCGAGCGGTAAACTCGGCTCTTCCGCTCGGAATGAGCGCGCGCGCTCGTTGAGCGCTGTTTGTGCAGGCCTCCTTTAAAGCTATCAGATTTTTTTTTAAGTTCTTCAAACTGATATTTGACGCACACATTGTGGGACTCAGATACCATGGGATTGGCACCATAATTCGCATATAGTTAAGATTACACAGAGCCACCGGCGTAGCTCAGTCGGCTGAGGCGCTTGCCTGCCAATCCGGAGTTGCGCTCGGGCGTGGATTCGATTACCGCTTTGGCTAATTACCTCGTGGGGTTTTTTCTCCGAGGTTCTCGTCAACCGTAAAGCGAATGTCAGGTAGTATATGGCGAATCCTCTTCCTCATCTCGCCAAACACCATTTCGATATCACCAATTCTATTGACGCTAAATAACCCAGAACTTGATACAGCGTCGTTAAATAACCAACTAAAAGAAAAGATTACGCAGACCGTAGCTTTGACAGTGAAGTGCGTTTGTCACCGGTTGTATTAAACACACTACAATGCTTCGTCGATAAAGAAGAAAATCAATGTCTACCCACTTAGGTATAACACGCGGAACAAGTCCCCTGCAATCGGCAAGCATTATGGTTAGGTAGAGCTTGAAAATCCAGGAGTATTATGGACGATAAAAAATCGATCATACGGGAATGAATATTTTTCAAGAGTTGTTAATTCATTAAAAAAGTCAATCTGAAGCAAAGTTAATACAAATTAATTTTATTTCATAGAATATATCTATAAAATAAATAAATAAATAAATAAATAAATAAATAAATAAATAAATAAATAAATAAGGAAAGAACTGAGGAATTAAATAAATAAAGAACGAAAGAAAGAAAGAAAGCAAGAACGAGTGAAAAAAGAACGAAATAAGGAAAGAGAAAGAATAAAAAAAGAAAAAGACGGAAAGAAAGAAAGAAAAAGAAGGAAAGAAGAAACGAAAGAAAGAAAGAAAAAAAAACGAGGAAAAAAACGAAAGAAAGAAAGAAAAAAGAAAGGAAGAAAAAGAAGGAAAGAAAGAAAAAGGAGGAAAGAAAGAAAAAAGGAGAATAAAGAAAGAAAAAAGACAAAGAAATAAATAAAAATAAAAAGAAGGAAAGAAAAAGAAGGAAAGAAAGAAAGAAAAAGGAGGAAAGAAAGAAAGAAAAAGAAGGAAAGAAAGAAAGAAAAAGTAGGAAAGAAAAATAAATAAACAAAAGAAAAAGAAAGAAAAAGGAGAGAAAGAAAGAAAAAGGAGAGAAAGAAAGAAATAGAAGAAAAGAAAGAAAGAAAAAGGAGAGAAAGAAAGAAAAAGGAGAGAAAAGGAAGAAAAAGAAGAAAAGAAAGAAAGAAAAAGAAGAAAAGAAAGAAAGAAAAAGAAGGAAAGAAAGAAAGAAAAAGGAGAGAAAGAAAGAAAAAGGAGAGAAAGAAAGAAAAAGGAGAGAAAGAAAGAAAGAAAAAGAAGGAAAGAAAGAAAGAAAAGAAGGAAAGAAAGAAAGAAAGAAAAAGAAGGAAAGAAAGAAAGAAAAGAAGGAAAGAAAGAAAGAAAAAAGAAAAAGGAGAGAAAGAAAGAAAAAGGAAAGAAAGAAAGAAAAAGAAGAAAAGAAAGAAAGAAAAAGAAGGAAAGAAAGAAAGAAAAAGAAGAAAAGAAAGAAAAAGAAGGAAAGAAAGAAAAAGTAGGAAAGAAAAAAGGACAGAAAGAAACAAAAGAAAGAAAGAAAAAGGAGGAAAGAAAGAAAGAAAAAAGGAGAATAAAGAAAGAAAAAAGACAAAGAAAGAAATAAAAAGAAAAAGAAGGAAAGAAAGAAAGACAGAAACGAAAGAAAGAAAAAGAAGGAAAGAAACGAAAGAAAGAAAGAAAAAGGAGAATAAAGAAAGAAGTAAATAAAAAGAAAAAGAAGGAAAGAAAGACAGAAACGAAAGAAAGAAAGAGAAGGAAAGAAAGGAAGAAAGAAAAAGAAGGAAAGAAAGAAAGAAAAAAGGCAGAAAGAAAGAAATATTACCGGTAGCTTAAACTCTCCAGCAATATCCTTCATATTTGCGCTGTTTTCAAGGCTTTGAATAATATTTACTTTGTCAGAAATACTCAGATGTGAACGTGTTTGTGACATGATGCCTTAAGGCTGGTTCACAACAAACCGGGAACGAAAACGAGAATGAAAATATTGTTAAAATAGATGTATTTGAATGTAAGCATTCACAATTAACTTTCACCTTCCCGTTCTCGGGCTTTGGCAAGTTTCTCGTTAATTGTGAATGCTCACATTTAAATATATTTATTTTAACAATGTTTCCGTTCTGGTTGTCGTTTCCGTTCCCGGTTTATTGTGTACCAGCCTTTACCGGTATGCTGGGGCTTAAATTCTCGTCATAACAGACTACGTTGTACTGTATTACTGCTTTTTTTAGACTCAAACGCATTCTACTAATTCGGCGGAAGAGTGCAGACGATATAGAATTCTGGATCGTAGAGCTGATGCGTGAGAAATGATATTATGATGACCAGGCCACGAGAACTAAATGCATATGCAAATAATCGTTGACAAAGAATGGAAAAGAGAATGCATAGGTGTACAGAAAATAGTAACATGCGTTACAAGAGCGGTATGTTGAAGTTTTCATGTTCGAGGAAAAGTTTTGAAAAAGCGAAACGTAGTTGAGCTTTTTTAATTTCCGAGAATTGAAAGAAAACATACCGCTCGTGTATCGTACATTATTTTGTGCGAAGATCGTTTATTACATACCTGAAAGAGGAATTTCTAATTAGTTGCAATGAAATCTCCATCTTGGTTTCTGTTCAATGACGGCAAATTTGCAAAACAAAAATATCTATCTTCAACATTGTTGCTTTAAAATGTTTTCTGTGTTTACTATACTCCAGCAGGCCGTGATATACGTCTGTCTTTTTTTCCCCCCAGTCTATAAATGCGAACTTAAAACAAACGGTAAGGTTATGTAATGATTTATTTTTCATTTTAATATTTTAACAATATTATTTATATAACATATTGCAGTAATAACATCGGCAAGTTTAATTTTGCCTGTGAAGGAGATGTTTAGAAATGGAAAATATCTTTGACATCTAATTCTGCACATTGAAATTAATTGTTACATTTGTAAAGTTATTCAAAGTTATAGAGTTTACTTAATTTTTGCAAATATTTAAAAACAATAATTAACAGTGCAATTTAGGTGAAATTGCAGTGGTAAGTTTCCAATTTATAATTATTACTGTATTCAACGTCTCTAAAAATAATATGTTAAAAGCCTAAAGCAGTAAAATCAATATGTCACTTAAGCGGTAAGAAGAGGGAAATTGTTATGTGTGTTAGGTTGGGAATACTGAATGTGGAATCTTAGACTTTCCGCGGATTGGTTTTGTGCGGAAGCCAAGTAAATACGCACGATCTCGCACAAAAGAATTTTATTCCGTTCACCCGCCACCTCGGGATAATCCTAACATAGTCGTGAGGCTAACGTCAAGCATTATCATTTCTTGGTGTGTGGATAAGCTTCAGGGCTTCTACCGCGTTGTCTTGGTGTTGGTGGCTAACGTTTCGACCGCTGTGTTGTGGTCATCTTCAGAGCAGTTGTTGGATAAGGAAATAGTCTGCCAGCTCGTATATACTGTATATAGTAGTCTCGATGGGGGGAGTACTTGCGGTGATAGGTCGTAGGTTCTCCTTCTAGCATCTGATTGGTCCTACGTTGTCCAATCCGGTTGAGGTCTGTATGAAGGGGAGTATTCATATTAAATACTGGTCCTCATAAGGTCCGAAAGAGTGACCTTGATAACTTTAATATGAATACTCCCCTTCACACAGACGCCAACCGGATTGGACCACGTAGGACCAAGCAGATGCCAGAAGGAGAACCTACGACTTATACTTAGGAACGAGAAACCAGGTCTCCACATGTACGTGGCGCCCCCTTCATCCGGACATCGGGCACGGTATCAAGGTCACTCTTTCGGACCTTATGAGGGCCAGTATTAATATGAATACTCCCCTTCATACAGATCTCAACCGGATTTGCTAACGTAGGACCAATCAGATGCCAGAAGGAGAACCTACTACCTATCACAGCAAGTACTCCCCCATCGAGACTACTGTATATATATATATATATATATATATATATATATATATATATATATATATATACGAGCTGGCAGACTATTTCATTATCCAACAACTGCTCTGAAGATGACCACAACACAGCGGTCGAAACGTCAGCCAATAACACCAAGACAACGCGGTAGAAGCCCTGAAGCTTATCCACACACCATGTACAAAAGCCGCGGAAGCCTACGCGAACAATTATCATTTCTTGTTTATTGAAAATAATAATGAAATATGTTGCAATGCAGGCAAGGTTTACGACACACGTTTAAATACAGTAGAGAATATGTGGTACCCAGTTCATATGTAATGACTAGGGCTAGGAATTGTATGCCGTTACATTATGCTTCATGCGCCTCTGACTTTAGGTACCGGTACGTAATTACGTTGGGGTGGGGATTTCAGTGTTTCGTTGGGCAGTGAACTTCAGTTGATCGGTTACATTACGACCGAATACTGCTATTCGTAACAGGCAAAATTTACCGTCTGTAAAGAAGAATAATAGCAAGATGCCGAGGACGAAATTTGTAACTTAATTTTAAATGAAGAAATTTGTAATAATGGTACAGATTTTGAGATAAATAATATGTAAAATGTTTCAAATATTCCCTCATTGTTTCTGCAGAAGTGGAACGAAGTTTCTCTAGATTTAAGGCTTTTTTTTTTTCTAGCAAAAGGTAATCATTCTCCTTTGAAAATTTGAAAATGAGGTTTGTTTTTCACTGCAATAATATATAAAATGAAAAATTATGTAGACTAAAAGAAAAACGTAATACACTATCACATTAACATAGTGAAATAATAAGGCTATACTTGTCAATGTCATATTAAGTGTATTTTCTACAGACATAAAATACCATGTAGTCAGTGATATTGTGACGAACCGAATAGTTGGAATACGAAATAGGAAAAAATGTAGCAAACAAGATGAAAAAAATACTGGATAAACATTATGGATATTTAGCTCTATGTAAAATTTGTGTGACAATCTCAAATGAAGACATTTATAATAATGATATAGATTTTGAGAAAGATAATGCTTGTGTAAAATATTTCAAATTTATCCTCATTGTTTCTGCAGGAATGGAACGAAGTTTTTTTTAGATATAAGACTGTGTTTTCTAGCAACAGGCAATCATTCTCCTTTGAAAATTTGAAAATGTGGTTTGTTATTTACTGCAACAGTATATCAAATGAAAAATTATGTAAAACAAAAACGTAATACACTATCATATTAACATAGTGAAATAATAAGGTTGATAGTTGTCAAAATTATATTCGGCGTATTTTCTACAGACTTACTTACTGGCTTTTAAGGAACCCGGAGGTTCATTGCCGCCCTCACATAAGCCCGCCATTGGTCCCTATCCTGAGCAAGATTAATCCATTCTCTATCATCATATCCCACCTCCCTCAAATCCATTTTGATATTATCTTCCCTAAAGGTCTTTTTCCCTCCGGCCTCCCAACTAACACTCTATATGCATTTCTGGATTCGCCCATACGTGCTATATGCCCTGCCCATCTCAAACGTCTGGATTTAATGTTCCTAATTATGTCAGGTGAAGAATACAATGCGTGCAGTTCTGTGTTGTGTAACTTTCACCATTCTCCTGTAACTTCATCCCTCTTGGCCACAAATATTTTCCTAAGCACCTTATTCTCAAACACTCTTAACCTATGTTTCTCTTTCAAAGTGAGAGTCCAAGTTTCACAACCATAAAGAACTGTTTTATAAATTCTAACTTTCAGATTTTTTGACAGCAGACTGGATGATAAAAGCTTCTCAACCGAATAATAACAGACATTTCCCATATTTATTCTGTGTTTAATTTCCTCCCGAGTAACATTTATATTTGTTACTGTTGCTCCAAGATATTTGAACTTCTCCACCTCTTCAAAAGATAAATTTCCAATTCTTATATTTCCATTTCGTACAATATTCTCGTCACGAGAAATGATCATAACAGAGAATAAAATATCTTTGAAACTGCGAAATTTTTCGTTATCAAAGAAAATGATGTCTTCAAATTTTTTTAGCAGATAGTTGTGTTTCGAAGTCAAAGAAGTGGCTTTCAACCACACAAATGCTGAGGACTAACTTACCGTGATGACAAGAATGAGTTCAAACGAACGAAAGACACTGCGTTAACTCCAACTCTGAGACGTACTCAAGGTTAGAGGCGCACTGATAGTATAACGGCATGTATTTCTCAGGTCTAGTAATGACTCTTTCAAGTATTCAGATTCTGAATATTTATGGACATTTGTTGCAATGAGGGATATTTGTAACGTCAACAAGAAAGCTTTCTAGCAGTCTCCATTGACAACCCAGTTTTCTAGCAAACTCGCACTTAGTTAAACTCAACAACATTCTGTAAACAGCTGGTCCTGCCAAGAAACTGTTGGCGTTGGAAGTTCTTTAGCTGTTTATGGAAACATGTCCTTGGTAACAAATGTGAGGTCAAAGAAAATGGAAGGACTAATAAAAGTTAACACAATTTGTTCCTGTTACTCACTGACAGGTTAAAATTGTGTGGATTTTCTATTTAGAGTACTATAATATAATTTTAACCATAACAATATTATTTATTTATTTATTTATTTATTTATTTATTTATTTATTTATTTATTTATTTATTTATTTATTCTGGTGTAGTTAAGGCCATCAGGCCTTCTCTTGCACAACACCAGGAATACAAATACAATAATAGAAATAAACAGAGAAAAATAATAATAATAATAATAATAATAATAATAATAATAATAATAATAATAATAATAATAATATATAATTTAATAGCTTCACAGTCGTTTTACGAGTCATTATGCATATATTTTTACAATGTCAAATGTTTAACGATTGTCAAGGAACATATTTTTTACACGATATTGTGTTTTCTCGTCGTTACAGAAAACGGCCGCCACGATTGAAAGTTGATTTTACTGAATTCAAAATTGTCAACCTGGATAAGTAGGCCTATGTTGAAATATTACAAATAACTGCTCTAGAGTTGTAATGAAAACCACTGCCTTCTATGTACGCTACAATCCTACAATGCATGTAAAATTCATACGCAAAACGCAATGTTGATTAATATACATTATAAGAAACAAATCACTGCATTTGAAATGTACTGAACTTTATTTAAACAATCCAAACTTCACTTAACAAAATGAAAAATAACAATTATTCCAATTGAACACGAAATATTGCAAGTACCTGAATCACTTTTACGCCTTCACATTGAAGTTTATGGTGAAGTACGTTGGCCAGACTGCTAACATCAGTCAACTGTTCATAGTGTAACGTACGTATCACAGTCTACTATATACAGTCATGAAGCTTGAGTTTTAAGGGTGCTAGAAACAATAGACTGTGACGGTTCTATTTTGCATTGCCTGTAATGAGGCGATATTAGCTATCCTAATGGTGAGCAGCTATCTAATGTTTGCATTTTTACTACGTATTGAGCTCCGTGACTGTATATACTAGACTGTGGTACGTATACTGTATAAATTGAGGAACTCTCTCTGCTCGTTTTTTTTTAACTTTTCCTCTAAGCTTGCTGCATACTATCAACAGTGTTTACGTCCATTGCAAAGATTTTGTGAACGGAGGATAGATAAAAGCTTTTATCATGAATGATGAATTCAATGACGAATAGATAGGTGCTCACTGAAATTTCTATCATTTTACTGAATCTTTGGCAACAGAACTTGTCGCAGCCTACGGTTGAAGCCTTTTAAGCTGTAACATTTGCCAAATATTACTCGTGTTGACACTGATTTGTTATAAACAATATTCAACATTTGCAATGGAAAAAACACCATTAAAATGTAAAGTAGGATTAAACAAGACTTTCAATAAATAAGAAAAACCGTGCTAAATTCAAAATAAATATAAAATAATGTTTCGTTTCCCGGATAGAAATCATCATCTCATAATAAAATAAAATCCCTTATCTTTGCCAATTGGCTATGTTTAAAATTATGCATAAATATTTTGTAATATTTTAATAATTTAAGAAACTTTTAAATTGCTATGAAGTATAATTTGTGAGTAACTGTGAGCAAGTGTCTCGCTATAACGTTAACATTAACAGAGCAATCACGTAAAGTTTGTTTTCTTGTCAATTTAAAAATACATTGTTAAAGTCAATCTTGCGATTTACAATAGGAGATATAAGAACATGGTTTTGGTATCAAATGTAACTTCTGCACTATACAGGGTGGAAGGGGGCCGATGCATCAAAACTTAAGAGGTGATTCTACAGTGATTAAATAAAACAAAATAGTTATTACGCTTTCCCTTCGATGAAGCACTGTTAAGCAGGAAAAAAAAATCTTGGCCCAATGTTTGCAGCGCTCTATTGCGGTAATGGCCCGAGATAAATGGCTGATGCAATACAAGCAGATAGGTAAAAATAATTAACCTGAGGAGTCATGTCTTGAATGTATATATTTTAAATTAAACCGTTTAATTTAATTTAATTTAATTTAAATTTAATAATAATTGCGAAAATCGTTAAAAATAAATCTTGCAACGCAGCTCACTGTCGCGCGTTACCGATAGAGTACAGCACAAGGGGAGAAGAAAGTAAGGAGTGCAGGCCGCGTTTGCTTAGAGTTATTGCAGTAGCCGTGATGTTGCCAAATGCTTCATAGAAACATAACGATTTCCTCTAAAACGATGAATATTAGAGAAAAAAATTATTTAGGTTTTTCTAACCTATCCTCATGATCTGTTAGCTACCAGTTTCATTTTCTGTGTCTGATGTATTTATTCACACTGCAAATGGGTATATACCCGGTGGCAGTGGTAATTAATTGCACTCAATAATGACAATTAATAATAAACACAACTAATAAAAATACAATTAGTAATAATGAATAATAATACGAATAATAATAATGAATAATAATAACAAGGAGCATCCTAAATTAAATGAAGTACGATCACTTAAAATACCATGTTAAGTAAATCTAATTTGTATCTTAACCCTAAGATCGAACTAAAGCCCACGCATACTATTTGTTCATACATGCACAAATACCTTTCAGCACTACACTCATTTCGCTGTCAACTCACTCACTGCACTGGAACTAAGATACATTTCACTAACACTTCAAAAACATTTCACTGATCAAATACTTTACACTACCACTATAAACTATAAAACTTCACTGACACAAACACACTTTATTTACTCAGCACACTTCACTGACACAACACACTTCACTGACACAACACACTTTACTGACACAACACACTTCACTGATATAACACTTGAAATAACAAAATATGAATTACATCCTTTAAATAGTGTGTATAATATACTACCGTCTAACATGATGGTACAAAGGTTACCATCCACCTTGTATAGATAATCAAAATTTAAATAATCTTTCATATTTTAAAATGTACACTACGTAGATAACACATACAAAATTTGTCTTGTACCATTCTTTTATCTATTCGTCACCATGACGCAATTCTGCTCTTCTCTTATCAGTACATGCTATACCAAATTTGGACTCTGTGTGTTATTGCGCCATTTCGAAGTAATTATAAATAAATATGAATGTTGTACTACCCACAGTTATTACATTGTTCTCTCATAGAGGAGGTTAGAAAACCCCAGACTTAAAGATAAATTATTTGTCTTGCTTCTTGGCTCGTGTCTTTTACTAATACCGTTCTATGTCCATATTAAAGTTGGGCAGTCTGTCAAAAATTTCGTCACTCAGAAACAAACCAGTGACTGTAAAGTAGGATTCGTGTTCCATATATTTCGTTGCCAATCTGCTAATTAAGCGATGAGACGCCATTTGGGAAAAGACGCGAGCGTATGGGTTTTTCTGACTCAGAAACTTTGAGTTGGCTCATGAATCACCGAATTTCCTATTCAACTCAGAATGCCACTATGGCTTGCATAATATTTTAGTTTCGCGAAGCCGGTTGATTTAAGTTACTTTCCTTACTGCTTATTTCTTTGTCACGGTTTCCTTCAGAAACGTGAATCTAGCAACTGTTAGTTTTCTAATGTCTTAGAAAGATCATATAGTGTCGTCAGCACCAGTAAAAAAACACGCTTCGTTAGTTTCACAATTCCTCACTTTATGTACAGAGCGTTCAGCTTGGCTCTTGGCCGAGGACAGACGCATCAAACATGCTTGCATGGCAGGCGAGGACAGCGGCATTATCAAACCGTAATCTTCCGCGTATTTTACTTATATAACTTCGAATAATAACAGCATGTACACAAATTATACAGAGCGGAAGTAATTATTTATTTATTTATTTATTTATTTATTTATTTATTTATTTATTTATTTATTTATTTATTTATTTATTTATTTATTTATTTTTAACCTGGTAGAGATAAGACCATCAGGCCTTCTCTTCCCCTCTACCAGGGGATTACAACTACAATATTAAGAATACAATTACAATTATAATTGAGGGGTTTGCCGGAAAAAGGGCGTATACGTCAATATGGTGAATTGAGATACAGGCAATCTAAGATTTTAAAACGCACCTGAATAAAATGTTATAATAGAGATAATAAGATAATAACTGTCTCCCATTGGAGGTAGCCCAGAAGGACTCAGTATACTCTCCTACATGAATTTTACAATATTAAATGTTTACATAAATTTTGTAGAAATAAAATTAAAATAAACATATATGAATATAAAGTGAATAAAAAAAATTAAACATAGTGAATATGATGACTCAGAATTTGGCAAGAGCGTTTCAAAACTGAAGTTATGATGTCAGCAGTAAGTGTCTGTGGTAGTTCAAAAGTCTTCCTGAAGCTTTGAAAGAACTTGGGAATCACACCACGAGCTCCAATAAGAAGACCAATCACCTCAATGTCTTCAAGCTGGTATTTTGCTTTGAAGTAATCAACTGTTGGCAGATAAATGTTGATCTTTTCTTTATACATTAAATTAAAAATCTTAGCGAGTGTAAATGTTTTGTAGCATTTAGGCATTTATATTATTAAATGTCCTTATATTTGTACCATATAAAACTTCGGTCTGCACGCCCTTTATCCATATAATGACTTGCTTAGGGGATTTAATGTAGATTTCAGATTTAAATTTCACACGGAATTGAAACAAAGATACATTTTATGACATTTATTATCTACTTCTAAAGTAATTTACATTATTTCAGATATACTGCGTAGACATTAAGTACGCAAAGCAAAATCTCTGAATATAACAGAAAAAGAAAATCTCCATTTTGTGTGAACATAAATAAATAAAATTTACTCTTTGTATAATCCTGATAACAATAAGCCCAAAAATTTAAATATTGTAACAAATCTCTTTATAGAACATAAAGTATTTCCGCCTGAATCTATGAGTTTCATAAGTTTGTTTACTCTTAAAGTAAGGACAATAATGAACATAAAAAGCAGTGAAAGGAAACAACTGGACTGACTAAATTGAACTCTATGAAGAGTTCGCGGGAAAAACTATGAATGTCACATTTCTGTTAAGGACTAGATAATGATCTAATTGAGTCTATAACTACAAGATGTAGTGCTGTTTCTATAGGAAATAAAGGAAAGGATTACTGTATTCGTGGTGATAATTCTCCTTTTTACCATTTTTCATAAGAACAACATTAAATTTCGCAGCGATCCATTACATTAGATAATGGCATCAGCCTTAACAAAACTGTAACATTCATCATTTTTCCCGTGAACTCTTCATATATATTTGCTTAGTCTCTACCAAGAGAAAACACACACAGTACAGTATGCGGTAACGCGCAGCACTAGCTCTAATGTCTGAGCGCCAGCTCTGAAACCCCGGCAGGAATGCAGCGTGGAACCCGGTAGACTGTACTATACATGCTGAGTCACGTCTCCCTGCTCCCCACTTCCTCATACGATACGGTTTTAGAGCTGGCGCTCAGACAGTACTTGTAGACTGACTAAATCGCGCGCACGCATGCACGCGCGCACGCAGCCCTGTCCTGCAGGCATGTACAGTACAATCAAAACAAAATTTCGCTACTATAATTATTCACTACATTTTAAACCGTTTTCCCGAAGAAGGGCGTAGAGGTCTATCCGCCTTTCTTCCGGCAAACCCCTCAATTAGAATTAATATTAAATTTACAAATACAATAAAAATCAAAGTACTAAAAGATTAACTGATTAATAAAACCTAGACAGTTTATTGTAAAAGTTAAGAAGAGAGAAAAAAATTTTTTTTATTAATTAAGTAAAAATTAAACCTACTCTACGCAGTAAGAAAATGCTTAATAAGCTTGCTTTTGAACGCTACTAAATTCTGACAGTCTCTAATGTCACTGGGTAGGGTATTCCACAAGCGCGAGAGCGAGATTGTGTATGATGATGAATACGATGATGTCTTATGTGTTGGTATGGCTAGTATGCGGCTATTTTGCGTGCGTGTGAAGAGATTATGATATGACAGGTAACTGAAACGGGAGGCAAGGTAGGTAGGTGTAGAGGTGTGAAGGACTTGGAAAAGGAGAACAAGAGAATGAAATTTCTACGTTCGTTAAGCCGTAGCCAGTTTAGAGTTTGGAAGTAATATAGCTGTGCAGATTTTAACAGCGTATTCCTTTGATGGAGCACAACAAAAAACTCTAATTGATTGATTGATTGATTGATTATTCTATACATGACCTGGTTGAGTGGAAGAGAAGGCCTTATGGCCTTAACTCTGCCAGGCAAAATAAAACTACTACTATTGTGCATAGATGTACACGCCAATTACATAATAAATAAAAAAAACAATAAAATTTTAAAACACTACAAATTAAAATACATTCAAAATAAATAATATAATCAAGTAATATTGCACATATCATAATTTGTGATTTAAGAATTCTTTCACTGAATAATAAGTTGATCAGTTAAAATCTGTTGAACTTTCACTTTAAATTTTGTATAAGGTAAAGTTTGTATCTGCAATGGTAATTTATTAAAAAACACAATGCCAGTATAGGCAGGCGATTTTTCATATTTCACAAGTCTATGATTTTTATTGAGAACAGATGTGTATTTTCACTTTGTATGTCTAATTTATTTTTGACCTGCTGTTCACATTCTATTATGCATTTTCCTTTCTTTCTATATGTTATATATTATGTCTGATTTCTACATACTTATTGTTTACATTATATTATTATTATTTTATTGAGTTTGTGTGTAAAATTGTAGTGTTTTTGTAACGCAGTTTTACTCCTGGTTGAGTGTTACAGAAGACCGTATGGCCTTAACTCTGCGAGGTTAAATCATTATTATTATTATTATTATTATTATTATTATTATTATTATTATTATTATTATTATTATTATTATTATTATTTACACAACACAGAGCTGCACGCATTGTATTCTTCACCTAACATAATTAGGAACATTAAATCCAGACGTTTGAGGTGGGCAGGACATGTAACACGTAGGGGCGAATCCAGAAATGCATATAGAGTGTTTAGTTGGGAGGCCGGAGGGGAAAAAGACCTTTGTGGAGGCCGGAGGGAAAAATACCTTTTGGGAGGCCGAGACGTAGGCCTAAATAGGAAGATAATATTAAAATGGATTTGAGGGAGGTGGGATATGATGGCAGAGACTGGATTAATCTTGCTCAGGATAGGGACCAATGGCGGGCTTATGTGAGGGCGGCAATGAACCTCCGAGTTCCTTAAGCCTTTGATGCACGCATTTGGGAAGGAGATAAAAAATTGTGTTTGTAATGAAATTAAACTTTTATTTGTCTAAGAGAAGTACCTCAAATTTTAAAAAGTTTAAAAACTTCCATTTTTTACATAGAAAATGGGTGGTTTCATGGTAAAACCACTATGCAATACTGCAGAACGCAATGTCTTCAGACTTATTGCGAATGATACAAAAGGAAACAGTTTCTGGTTTCATTAAGGCAAAGTGCCACTTCACATGTGTTGCGTGGTAATTAGAAAGGAAAAGAATGGACCTTCTATCTTCCACTTGAGCCAGGACACTCCAGCATATGACGTACGGCTATCACTCTCACCACGTTTCATGTCGCGGTCTCTTCTTTCATCGTGTGGTAAACCAATACGCCCATGTCTAACTGTACCACATGCATAGATATTTTGCTGCCTTAGATATCATCAGATTCAAGCTTGTGAAAAGTTGTCAAAAACACTTTGTGATTGTCACCAACCATCTCTTCCTTGTAGCCATGATGAATAAGCTGACACAAAAATGGAACGTTTTGTTGGATATGGTAAGCATAACTGCCCTGTTTGCGTAGTGGTTACGTTTTGAAACCACCACATTATTTCTATATTGACGCCACATGTGTCGAAGAAATTACAATCTTGTTACTGAAATATGTTCTAAAAGACCGAAAGACAAATAATACTAAATAGAAACTTACGTAATTGTGATATTTTAGCATACAACTGGAATAAAAACACGTAGCGAGTCTTCCACACCCCAACTATACACAACAACATCGGCCATCTTAGTGGAGCAACACAAATATAGGGAAAATAAAATTCTTCTACAGTTACTAGGGATCAATGAACGCAGCGCAGTAGGTTTGAAATAAAAATCACGCTGTAAGTAGGCAGGAAACTCAAATTTAAAAGGTGGTTATGTACTGTAACCACTGCGCTTCAAAGGGTTAAAAGCCAGTAAGTAAGTATGTAAGTATGCAGCTGCACACTTTCCTTTTACTCTCGCCGCGACCGGGACAGTGCAATAACAAAACAAAATTCGACTTCCACAAATTGTTCAAGAATAGATTTACCAACAAGTGTTTTAAAAACCACTTTCAATGTAAAATGAAAAAAAAAAAAAAAAAAAAAAGGAAGAAAAAAGAAAAATAAGAGAGAGATTGAGAGAAAATGCCGCCCCCTAGAAATTGCCGTCCTAGGTAACTGCCTGGGCAGGGCATAGTTGCGCCACACGGTCAGATAAAATGCAGCATATAAAAAAGGATCCCTGTGTTGTGGGCATAGTTGCGCCCCGTTCCCATCAGGTAGAGAAAAGAGGCATGGCATAGTTGCGCCCCGATGAAATAGGTAGAGAAAAAAGACACTACGGAAACTCGAGCCTCGTAATCAACCAACCTTATTGATTTC
Source organism: Periplaneta americana (assembly GCA_025594305.2). Classification (NCBI taxonomy): domain Eukaryota; kingdom Metazoa; phylum Arthropoda; class Insecta; order Blattodea; family Blattidae; genus Periplaneta; species Periplaneta americana. The sequence goes on from JAJSOF020000038.1 coordinate 47,164,122, forward strand.
TTATGCGATTTATATTCATTATCGATACCGTTAAAATGAACACCATGAAGTTGGCAGTACTTTATTAACTGTTTTTCTACTGTTTATGCACTGATTATCGATAGCCTACCGTTAAAATGAACACCATGAAGTTGACAGTACTTTATTAATTGTTTTTCTACTGTTTATGCAGTGATTATCAATAGCCTACCGTTTAAATGAACACCATGAAGTTGACAGTACTTTATTAACAGTTTTTCTACTGTTTATGCAGTGATTATCAATAGCCTACCGTTAAAATGAACACCATGAAGTTCGCAGTACTTTATTAATTGTTTTTCTACTGTTTATGCAGTGATTATCGATAGCCTACCGTTAAAATGAACACCATGAAATTGACAGTACTTTATTAACTGTTTTTCTACTGTTTATGCAGTGATTATCGATAGCCTACCGTTAAAATGAGCACCATGAAGTTGGCAGTGCTTTATTAACTGTTTTTCTACTGTTTATGCAGTGATTATCGATAGCCTACCGTTAAAATGAACACCATGAAGTTGGCAGTACTTTATTAACTGTTTTTCTACTGTTTATGCAGTGATTATCGATAGCCTACCGTTAAAATGAACACCATGAATTTGGCAGTACTTTATTAACTGTTTTTCTACTGTTTATGCAGTGATTATCAATAGCCTACCGTTAAAATGAACACCATGAAGTTGGCAGTACTTTATTAACTGTTTTTCTACTGTTTATGCAGTGATTATCAATAGCCTACCATTAAAATGAACACCATGAAGTTGGCAGTACTTTATTAACTGTTTTTCTACTGTTTATGCAGTGATTATCGATAGCCTACCGTTAAAATGAACACCATGAAGTTGGCAGTACTTTATTAACTGTTTTTCTACTGTTTATGCAGTGATTATCAATAGCCTACCATTAAAATGAACACCATGAAGTTGGCAGTACTTTATTAACTGTTTTTCTACTGTTTATGCAGTGATTATCGATAGCCTACCGTTAAAATGAACACCATGAAGTTGACAGTACTTTATTAACTGTTTTTCTACTGTTTATGCAGTGATTATCGATAGCCTACCGTTAAAATGAACACCATGAAGTTGGCAGTACATTATTAACTGTTTTTCTACTGTTTATGCAGTGATTATCAATAGCCTACCGTTAAAATGAACACCATGAAGTTGGCAGTACTTTATTAACTGTTTTTCTACTGTTTATGCAGTGATTATCAATAGCCTACCATTAAAATGAACACCATGAAGTTGGCAGTACTTTATTAACTGTTTTTCTACTGTTTATGCAGTGATTATCGATAGCCTACCGTTAAAATGAACACCATGAAGTTGACAGTACTTTATTAACTGTTTTTCTACTGTTTATGCAGTGATTATCGATAGCCTACCGTTAAAATGAACACCATGAAGTTGGCAGTACTTTATTAACTGACATATTCAAATGAGTGAGCCGTTGGAATATGGGGCCTTAGCAGCCTTGACATTTTATTAGTGATTTTCACACCGTCTGTGGCGTATAGTGAGGTTAATTTAAAATGAATGTTAAGTTTAGTGAAAAGGGTGAAGAGTTAATAATTGATAATGGTTCTAAGTTTCAATTTTCGAAACCCTGTACCGTAGGTTTAAGATATCGATGTAGAAACAAAAAATTCAGTTCATTTATTGTGTGGGATCAATAAAAAAGTGTTATTTTAAATAGCAAAATTGATCATACGCTAAGCCTACCTGATTTCAATGCAGCTATCACTGTAATATTTTTAAGTAATTTATTTATTTTATGAGAATCACTTTCGTGTGTACTATGCCCATCGGGGCGCAACTATGCCATGTCCATCCTGCTACCTGATTTGTTCGGGGCGCAACTAGGCCATGCCTAGGCCTCCCAATTGACCGCGGGGTGCAACTATGCCATACCGGACTGCCTACGTTGCCTAGGCCTAAATCCGGCATTGGGTATGCATATTCATATAATTTTGTGCGAATTCGTGCGTATTTGCTTGTTTTCCGCACAGAACCAATACGCGGTAAGTGTGAAATACCGCATTCAGTATTCCCAACGTAACACACATAATTATTTCCCTCTTCTTACCGCTTAAGCGCGACATTCATTTTACTGCTTTAGGCTTTTAACATATTATTTTTAGAGACGTTTAACATAGTAATAATTATAAATTGGAAACTTGCCACTGCAATTTCACCTAAATTGCAATGTTAATTATTGTTTTTAAATATTTGCAAAAATTAAGTAAAGTCTACTACTCCACGAAACTTATTGCATTCCTGATACAAGTAACATTAAGGAAGCCGTGAAAAAATCAATAAGAGTCCAGATGCCGATATTATTACTGCAATATGTTATATAAATAATATTGTTAAAATATTAAAATGAAAAATAAATCATTACATAACCTTACCGTTTGTTTTAAGTTCGCATTTATAGACTGGGGAAAAAAAGACAGACGTATATCACGGCCTGCTGGAGTATAGTAAACACAGAAAACATTTTATAGCAACAATGTTGAAGAAAGATATTCTGGTTTTCCGAAGTTGCCGTCATTAAACAGAAACCAAGATGGAGATTTCATTGCAACTAATTAGAAATTCGTCTTTCAGGTATGTCATAAACGATCTTCGCACAAAATAATTTACGATACACGAGCGGTATGTTTCTTTTCATGTTCTCGGAAATTAAAAAAGCTCAACTACGTTTCGCTTTTTCAATCTTTTCCTCGAACATGAAAGTTTTCAACATACCGCTCTTGTAACTATATTACTATTCTGTAGTTGAGTGTGCAGCTGGATATTTATTTGGGAACAGATGTGAAGGCTTCACGCTCATTCGCGCAGTTCTGTGTGTTTTATAAGCGAGAAATAGCTGCTGGTAGCGAGTGGAGAATGTTGCAAGAGGGCAAAACCCCTCGCGAGTGTTTGCTTTCAATGGATGGTATACTGTGTGTCGTAACTCGAACGGAGAGAGTTGATTGGACGGGTGTGATCAAGCAGCACTTGGCAGCCATCTCGTTCGCGCGTCTCGTCGAGCCAGGTACGTGGGCACTATGCCCCAAATCTCCGACGTCACTTGTAATTTGGTGCATATCGTTTGACTTTGAACATTCTAAAACGTGCTTGTAGTCAGAGTGTGATACCGAGACAGAAATGGGATGTGCATAAATGTTTTCTCATTTGACACAAATTGTAAGGCAAGAGTGCGATATAAAGAATGTAGAAATGGAGGAAAAATATTAATAAGAAAACGGATATAAGGGAATGAAGATTAAGAAATTAAAGAGAAATGAAAACGAGAAAGAATAGGCGTAAGGTACACATACCAAATAACGCTACCTTAACACTTCAGTCATTTTTGCTCTGGAAATAAGTTATGTACAAACACGAAAATTATGAAATAGAAACTGTAATTTTATCTTTACAAAATAGCACAATGAAAATGGATATATTATATACCGAACAAGAATTAGAATTCAAATAGGAAAACTTTGTAAACTGGCGTTATTAGGAACACGTTGTCCAATTAACGCCAACTATTTTCTAGTAACCTATACACTTATAATTGTCAATGAATTATTTTTCCCAAGCAACACAAAAAGAACTAAGAGACTAAATTTGAGTTTCTGTTAATAAAAGATACAAAATCACTCAATACTAATGAAAGATTCTTGATCTGAAACTGAAACACCAGATGGATTAGGAAAATATGTTTTCCAGTGACTCCTACTTTAAAAAAAATAAGAGACAATGTGACACAGTAGAAGGTTATTAAACACAAAAGCATTCACCTTAGTTTAATATGAATGTTTTCAAATAAGTAGAACAAAAAAACTAAGTTATGTAAAATAAAACAAAATAAGAGTTCGATAAGCAATTGAAAAAATATCTTCACTGCACATTCTGAACATTTGTAAGTTGAAAGCTTAGTGATTTTCCTGATGTTTTCGCACTGATGCTATACTGTCAGCCTTAGTACTAACATAACCTAAAATTTTGTCTGTAGACCTTTAACGCCACATGGCGTTAAAGCGCTACTGAGTACTTGATAACATGACATGCCTGTTTCTCTAACATTTTCAAATTTTATAGATAGCAAATACTTTCTATACATAGAAGAATGTTTAAGGATCACGAAAATATATAGTTTAATATAGTTATTATTTGCTTAACACGCAAAATAAAATATTGCCTCTTACCTTGACATAAGAACAACCATTCACTATCGACACACAACAGGAAAATGATGGAATATAATGTCACTCGTAAATGTCAGCGGACAGCTAGTAACTCATTTCATCACTAGATTGCAAGCGAATGCAGGCTACAGTAGTGCACTACCGGAAACTTGTGTCGTTAACAAATTTTAATAGGGTGGCGTTAAAGGTATACATGGAGTTATTTGGCTCAGGGACCTTTAAGTTTAAAAGTACGAGAGAGTAAAGACAAGAGAAAAGGATGAAGAAACAAAATAAAAACACCAAAAATAGTCTTGAATACTGTTTGCAAAAATATCTCTGAACGCAGGAAGAATCCTACTTTATGTTTAACATTCAAGAGGGCGTAACTCAATTTCAGAAATATGACATACTGTATATTTATATGAACTTTTTCATGACAGTGATGTCACAAATATTCGTGAATTAATCTGTATAAGCACTATAATTACATATTTCGGATCTGTCCACACCTGTGGAGTAACGGTTAGCGCGTCTAGCCGCGAAACCAGGTGGCCCGGGTTAGATTCCCGGTCGGGATAAGTTACCTGGTTGAGGTTTTTTCCTGGGTTTTCCCTCAACCCAATATGAGCAAATGCTGGGTAACTTTCGGTGTTGGACCCCGGACTCATTTCATCGGCATTATCACCTTCATCTCATTCAGACGCTGAATAACCTAAGCGTAAAACTCGTAAAATAACCTACTAAAAATATTTCGGACTCAGAACTTGTAATATACAGTAGGAATAGGCAGGGAAATGTTCAGTGGAAGCTCTAAGTCCGACAGAAAACAAGTTCGACTGCTTACGTAGGAGAATTAGACACGCCCCTATACGGGCACTAAGAAATGGGTTTGCCATTTGAATGGGAACTGGTTCTGTGTCTTGTAGTAATACTTTTGTTAAAGGAAAACAGAACATTTTATTGATCAGGTCATCCATATTTAATCAATGATTTTAAATTAACGAACTCTTTTTTACCTATTTGAGAATTGTGCCGTTTGTGAGACGGAACTGTCGAAACCCACTGTGGTACTAGAAGCGCATACACAAGTCTCGGGGCGGGCAGGAAATGAAACTACAGTACTGTATTCGTTGATGGATAACCAATAAGAATTTGTATTCATTTCACTTGCCACGCCCACTACCCTTATTGGACTGAACTTTCAATTCTGTTCAGTCGAACTTAGGAGAGTCCACTGTAATTCAGTTTTGAAAGTCTCCTATGTACCTTTCAGAGAACAATGTTTACCATTTCCAATAATATTTGTCTTAAAATAATTATTGTAAAAGAGAATGTAATAAACAGACTTCGAGACTTCGGACCCAGTAGAGCAGTTCAGTGGGAAATCCGCATAACGGCGTACTGTATATAGTGGTAAAGCGTACAGTGGGTGGGGGTACTGTAGAATGAATGCCAACAAATACGCAAAGGAAAACGCTCTGGATTTGAAGGTTCTGACGAATAATTTGGTTTTCATACAAACTGTGTCTGAAACTATTACACGTTTAGAAAAGTCAGAGCAAGAGATGCCGGAAGCCCTCAAATTAATTTAGAAAATGATGCAGAGAATTAATGAGACACCAAGTACACCGGTTACTGAACGTGTAAAACAGAAGTGGAAATCAATTTTATGTAAAAATATCGGATATGGAACATTGTTTAACATAAACAGCAAATTAGTGGACATAGAGTCACTCGAGAATAAAGGACTGTCTCTTAGAGACTGCAATGATGTTAGGTTTTTTCGTTTTGCTCCTATCACGTCATGCGACGTAGAGCGCAGCTTTCTACAGTACAAACTTTGGCAGATAACCGAAAAAGATTTACGTTTGAGACACTGAGAATGTATCTTGTAGTACATTGCAATTCGGTATTGTAACTGCACTTCCTAAAGACTACCAATAGGATAAATGAAAAAATTAAAATTGTTACATGCTTATTTCCACCATTAACACTGTGTATAATTAAACACAAACGCTTATAAAAGACAGGAGAATAAATGCTTTTCACATTCTTTTGACATTGTCATTGTGTAATGTATATTTACTTTCAGAGTGTACATTTATGTGTGTTTCCCCATACTACCGTACTCTACTCTAAACAGCAACGTTGTTATCTCAACACATCTCTATCTACCTGCAGCGAGTCAACAACCTATAGTGCATGCACAGTAAACTTATTGTATCGGGTCCAAAGTCCTCGAAGCCTGGTAATAAAATAGTGAAAGGGTCCACACCTGTGGAGTAACAGTTAGCGCGTCTGACCGCGAAACCAGGTGGTGTGGGTTCGATTTCCGGTCTCAGGACAAGTTACCTGATTGAGGTTTTTCCGGGGTTTTCCCTCAATACAATATGAGCAAATACTGGGTAACTATCGATATTGGACCCCGGACTCATTTCACCGGCATGATCATCATCTCATTCAGACGCTGAATAACCTCAGATGTTGATAAAGCGTCGTAAAATAATCTATTAAAAATAAAAAAGGTAGTGAAATTACAGAAAATATTTACAAAAATAGTATAAATAAATGTTAATAATGTACACTTGTTACAAACACGATGGTAGTTTTATTAATTTCATAATGTCAAAATTTAATACCAATAAAGCAAGAGGATACGCTGTAAACCTTAGAGCTAGAAGAAAATCCCTATATTCGAGTGTTTTTGCATCAATGGGGACCAGTAGCGGCCCCTCGGTTACGAAGATTGTCAGTTCTGCATGAAAAATAGTGTATTTAGCAAACGCATGCTGTTTATTGCATCTAAATCGGATAACGCATGTAATTACAGCCCCTTCTCGAAGTTGACTGTGCACCCGAAATTGTACTCCAGCCATCCGTGCGCTACACCTCTCCCACCTGGTACAACTACTGTAGTCACGTAGTGGAGATGTGCCACACATGCTTTTCTAGTTTCTTAAGTCAAATTAACTAAATCCTCCACTCCGGTGTTTGTCCATGTAAACAGAATACATGGGTGGGGGGAAAGCGTTTTCATGAGCGCAGCATAAAACCAATCGCTTCCATTACACATTTCGGTATTAAAATAACTAGTAGGCTACATGATTTCCTCGACTTCTTCCAGAAATTTCAATATTTAAATTTTGTGTAGGACGTCCTAATTCCTTAAGTTAACGTGCAATTTCTCTTTTAATTTCGAAAAGGGTTGGTCGATTAGGATTTCATTTCATTCATTTTTAATATAAAATATTTCTTTAGACACACTGACTAATCACATCAGACCACCCACAGTACTATAACCAAAGCTCGGAACTTGGGGACTTGTGTCTTTGAACGTGGCTAAGCGACCGGACTTCAATGTCAACAAACTCCCGCTTCCAGCACGGAGGTACTGTCAGGTCTGCTATAAAAGTGGTTCCTGGCTGGAACAACATAATGATAATATTATGGTAGGTTGAAAAAAGTAATTTTATAGCATTTATATGAATAAACATGCAAAATATATCAGATTTACAGTTCTGCTCTGTACATTTTATTACAGTGTATGACTACATGCATTCGAATATTTTTCGAACCCATACCTTCTTCGTCTGTTAGTTAAACATGATTTGAAACGAAAGAAACTTATTTCCACGTCACATGAAGTAACTGGAGCAAAATTAATTTTTTTTATTCTATTTATTTTAACTAGCTACCTACTGAATACAAATTACATTTATAAAACAAAAATGTTTCTAGCCACTACCGTAAGAGCCAGGCTCGTGTACGGTGTGGTCTTAGTCAATAATATAACATAAAATTTACAAGGACACTTTACTAAATACAGTAAATAACTTAATTCAAACCAATAAATACAACACAAGAGCAAGAATAAAGAAGAAAGAGAAAAAGAAAGAAAAATACACATTTAATATAAATTGACAATCCGACAAAAGCCAGTGATATTCAATAAAAACAAGAATATAGTAGACAGAAAGAAAAGGTAAAAAAAATACATTTGTTAATATTATATTATATCGTGGATAATTTTACAAATTTCTTTTTTAAAAGCTTCAATTTTAAAAAAATTTCAAATTTGGAAAATGTTTTTTATTGTATTATAAAGTCTTAGGCCGAAATAAAGTATTGAATGTTTTCACTGTCACTGTTTCCTGTTCGATTTTCAGTAGTTGCTAGCTGATCTCGTATCTGAGAAAGATAAGTATCCTAAATTTGTCTCGAAAATAGTTTTCAATTTCTATGTCACTACTAGGGAAGGTTCCACTACGACTTGAACCATGGCTATGGACAAATTTTTCACCGATTTAAGGGACTGCAATGTATTTCAATGAATGCCCGTTTCCAATCTCTAGTTTGTGTTTGACACAAGTTACAAAATATAAACTCTCCATTCGAAGATAATAATGTATCTCCTCAGAATTCCTCCACGAAATTCTGTACCTAAATTTTAAGAAATATATGTTCAAACGTATACAATACCCATTCGAATAATACGTATTTTCTTATTTTGAAACAGACCGTTTATCTCTAATTAATTATCTGAATGTCATTGGCTTCGACACGACACAGTTTCCTCGTCCGTCTTCCTGTCATTCGATGTGACCACTTTCTTAGTACACACGACTGTCCCTGAGCACTTGCAGGGTGAGTTTTTTTGTACGTTGTACCTGTAACCTTACTCATGCACACGACACACAAGTCCCCGAGCTTTGACTATAACACACTGGAACTGTAATGATATACAGTACTCCAGGAACCTATGTGTTCTAACGCAGGTCATAGAGAGAGGAAGGTGTTGACGTTTATTTTGTACATTCGGAGAGAGCTGCTTCGGTTGCAGCTCTAATGCAGTCTTATGGGACGGTGAAGAAAACCAGTTTTCTGCTGCCGACTACCCTACGTTGAGTTTCAGGAACTGCCGATCACAGATCCGAAAAGTACACTACAGATAAAATTCTCGAGCAATTCAAGGCTCCTACAGACAGTAAAATCTCGAATCGAAGGAGAATGAATGGGAAAAATAAATGAAACAATGAACTAGATTTCATAAAAGCAGGCTTTACATTTTAAATTTTTTTTCAGGTCCAATTAAATGGCGGTTCTGCAGCTTTGCAGTTCTTATTGTAGAGCCGCCCCTGATGGAGACTAATACATCCTGGGCTCTGTTCTAACTTTCGCGATAAATAAATTCGCAGACTGTTGATTAAAACAGGTCACGGGCGCGTCTTGCTTGCACCTGCGTTTCTCTAACCATTCATTTCTCCCTACTCAATTCCACAAGATGAAAACAGCTTTCTAAATAAAGAATGGTATAGCATATATGCTACTAGAGCTTTCAGTTGGAATATAGGGATAGACCTATCCTCGGGCATTTACCTGTACAAATGCAAGTAATGCAGTTGAACCTGGGTTATACGTAACCCAGTTGTGCGCAGTTTCGGTTTGTACGTAATTATGCACAGAGTTTGGTAAAATTATATACAGTATAATTATTAGGGACTGTACTTTGTCCTCGGAGGCTACAAGATGAAGCATTATTGGAGGTTTTACGTGCGTGCATGTAGTAAGCGAAGTATTTCTGTCTGCTCACGCGAATCCTGTTCAGTTAAGTTGGGCAGAACAAAATATAGACCACTTAAGTAAGTAAGTAAGTATTATTAAAACTGTGTACACTATAATAGCTACATTTACTATTTACATTATGATAAAAAATGTAGTGTCCACACCTGTGGAATAACGATCAGCGCGTCTGGCAGCGAAACCAGGTGGCTCGGGTTCGAATCACGGTCGGGGCAAGTTACCTGGTTGAGGTTTTTTCCGGGGTTTTCCCTCAACCCAATACGAGCAATGCTGGGTAACTGTCGGTGCTGGACCCCGGACTCATTTCACCGGCATTATCACCTTCATTTCATTCAGACGCTAAATAACCTAGATGTTGATACAGTGTCGTAAAATAACCCAATAAAAAAAAGAATGTATTCATTCTCGGTAGTGTAGTCAGTATAGCGCTGGCCTTCTGTGCTCGAGGTTGAGGGTTCGATCCCGGCCCAGGTCGATGGCATTTAAGTGTGTTTAAATGCTACAGGATCATGTCAGTAGATTTACTGGCATGTAAAAAAACTCCTGCGGGACAGAATTCCGGCACACCGGCGACACTGATATAACCTCTGCTGTTGCGAGCGTCGTTAAATAAGCCATAATTCATTTTTTTAGGGATGTAGCCATACATTGATCAAACATTATTTACACTAGTAGGTCTATGTACAGTATTATGTATTTTAATGCAAGGTATTTTATTTCATAATACTATAGCCTATTTTCTTTGTAAATATTGTGTAATAGTGTATAATATGAACCCACCCATTTTTGTGGAATGCTATTTGAAACAAATATAAATGACACTCGGGAGGAAATTAAACCCAGAATAAATATGGGAAATGCCTGTTATTATTCGATTGAGAAGCTTTTGTCATCTAGTCTGCTGTCAAAAAATCTGAAAGGATTTATAATAAAAAAGTTATATTACCGGTTGTTCTGTATGGTTGTAAACTTGGCTTCTCACTCTGAGAGAGGAACAGAGATTAAGAGTGTTTGAGAATAAGGTTCTTAGGAAAATATTTGGGGCTAAGAGGGATGAAGTTACAGGAGAATAGAGAAAGTTACACGACGCAGAACTGCAAGCATTGTATTCTTCACCTGACATAATTAGGAACATTAAATCCAGACGTTTGAGATGGGCAGGGCATGTAGCAGGTATGGGCGAATTCAGAAATGCATATAGAGTGTTAGGTGGGAGACCGGGGGAAAAGACCTTTGGGGAGGCCGAGACGTAGATGGGAGGATAATATTAAAATGTATTTGAGGGAGGTGGGATATGATGATGGAGACTGGATTAATCTTGCACAGGATAGGGACCGATGGCGAGCTTATGTGAGGGCAGCAATGAACCTGCGGCTTCCTTAAAAGCCAATTGTAAATTGTAAGTTGTATTATTTTTATTTTTCTTATGTCAATTGTTCTTTATTATGAAATATCATTACTTTGATACAAATTGTTTTATATTTAACAGTGAATTGTATTAACTCTTCGAATTTCATGTAACTAAACATATCTACATTTTGCTATTATTATTATTATTATTATTATTATTATTATTATTATTATTATTATTATTATTATTATTATTATTATTATGGCGTTGTGGAAATATTTGAAAAAGTTTGTGATGTATATAGATCTGTCTTGCAGTAAAATTTGTTGATGAGGCCTGGAACTCCAGTGCCGGGTCTGGATTCTGCATTTCGTATGTTTTCGCGGTTTTGAGGTTGCACTTGAAAAGCTGTAACTGATGCACGTTTCTTCTGGCCTCCTGAAGTGGTCAGCTTTCACTTCTCCCATCCACAGACTGGTCGAAGTGTGGGATAGCGTGAGAATAGCAGTGGTGCCTCATCTTCTTTTATAAGCCATGAATAACATAAAAATTCTCCCTGTTTAGCAGGCATGAGCCCACATTGTTTTCTCCCTTTTGTACCTCAGTTTATGACTTACTCGAGGGTGTTGAAATATTGTGCTTCGTATTACAGTCCTACTGGTGGTCCAGTGTCAGAAACAGAAATAGATGCGAGAAATAAGATGTGATTAATTCATTGTTAGAATATCAATTTTCGAGAAGAATCAACATTGAAAGAAGGGAAGTTTTAAATAAAGAGAGATCTACCTATTCCATCACTGACAATTTTTCGGAAGGATAATCTTAAAACGCGAGCTTTCAATGCATCGTATGAAGCAAAGCATATTATGCCCAGCTGAAGAAGTATGTGTTGAAATGTCTTATTTTAACGCTCACTTTTCGTCAGTTTATTTTTTTTTTCACTCCTAATCCCGTGATATCTTTCTTAAATTGAATGTCAGTCAGAGCTTTACCGTTCGACCATAGCGCCAACATCTTTCTCGAAAGAGTGCATCTTTCGCCTACTTTTGAGACATCGGTGAATTTCCTAACAAGATACCCAATCCCGTGACATTCAGTGAAAAAAAACGCATCACGGAATTAGGAGTATCACGTAATTAGGCAACTTCACGCTATGTGTTGAAATGTCTTACTTTAACGATCACTTTCCGTTCGTTTATTTTTTTGCACTCCTAATCCAGTGATATCTTTCTAAAATTGAATGTCAAAGCTTTGCCGATGGAACATAGTGCCAGACACCTTTCTCGAAAGACCATCTTTCGTCTACTTTTGAGACATCGGTGAATTTCCTAGCAAGATACCCAATCCCGTGATATTCACTGGAAAAAAAAAAAAACGTTTTTTTACCCTATGTGTTGAAATGTCTTGTTTTAACGCTCACTTTCCGTTAGTTTATTTTTTTCACATAAAAGTCTTTTTTCCACTTTCTATTTAGTTTATAAAACTGGAATACATCGTATAATGTCTATTCTTCAGCACGCTGAAGCAATGATAGTCAGACGCATTGCTCTTTAATTTCCGACTCTGTTTTGTTCTTATGTGTGATTAGTCCAAGTAACAGAATGAAATCTATAAGCAGTTCCCAAACGCTGAAGGAACCAAAACTCGGCACATAGTAGAAAAATCCAATGCCCTTTGCTCAAAACACTTATTGTTCTCTGTAACAATTTTGATAGAATATGGCAAAAGCGATCTTTTCATTAATCCCCAAAATAAAGGGTGCTATTCATAGACATTTCGCTAGCTCGCGCTACGATCGTGCTAACTAGCCCCGGCTATCGACTGGTTACTTGTACGGGATTCATATCATATATCGTATCATATATTATATCATATCATCACATCATCATATCATATCATATCATATCATATCATATCATATCATATCATATCATATCATATCATATATCATATCATATCATATATCATATCCATATCATATCATATTCCATTATCATTATCTGAAAAATGTAACAAACCTCCTACATCTATATTAAGTATTAAATTGCATAATTCTGATTGTTGTCTTATACAGTGTAAATGTCCGATTATTAAAGAGTCCTCTGAAGTTAAGTATTTAGGCATAATTTTCGATAATCATTTAAAATGGAACCAACACATTAATTACCTTTGTAATAAATTACGTAAAATAGTATATTATTTTGTTTTATTCGAATTACTTGTCAATAAGTTTAATACAATATATTTAACTTTATTTCAATCGGTAATTATGTATGGAATTATAGGATGGGGTAGCTCATTTAAATCCAATTTTAATCCACTTTATTTATTACAGAAGAAAATAATTAAAATATGTCTTCATAAACCTATTGATTTTCCATCTCAGAATTTGTTTCTAGACTTTAATGACTTAACGTAAGACAAATTTATTATATTGTATTAATAAAATTTATACATAAAAATCGAAATAATTTTGAATTGTATTCTCAGTTATGAAACAAAGGTATGAATTCTTTAAGATTGTTTGAACCAAAATGCAACACTGTTACAGTATTTAATCATAGTAGTAATTTCAAGAATATATAACAAATTTATATTTAAATATCCTAATCTTGTCAATTCTAATAGTTCTAGTATTAAATTTAAAAAGTTATGTATGGATTTTATAAAAATTGAAAAATTGTAAATTTAAATTTATATACTATAATTGCACAGTAGACATAAGACAAATTGTATTGTGTAATTATTAATTTCAATTCAGGAATCTGCCCATAGCACGACTTCACTCTTTCAGGGGTGAGCTAAAGTTTTTCTGTATATATTATATTTTATGTTACAATTATTACAAAATAATAAATAAATAAATAAATATATCATATATCATATCATCTCATGTCATGTCATATATCATATCTATCATATCATATCATATCATATCATATCATATCATATCATATCATATCATATCATATCATATCACATCATATATCATATCATCTCATGTCATGTCATATATCATATCTATCATATCATATCATATCATATCATATCATATCATATCATATCATATCATATCATATCATATCATATCATATCATATCATATCACATCATATATCATATCATATCACATCATATCATATCACATCATATCATATCATATCATATCATATCATATCATATCATATCATATCATATCATATCATATCATATCATATCATATCATATCATATCATATCATATCGCTAACATTGGTTTATGAATACGAAAAACGTTAGTTCTCTGATCATCCACCGGAAGCCCGCGCTAAGAATGTCTATGAATACGGCCCTAATTATTTTAAATAAACAGCTCTCTGATATTAAAAATATTATAATTACAATATTATAAGACAACATTAATAATATATCTGCAGTGAAAGAAACGAGTCTGACTTGCAATGAAGTGAGAAGAAATGAGAAAAGAAAGTGACAGAGAATGGTAAAATTTTCCGCAGCTCATTTTTTTTAATATTCCGTGCGTTAATATTCCCTCCATAAAACAAACAGAAGAAATATAATTACTCTGCTGTTCCATTTACGAGATCTATAGGGAAGTGTGTAAGGTTCCTCGGAGGAATTTAATATGTTGCAGAAGGGCGTGGCATTACTAATCCGCATTACGCCTTAAGTAAATGGTTATTATGTGAATTTGGTTCAATTTGTTCTGCCAGTCGTGACTACCTACTGAAATACTGTATATGTTATATTTATATTTGGTCAAAAAACTCCCCAATATTTTCCCGCGAGATTTTTAATTAGACATAATCTTTGGTACTGCATCTCTACACTTTCTAGCTTATGAAAGGGAGGAAACACTCAGTTGAAATAAGTCTATGCGAGGAAATTATGAATCTCACATAGTAATTACTTATTGGATATTACAAAGTAACACCAGCTTCTTCTCATATTTCAGGGGACTTGAAAAAGGTCTTGAAGTACTTATATACAGGGATTAAAAACAGTAGCCTGCCGAGAGAAATGATTAAATTTCATATGTTGGTGTGTTTAAGGGGTTAGGTACAGCTTACAGCAGTAAAATTTTTGAAAATATTCAACATTTTTTTTCCCTCCATTACTGTATCTTGTACAGTAGTGGCAAAGAAAAACCGGACCGACCCTTGTAGCTGATTTCAGAGCCTTGTTCACTTCAGAGCACGATAGACTGGTAACTAAGATTTTCGTGGTTCGAATCCTGCCTGGGAAGGAAACTTTTTTTTTTGTTCCTTATTCAAATTTATTCCTAATACTTTTCGATTGCAGCGATATTTTACTACTTAATTAACTTATTATTCCCAGAACATGAATTTTACCAGCAATCGAAAAGTATTGGGAATAAATCTGAATAAGGAATAAAAAAAAAGTTCAGTCACAGGCAGGATTCGAACCACGAAAGTCTTAGTTACTAGTCTATCATGCTTTGGAGTGAACAAGGCTCTGAAATCAGCTACAAGGGTCGGTCCGTTTTTTTTTTTTTTGCCACTACTGTACAATAATGAAAATTGGTATGTGTAAAACACAATTCTTCTGCTATTTTTACGATTTAAAACAATTATATACACTGTATATATTTTTTTAATTAAAATGGTGGGAGTTCACTCTGCAGTGATGAAGCGTTTTCCTCATAACTCATAAACTTGTTAACTTTTTCATGTTCTCTCTCTTTTATTTTATTGCTGAAACTCATATTAACAATATCGTGCTCTTTCAACTACATTCCTTACTAAGTAATATTTTGTTTATTTTGTTTTAGAAGAAAACACTGATATTTGACCATTTTTTAAATTAATTTATTTTTTTATCAGAGAATATATATCAAAGGTAGAGAAGTGATTTTGTATCATATTGTAGATATGACATACATTAATACATAAAAATAATTTCATCGCAGAATGTTGGATAGTTTTTGAGTTACGAGGGAAACGCTTCATCACTACACAGTGAACTGCCACCATTTTGAATTTTGAAAGAGATATACAATTTTTTTAATCGTAAAAATATTTTTTTTTCATATAGCAGAAGGACAGTGTCTTAAACATACTAATTTTCATTATTGTACAAGATACAGTAATGGAGAAAAAAAAGTTTAATATTTTCAAAATTTTACTGCTGTAAGCTGTACCTAACCCTTTAATCTCTCTTAACTTCTCAGGAACCTGCAAGTTCTAACATACTTGTATCTAATTACATTTGGTTCAGAACTTCGGAGCAAAATGAAGCGGGCCGAAAGATATAATTTTATTCATGATGATGATGATGATGATGATGATGATGATGATGACGTCGAGACGACGACGATGATAACTAATATCCCTTAAGCTTCTAGCCTATGGTTGCAAAATTCACACATGTCCAAAGCTTTGCTAGTATGGTTTATATATTCAGCTGCCAATAACACTAACGTCAAAGACAAATAAAGATAAATTGATTGATTTTACCTAGTGTATAAGCAGTTCTGAAATATAAAAATACACTTCCAACTTCTTTCTAAACGTCGAAGTAGTCTGCTCGATCGATTGTGTTGAACTATTTTAGAATTCTGTAGTAGAGGTTACTTCAACTTTGCGATTAATTATTGGAAAACAGTTGCTAGTTCTCACAGACGTCACATTAATGTTTTCTCAGAAAGGAGGAATTTTCCGACCTTCTTAAAGGCTTCTTCCCAATGCCTTCATAGTTTCTTCCCAGTGGAATTGGGAATAAAATCACCTGTTTAAAATCGTTATATTCCTATCTTAGTTATTATGCGTTTTACATTGATGCTGATAAATACGTCATTCATCTATCTTGATACATACAGAAGATAGATACATATCTATTTTTTTCTAAAACTATATATATACTATACTATACTATACTATACTATACTATACTATAGGCTATACTATAACATACTATACTATACTATACTATACTTCCTACACTATACAAGCAAACATTACTATACTATATTTTCTTCGACCATGTTAATAATCCTTAAAAGAAGTGACTCAGGAGGCTGACCGCAATTATGGCTAAAAACAATTTGAGTCGAGCCATTAGCAGAAAGTGAACAGAAACTGAAACAGCAATTGTTGAGTTATTTTCAACTTCCTTGACACATTTTTGTTATATCATTGGATCGACAGAGAAAACTGACAAATGCTGGTTCCGATCCCAGGGGGAAGAAAAAGTTCAAAAATTGGTTTTTTCAATTTCCATTTTATTTATTTCAAATATACAGAATAAAGAAATATAATTACAAACAAACAAAGAGAAATACAAATAAAATCAACCGCAATATAAAAAGAAGGCAGTAAAACAAAAGTTTTCCGGATGAGAGCCATGCTCGGTAGTTCAGAAAGGAAAAAATAAAAATAAAACAGCAATAAATTGAGTTATTTTTCAAATATAATCCCCATGAAATTGAGAAATATTTTTGTTATATCATTGAAAAGTCGACAGAGAAAATTATAGACAAATGCTGGTTCCGATCCCATAGGCTGACTTCTATTTAATCAAAGGAAGATATTAACAAAATTGTTATATGTTATGGTATGACAAATGTCTCAATTCCAGTGGGGGATATGTTGACAAATAGCGAAACAATTGCTGTATTTGTTTCAATAAATCTTTTCATTTGATTGAGCTTTTTTCTCTGTAAACGGCCCCAGAGAAACTCACTTTCTAGACAGTCTCGTAATTGCGGTCGAGTGGCCAAAATTTGTATAAGCACTTCTTTTGACATCATTAACATGGTAGAAGAAAATAATTATCCTTTTTATCTGTCCCCATCAGATTGTTTGCTTGTTAGTCTCCGCATATGATGATATTTTAATGTTGTCTATCATCTGATATCTTCTTCTGCCCCGAATTCTTCTTCCGTTCTCCATTCCTTCCAGTGCATCCTTCAGTAGGCAGTTTCTTCTCAGCCAGTGATCCAACCATTTCTTTTTTCTCTTTCTGATCAGTTTCAGTTTCGATATCCGGCCCCGGAACAATTTTTCCCTCGAAATTATCCAAATTAACTTTACAGGGACTTATTCCTGAAAGCTTAATTTGCATAATACACGTCACTGTACGTAACAGAAAACCACAATTAACACAGAGTTAGTGTGCACTCAAATGTTGGTTGCTTGACGGTTGTCAGCCCACTTTGAGGTCTGTGGATATAGAGGGAAAAATTGGATCGGTGTCGGGTAGAGTTCCCGGGTAGCTCAGTTGGGAGAGCGTTGGTACGTTTAACCAAAGGTCCCGGGTTCGATACCCGGCCCCGGAACAATTTTTCCCTCGAAATTATTCAAATTAACTTTACAGGGAGTTATTCCTGAAAGCTTAATTTGCAGTTTCAGCATTACTCTTTCTTCACCCACTCTTTCCAACACAGCTTCATTTCTTATTCTGTCTGTCCATTACGCACGATTCATTCTTCCCTATATCCACATTTCGTATGCTTCTGGTAGCTTCTTTTTATTTCGTCGTAATATTCATGTTTCTGTACTATACAAGAGTAGTCACAAGTTTGAGTAATTCGTACGCATATGAGTACACAGAGCAGAGCTAGACTCTTAGATCTGGGAAAGGAGAGAAGAAAGAATGGTAACACGAATATTTGCTTCAATACGACTATTAGTTAGGATCTATTATATGACGAATACGTGCGTAAGAGATTAATTTGCGATTCTCTTGAAGCCGCTAGTGTAGCCGCGGACAGTTACGAGTTCTACTTTTCTGTGAGATTTTAAATCGTGTTTATATCAGCCCGTTCGCCTTTACAGAAAGGACGATATTTGTTTGTTTAGATCGAGGGCACTGATCAAATAAATAACCATTTTGAATAGCTAATCTTTCAGCTATTTGTCACTAGAACGTACTTTCTCCAGGAAGTAGAAGACAATGTAAACTATTACTGCCATCAAAATTGTATATCACCAGAACTGAACATTTACGAATAAGCAATGTAATTTTTCAGCAAAACCGTTGGATAAATACAAAAACGTATTAAGGAATTTTTGTTTCAAATAATATACTTCAACATCGAGCGTATAATGTGTGTATTGTACCAGTGGCGAAGGTAAGATGTAAATACTGGGTAGGCTGAAAAAAATCTGCTTACCTTGTATCTTTTTATAGAACAGACGTTTAACGACTTTTCTATCAAACTTTTTGTGACCTGGACCCGTTGCTTACGAGATTACACAAGCTGGCGCATAGCACGATCGAGAGTAGGTCTCTGTGAGTCATGACAATTTCTGCCGCTAGGTTCGCCTCGCTGCCCTAAGAAATGATGAATAGTACCATTACAAAGCATTGTGTATCGTGAAAATAGTTCGATTAATTGTGCATTACTGATTGAGTACGAATATTATAAATATGCCAAGCATATTACTGTGTTATTTGAAGTTTGTTCAGCTAAGTTATATTCGAAAATTGTCTGTGTTTTGCTATGTGAAGAACTCAGTACCAACTGGTCGTATCTTTATAGCTTGCTTTTTAAATTACATATTGTCTGTCTTAGTTTTCCAATAAGCTGATTTTGTTTCCGAATTGTCCTAGTAATTTTTTCACGTTGTAATGTAATGGCTTTGGGAATTTTTTTACTTTCAATTGAGCACAGTGTGGCTATAGTTTTTTTAAGTGCTTCATAGATTTCTTCAATTGAAACATTTGCTTCATTGAAAGCTGATGTATTATGTTCAACATTGGGTTTATTTTTCTTAGCAGGATGGATGTTATTCACCACTTCTGTTATCCTTCTTTTGTTGCGTCTACTTATGTTTGAAACATTTTGTTTATGTTTTGGAAAATCATCAAAGACGGATGGTACCACATTAGGAAGAAAACGTTTTAATGTTGTGCTAATGCTAAAATCAGCTTCTTTGAAATGTCTGCTGCAGACACTCGATTTCTTGTTTGGCGTTCAAAGAGTCCTTGGTTTGTCCCCTTCGCGAGAAATGGCTACACACCATTTCTTTCTTAGTCCTTCTTCTTGTGGAAAACAATGAAACGAAAAATCACATTCTTTATTCTGGTTTTATTTGCACAATGGCAGTAAACCATTTCAATCACACAAATTACAGGCTAACTTCCTAATTTAATAAATGCTAATTCAAAATATATTTATACGCACTAAAATACTACAGCGTTTACTATTACTATGCTCAATAGATTAATCAGTATTCCTATAGAAATGTTTTCACCACTGCAAGAAAAAATCGCGCAATAATTATACTTCTCAGTTATTGTGATGTTCGTATTTTTTTTTTAAAAGAGAGGGGAAAGTTAGGCCTTCTTGCAAATGCTTAATTATGAATTCAAGGAAATTAAAGATAATGCAGTACCTTAATTAGTTGCAATATCTTATTTAATAACAATATTAATAATATTAGGTGAAAAGGGTAGGCTACAGTGCTTATATGTAAGATGTCAAGCTAATTTATTTCCGGAAATGTTTGGTGTATGAACTGAAGTACAGAGCAGACAGTCCCTCAGTTTATATGTAATATGTTTTAATATCAAGAATGACAGCCTTTTATTGTAATATAATTGAGGAGTAGAAGTTTGGAAATTACGTCTATTGTCCATAAAATATTGTACGAAGCATTTAATAAGCAATGGTGAGTCCTTTAAATGTCCCAAATATCAATGTCATTTAAGTGTTCTGCTATGAATACTTAGGGCAGAACAGCGCTCCGAGCGCCGGAATTGGCATTACGAGGGAACCACTTCAGACTCGTTTTTCAAGCTCTATGCGCCAGCTTGTGTAATCTCGTAAGCAACGCCTGGACCCCACAAGAAGATGATGATCAGTCATTTTCACCCCAAACAGAATACAGGTAAAACAATACAACTTATTTCTCTCAGAACACCCTGTTAGCCAAGGATATTTCTTATATCATTTAAAATTTCTGTTTTTTCTTCCTCCATCCGTTTGCAGTGAAAGATTTGCTCTCAGGCAGAAAACTACGAATTAAATTTAATAATAATAATAATAATAATAATAATAATAATAATAATAATAATAATAATAATAATAATAATAGGAGAAATAAATATTTTTCTCACGAAATATGCAAATCTTTATTTTTAAAGTGTAACAACCACTTAGGTGATTCTAATTGACCACAAAATAGGGGCTCTACATATGCAACTTAAACTTCTCAGAAAGAAATAAGTACCGAGTCTAATAATACTATTCAATAAGATAAACTTAAATTTCATTATATTGGACAGCTTCCGAGTATTGAAATATGTTGTCTATGGCTACCTCAAGACTTGTACAGTCGATTGTTCTTTTACTCTGCAATTTTCTTACACTAGCCAATTGAAAGCTTTATCAGGCAACTGCGATGTAAATTATAGTCACTCCAAAAGTTGAACGTTATGACGTATTTACACGCAAGAAAATATTCCATTTGAACGTTTTGTAATGACACTAATAACATACATGTTTTTTTCTATAGGTTACAATCATCAATTTAAAATATCAGGCAAGGTAAAACTTAAAACAATGAATATCATTCTTATCCGTTATGAAAATAATATGTCTGTTTTCCCGAATCTTGGACGAAACAACTGCTTTGCTTCTTTCAGGTTATTAGTTTCCGGACAAGTAAAAGGGTGTACCTATTTGTTTCCCTTGAAGGTTCTACGAACCCGGAAAAGGATCCATTCATTCATTCATTCATACATTCATTCATTCATTCAAAGGATCCATTCATTCATTCATTCATTCATTCCAGTGCATCCTTCAGTAGGCAGTTTCTTCTCAGCCAGTGATCCATGCAGTCCCTTTTCCTCTTCCTAATCAGATTCAGCATCATTCTTTCTTCATCCACCCTTTCCAATACAGTTTCATTTCTTATTCTGTCTGTCCCCTTCACACATTCTATCCTTCTCCATATCCACATTTCAAATGCTTCTAGTCGCTTCTCTTCATTTCGTGATAATGTCCATGTTTCTGCCTCTTACAATGCCACACTCCACAAAAAGCACTTCAATACTCTCTTCCTCAGTTCTTTCTCCAGAGGTCCGCAAAGATGTCCATTTTCCTGTTAAAGCTTCCTTTGCCATTATTATCCTCCTTTTGACTTCTTGGCATCAGCTCATGTTCCTACTTAAACAGGAAGGCAGGAAATAGGGAAGATAGGAGAAAGCTGGGCTTGCAGTGAAATACCTGCCCTTGGGCAGAACACTGAATGAATGAATTAATTAATTAATCTGCATATGGAGTTACCCACAAACGATTAGGGAAAACATGAAAATTTTACTTGAAGGAAGTAAAGCGATAGGTTTGGAAGTAAATCCCGAAAAGACGAAGTATATGATTATGTCTTGTGACCAGAATATTATATGAAATGGAACTATAAAAAAGAGATTTATCCTTCGAAGGGTGGAAAAATTCAAATATCTTGGAGCAACAGTAACAAATATAAATGATACTCGGGAGGAAATTAAACGCAGAATAAATGTGGGAAATGCCTGTTATTATTCGGTTGAGAAGCTTTTGTCATTTAGTCTGCTGTCAAAAAATCTGAAAGTTAGAATTTATAAAACAGTTATATTACCGGTTGTTCTGTATGGTTGTGAAACTTGGACTCTCACTTTGAGAGAGGAACAGAGATTAAGGGTGTTTGAGAATAGAGTTCTTAGGAAAATATTTGGGGCTAAGAGGGATGAAGTTACAGGAGAATGGAGAAAGTTACACAACGCAGAACTGCAGGCATTGTATTCTTCACCTGACATAATTAGGCATATTAAATCCAGACGTTTGAGATGTGCAGGATATGTAGCACGTATAGGCGAATCCAGAAATGCATATAGAGTGTTAATTGGGAGGCCGGAGGGAATAAGACCTTTGGGGAGGCCGAGACGTAGATGGGAGGATAATATTAAAATGGATTTGAGGGAGGTGGGATATGATGATAGAGACTGGATTAATCTTGCTCAGGATAGGGACCGATGGCGGGCTGATGTGAGGGCAGCAATGAACCTCGGGGTTCCTTAAAAACCATAAGTAAAGGCTGCGGCAAAACATCCTCCCTAATTTAAAGTCTAAATAAAAAACAGATGGATCAAAATAAGGAAAATTTATTAATATGAATGGTATCTTAACAGTGGGAATTTTTCATTTTTTGAATAACGTGTCTCTCAAGTGGTGTCCTTCACTGTCAATGCATTGTTGAATGCGACTTCGGAAATTCTGAATCACTCTAACTAGCATTTCTTGAGGAATAAGACCAATTTCTTCCTGTATTGCATTTCTTAGGTCTGCCAAAGTCCTCGGCCGATGTTTGAACACCTCAGCCTTAAGATGCCCCTATAGAAAAAATCGCAGGGTGCAAGGTCTGGTGATCGTGCTGGCCAGGGGACGTCGCCACGTGAAGAAATTAAGCGTCGGGAAACATCTGAACAGCGACAACGGAATTACCATTTAACAGAAACGATACCACAGCGTAAGCACGTTCTTCACCCGTCCACGGCATAGTTGGAATTCGTTACAGATTACAATTTGCATTAATTGAATGTCAATTCCGTGCATTCAATGTCCTATTCAATTCTTTTTGTTTTGTGCATGTCATTTGATATCGCTATGGCAACGCATGTAAACACAAATTTCCCACTGTTTAGATACAATTCATATTAATACAGTTTCCTTATTTTGATCCATTTGTTCTTTATTTAAACTTATTAGGGAGGATGTTTTGCTGCACCCTTTATATAAGTATATTAATCCTTTTTCCGGAGGTATTCAATTACAATGTCTTATTACAATAAAACTTCAAATTTATGCTCGTAAATGGCAAAAAGAAGACACAAGAGACGAAATAAAAATTGTCTAACACTGCCAAATATTTTTTCTGTTCAGAAGTTACACACGTCAGACCAATAAAGAAGGCATTTTGCCAAACGTCCTGGCTCTATTGTTCATTATATGACTTAGAATGCAATGTGGTTGGAATGTAGTGAAGTTATTTTTAGAGGGTTTACAAACTCTGTTGCAAAACATACTTCTTTAGGGAATACGGGAAGATGAAGCACTCCTTGGGGACATACAGGTCCTGGGCGAAGTGTCTGGTTCTTTCTTCAGAACGTAGTGTACGCGATAGTAATTGCGATAGAAGTTGTTTTGCAGAGTCACCAGGGCCACCTGATCCCCGAGCCATCCATCAACCCCTCCACGCGATAAGCCTTATCTGCGGGTCCATTAATCACAATCTCGTTGTAAATCAGATTTCTGTTCTGACCTGCAAGTGACTGACTTACTCAAGGTTGTACTACAGGGAGAGTAAGACTTATTTAGACATGAAAATATGTACCGGCGTGTGGAAACATACATATGTAATATACAGATCTAAAATAACTAACAATATTATGTCTTCGTAAACCGTAAGAGCTATTCCATCTCAAATCGACCGAAATATAGAGAAAATTGACCTTACAATTACTAAATACAATGAAACTTTTTTTGTACTTAGAGAACTGTGATACTATGCTTTGTGCAAAGTTTGAGGCATCAGAACTTCATAGTGTTTAAATTTAAAATATTTAAATTTATCGTATTTTCATAAAATTAGCAACTTTAAACTGTTGTAGCTCCGAAACCCTTTCACCCAATGATCAAAATCATGATATATTTTGATGCTGAGAAATTAAAGTTTATATTGACATATAAACAGATTTTCTTACTTTTTATGGAAATGGACAAGTTTAGATTTTTCCTCATTAAGAAGGCTTGGCCACTGAAAAAATATTTAAAAAATATACCTATAGTTAGATTCCGCATTGAAAGTACAAGTAAACACATTTTTTTTTATTTTAGTATGTTGATAAGAAAGTATTGAAAATATCAAATAAAGAAAATAAATAGTACGCTCGTGAACTAACCAACTGACTGTGAGAAGGGCCTAGCCGAGACAAGCAAGACCAGGATACAAACACGTGATGTTTCGTCTAGTAGCGCCTAGCTGGGCTAGCTTTATCACAAGTTTTCATAAACACAGGAGTAAAATGACGCCCAACACTCGCCGATCTTCAGCTCTCGGCCAGTGCGTGCGGTATTGCGCCGTTCAAGTCCAGGCGTATGAAAATAATATATTTAATACCCTGGTAATTTATTACCATGCCACTAAGCAAACAATGCCGAATTCCTCTTAATAATGCAAGGTTTTTTCTCAACAATTTTTTATATTTTTACAAATTGGCAAAAAGCCTAAAAGAAAGTAAAATCAGATTATCTGTCTCTCTGTGTACAATAAAAATAAGAATTACTTCTTAACATAACCTACCAAATGTCAGCTTCAAAATGACCTCTCGTTCAATCTTCTGCAGTAAATGGTTCCAGAGTTCTGAGCGCTGAAAGAGGTTTGTTTTGATAAAATACACTAAATTTGTCGCTCAAAAATACGAAAACCGTTTGACTTTCGATAGTATATTTTTGAAAATGCACTCTTCTCAGCACCTTGTATAAATATGGAAAAAATTAGAGTATAAAAAATGCGAGGGTTTTTACTGATCGATTACATATGGAATAGCCCGTATGTAGGCCGTAATATTATCTATTTTCAGTCGTATTGTATTACATTTTTACCTATTGATCGTGAGAGATGCACTAAATTGAATCATATACTCTAGAACAGAGGCCGGCAGATGCTGCAGTTGTGACGTAAGAGCCAGTCAGATCGCAAGAGCTTGGGAGAGCGAGCAGTTGAGTCGTATTAATGTTAGCACACACCAGCGCAGTGGCGTCAGTGCAGCAGTAGAACGGGACTGTTGAAAACAAAAGGATCTATCTACATTTTATAGAAGATTTACCCAGGCAAGATTCCCTCGATTGCATAGATTTGCTGCTAGGATGTTGAGCATATTCGGATCTACGTATGTATGTGAACAGTTCTTTTCTGTATGAAGATCTGCAAACCACAACATAGAAACCACCTGTCTGATCTGAACTTGAAACATATTCTTCGCTTGTGTGTTAGCCAGGCTATGACTCCAAATATTGCAAAATTAGTACGCGAGAAAAGAGGAAAAAAATCTCCACAAAGCGTTTAGCTTGGGCACGGTAGTGACACAAAGTGATGGTGTGTTTCAAAAGTTGAAATATACTTTGCATACTACTCACCAAGATAGGGCCTATGTAGTTTAATCTGTATATTATGTAGAAAAATGTGCGTTAAAAACACTTGAACTGTTTTCAAGTTTCCGAGTAGATAAAGTGTTGCAGTACAGCTTAAAGTATTTATTTATATGTTTGTATGATTATAGCAGTTTCGGAATTTCATTTATATATGCAAACGCTTCTGCAAGTGGCTGTATTATGAGTTTCATATTATTGTAAGTACATTAAATTTGATTACAAACCAAGATATTTTGTTACATTGATTTATCACGGTTGTACAGTTTTGTTTTCGTACAAATGTATTATAATTGTGCTGTTCCCATACTATCTCAGAAGAATGGATCGCGCTCTGTCAGTGCATAGACCCGCACCACCACTGTTCAGATGAACCTTCTCTCCACGCTGTGCTCAGTATGCAGAGATTGCCGAGCAAAGAGCAGGGCGGCTACGTCGTATGACGTCACAGAGCACGGAACATGCCGGTCACTGCTCTAGAAAATGAAAACATGAGTATTATAAGGCCCCACTTTTGGGCGAGACATTTCTATGCGATCCTCTCTCACTACTATACCGGTGATTATTCCCATCCGAAAAAATACAAATCCCAGTATAAACGAAAACAACGATTATTTTACTAAAAAGCTATTTTAAAATCTTTTATCATATTAAAATTAATAAATTTCAATTGAATACATATTAAAAATGTTTTGGTAGGATATCTACTGAGTTGGCTGCACTTACTAGGATACTACAGGTTTGAACCCTAATTTTTGTTTTATTTTATTAAATGAACTGAAAGTTGTCCGCACTGTTGAAATGCGTATTCTCTTGAAGTTTCACTGTGATGGGTAATGTGATAGCACGCCACATAATGGTTGACTCGTCACACGGTACAAAGAGTGATATAAACTAGATTATTTATGGTCAGTTACGAAGCGCTTAGGATAACGAATTTGCTCAAAGAAACAACGGTCAGAAGGAAGGAATCGCCAAATCCGTGGCATATAGTTTGTATTAGTGAAACAACAATGAAGCGAAGAAATTTTCACCACAAAATGAAGGTATTAAGTTAATATGTCTATTCTCTTGTACTCACATTGCATTTCTTATAATTGAAATAGAAGACAGATAGATTTTATTTATTTATTTACTAGAACTTCCTCAAATTAGAGGCTGCCATTAGACAAAGCATACAAAACAATACAAGAACAAATAGATGATGAAAGATAACAGAGTAAGAAAAAAAGTAAACAAGTACACAAACAAACAAACAATGGCAGTATACAGAATAAAAAAAGAAGTTACAAGTAAAGAAGCGATGAAAGCTAATAAGAGAAAGAAAAAATATAATGTTGCGCTAGTTTTTTCAGTACACTGAATTAGAGTCCATATAGGTGGTTTCGTAAACGTTTGGCTGACTCTCTAATTATGAGGAGGGCCAGTTCATTCAGAAACGATTTTGCAGTCCTAGGGTCTTACAGAATTGAGAAGAGATGTTGGGTATCGTTCCTCTTGCTCCAAACATCAATCCCGTAACACTGATATCGTGAAGTTGTTAATGATGTGCACGTAAGTGTTCAGAAATATTAATTTTATTACTTACTTAACTAATAAGTTATATTAAAGACTCATACCATAATCAAGAACATATTTTCCGAATAATCACTATTTTCCGGATTTGTTTTTTACTGGTGTTAGCATATCTCATAAAAACTCATTGTGCTGTATGTAGACGTTACTTCGTTGGTAAATAAATGTTTTATGATTAACAAAAATAAACTCTTTTGGATCGAATTTGATGCCATACAACATGATAGGATAATATTAAATTAATAACCCCAAAATTAGCGAAATAACCCGAAATTAGATAAAAAATATAGGCCTACTGTTTGTTTTTATATAAATAGTAGGTATTGTTAAATACTTGCGGAATCTATTAGTTACACTTAATTTTCATCTAAAATGTATTTTAAGACTCCTAATTTGTGTCACGTTAAGGGGAGACTTCACTCAAAATTATGAAAATTTTCCATCACATTTTTATTGGCTATTTCAGTTTTTTAGAATGTATATTTACATGCCCCAAATGAATTTATTTCAATTCTGATTACAAATATATTTATTTTTAATTAAGACTGTAAGGGGGTATGGATTTAGCTGTCAAAAGTTTTTTTTTTCATCACATAATTCATTTTTACGAATTTCTGATTACATATCTAGTAACTTTTTATTCTAAAATTGGCTCCCTGAACTTACTAGATGAATGTAGCGGAGGAAATTTTTAATTTACATAAATATTAATTTTATTTTCAATTCAATTGTTTCCGTAAGTTTATTTTTCTTGATTCAACACCAACTTTTTTATGCCAAATATTAATCAATCTGGATGAAATTGTTACTCCAAGTATTTATGAGGTAGCTGCATGTTGCTGTGCATTTTATGGAAAATACTGCTTTTTTATTTTATTTTATTTTATTTCATGAATTGTAGGAAAAATAACATTTTTAACATCTCAAACAATTTTTTTCAAAGTGAATAAATGAGATATTTCATAAAATGAATGCATAGAAATGTTTCTCTATGTCTTGTAAATGTAACAAAAAAAAAGGAAACTTAAAAATTGAGATCTTCTATTAAAAACTGGGGTTTGAAAATTTTTATAAAAAGAAAAGAAAAAAATTAAAAGCCAAAAACATTTGGAAGTTAAAAATTTGAATTTTGTTAACCCAGTAAACATGCTCTCAAAATTCATTTGAAAAATGATTGGGAAAAAAGTTGTCATTTTTAGTGGAATATCCTCTTAAATAGACGTGTACAACGAAACTTATATAGGGTGTTTCAGAGGTGGTGTTACAAACTTTCACGGATTATGGGGAAGAGCACATGTATCAATTTGAGATAAGGAACCCTGGTCCGGAAATGACTAATCAAAAATAGTTGTGTGGAAATGAAATTGTAATTTGTCACCACGTGCGTCCCTTCCCTTAACTTTTCGAACAGTCGTGGAAAAATGGTATGGGCCGGATGTCTCCTATGTCGATATTTGGCCCGATACAATCTGTGAGCTTGTCTACTGTTCCCATTGGCTCATCCGTATTCGAAAATCAGGTCTGCTTATTCTGCTCTCGTGTACTCCTCCATTTCACTAGGACTGATCGACTGGACACTGCAACTTGTACACATACACTGCTGTCTACAGACGTGCATATCAGGACCGACCATGTTCGTTGCACATTACGCTATCTGCATCGCTTTAGTGTAGTTTCCTGTCCCCATCCCTTAGACAGCGCACTGAATGAAATACTGTAAGTAGACAACGTAAACAACGTCAGATGAATACAGTATGTGTAAGATGTACAGATAAATACACATAAATAAGGTGTACAGAGGAATAAAATTATTCCATTTCCACAGAACTATTTTTGCTTGTAACTTTCGACTCGGTCATTTCCGGACTAGGGTTCCTTATTTTAAATTGATACATGTGCCCTTCGCCATCATCCCTGAAAGTCTGTAACACCACCTCGGAAACACTCTGTATATAACTCTTCATGTGGTCTAATTCTCGTTCGAGTAGTACTCACCTCGAGATCTTCTGTAAAGTAGCTCGCAAATGTAAAGATAAAAAATTAAAAATTAATTTTCATTCAACTAGATTAACTTTGAAAATAAATAACCTGCAAATAGATTAACTTTGAAAATAAATAACCAGCAAATGTTAGTTTAATGCATTATTAACAATATTACACAATTATTATGTAAATTTTTTTAAACAAAGAATTTAAGTTGTAATGTGCACAAAAACAAATATTTTAAATTATTTCAGAATTTCATTACTAGATTTCTGACTTCCAGGCCCTTACATTATTAATTTACTAGCCGTACCCGTGCGCTCCGCTGCACCCGTTAGAAATAAATATAAAGTAATTAGCCTACATAATTAAAATATGACATTTGAACCAGGGAACATTCGTTTTTGATAGAAGAATAAATCGTTTAATATGTTACTTAATTTAAATTATATTTCAAAAATTAAAATGAGATCATTTTGATCCAGAGATCACTCATTTGTTGCAATGACAATTTCTTTAACATGTTTCTTTTATTGTTATTACATGCAACCATAGTTTTATGAAGATTGACATAGGGTAAACTGTATAGTGATTGACCACTTAAGCTAATGAATAATAAAACAATGAAATAGCGGAAAACAGTGGTAACTTATTGAGAGAATTTTAAAGGCATTGGGTCAAGTGAAGATTCAGAAAAAAATCAAAATCAATAAACAAAAGAAAAAATAAAATTTTAATGCAAAGATAAATTAAATAAACACAACAAGTCCACTTTTACAGTTATTGACCGTCTACTGCACAGTTATTGACCACACGCTTATTAGTGATTGACCGTCTACTGCACAGTTATTGAATACTCATTTATTAGTGATTGAACAACACATTTTCACAATTTTCACTTTTTTCTTGTCTGTTTCGTTTCTCTTCTTCTGATCTTTCTCATTAAGAACTATTCGCCACCGGCGTAGCTCTGTCGGCAAAGGTGTTTGCCTGCAGATCCGAAGTTTCGTTCGGGCGCGGGTTCAATTCCAGCTTGGGCTGATTACCTGGTTGGGTTTTTCCGAGGTTTTGCCCAACCGTAAGGCAAATTTCAGGTAATCTATGACGAATCCTCGGCCTCATCTCGCCAAATACCATCTCGCTACCATCAATCCCATCGACGCTAAATAACCTCATAGTTGATACAGTGTCGTTAAATAACCAAGTTAAAAAAATAAGACAAGAACTCTTCTCGCTGCCTTTTCTTTCATTTCTTATTCGCTTCCTTCCTTCTCTTGCCTCTTCTTCCATTTTCTCTTTTGTGCCTTATCAGAAGCAAGTGTGTGTCATTTCTCTGATGTTCTTACAAATGGCTTCACCCAGCACTGGACGAGGACCAAAGAACACTTTTCCTTCAACGGGATATTTGCTTCTGGACGCTAAGGTTGCTTTTAGGACACCAAACTTCTTGGAAGCTTCATTTAAATCAAATCCACTGTGGACAGGTTCTGTAGCGTATCGTAAAGCTTCCCTGTATAATGCACTTTACCTGGCTTAGGCATTATAATATAGTATCAGTCCTGTAAAAATCCCCATCATTTAACCGATAACATATATAGAATTGGAGCAAATTGGTCATTATTCTAACAAATAATTTATGAACGACCAATCACTGTAGTTTGCGGCCATTCACTTTATAGTGATTGACCACGGGCATTTTTATGTCATATAAAAACTTTAACAAAATAATATTCTGTGGACGGAAACCTTATACCTTTTCTCACACTGTGAGTGTAAAAACGAGCACCAGAATTTATGTATCCTTTGCAGAATAAATAAATTATTGGATGCATTATTCTTAGCAATTTCTCTAGTTACTTACACTTGTTTAGGTTCAGTTGCATTTCCAATCGATTTCAGTCCTCTCAGACAACAGACACTAACTCAGTGGGATGAACAGCGACAACTAACCACAAATAAGGGTTGCTACTAGAGGTATATGCAGCAAAAAGTGAAATCACGATCGTGGTTTATTCACAATATACTTGAAAAAGGGAAGCGGTCAATCACCGTATACTGGTCAATAACTAACTAGTTTACCCTATCTTTTAGTTTTAATGTGTACACTTTATTACTTGCTATATGTTTCCATTGAATTATGGACTAATAACTTAATTTTAACCTTTGTTTTCTACGTCTTCAGTAAATGGCGCTTGGCCCACTATGGTTCAAATAACTTAAATAGTGATACGTGATATGTAATTATCAGGGAAAGGATTTATATGTAAATACATATTTACTTATAAAGCTAATATAATTTATATTTTGCATTATCTTTATGTTTCACAATGTGTAGGGTTGAAAAATCCTACTTTTATTTTCCATATTTTTCCATATTTTAGAGTTTAGTACATATTTTCGTTAATTTCATATATTTTCCATATTTCATATAAAACAGTCCATATTATATTAGGTTTAACAATAAAACAAAACAAAATTCCATTAACTTTTAAAAATACATTTCAACAATAGAGATTTAAACACATGTTCAGTAATCCCTTTAACATCAGAGTTATTTGAAAATTAGCAGTCCTATCAACAATGGGAAAGTAAGTTACAAAACTGTATTAATTTAATTTAAAATTTTTAACAGACTTCAGTTGTGCAGCTCAACAGTTAAATGCCAGTCAGAGTACACATAGGTTCAGTTTTGTAAATCATACTATAAAGACGGTAAATATGCCAAAAGTACGTCATTCAGTCAATTTAAAATCAAAACTAACAAGTTACATTTCAGAATTTAAAGAAGATGGTTTATCAACTGACAATAAAATATTATTTTGTAATTTGTGTCAGTGTGCAGTATCATCTACACAAAGTTCCTGGTGCAACAACACATTACAACTAGTAAACATCAGGCCAACAAACAACTAAATTCCAAGCAGAGACAATTGTTTTTAACACAACCAACAATATCGAATGTAAGATCTGAGTTTAACATCGACCTGTGCCGTTCTCTCATCTCTGCTGATATTCCTCTCTACAAACTAAAGAATAAGGTCTTCAGGGAATTCCTTGAAAAATATACTCAACATACAATCCCGGATGAGTCAACACTTAGGAAGACGTATGCTCCATCCATCTACGATGAGACAATACAGAAGATAAGAGATGAAATTAAAGATAGTTCAATTTGGGTTTCCATTGATGAGACTCCCGACAAAGAAGGTAGACTTGTTGGTAATGTAGTTATCGGTTTGTTAAGTGAACAATATTCTGAACGAATTCTTTTACATTGTGATGTTCTAGAAAAGTGCAATAACAAAACTATAGTTAAACTGTTCAACGAAGCTATGGGTATCCTGTGGCCAAAGGGTATTATGTACGATAATGTGTTATTCTTTATTAGCGATGCTGCCCCTTATATGGTCAAAGCTGGACAAGCATTATCTGTTGTATATCCTAAATTGACTCATTTTACTTGTGTGGCGCATGCATTTCATCGTGTGGCAGAAGTGGTCAGAGACAATTTCCTAAAGTAGATTTGTTGATTTCATCAGTGAAAAAGTATTTCTCAAAGCTCCCAGTAGAGTTAACGTGTTGAAAGAAATGTACCCTGAAATTCCATTGCCACCAAAGCCAATTTTAACTAGATGGGGTACATGGCTAGAAGCAGTTGAATATTATGCCGAACATATAGACTCTATTAACAATGTTCTCCTTGCATTGACTCTGAAGATGCAGTCTCAATTGATACTGCGAAAACAGTTACCTGTGACATAAGTGTGAAGAATGACTTAGCTCACATTCAGCATACATTTTCATGCATCATAAAAACGCTCAAAAGTCTCCAAAATAGGCACCTTTCACTATCTGAAAGTTTTGAAATTATAAATAGTACTGTGGAACAACTGAATCGTGGTAGAGGTAAAGTTGCAGATGCAGTAAGAGCTAAGGTGGACACTGTACTTTCAAAAACCCTGGATATGAAGAACTACAAAAGGTTGTTGCTGTGATGAGTAGTGAATCAACAGTGAAGATTAACTTGGACTTATCCCCAGCAGACATTGTGAAATTGAATTATGTACCAGTTACTTCTTGTGACGTCGAACGCTCTTTTAGTCAGTATAAATCTATCCTCAGAGACAATAGAAGAAGATTCACTTTTCAGCACTTGAAAGAAATGTTTGTAACCTATTGTTATGGTAACAGACAATAAAAATTGTGTTTTGTTGAAACTACATTGGAAGATAAGGTACGTCCATTATATTTTTTTGTTTAGTTTGATTAAAATGTACCAATATTTAACGTACATAGTCATTTTTTTATAATTTTAAGTCCATATTTAATTCCATATTTTGGTAAAAATCCATATTTAATTCCATATTTTGGTAAAAATAACTACATATATATTTACATATTTCATATATTTTTAGTCCATATAAATCCGTTCCCTGGTAATTATATTTCTTTCTTTCGAAAATGTAAGAATTCACGATCTCCTATGTACCATTGCCATGGAATGAATAAATATGTTTTTTCTTTCTACTCAAAAATTTTATATTTTGCACTTACGAGTTACTGCAGGAATAACAACACTGTAATCTGAGGCTGCGGTGAAAATGTATTGTATTGTTATTTTAAAAGTCTTGTATATCCTTAAATATCAGTCCTATCAAAATTTTGCATATAATAAAAATGTACAGAATAGCCTATCAAGTTTTCTGTGCATAAGAAGCTATTTTAATCTTACCAGTCCTCGACTCACTCAGAAGTTACTGTAATAACATTATAGCATTATGTCCATCTAGAGAAACTACACTTTCCAATGGTGAAATAATAATTAATGATACAAATCGGTTAATTTAGCTTCCGATATTACTTCATATAAACACAGAAACATTCTCTGTAGGCTATGCTTCATAGCTTTCGATTGTTATTGTCCAAGGCCCCTTATAGACTAAGTCATTTGTCTTTATTTCATTGCATCGCCTTAGATGGCAGTTATTTTAATTTTAAAACTCATTTATCTCATTAAATATCAGTTCTATCAAAATTGTTTAAAGAATAAAACTTATCGGAAATCATTTTTAAAGAAACTTTTGTTATGTAACATTTTCCACAAAAATTAATAATAAGCGAGATATTTCGATTTATTTAATTCAGGCCCCCTTATAACCCCTCTTTTAAATAACGTATTTTGAATGTCATATAGCCTAAAATCTAAGTTACAAAGAATTTAATTTATATTCCAATTTTCATCGTAATCCGTTCAGCCATTATCGCGTGAAAAGGTAACAAACATCCAGACAGACAGACAGGCATACATACAAAAATTTCAAAAATGCGATTTTCGGTTTCAGGATGGTTAATTATACATGTTAACACCAATTATTTTTGGAAAATCTAAAATTACCAGAAAAATTTTTGCTACAGATTTATTATTAGTATAGATGTATAGATTATTAGCAGGGAAAGGATTTATATGTAAATACATATTTACTTATAAAGCTAATATAATTTATATTTTGCATTATCTTTATGTTTCACAATGTGTAGGGTTGAAAAATCCTACTTTTATTTTCCATATTTTTCCATATTTTAGAGTTTAGTACATATTTTCGTTAATTTCCATATATTTTCCATATTTCATATAAAACAGTCCATATTATATTAGGTTTAACAATAAAAAAACAAAATTCCATTAACTTTTAAAAATACATTTCAACAATAGAGATTTAAACACATGTTCAGTAATCCCTTTAACATCAGAGTTATTTGAAAATTAGCAGTCCTATCAACAATGGGAAAGTAAGTTACAAAACTGTATTAATTTAATTTAAAATTTTTAACAGACTTCAGTTGTGCAGCTCAACAGTTAAATGCCAGTCAGAGTACACATAGGTTCAGTTTTGTAAATCATACTATAAAGACGGTAAATATGCCAAAAGTACGTCATTCAGTCAATTTAAAATCAAAACTAACAAGTTACATTTCAGAATTTAAAGAAGATGGTTTATCAACTGACAATAAAATATTATTTTGTAATTTGTGTCAGTGTGCAGTATCATCTACACAAAAGTTCCTGGTGCAACAACACATTACAACTAGTAAACATCAGGCCAACAAACAACTAAATTCCAAGCAGAGACAATTGTTTTTAACACAACCAACAACATCGAATGTAAGATCTGAGTTTAACATCGACCTGTGCCGTTCTCTCATCTCTGCTGATATTCCTCTCTACAAACTAAAGAATAAGGTCTTCAGGGAATTCCTTGAAAAATATACTCAACATACAATCCCGGATGAGTCAACACTTAGGAAGACGTATGCTCCATCCATCTACGATGAGACAATACAGAAGATAAGAGATGAAATTAAAGATAGTTCAATTTGGGTTTCCATTGATGAGACTCCTGACAAAGAAGGTAGACTTGTTGGTAATGTAGTTATCGGTTTGTTAAGTGAACAATATTCTGAACGAATTCTTTTACATTGTGATGTTCTAGAAAAGTGCAATAACAAAACTATAGTTAAACTGTTCAACGAAGCTATGGGTATCCTGTGGCCAAAGGGTATTATGTACGATAATGTGTTATTCTTTATTAGCGATGCTGCCCCTTATATGGTCAAAGCTGGACAAGCATTATCTGTTGTATATCCTAAATTGACTCATTTTACTTGTGTGGCGCATGCATTTCATCGTGTGGCAGAAGTGGTCAGAGACAATTTCCTAAAGTAGATTTGTTGATTTCATCAGTGAAAAAGTATTTCTCAAAGCTCCCAGTAGAGTTAACGTGTTGAAAGAAATGTACCCTGAAATTCCATTGCCACCAAAGCCAATTTTAACTAGATGGGGTACATGGCTAGAAGCAGTTGAATATTATGCCGAACATATAGACTCTATTAACAATGTTCTCCTTGCATTGGACTCTGAAGATGCAGTCTCAATTGATACTGCGAAAACAGTTACCTGTGACATAAGTGTGAAGAATGACTTAGCTCACATTCAGCATACATTTTCATGCATCATAAAACGCTCAAAAGTCTCCAAAATAGGCACCTTTCACTATCTGAAAGTTTTGAAATTATAAATAGTACTGTGGAACAACTGAATCGTGGTAGAGGTAAAGTTGCAGATGCAGTAAGAGCTAAGGTGGACACTGTACTTTCAAAAACCCTGGATATGAAGAACTACAAAAGGTTGTTGCTGTGATGAGTGGTGAATCAACAGTGAAGATTAACTTGGACTTATCCCCAGCAGACATTGTGAAATTGAATTATGTACCAGTTACTTCTTGTGACGTCGAACGCTCTTTTAGTCAGTATAAATCTATCCTCAGAGACAATAGAAGAAGATTCACTTTTCAGCACTTGAAAGAAATGTTTGTAACCTATTGTTATGGTAACAGACAATAAAAATTGTGTTTTGTTGAAACTACATTGGAAGATAAGGTACGTCCATTATATTTTTTGTTTAGTTTGATTAAAATGTACCAATATTTAACGTACATAGTCATTTTTTTATAATTTTAAGTCCATATTTAATTCCATATTTTGGTAAAAATCCATATTTAATTCCATATTTTGGTAAAAATAACTACATATATATTTACATATTTCATATATTTTTAGTCCATATAAATCCGTTCCCTGATTATTAGTATAGTATAGATGTTCTTCACCTAACATGATTAGGAACTTA
The DNA here is from genome assembly GCA_025594305.2 of Periplaneta americana. Lineage (NCBI taxonomy): Eukaryota > Metazoa > Arthropoda > Insecta > Blattodea > Blattidae > Periplaneta > Periplaneta americana. The sequence continues at coordinate 47,201,651 of JAJSOF020000038.1, forward strand.
AAATCCAGACGTTTGAGATGGGCAGGGCATGTAGCACGTATGGGCGAATCCAGAAATGCATATAGAGTGTTAGTTGGGAGACCGGAGGAAAAAAGACCTTTAGGAGGCCGAGACGTAGATGGGAGGATAATATTAAAATGGATTTGAGGGAGGCGGGGTATGATGATAGAGACTGGATTAATCTTGCACAGGATAGGGACCGATGGCGGGCTTATGTGAGGGCGGCAATGAACCTTCGGGTTCCTTAAAAGCCATTTGTAAGTAAGTAAGTAAGTATAGATGTTCTCAAACCAATGGAAATATTGTCATACAAATTCTGTTTGCTGCAGAAATGTAATCGCCTCGTATCGTTAGCGTAAGCATAGGAGGATCCATTGTGAATTTTTAAATCAATATTTAATAAATTATTAATACGAGTATATATTAAAAACAGAATAAAATGAAACATTGAAATAGTACAATGGAGATTTATTCTGCATGCTTGTAATGTTTCTGTTGTTTTAAAATACGAGTACAACTACTTTATTTCATATTTCTGATGCGTTTGGATACGTCTGTTGTCACATCATTGCACAGGTGCTAATATCTCGCTGTGCATGTTTAATTCGTGCAGATGTAAGATAGACAAGCTGCTGCTTCAAGTGCATGCAATGCTATGATTCATGAAATACCATTTTGTTGATATGAACACGAACTACAATAGGCAGGCGTTTCGTTTTCTTCTTGTTACTCTCATCATATGTATTACAACCAAAAATGTATTTAAAATAGGCTTAAGGACCTTACTAATAGAGGGTAATTATACACAGTATTTAAAGGGTGTAAATGATATGTTGTTATTGAAGTGTTGTATCAGTGAAGAATTATGTTGTGTCAGTGAAGTGTGTTGTATCAGTGAAGAAGTATGTCGTGTCAGTGAAGTGTGCTGTGTAAGTGAAACGTGTTCCTGTCAGTGAAGCTTTATAGTTTATAGTGGCAGTGCATAGTATTTGAACAGTGAAATGCTTTTGAAATGTTAGTGAAATCAGGATAGAATCAGTGAAATGTGTCGTAGTTCAATTGCAGTGAGTGAGTTGACAGCGAAATGAGTGTAATTTGAAAGGTACTTGTGCAGATATGAACATATCATACTCGTGGGTTTTAGTTCGATCTTAGTTTTAAGATACAAATTAGATTTATTTCAAATATTATTTTAAGTGATCGTTTCATTTAATTTAGTATATTCCCTGTTGTTGTTGTTATTATTATTATTATTATTGTTATTAATTATTGTTAGTATTAATTATTAGTATTATTATTAATTGTATTTTAATTAATAAGTTTATTAGTGTCGTTATTGAGTGTCATTAGTTACCACTGCCACCGGGTATATACCCACTACAGTATGAATAAATACATACATACATACATACATACATACATACATACATACATACATACATACATACATACATACATACATATATACATATTTTGTTTGCTTCATTTTTTTCATCTTCAGTTTTATTTTTATTTTTAACCACAAACGATTAGGGAAAATACGGCAAGTTTACTTGAAACAAGTAAAGAGATAGGTTTGGAAGTAAATCCCGAAAAAACAAAGTATATGATTATGTCTCGTGACCAGAATATTGTACGAAATGGAAATATAAAAATTGGAGATTTATCCTTTGAAGGGGTGGAAAAATTAAAATATCTTGGAGCGACAGTAACAAATATAAATGACACCCAGGAGGAAATTAAACTAAAAATAAATATGGGACATGCCTGTTATTGGGTTAAGAAGCTTTTGTCATCTAGTCTGCTGTCAAAAAATCTGAAAGAATTTATAAAACAGTTATATTACCGGTTACTCTATATGTTTGTGAAACTTGGACTTTCACTTTGAGAGAGGAACAGAGGCTAAGGGAGTTTGAGAATAAGGTGTTTAGAAAATATTTGGGGCTAAGAGGGATGAAATTACAGGACAGTGGAGAAAGTTACACAACACAGAACTGCATGCATTATATTCTTCACCTGACATAATTAGAAACATTAAATCTAGACGTTTGAGATGGGTAGGGCATGTAGCAAGTATGGGTGAATCCAGAAATGCATATAGAGTGTCAGTTGGAAGACAGGAGGGAAAAAGGCCTCTGGGAAGGCCGAGACATACATGGGAGGATAATATTAAAATGGATTTGAGGGAGATGGGATATGATGGTAGGAACTGGATTAATCTTGCTCAGAATAGGGAGTGTTGGCGGGCTTATGTGAGGGTGGCAATGAACCTCCGTTTTCTGTAAAAGCCATTTGTAAGTTGTTTTGTTTACGTTAATATTTGGTACTTTCATTTCGCGTTTTTCTGTTCCTTTCATCTTTGTTACTTTCTTCCTTTATCTACGTTTCTTCTCTCGTTTGTTTAAATTCTGTATCTTATCTCATTCCTCATATACTGTATCGCAATTATTTTATTCATATTTCCTCTTCCATGATTTTCAATTTCCTCTTTCCTTCAATATTTCTCCTACGTTTCTTTTTAATTTAATCATCTCTTTATTTCCATTTCTTCTTCGTTTCATTGTTGGTTCCTTTTGTTTATTTTTACCGAGGAATGACCCGAAGGGTTGCGCAGCAGCCTGAGGCGTTTTGCGCTTACCACTCCTGATTTTTTTGCCCAACAGCCGCTCTTTATATGTCTACTGTGCGCATACAGCATGCTGCACACTGAGTTCGTCCCTTTACTTCTCTGTTAACTCATTTATTTGTTCATTTTACGTAATTCAATTCTTTTACCTCTTTACTATCCACTTTCACTATGTTATATTCTTTTCCATCCTTCGTTTCTCTCTTTCATTCTTTGTCTTTCCCCCTCTTTGTTTGTCTTTCCTTTCTTTGTTTGACTTTCCCCTTCTTTGTCTTTTCCCTCTTTTGCTTATTTTTACCTTCTTTATTTGCATTTTCCATTCTTTGTTTGTCTTTCTCTTCTTCTCTTGTTCTTTCCCTCTTTTGCTTGACTTTTACCTTCTTTATTTAACTTTTACCTCCTTTAGTTTTCTTTTATCTTCTATGTTTGTCTTTTCCTTCTTTATTCCTCTCTTTCCTTCCTTGATTGTCCCTTTCTTCCTCTGTTTCTCTCTTCCCCGTGTACTTAAATGCGACAGGCTCATGTCAGTAGATTTACTAGCATGTAAAAACTCCTGAGGGACAAAATACAGGCACATCGGCATAACCTCAGCAGTTGCGTACGTCTTTCCTACTCTTTCCTACATTGTTTCTTTCTTTTCCCCTTTGTTTATCTTTTTCTTCTTTATTTCTTTCCTTCCTGCTTTGCTTCTTTCTTTCCTCTTTTGTTTCTTTCCTTCCTCCTTTGTTTCTTTCCTTCCAGCTTTGCTTCTTTCTTTCCTCTTTTGTTTCTTTCCTTCCTCCTTTCTTTCTTTCCTTCCTCCTTTGTTTCTTTCCTTCCTGCTTTGCTTCCTTCTTTCTTCTTTTGTTTCTTTCCTTCCTCCTTTCTTTCTCTCCTTCCTCCTTTGTTCCTTTCCTTCCTGCTTTGCTTCTTTCTTTCCTCTTTTGTTTCTTTCCTTCCTCCTTTGTTTCTTTCCTTCCTCCTTTGCTGCTTTTCTTCTCCCTTTGTTTTTTATTTCCTCTTTGTTTCCTTATTTCTTCTTTTGTTTCTTTCCTTCCTCCTTTCTTTCCCCTTCCTCCTTTGCTGCTTTTCTTCCTCCTTTGTTTTTTATTTCCTCTTTTGTTTCTTTATTTTCTCTTTTGTTTCTTTCCTTCCTCCTTTTTTTCTTTCCTTCCTCCTTTTTTTCTTTCCTTTCTCCTTTGCTGCTTTTCTTCCTCCTTTGTTTTTTATTTCCTCTTTTGTTTTTTCTTTTCTCTTTTGTTTCTTTCCTTCCTCCTTTGTTTCTTTTACTCCTTTTTTTCTTTCTTTCCTCCTTTGCTGCTTTCCTTCCTCCTTTGTTTTTTCTTTCCTCTTTTGTTTCTTTCCTTCCTCCTTTGTTTCTTTCCTTCCTCCTTTGTTTCTTTCCTTCCTCCTTTGTTTCTTTCCTTCCTCCTTTGCTGCTTTCCTTCCTCCTTTGTTTTTTCTTTCCTTTTTTGTTTCTTTCCTTCCTCTTTTGTTTCTTTCCTTCCTCCTTTGCTGCTTTACTTCCTCCTTTGCTGCTTTCCTTCCTCCTTTGTTTTTTCTTTCCTCTTTTGTTTTCTTTCCTTCCTCCTTTGTTTCTTTCCTTCCTCCTTTGCTGCTTTCCTTCCTCCTTTGTTTTTTCTTTCCTCTTTTGTTTCTTTCTTCCTCTTTGTTTCTTTCCTTCCTCCTTTGCTGCTTTCCTTCCTCCTTTGCTGTTTTCCTTCCTCCTTTGTTGCTTTCCTTCCTCCTTTGTTTTTCTTTCTCTTTTGTTTCTTTCCTTCCTCCTTTGTTTCTTTCCTTCCTCCTTTGCTGCTTTTCTTCCTCCTTTGTTTTTATTTCCTCTTTTGTTTTTTCTTTTCTCTTTTGTTTCTTTCCTTCTTCCTTTCTTTCTTTCCTTCCTCCTTTGTTTCTTTCCTTCCTCCTTTGCTGCTTTCCTTCCTCCTTTGTTTTTTCTTTCCTTTTTTGTTTCTTTCCTTCCTCTTTTGTTTCTTTCCTTCCTCCTTTGCTGCTTTACTTCCTCCTTTGCTGCTTTCCTTCCTCCTTTGTTTTTTCTTTCCTCTTTTGTTTCTTTCCTTCCTCCTTTGTTTCTTTCCTTCCTCCTTTGCTGCTTTCCTCCCTCCTTTGTTTTTTCTTTCCTCTTTTGTTTCTTTCCTTCCTCTTTTGTTTCTTTCCTTCCTCCTTTGCTGCTTTCCTTCCTCCTTTGCTGTTTTCCTTCCTCCTTTGTTGCTTTCTTTCCTCCTTTGTTTTTTCTTTCCTCCTTTGTTTCTTTCCTTCCTCCTTTGTTTCTTTCCTTCCTCCTTTTGCTTTCCTTCCTCCTCTGTTTTTCTTTCCTCTTTTGTTTCTTTCCTTCCTCCTTTGTTTCTTTCCTTCCTCCTTTGCTGCTTTCCTTCCTCCTTTGTTTTTTCTTTCCTCTTTTGTTTCTTTCCTTCCTCCTTTGCTGCTTTCTTTCCTCCTTTGTTTTTTTCTTTCCTCTTTTGTTTCTTCCCTTCCTCTTTTGCTGCTTTCCTTCCTCCTTTGTTTTTTATTTCCTCTTTTGTTTCTTTCTTTCCTCTTTTGTTTCTTTCCTTCCTCCTTTGTTTCTTTCCTTCCTGCTTTGCTTTTTTCTTTCCTCTTTTGTTTCTTTCCTTCCTCTTTTGTTTCTTTCCTTCCTCCTTTGCTGCTTTCCTTCCTCCTTTGTTTTTTTCTTTCCTCTTTTGTTTCTTCCCTTCCTCCTTTGTTTCTTTCCTTCCTCCTTTGCTTCTCTTCTTCCTTCTTTGTTTCTCTCTTTCCTTCTTTTCCCCCTCTGTTTTCCTCCTTTCTTTGTTTCTTTTTGTCTCTTTCTTTTTCTCATGTTGTTTTTTCGTTTGCGTCTCTCTTTTCTCCTTACTTTTTCCTTCGCATCTCTTTCTTTACGACTTTCCGTCCTTTTTTTTTGCTTTCTACCATAATGACATTTTGCCTCTTTATTTTCCATTTTTGTACCTTTTGTTTTAAAATTGATCAAGTGTGTGTCTACATTAAATTCAAATAAATCTGCATTGCTATATGAAACAAACTGTAATTAATACAGACCCCTAACCTATTATTTTAACTTAAACAGAAAGGCTTGAAAGTGTCGTTTACTCTAAGTTAGTGTGCGAGGATAGTAATTCCAACTTTCATAAATTTCTTTCGCACGATTACTTCGCAGTTTTGTGGTCGATAAGGCGGTGTCGCCTGAGCCAATGGAATATCGAGCCCTCTACTTATGTTGTGACATTGACCTATCATGAATTATGCAGCCCCGTGTTTATTTTCACATCATTCCTAATAATCGATGCCCCCGTGGAAGCGATCCAAGCACGGAGAGATGCACGCGATGGCAGGCCAGGTTCAGTTAGTCGCTGGATTTCGAGATGTGAAAATAGAAATGTTTTTCCTACGTCACACGCATTGTTTCGTTGTGGCACGCACTGCGACCTCGGTTGTGTTGCTTGGCGTCGCCAAGTACTCCACTCTCTCTGTGCCGGGTCTCTGTCTCTTTCTCAAAAGATGTCCATATCCAAGAGTTTCTAATAACCCATTTCTGGATTAAAGTTTGACGTTTATGTAACGATATTTTAAAATAGACTATCAGAAATGACGATGATGATGTATGGTGATGATGATGACTAGACCACAGAACTTTATGTACCCATACTAAAAACGTGAAAATATGCATGCAGCTATTCAGAAAAACTGTTGAAATATGCGCTAGAATTGAAATATATGCAGTAAAAAATATACTTTTGAACGGATTACATTAGCTGCTTGTCTATGCGGATGACGTGAATATGTTAGGAGAAAATCCATAAACGATAAGGGAAAACGCGGAAATTCTAGTTGAAGCAAGTAAAGCGATAGGGTTGGAAGCAAATCCCGAAAAGACAAAGTATATGATTATGTTTCGTGACCAGAATATTGTACGAAATGAAACTATAATCATAGGAGATTTATCCTTCGAATAGGTGGAAAAATTCAAATATCTTGGAGCAACAGTAACAAATATAAATGACACTCGGGAGGAAATTAAACGCAGAATAAATCTGGGAAATGCCTGTTATTATTCGGTTGAGAAGCTTTTGTCATCTAGTCTTCTGTCAAAAAACCTGAAAGTTAGAATTTATAAAACAGAATTTATAAAACAGTTATATTACCGGTTGTTCTGTATGGTTGTGACTCTCACTTTGAGAGAGGAACAGAGATTAAGGGTGTTTGAGAATAAGGTTCTTAGGAAAATATTTGGGGCTGAGAGGGATGAAGTTACAGGAGAATGGAGAAAGTTACACAACGCAGAACTGCACGCATTGTATACTTCACCTGACATAATTAGGAACATAAAATCCAGAGGTTTGAGATGGGCAGGATATGTAGCACGTATGGGCGAATCCAGAAATGCATATAGAGTGTTAGTTGGGAGGCCGGACGTAGATGGGAAGATTATATTAAAATGTATTTGAGGGAGGTAGGATATGATGGTAGAGACTGGATTAATCTTGCCCAGGATAGGGACCAATGGCGGGCTTTTGTGAGGGCGGCAATGAACCTCCGGGTTCCTTAAAAGCCAGTAAGTAAGTAAGTAAAAATATACTTTAGAGGTTTATTTAGTTTAATATTATGATACGAATGAAAATAATATTTAAAATAATAGGAGAGACTTTGTACCTTGAAACACTTTTAATATTTAATTTTTTTTTAATTTTGGGAAATGAAATTTTTAAATGAAAAAATTCTTGAAATAATTATTGAAGATTCCTTCACAGCTTCCTATATGTATTTTCATGTTTTACATATCTATTAAGGATGGAAAAAATAAAATGAAGGGATATGTATTGTGTTCGAAGGTACTACAGGTTCATGTACCTTGGAACATACTCTCTGGTAAATTGGAACGCATGGAATATAGGTGGGAATATAGCTGTAAAAACTGACAATCATATTTAAAATGTATTTGCCATCATAAACAAGAGCAGGCTTCTCTGATTGAGAGTTTATTACCTGGAGGAGCAATAACTGCTTCAACAGCTTTCTTCAAGGCATCCGGATCAATTGGGGGCCTCTTAACTCCAGACATACTTCGTGACATGAACTTACAATTAAAAAAAAAAAAAAAAAAACCGAAAGTATCATATACCTTGGAACATGTTTCATGGTACAAGTTGTTTTGTGTTCAAAGGTACAGGAGGGTGCACGTTTAAACAAATATGACTCCCGAAACTAGAGATTCAAATAAATCATGGAAATTAAAATATGTTATTACTCACCAGATGATAGGGAACACACTGTACTTGATTGATAATAACAAATACAATTTCGTTTTGTGTTAGAAAACATATATCAATGAACGAAATGTTTATTTTTGGTCCTAAAAATTTGTTTTTTCCACAGAACTCATACTTTGCAATAAATCAAACCGAAACTACGACCAGAGCTACTTAGCGACTTTCCTTACAATCTACTTAAGTTTTTGAGTCCTCTAGGTAGTAGCAAAAATTAAAAAAACAAAAAATGTTCAGAGGCACACTATGCTGAAGGTACAACAGTCTCTCCTACTTAAGAATTTAGTTACAGTAACAACTTTCTAGTATTAAAATGAAAACTAAGTGATAGGCCTAAATTACCTTAGTTGACTAGTCTCGACTTCAACTGTAAGTCATCTTAAGGCTGGATCACAATAAACAGAACGAGAACGGGAAGCGGAGGACGTGAACGTGAAGATTTTTTATTCACAATAAACCGAGAATGGAAATGCATATCGATATGTATGTCAATGATAACATGGTAAAAGGCCATTCTGGAAGCGATGGAGAAAAAACAGTTAAGAGAAGGATAATGGTTGAATTAGAAAAGAGTCATTTCTTGAAGTACGAGAAATTTACTGATTTGGCTGTCAGAAGATGTTAATATGTATGTATGTATGTATGTATGTATGTATGTATGTATGTATGTATGTATGTATGTATGTATGTATGTATGTATGTATGTAGGTATGTTATGTATGTATGTATGTATGCATGTATGTATTTACACTGCAATTGGGAGAAATTCGGCTTTTACTTTTTTATAGTATATTATCTTTAGTTTTTTATTTAAGTCCAATTTTTGTTTTGTAATTTATTCAATGGGTTTTATTCTTCCTTATTTATTAGCTTTTAAATTATTTTATATGTAAGTTTTTGCGTGGCAGTGGTATCTAATTGCACTCAATGATGACAATAATAAACACAATTAATAAAAAATACAATTAATAATAAATTACCGGTAATAATTAATAATAATAATAATAATAATAATAATAATAATGTGCACTCTAAATTGACTGAATAATGTCAATAACGATATGAAAAGTTGGTATTACGCATTCTGATGTTATTTGTGTATAATTGACCAATGACGTTTTATCATGAGTACAAGCCAGCCAACATGAACACAGGTTAACCAACTTCGAAATTTAAGGAACGGAATATTTAAGAATTAAATTCATGTGGTAGTCTGGTCACACACATAGGTACCATATTTTGAAAGTGATTCCACTGAATTTCTGAGTTAGTTACAATGAATGGATGAAGAAGAAATTATGTCACTGCCTCCTAATTACAAAATGTAGCCTACGACGACCAAATATCTTTTTGATAACAGTAGAATGAATATAGTTGGCTGTAATCGCAAACAAGAACAGCAAAGTTAAAAGTTCGCCAACTTTCACGTTCCCATTTTTGCCTCGTTAAATTGAAATACGGGGAGTGTAAAGACAGAAATGAAAAGGAGTGATATAATTTGATTTAAAATCCTAATATTACATTATGCAACGAGCCTATAATGGTAGTAATTAAGACGCGAGTATGTTTATGAAACGAGCGCAAGCGAGTTTCATAATTTTCATACGAGCGTCTTAATTACCATTATAGGCAAGTTTCATACGACTTTTTATGCTCGACCATATTTCTAACTTGAAATTATTCATAAGTATTCATGTTATTCTTATCTGACTGGGGAGCGGAAGTGACCTAGTGCAATATCTCGTAAATTGTGAGATGTGCACAGACGTGAAAGTATTGATTTTTTCCGAGAAACAGATGTCATTGACCTTAATATAATCTAGAAAGTAAAATAAACATTAATCTTGATATAACCTTGAAACTGATTTAGACATTGAAAAACGAGATGACAAATTGAATTTATTTGAATATTATTTACAATTAACGCTAATTACTGTCAGACCATCGGATCTATGCCCCTTCAGCGCTGTCGTCGTTGTTGGAAAAGTTAACGCCTCTACTCACCCCATTCCACCCGTTTCTCTCCCACTACGTCAAATAGCAGGCCACGAAACTTGCCGAATAGGTATGTTGCCAAACTTCCGTCAAACAGTGTCATGTCTCTTGAATATTGCTTATAATACTGTAAGGTTAATTATTACTTATTCATAATTTAATTTAAGTAGGTCTAATGACGCTGACTGACTTATGCAAAATGCTATTACTTGCTTTATAATTTTTTTTTCGCCACTCCGTGCTACAGTATTCATGTTGAGTTGACAACACTGGACTGCAAGTGCAAATAAACTGTCCCGCAAGAAGGCTCAAAATTGTGAGTAGTGGGGAGAGAAAGGGAGAGAGATAGAAAAGAGAGAAATAGGAATACAGGGAGAGAAATTAATTGCCGAGGCTGAAAAGGAATTAAGGTTCATTTCGCATATCTTACGGGGCACAGATCCGATGGTCGGACTATATTATAGTAACAGAACGTAACCTTCTGCGACAGTATTGGATTTCCAGCCTCCGTGACGTTTCGCTAGTTGTCTTTCGATAGCATATCCGAGAATAATCGATACTTGCACTTTCATAATGCTACAATAGTGTTTTCTGATTGTTGGAACACCTGAACTGTAATGAATAAATGTACTTTAATGAAGTCCATTAAAGGGCTGTTATCAGGTGTATAATTACTACATTTCGGCATGGTCGAGCATAAACAGCTTTTAAATCACAACCATGTTTACAATAACAGTCACGAGTTGTAGGTACAAACGTTTCGCGCAAGCGTGGGAATTCGATGAATCCTAGTCACTTTTTGTCACATAGGATATTGTTATGGAATGTTTGAATGCATGTGAGTATCGTGTATCTTAAAATTTACTTGTGGCAGTGATGTGTGCGAAGGATTACTCACCTTCTCAAGCTCGAACTCGCGGACCCTGTGGATGCTTCCTCCGATGCCACGGCGGGACACGCTGCCCATCGCCCTCTACCTCCGGCAGCTCGCCTCTCCACCTGTTGGATAAGTAATAAGATATAAATGTATGAACAGTGGCGGCTCGTGATAAAATATTACGTGTGTTCACAATTTTGTGTTCCAAAACCGAAAAGAATTTGAAATCGTACGTTTATCCTAATATGAAATGTCATGATTCCAATGTTTCACTATCGAAAAAAATCGTATATACATCCAAAACATATAATAGTAATAATAATAATAATAATAATAATAATAATAATAATAATAATAATAATAATAATAATAATAATAATAATAACAATGAAACCCAGTCTTTTTATTTCCAATTTTTCCTGGTGAGTCAGTTTACCCAGTTCTTTACTGTTCAAAATTACTTGAACGGAGTTCATTGTTTACGTTTGTTAAAAATTAAGCTATTCCATCTCAAATCGACAGAAATATAGAGAAAATTGACCTTACAATTTCTAAATACAATGAAACTTTTTTGTACGTAGAGAACTGTGATACAATGCTTTGTGCAAAGTTTCAGGCATCAGAACTTCATAGTGTTTAAATTAAAAATATTTAAATTTATCGTATGTTCATAAAATTAGCAACTTTAAACTGTTGTAGCTCCGAAACACTTTCACCCAATGATCAAAATCATGGTTTATTTTGATGCTGAGAAATTAAAGTTTATATTGACATATAAACAGATTTTCTTACTTTTTATGGAAATGGAGAAATTTAGATTTTTCCTCATTAAGACGGCATTGCAACCGAAAAAAAATATTTAAAAATATATAGTTAGATTCCGCATTGAAAGTACAAATAAACACATGTTTTTACTGATGGTATGTTGATAAGAAAGTATTGAAAATATCAAATAAAGAAAATAAATAGTACGCGCGTGAACTAACCAGCTGACTGTGAGACGGGAGCTAGCCGAGGCAAGCAAGGCCAGAAGACAAACACGTGATACGTGATGTTTCGTCTAGTAGCGCATAGCTGGGCTAGCTTTATCACAAGTTTTCATAAACACAGGAGTAAAATGACGCCCAACGGTCGTTTATCATCATCTCTCGACCAGTGCGTGCGGTACTGCGCCGTTCAAGTCTAGGCGTGTGAAAATAATTTATTTAATATCCTCGAAACTTATTGCCGTACCACTAAGCAAACAATGCCGAATTCCTCTTAATAATGCAAGGTTTTCTCTCAATATTTTTTACATTTTTACAAATGAGCAAAAATCCTAAAAGTAAGTAAAATCAGATTATCTGTCTCTCTGTACACAATAAAAATAAGGATTACTTCTTATCATAACCTACCAAATGTCAGCTTCAAAATGAGCTCTCGTTCAATGTTCTGCAGTAAATAGTTCCAGAGTTCTAAGCGCTGAAAGAGGTTTGTTTTTCTAAAATACGCTAAATTTGTCGCTCAACAATACGAAAACAGTTTGACTTTCGATAGTATATTTTTGCAAATGCACTCTCCTCAGCACCTTCTATAAATAGGGAAAAAAATTAGAGTATAAAAAAATGCGAGGATTTTTGTTGATCGATTTCATATGGAATAGCCCTAATGCATATCAAAGTATCGTTATTTACAAAAGCGTGTGTTCAGTATATATTTTGATATCACAACACACTGATACACTATAGCCTATACCAGTACTGTAATCCCATTCGCATAGATTACTATAAATACATGCCTGTAAATATTATTCTTAAATATTATACACTACCATACATATACTTAAATTCATACCACCATCACATTCAGCCATCACGTGTTTGAAAGCCAAACAATGGATAAACATTTGCCAAACTATGCTATTATGCTAACACTAAAGTATAGTAATTCACAAACTACACTCTCGTAGCAGCACTTTACACACACCCACGCTCCGACAGTGAGAAATGCTGACATCTACAGGCTAAAATAGAGACTATTAAATTACCTCCTCGAGATATAAGCACGTTAACGATAGCCATCGATGCACCCAACATCTGTAGGATAGATTCACTGTTCACTTAACGCTTTGTGCTCTTGACAAGTAATGAGCGTCCAGCGAAAGACAATTTTCACCCGCGCATGCGTGTAATTTCTGTAACATCCTTGAAAAGAGCGCGGCTTATACGTGAACGCATGTTGCCAAGTTTACATAAGAAGTCTATGCAAGATGAGGGAAGTTTAAAATATTCGATTCTGATATTATACATCCCCACTACGTCAATACGGTTTTATAAAATAAAACTAGTCGTGCATTAATGAAAACAAGGTGTTCACGTGCTCTTGTGCTCTTATTGACGCACTGAACATGTTTCTGATTATTACTAATCGAGGAACTTGAAAACAGGAGCGGTTTTGAGGAAAATAGGCCTTTGTTATTGGTACGGAGGACGGGCCCAAAGGCTAGTACTGCTGTCTCTCTTGGGTCTTACCGCTTCTATATTGAAATTATTTTTTTCGGCCTCGAATTGAAATTTAATTGAAAGAAAGGGGAAATGGGAAGATAAATTTAAAAGGTACGTGAAAACACGTCCTTGCAAAGGGAGTTTTGGGTTGAGAGAAACTATGTGAACTCCAAGCCTGTTGGCCACTTGTCTCACTCACTGAAGGAGCTCTAGAAAATTTTGAAAACCCGAAAATGGACTTAACCTCTTAGGTACCACATACGGGGGAGGGGGATGCGCCCGAAAAGGTGACTGGAGGATGTCAGTTTTCTGTGAAAGTCCGAACTTAAGTAATTGAGATTTGTCAGTCGGTAAAGGAATGTCTCATACACGTGGGAATGCCCTCACGGAAATGAATCGTTTGCATTGCAGTTTAAACAAAGGTAGAACAGACGTAAGAAGAAGAGAATGTCGCAATCGAAATAACAAACATGATTTTAAGTGAAATGAGATAAAACCAAAGCCATTATCCAGAAATTCTTTTCACATTTAACATAATTTTATACAATCTGAACCACCTAACAATCTTCTTAGCTGAAATTTTTGCTAGAATAGTCTTTTACTTGAATATCATTTTCAAATTAGAATTTTTCTTCTGAAAATGCATTGAATGAAAAAAGACAGCGTAAAATGTGTCTTAGGCCCAATTGTACAGGGACATCATTTTATTTTTACTTGCATTTTTATTGTAAGCATTTCTGATTGTACTTCACTCTCACCCCTTCACCAATGTCCTTGCTCCCGTCAGACACACAAACTTACGGCCGCTGTTGCATTCGAAGTCTTCGAGCAGTGAAGTAAACACTGCAGTGTATAGTGTGTTTCAGAAATATGGTTGCGTTTTCTATAGAAGAAAGAACCTATAATAATAATATCGTACTAAAAATTATATTCAAGAAACGATAAATTCAATTTCAGAGAATATGCTTCAAAATGTTTTTAATAATATGCGTACTGAATTGAAGCCTCCATTGACAAATTAACGGCAACCATTTTCAACTTGTTTAAAAATTCAGACTTTAACTACTTTTTTCAATTTCTAGAAGAAAAGGAATGCTAGTGACATTTGTGAGTTTGCATCCAGTGTAAGCAAAAGTATCTAAAATTTTAGTGGCAAAGGGATATTTTAATCGCATCGACATTAAAATTTAAATAAAAGATTTCACCGATTTTACGAAAGCTTAAATATTTAAACCTCATTTTCTCAAAAGTAACTTAAGTGTACTTACAGCCCTTTACTTATGACCCCCTAAATTTAAATGCACTCTCTATATTGTATGATAACATCAATAATTAATATGCTAAATAAAGTAGACATTACATAACAACATAGCCTCCTGAAAAGTTGAGTTTTGAAAAAAAAATGTTACTACTCTACTGTATTTTGATAAATTCCGTAAAAGTGATGATCAAACTGAAAATCGTAATATCGTATTTACAACATAAATGGATACACGATCTCCTCCTATAACCCAGTAAAATGATTTGTTTTATTGTATTAGTAACATCAAACTCCTGTAATGGAAGGGGGATAGTATATAAATGTTAATGTTAAAAATGTTGATAAAAATAAAGTGATGTCCCTGTATAAAACTCCCGGACCAAAAATCAACTTTGATCGAAGATAGGAAAGTGAACCGAGTTCAGACACTTCTTCTATTGTATAAAACTTTTCTGCGATCAAATTACCTTGGTTCAAATGAAATCCAAGTTCACGTAAAAAGGATTTGGCAGCATCGCAGAAACAGGTGAAGTATGTGATGCGCGGGCCATATTGTACAGGTTTGTTCAGTGTTGCCAATTTAGCGACTTTAACTTTTTTAACAACAATTTCTTTTAACATTTATATTGCTTAAATAGGGTTTTAGCGATCTTTCTAGCACTTCATAGTGACAAAGTTTAATCTTTCTTTGTTGATAATGAGAAATGTAGCGACTTTACAACTTTTTGACGACTTTCCGTATTACACTCTGTTGGAGACACTGGTTTATTTTGTGCATTGTAAATAATGGCGGACAATAAGAAGAAGGTTGTCCGTTCTCCAAATTGTTATAATGTTATAGTGTTTGATACTGCTAAACATAATAAAGCTTTATAAAATAACAATTTTCGTTTAGTAATACATCTAATTGAAAATCTATGAATGTACCTATCATATCCATTAATAAAAATGGTTGTTAAAACATAATATAATGATAGGTTATGTTATCTGATACTGCTGAACAAGATAAAGCCTTATAAAATATAAGAATGTTTGTGTATTAAGGAAATAAATTGAAAAAAATATATATAAATGTATCTACCATACCTATCAATATTAATAATAATGGTTATTCTTTTTGCACAGTCTGGACATATTTCAAACAGAAAAGAAATAACTGAACTTGGATCATCTAACTTAATCGGAGAAATTTCTTCAGTCAAAGTTGACTTTAGTTTAAGACAAATTAAACTCAGATTAGACTTTATACAACACAAAATTCCAAGTTCAGCTAGAACGAGGATCAATTTAACCTCTGATATAAGATTAAATGGTTTATACAATCGTCCCTTAGAAGTGTTCATAAGTCCGTGGTTATATTATCGAGACATATCTCTCTCTCTCTCGTCATTTTTTACAGCATAGATAGTCAACTGAAAATGGCGGCTCCGTTGAAACGTTTTGTTGAAGCTAACATTAGTGAAATAGAATTTCAGCAAGGCAATTAATATTTTATTGTATTGGAGTACTTTACTTCTTCTAATCTTTATATGCTTTCTTCTAATCGTGTAATAGTCAATTAAATCCCACTCGAGTTTTGATTTTCTTTAGATAAATCAAAACCTCTAGTGAGATTACTGTCAATAATTTAGCGAACTTTTATGTAATGGACATAAGAAAATTGATATTAGGTTTTTGGACATTAAAAACTGAACCCCGTGTTGTAATATAATAATGATGCATACACTATATTCGTACAGTTTTGCTTGGTAGAGTGTATTCCGGGCCTAACTCTGTCTAAATAAATAAATGCACACATAATTATGCATTTCATATTCCACGAGTGGACATATCTAAAAAGCGGACATAAATAAAAATGTAAGGTGGGTGCTCCTGTTATGGCCATGTTCCTGATATGGCCACCCCCCTGTTGTGAGTTAGTTAACCAAAAAATCCACTAAATTGCGGTAGGATCCAGTGAAAGGGCATCCTGGTATGTCACTTGATCGTTTTCCATCCAGTCAGGTTGAGCAATATGGCGTCAATTGCCTGTTTCGCGTTTTTCATGTGACCTCTTTTTATTTTTCTCTGGTAGGTCTCCTTTGTTTTATGCATGTTTTTCAAAGACTTGTTTCATGAAAACCATCGTACTCCATTCAGTTTTTAATGTTCTGTTGATTCTTCGTCGTTGATGGCGTATATTTTACGAGTTGTTCATAATCAAACGATTTTCAAGTTCTTGGCCCTGATATAGAAGATATCAAATGCACCATGGCCATATCAAGTACATTTCACTTTTATTTTTTTACCTGACAAATTTACATGCCTTATACAGTAGATGGGATTACGCAAAAATTTTGTATTTTAAGAAAAACAATTTAATTTTTTATGGAAAAACCTGTTTTGACTACACTTTTGAATTATAAAAAAGATTAAGTGTCATGTTTATTCACTTTACACAAAAATTATTTAATTTTAGCAAAACTGCGCTATCAAACTGAAAACAATCACGATTTGTAGAATATGGAACAAGGGTGGCCATATCATGTGCACATGTTCCTGATATGGCCACTAGGTAGACTTTGGGAATTTGGAACTTTTTGGACAATGAAAGCTATTTTTATGGGGAAAGGAAATTGTTTTAAGATAGTCCATTAGACTGAGAACGAGTAAGAAAAAAGTTGTTTACATTTTTTTTTTTTCAAAATAGCGGCTAGAAAAATTCTTAAACCTTAGCATGGCCATATCAGGGACACCTACCTTACGTAAATAAAAATGGATATAAATGTGTGTGGACATAGGTCACATGAATCTCAAAATGTGGTCATAAATAAAAGTGAACAATAAAATTGGACATAAATGTGTGTGGATATTGGTTACATGGACATGGTATCAATGGAAACTGAAAGCGCATTTGCTTGTTGTATGCGCATAATTAGTACTTTAACACTGTTAGAGGTTTTAATTATAATTGTGGTAATTGCGAATTGATTATAAGAGAAGTGAGAACGTGGATTTTAACAAGCATTTACAAAGTGTTGAGTGTTTGGCAAGTGTGGTAGCGAGGTATTGTGAATATCGCCACCCTATCGTACAGGGTAAATATGAAAATCAAGGCAACTCTGAGAACAGGAGGAGCTTGGTGTCTGGTCGCATAAGCCTCGAAGATTGTACGATGCGAAATATCTAATTTATCACATATGTGCACCACGGTATCAGTTTCGCCACTCCCATGAGATAAGAGACATGTGCGTTGAAGGGAGTCCATTTTACTGTACAATCGTACTGTGAATTGATCACAAATACATCGAGCCAGAAATCATAAAAAGTGATTCTGTGACAATGTGAAATCTCCTGTTGCATTGCTAACATTAATTTACTATACACCATGATTGGAATTGCGAATGTACTTTGTTCAATGAAGAATATATGCAATAAGGTCAGTATTATTTATCATTGTAGCTAACAGTGTGTGAAATTATATTGATAGGATCGAGATAGAGTTATTTATTAGATTGAAATTTAACATTGTTTACAATTGAATCACTAAATATGAAAAGGGAATAAGTCACAGTTTTGGCAAAAATGAGTTAAGACTGTAGCCATACTAATTTAGGTATGCTCTTTCATTCTGCATGAAAAGGGAACAGGTTCCACATCTCCTTAGTTTAGATTTCAACACTTTAGTTTTCATGTTTACTTTGAAAAGGAAGTTAGTCCAAGACTTGTTCCCTTCTCATAAGGAATTCAAGTTTGTTGTTCCTGCCATCTGGAGGAAAAATATGTATCACTAGCAAAATGGCGTCAACCGAATGAAAATAGTACTTCTTCACGTCTGTAAAACGCAAGAAAGGTGTTGTAAACAGTGATCACTACAAGCAAAATTGAATAAAAATGGCTAAGTCAGGGGTTTATAATATGTAAACCCTGCCGCCGCCGCCGCCGCCGCCGCCGCCGGTGCGATTTTTTCTCCTATAATATTAAGTTGTTACCAAAACAGATGTATTCTGTAGGACCAAAAATATTAATCTTTAGGCCTACGTAGATTCTTGGAGCAACAGTACATATTACTCTACAGCTTACTGTGCATATTACTGTGGAATCCCGGCCACTAAGTCACTCAACTGAGTGTGCTCCTTGTATAATGACAGTTAATTAATATAAAAAATGTCAGCATACATGCCCAACTTGGAGTCAGGCCACGAAGGGAAAAATACTGGAGGAGAGGGGTTCGATCCGGTGCTGCGGATTGAACTTCGGCGTAGCTCAATGGTGAGAGCGCTTGGTACGTAGAACCAAGGACCCGGGTTCGATCCCGGCGCTGGAGCGAATTTTTCTCCTCTAATATTAGGCTAATTGAATAATGGAGATAACGATACATTTTGTTTAATATTTGTGCAATATATTTCGTTAGATATGAAAAGGGAACAAGTCCCCACACAAAAATTTTTTGGTTTATGTAATAACCGACAGCTTTCAATGTTTCTATGTGCTACACTCTACTATTGTTCATAAATTGGTATACAATAAAGCTTTTGATTTGAATAATGGAGATAATTTAATATTTTTTACAATATGTTTCGTTAAATATGAAAGGGGAACAAATCAACACCCAAAAATTGTTTCTATAGGACAGAATAAATTGAGAAATTTACGTTTTTTTACCTAAATATCTTATGTGGTCATGATTGGTTCATAGAAATATTTTCGATGCAATTTGTTTATATTTCGTTGTGTGCGGAAGTTATTTGTGTTTTTCTTAAAAGTAACTGAAGGTGACTTATTCCCTTTTTCGAATTTAGTGATTCAATTAATGTCTTACGTGCTAAAGTGAACTAACAAAGTAAGTAATAAATCAATTATAGGCCTATAGTATTATGATAAATGTTTTAGTTCGTAGAATTCTAACTTATAATTGAAGAGTGTGTTATCAAAATACCGTTAAGTCCACTTTTATGAAAGGACTGACCTGCTAGCTTTATATACACTGGGATTCCTGGTGGATTGACATACTGCACTTTACCTACTGCTATTTGACATAAAGTAATTTGAAACATATTATAACCTTATTTTGTATAAAAATACCTTATGATGAAGTAGATATTTTGAAAAAATATTAAATTAATCAATGGGGATTAATAAAACAACTTTTAGGTATACTTTTTCTGGCATACAACTACTTTGTTTCATTTGTACAATCACATGTCATATTTTGACATACTCTAGAACTGTAATTATATTGTCATTTCGAACGAATAATCGATGCAGAATTCAAAAGCACTGCTTCATTACCATCCATATGGCAAAAGATTCTAGGCCGTCCAAAGAAGAGATGGACTGAAAATTCTTTGAGACCGTAACATTTTACTTGTTAGAAGATGATGATGATGATAGCTTATTTATTTTTCATTAATTCAATTCGACACAACCTTTTAGGTATACTTTTTCTGGCATACAACTACTTTGTTTCATTTGTACAATCACATGTCATATTTTGACATACTCTACTGTAATTATATTGTGCACATTTTCAATAGTTCCTGTTGTAGTTTCTATGGTTACTTGTCTTTACATAAAAATTATAGAGGTTTCGGATGTATAAAAATTATGGAGGGTGAATTTGAAGAAACAACAAGAGAGGGGGAACATTTATCTCATAGGGGATTCTTATATCATAAACAGAGAACGAACAACAATAATGGACGTACGTATTGTTATGCATCAGAAAATCCATGTGCAGAGACGAGCGATCACTGAAGGTAATACACCAACAGTCTTAAAACACACAGTTCACAATCACGCCTCAAATGTGGAAATGATTCTGGGTGGGGGATACGAAAAGGTCGTTTACGCGAGAATCAACAAAAGGTACAACATCTAGCCCAAATATATCAACGACATAAGAATGAGGGACGCATTTTGGATTACTTAAGAATACACTATGTGGCCACAATTTTTCTTTAAAATTTATGTTCATTTTTTTAAATGTCAGTACATTATACAGAGTGGGGCATGGGAACCAAGTGTTTTTGGAATGGCTTGTACTCGGTCATTATGAAAGGGAGAGACGTGCGGCATGTGACAGTCCATTCCGTGGCTCATAGCATTTCACCTGCAGTCGGCATCATGGAGCAGTGGACGCATGTTTGCGTATGATTGTTTTGTTAGGAATGGCGAGTCGGTGAGCTCGATACAGCGTGAGTTTTACTACAGATTCAATATTAATCGCAATGATTCTGTTCCCGTGCGTGACACAATCTTATGTTGGGTTAAAAAATCTTAAAAAAAATAGGCGCAATACTGAAGAATAAATCGCCCGGCCCCCAACACAGAGTGAACTCCAGAAAATTTTCAGTCAGACAAGCGATACTGCGCAGCCCAGGCCGCTCTGCTCGAAGACATTCAGCTGCTCTTGGAATCAGCAATCGTACGGTAAGACGGATTTTGCATGGCGATTTACATTTACACCCATACAAGATAGGTGGTTTCAGCAAGATGGGGCCACGGCGCATATCTCCAGAGCATCAATGGCAGTTCTTTGCCTCCTGTTTTCCAATCGTCTCATTTCGAGATTTGGTGATGTTCCATGGCTCCCTCGGTCCCCTGACTTGTCCAAGTGATTTTTTTCTATGTGGGTACCTAAAGGCGCATGTTTACGAGAATAAGCCTCGAATATTAGATGAATTAAAGGACACAGTACGTCAACACATCACCCAAATCAACAGAGATCCCTGGAAAGAATAGAGGTGAATTTTCGTCAGCGCCTTAAACAATGCGTCAACACAGACGGACATCACATGCCAGATGTAATTTTCCGCTCATAATTGAAATGGTATGTTCTCACAAACGTTGTTCTACCAATAAAATGTGTTGAAAACAAAAACTGTTTTATGATTATTTTAAAAACACTTGGTTCCTATGCACCACTCTGTACAAAGTATGTCAAATGAATACTATAGCAATTTAATAGTATGTCAAATTTAATGAGTAGACAAAATGTGAAGCAAGTAAAAATATTGTATGCAAGAAAATAATATCTGTATTAATAATGTAATAAAATGTTGTATGTCAATTTTGAATATGTCAGGTCTCTTGTAGGTAAACAGTAGTATGTTAATCAGCCCGGTCTACGGACTTAGCGAGTTTTCAAGTGACGTGCTCAATAACACAAACTTTTAGATAAGGATTGACGTTGTTTTGGAAGAAAACAAACTTAAAATGAGAATGATGTCATACATAATCAATATATAAATCATGAAAATGGCCAAGTGGACTGGACGAGTTTTGGGATCACATTGAATTACTGTAAAATACTTTAAGTATAATAATAGTAATTTATTATTATTATTATCATTATTATTATTATTATTATTATTATTGTTATTTTTCATCATCATAATCATCATTATTATTAATTTTATCCACTTATGAAAAGTACTATTCCAATAAACATGTAGGACTTCAAGTTGTTTATATAGCAATGTTTTATAAAAACATACAGAGAATTGGCTATCTACTGTCAAACTCTCAAATCTTCTTGTTATTGAAGTTGTTTATTTTTTTACGCCAAATACATGATTCATCTTTTATTTCAATATGTTAATTTACAAAAATATTATATTTTACCTGAAAACATACTGTCACTTTTTATTTATCTGTCTATCTGTCTGATTGTCTGTCTACTTATCTACTACGCGACAAGGCGGGATCCGTTGTGGCAGATTGAGGAACTCCGTGTTTGATGTGTTGTGTATGTGTGTTGTTGTTTTTCTGTACACTACGCGACCAAGGCGGGATCCGTTGTGGCAGAATGAGGAACTCCGTGCTCGTTGAGTATGTTTACTGCTGGAGTGTCGTCACATCCAATGCCTAGCGTTTCAATCTGGTCGCAATGCCGCATGTAGGAAGACGTGTGTTTCGTAGCCAGACGCGGAGCATTATTTATAATGCCATAAAGTTTAGTGATGAAGAAAAGACAACTGGCTTATTCCTACCTCTGTCGAAGGCAACAGAGCGTGCTGCAGATATTGTGAAGGTAAATAAGGAAACGATTAGTAGTCTACACCTGTGGAGTAACGGTTAGCTTGACTGGCCGCGAAACCAGGTTGCCCGGGTTCTTTCCCGGTCGGCGCAAGTTGCCTGGTTGAGGTTTTTCCGGGGTTTTCCTTCAACCTAATATGAGCAAATGTTGGGTAACTATCGGTGCTGGACCCCGGACTGATTTCACCGATATTATCACCATCTCATTCAGACGCTAAATAACCTAAGATGTTGATAAAGCGTCGTAAAATAACCTACTAAAACAATTAGTAGGATTAGAAAGAAGGTAAAGAATGAGAAATGCTAAGGTAATAAATGATATCAATTGCAATATTGTATAAAATACGGTAGCTACTTTAGTTTACGTTACTTTCGAGGCATGTTCTCTCCTTTACGAACACCGATGTTGTGGTGTTTTTTCTGAATAGATTTCTGTGTGTCTAAGCATATGATAAATAAAACTAAACTATAAACTTATACGAATATATAACATATAAAGCGTATTAATAATAACGAAACAAAAGCGCAGCTCAGCATGTGCTTCATTTTGCATCTGATGCGGACTTTACAGCACGGCCTGTGTTGTGAAGCGAATCGCAGCGCCACCAAACAAAACGGTTCCTGCCTTGGTCGCGTAGTACCTACCTATCCTCAGATGCTTTAAGTATAACAGGAAAACAAATAATTATAATAAACTTTGGATAGTTAATCAGATTTAAAGATTGGTTGAAGGAAAAGCGATTATTGTAGTTTCACAAACTGAGTGCAGTACCTGCTTTATTGTAGTGACCCTAGGTTCCGCAATAGGAAAGATACGTGTTTAACAACCGTAGAGATGGCATAACACCAATGAGATGTATAATGATCAAAGCTCGGAACTTGGGGACTTGTGTCTTTGTACGTGACTAAGCGACCGGACTTCAATGTCAACAAACTCCCGCTTCCAGCACGGAGGTACTGTCAGGTCTGCTACAAAAGTGGTTTCTGGCTGCAACAACATATTGATAATATTATGGTAGGTTGAAACACGTAATTTCATAGCATATATATAATAAAAATAAACATGAGAAATGTATCAAATTTACTGTTCTGCTGTGTACATTTTATTACAGTGTATGACTATCTACATTCGAAGATTTTTCGTCCACACCTGTGGAGTAACGGTTAGCACGTCTAGCCGCGAAACCAGGTGGTCCGGGTTCGATTCCCGGTCGGGGCAAGTTACCTGGTTGAGGTTTTTTCCGGGGTTTTCCCTCAACCCAATATGAGCAAATGCTGGGTAACTTTCGGTGCTGGACCCCGGACTCATTTCACCGGCATTATCACCTTCATCTCATTCAGACGCTAAATAACCTAAGCTGTTGATAAAACGTCGTAAAATAACCTACTAAAAAAAAAACAAAAAAAAATCGAAAATTTTTCGGTAGCAGACTTAAAATACTGTTACTGTTTTCTGTTCGATTTTCAGCAGTTTCTAGCTGATCTCGTATATGAGAAAGATAAGTATATCCTAAATTTTTCTCGAAAATAGTTTTCAATTAGTGTGTCATTACTAGGACAAGCCCCTCTACGTTTCGATCCATGGCTGTGGACAGACTTTTCTACAATTTGAGGGACTGCAATGCCTTTCAATGAATTTCGTTTCCAGCCTCTAGTTTGTGTGTGGCACAACTTCCAAAATATAAACTCTCCATTCGAAAAAAATAATGTATCTCCTCCGAATTCTCCACGAAATTCTGTATCTTAAATTTAAAACAAAATGTATTTTCAAACTTCTTTAATACCCATTCGAAATAACACGTATTTTCTATTTCCTCAAACAGACCGTTTACCTTTAATTCTCTGAATGTCATTGGCTTCGACATAACAGTTTCTTCGTCCATCTTCCTGTCATTAGTTGTGGCCACTTTCTTAGTACATACGACTGTCCCTGAGCACTTGCAGCGTGAGCTTTGTGTACGCTGTACCTGTAACCTTACTCATGCACATGACACAAGTCCCCAAGTTCCGAGCTTTGATAATGATATTGGTGATACAGTAGACTTGACAGTTATCAATGAATATGTAAGGCAATATCTAAATATTTCCCCATAATTGAGAGAGTAGTTAATTTATTTTAAGAAAATATCAGAAAACTTTTAGCAATGTATCGGTCATAATTTTTTAACTGGTCTTACATTGGTCAATACAGGAGGCGAAAGGCACGTGGGACGTGCACAAAACAGATGAATGATCCAGTGGAAAGCTGAAATAGGCCAAGGCCCAGAACATTATTATTATTATTATTATTATTATTATTATTATTATTATTATTATTATTATTATTATTATTATTATTCAACTATTATTATTGCTATTGTTATAACTATTATTAGACTTGTTATTGTATTTTTTTTGTATTTAATAAAATTGATAAATAAGAGTTAACCACTCATCCCATCTGACCATCGTTATGAAGGAATC
The DNA here is from genome assembly GCA_025594305.2 of Periplaneta americana. Lineage (NCBI taxonomy): Eukaryota > Metazoa > Arthropoda > Insecta > Blattodea > Blattidae > Periplaneta > Periplaneta americana. The sequence goes on from JAJSOF020000038.1 coordinate 47,226,630, forward strand.
ATTGAAACTTTAGAATGCAGTAAGAGAATTCACAATACGTTTAAACTTATGCAGAACCTCTTTTTAATTAAATTAATACTTCAAACAAATTGTTAAGTGAATGATAACATTTGGAAAGAAATTACTTTAAATAGATACCCAAGATTAGTACATACTGACTTCTTCTAGAACTCAAATTATTTCAGATTCCTAAATCTTGAAGCAATTGTCTCTAGCGTTAATAGGTCTGTATATTAGGAGAACCTTGCCAAACAAGTGACGTAGTTGTTTTCTTTGTTTCTGATGTAAGAGTCAGAAACGATCCAGGTGTAAATGAACTCCAATATATATTTAAATGGAACACCAATGCACGGGTAACTATCCCTACATAATTTTGTAATTGTGGCTTTACATTTCGACATGTCTCTTGGGAGATCTTGTTTTGACTCTATATCTCAATGTCAATATGTCATATCGACATGTTCTGGGAGTGACGGAAAGGAAAGGAAATGAAATATCTCCCGTTATTATCATCTTCAGGAGTCCAAAACGCTGAACAGTTTTGACGGGTCAGTGTTTTCTGAAAATTTGTAAAAATTGTATGGAATACAAGTTATGCAGACTACTCGAAAATATGATGATGGAAGAGTGGAACAGAGAAAAATTCTCTCCGGCACCGGGATTTGAACCCGGGTTTTTAGCTCTACGTGCTGACGCTCTATCCACTAAGCCACACCGGATTCCCATCCCGATGTCGGATCGAATCCTCTCAGACGGCGCTTACTCCGCAGGATCCCGGCCACTTAGTCACTCATAACGAGTGCACCTCTGCACATGTGTGGACATTGTGCCACTGTCATACATCTATGACGCAGTGCATGAGGTAGGCTACTAGACGGAACCCAAGAGGTGGAACTTAAACTGAGAGGATTCAATCCGAGATCGGGTTGGGAATCCGGTGTGGCTTAGTGGATAGAGCGTCAGCACATAGAGCTGAAAACCCGGGTTCAAATCCCGATGCCGGAGAGAATTTTTCTCTGTTACACTCTTCCACCATCATATGATGACGTAGAATTTCTGCACAATAATATTTTATATACTTCGGTACATCGTAATATATAATATTCGAAAATACACAAAATATCATACGCGACATAAATATCTCTTACTTTGATTACAAATCTTGTATTTGCTAATTACAGTATTAAGGAATTTTAAAGAAAAATTATATAAAATATGAAATATCATATAAATCCCAATCCTTGTGATCAATTTAACATCATCAAACCTTCAAGAGAACACAGAATAATTTCAAGGGAAAAATTATCCAAGTGTGCTTTACCTGAAAAGCCAGATTTGTGTAATACACGTTACTGTTCGTTAACAGAAAACCACAAATTTAAGTCACACACAAAGTGTGCACTCAATATTGGGCCTCTGACGTCTTGTCAACCCACTTGAGGTATGTGGATGAAAAAGGAAATAATTGGGCCGGGATCTGGTAGGGTTCCTGGGTAGCTCAGTCGGTAGAGCGTTGGCGCGCTCAGCCAAAAGTCTCAGGTTCGATGTCCGGCCAAGAAACAATTTTTCTCTTGAAATTATTCAGGTCAGCTTTTCAGGAAACTATATCTGAAAAGCCAGATTTGTACATTCTTTAAATTTTAAGTTTGAGGTGGTACTTTTTAAGGTAGCAATAGGCCCCAGTTGTGAATTCCACGTTCTAATAGTATGTCTGATTGCATTTCAGAATATGAAAATACAAAACTTCATTCTAGTGAGAGCTGTGACATTTGCACTCTACCTTACTGGTTGTTTCTCCACTTCTGTCAACTATTCCAACCAGGGTCTATTGGACGTGGCATTTCCGGTACCAGACAATACTACTGTTCTGGACATCTCTCACAACCGTATTACAGTGCTGCGAAATGATTCCTTTTCGAACAGAGAGTTCAAGAATTTGCGCATATTGCATCTGAATGACAACACATTACATTGTGTGGAAACGAGTTCGTTGCAAAGTCTTACTTACCTTTCAGAACTCTACCTACAAAATAACGAACTCAAGCATCTGCCGTCTTCGCTATTCTGTAATGTATTTAATATTACAATACTTGATCTTGGAAATAATAAGTTCCAAGAAATTCCTACTTTCGTTTCGGAGAAGCCAAACACTATAAAAGTATTAAATTTGAGAAACAACATGATCGAGTTTATAGATACTTACATCATTGCCAGTAATTATCCAAATCTGCAGAAACTAATTTTAAAATCAAATAGAGTTCAACATAATTTCGGATCGATCGTTCTGGATAATATTGAATATGGGACCAGCAATGACACTTTTGAATATGACTTTTGCTTAAGAATACTTGACCTTAGTCATAATAGAATTAATAGCCTAGACAACAAAACTTTCCTAGGGTTTTCAAATTTAGAAATATTAGATTTAAGTAGTAACAGGATAACTTATGTTGATTTGGACACTTTCAAGAGCACGCCTCTGCTTTCAGAAGTGAACCTAAGTACAAATATGATCATTGATATCCACCCAGATACTTTCACAAATAACATAAAACTTAAATCACTTAACTTAAGTATGCAAGTACCTTGGAATTATATTGAAAGCATTCACCCAGGTACATTTACAGATAATATTAATTTGGAAGTATTAGATCTAAGTTACAATGCAATTGATACATTAGATCCACTTCTATTTCATAAAAATGTTGAACTTAGAAGTATAGATTTAAGTGGTAACAGAATAACCTCCCTTAACCAAAAATTATTTCTTAACAATTACAGACTTCTAGAATTGAATTTAAATGGTAACAACATTAGATCATTGAGTCCTTCTCTATTTCGTAACAATACTGCTTTGAAGATATTAAAAGTAGAAAGAAATTACATCAGGTATCTTGATCCAACTGTGTTTCGTATGAATTTTAATGTAAAGGAGATACGTTTTAGAGATAATGCAATTACTTATATACATCCCAGTACTTTTATATTTAATAAAAAGTAGAGACTATAGACTTTAGCAGAAATGAAATAAAGGTTTTGCCAATAGAATGTTTCAGGAATAATGTTATGATGAAATATCTGGATATAAGCGACAATTCCATAGTATCAATTGATAATTCCAGAACATTCGAAAATAATTACAACTTGAATGAGTTGCTGTTGAATGATAACAATGTCAAAAATCTACATGCAGATGTCTTCCAGAAGAATGTAAATTTGATTAAGTTGGATTTAAGTTCAAATGAATTAACATACCTACACCCTAAGACATTCAAAGAAAACTTTCTGATTCAGAAAATAAACTTAATGGATAACAAGATTGAAGTTATCCATCGAAATACATTTAAATACAATTATAAATTAAGAAAACTTAATCTTAGTTCTAATAAAATAATTTTTCTTCCTCCGGACATTTTCCGAAACAACAGCAAGTTAAGTGAACTGAATTTGAACAACAATAAAATCGTGTCAATTCAAGAACATTTCGTGTTTTGTGTTAATTTGAAGGTAGTTGATTTGGGGAGTAATTCTATTATGTATCTTGATCCCAATGCTTTTAAGGATAACCAAAATTTAAAATCAATATCATTGAACAATAATCCACTTATTCTGCATCATGAAGACGTAATCATCAATTCACAGTCAGTGGAATCCTTAGACCTCGGATATTGTAATATTTCTCGTTTATCAATCAGAGCGTTGGATAATCTACCTCGGCTTAGAATACTGAAATTAAACGATAACAAGTTAAAAACTATAAATATTTCAAATTCTAACTTGACGAAATTGGAATTTCTAGATTTGTCTTTTAATTTTCTCACACCCTCTGATATCCAGATCTTGTTACGTAATTTGATGATTCAAAAGGTTTTGTTGAATGGAAATCCTCTGATTTGTGACTGTCATTTGAAAGAAGTGTGGCTTTGGTGTCGACTAAATGAAATTGAAACAGAATACACCATTTGCATTGATGAAAGATGCAGAAAAAGAAGTTGGGATATTATAAAGTACATGAATTGTTTTGAGAAAGAAGTTTTTCTAATAGTGATATTAACTGTAGGTTTAACATAACATTTATCAGTGTTATTCTGATCCATTTTCCACTCAAAAGATGTAAAAAGTACAAGAGAATAGACAGAGTGGAAGTAAAATAATCCTGCAAATTTTCAGAGCGAATAGCTCATGTTGAATGTAACAAAAAAGTGTAATACCATATTGGTTTAAAGTCCATAGTTTTCTCAGAAAAAAAAGTTTTATTTTTTTGTGTTTAACACCCTCTTATTTGGTAATTATTACGAGTAGGCTCGTGATTTTTATCCATATCGATAGAAAATCTAATAAAGAATAATTTATCCTTCTGGCGTATTTCAGTAACGTGGATGGTTATCGTGTAAATTTAATTTAAAAACTACTAATTTCAAGCCACTGAACGATGCGAACAGATTGCAAAGTTATAGTCAAAGAGGGCGGTAGTTCACCTATGAGAGGCAGACTTTAGTTCGTTGGCCTCTTACATGTGGATAAATATATAATAGGATGCGAAACTGCGGTCAGCACCATCTGACGGCAGGGGTCTCAAATAAGGTGATCAGCGCCCTACGTCGTAGGTGGTGAACATTAGAACTACGTGTTGGGTACGTTTGCCAGAGTTCTCTATTTATCCGTTCGTTCGAGACGTTGCTCGAGAACACAAGATGGCAGCCAGAAACTTGCTAAGAAGTGGACATAAAGTGATACTACATGTGTGTATAAGCAGTGAATGTTAAACAGTGATGTTTATGAACGTTGTAAAAATAGTGTTGTTGAATGTATAATAAAGGAATGGTAATGTAATAAATTGATCTATCTAAGTAGTTTTTGCAGACTTTTCCATTGCGCTGTACAATAAATACCCAAAGAATAAAATACCAATTATTATCTAACCTTTTGCTTTATTTTTTGTCTCTGTCTAGTTATATTTTAATTGGGTAATGTTAAATAGATCGTTTCTTTTATCTTCCTGTTGGCTCCGGTAAGAATTTTCAGTGGAAGATGCCGTGAGGAATAAAAATGTAAATGTTTTATTTTCAATTTGGGTTAGTTTGAGAATAGTGTTGAGGGGCGGGGAGGGAATACTTTCTGCATAGTTTAACATTTTCGTCACCAGGTGCGCTGCTAAATGCATGGAATAATTAGTTTTTATTTTCGCTACTTGGTGCGCTGTTAGATGTAATAAGTTCTTCACCGCCCAACAGGTGGCAGAAAGATCAATTTCTACATTAAAGCCTCTAGCATGTGTTATAGGAAACTCAGTAAGTTTCGCATCCTATTACATATTTATCCATGTCTTACATCTGTATTATGGGAAGAAAGAGCAGTGTGTTAGCGGCGATGTTGCCAGACTGCTGAAACTTCCAACTCAATTATCTAATTAACCGTGCATTTAATCACAATACGTAATACAAGGTTTTGTAATCATTTAAGTGTCCCCTATCATCCCTTTCAATCTGCAAGATTATTTCACTTCCACCCTGTATAAAATGTAAATATTATTTTAATTTAGTGTCATTAAGAGAAGAATATGTATTCACATATTGTGTATCTGTATAGCATAATTTAGATTAATTCAGTTTTACTTTCTGGAAGAAATGTTAAGATGAGGAAAGAATACATTTCTGTAAGGTACAAAGTTGTTATATATGCGTGTTTGAATACACTTGTAAAGACTGTTTATTCATAAATTAATTCATAAACCCTTGCATTCATATACCTAAGCGAATTATTTTAGATCTGTACGACGACAGATGTAATATTGAAATGAAACATTTAAATGTAAAATGTGAATACAGAGTGATTTATATAGAACTGACACATTTCTTTCATTAATTGTTTCAAAACGAATTGTGCTAGCGACAACTTATTATACCTAAAATGTAGAGGAAATTATTTACCTCTATAGCAAATGTTGAAAATGTCCTCCATCCTGCATAAGGCACAACTCAACACGTCGTTCCATGTTACTGGCCACTCGTTGGAGGACTCTGTTGTCAATAGCTTGAATCTCCTGTGTGATGTTGTGCTTCAGATCTTCCAATGTCTATGGCGTAAGCCCTGTCTTTAAGTAACCCCATAGAAAGAAGTCCGGCGTTGTCAAATCCGGAGATCTCGGTGGTCAGGTTCCTGGAAATTATTCGGTCGTCAAAGAAACTTTTCGCAGCTCTCTGACACATTGAGTAGGTGTACCTTATCTCCTGCGACAAACATCTGAATGACTTTTTGGGTGACTACTCCAGTCGTGCTTTACGTCAACAACAACCGTGGGAAGCCTAGATGAACGATGTTTGCCCTTTTCACTCACCAGAGATCCATTTCCAATTTGTTTACCAGTCCCAGTATTGTGTTTCTTTGGGAGGATTGCGAACACCAAATTCTCTCTTATGCCCTTTGAGTAGCTGTAATTGAATTCGTAATCCAGTATTGCTTCACAAGGAAAAGTCGTTGATTTAATGTGTACTGCATTTTCACGTTCACACAAAATGTCGAAAACAGCTGCCAACAATAGGAATAAAACAAACATCTGCGCATCTAGTGCTGCCAAAAATAGGAATAAAACAAACATCTGCGCATCTAGTGACAAAGAATCGAAACTCCAGAACATTCTGCTTCATTTGGTGCTAAAATTGGGTCAGTGCTGCCAACAATAGGAATAAAACATAAACATCTGCGCATCTAGTGACAAGAAATCGAAACTCCAAAACATTCTGCTTAATTTGGTGCTAAAATTGGGTCATTAAATGAATTTCCAACGGAATAATTAAAGAAAGAAATTTGTCAATTCAATATAAATCACTCTGTATTATGAAGACTACTGAAGCTTGTTTTAATCTGTATTAACATTACTGTATTTTATGATTTAGAGTTGAATCAGTTTATTTATCAATTGGCTTCTAGGCAACAGTTCTGTTTATCTCGAAATGAAGTCAATCTTTCATCACATTTATTTTTAGAATTGGTATTGTTTTATTATAACTAGCACTACAACTGTAGTACATTTTCTGATTAAGGAGTGAATACAACCTTCTTTTTACATACATTATATTATGTTCGTGTTCTATACACAATATTGTTTATTTATGAGTTAAAACAAAATTGAATCATGTTGTTTAAATTCTGTGTAAGTTTTATATGAAGATGGAAATAAAAATGTCAGTATTAACCAATTTATGTCTTTCTAATGTCCATTATTTTTAACAAGTGTATTTCTATGAGTCGCAATGGGTGAATGGAAATAATTAAACTTTTAATCATAAATCATGCTAACTTATATTTCTTCTTAGCGTATTTTTAATCATTTACGTTCTTAAAATAAATATTAATTCTATATCATATATTGTAATATAATTATAATATTCCGTATACATTTTGCTTCGTTGCTTCAGAACTTCCATTTTTGCAATATTACGCACGAAATAGCAGTATACGACAGGATTTAATATAGTTTTATAAAGCACTTATGTGCAATATTAAAAAAATGGCATCTTATTGCTGGGAGAAAGCCTTAATAGTACATTATGCAACGAACCTATATTATGATAGTAATTAAGAATCGAGTATGGATATTTATGAAACGAGCGCAAGCGAGTTTCATAATTTTCATACGAGCTTCTTAATTACCATTATAGGCGAGTTTCATACGACTTTTATGCTCGACCATATTTCTAACATCTGAAATTATTCAGATTATACATTTTATTTGTATCTGACAAGATCGGAAGTGACCTTGTTCTAGGTCGTGAATTGTGAGACGTGCACAGACGCGAAAGTATTGATTTTTTCCGAGGAACAATAATGTCATTGACCTTGGCGTAGTCCCGTTAAACTTGCTAATATTATAATATTATAACCTTGTCGACATTGAAAACGAGATGACAAATTGAATTTATTTACAATAACGCTAATTATTATAGTAACAGAACATAACCTTGCGACAGTAATTTCCAGCCTCCGTGACTTTTCGCTAATTTCTTTATTGCATATCCGAGAATAATCGATACTTGCGGTTTTATAACGGTACAAAGCTGACTTGTCATTGGCTGAACACATGTAAGCTGAGTTATCATTGGCTGAAGACCTGTACTTTAATGAGTAGGTGTACTTTAATGACATGCGTTAAAGGACTGCTACCAGATGTATAATTAGTACATTTCTGCATGGTCGAGCATAAATACATTTATAGAAAACTATTATATTACTTCAGAATTTATAAGTTTCATTAAAAGTATTCTCAAATTACGATGCGTAAGAATGAATACAATTTTTAAATTCAACAATTTCTAACCTCAATTAATAACATTATTTATAACTTCAATAAACAATTTCGAACTTAAATATTAGTAACAAGTTCTAACATTCAATTTATAAACATAAAATGTATAACTTAAAGTAGTTAAAATTTCTAACTTCAATCAGTAACAATAAAATTTGTAACAAAGTAGTTAAAATTTGTAACATCAATTAATAAAAATTTCTGAATTAAATTAGTAACATTTTCTAACGTCAATAGTAAGAATGTACAACTTCAATTAATAAACAGTTCTAACTGCAATTAGTAACAATCTCCAACTTCAGTTAGTAACAATTTCTGACTAAAATTAATAACAATTGAAGAGTTTGCGGGAAAAACGATGAATGTCACAGTTTTGTTAAGGTTGATGTCATTATCTAATTCATGGATCACTACGAAATTTAATGTTGTTCTTATAAAATGGTAAACAGGAGAATTATCACCACGAATACAGTAATCCTTTCCTTTATTTTCTATAGAAACAGCACTACATCTTGCAGTTATAGACTCAATTAGATCATTACCTAATCCTTAACAGAAATGTGACATTCATCGTTTTTCCCGCGAACTCTTCAATTTCTAACTTCAATTATTAATTTCAATAAATTAGTAACAATCCCACACTTCAATTAGTAACAATTATAAGTTCAATTGATAACAATAATTCCTAACTTCAGTTTTACTAAAAAGTGTACATTCTGTGGACATAAATACTGATTAACTGATCACTGTAGTGAATCTGCAAATGATTTTCCCGCTAGCGACAAGTTCGTATTTTCGTGGATTTTATTAGCGTAGGATGAAGATGTAAAACCATTCTTGTCACAGTCATGTTTTCATCAGCCAATTTAAAGTTTAATCACGCAAAAATAAGCTAAAACCTTCATGGTGAAATCTCTTAAGAATGCGGAAACAAAGATAGAAACTACAGTTTTCTTTTTTATAAACTTTAGAGATTTTTCTAGGATAAATATAAATATTCGTTGTCTTAAGTGGAGTCGTGTTTTTCTAAATACAGTAATATATATTTTTTATTTTCATTTATCCATGACAATAATACAAAAGAGAGCGTTGGCCGACATTTCCAAGCATACAAATCGTCCTCATGCAACGAAAACAAGTGATACAAATGAGCTACAACAAAATACGAAAACATTTCACTCTTTCTTTACATTTAGATCTGTTTTTGTACCATACATCGCACTCGGAAGTGATATTCTTGGCAAAGAAACCCAAGTCTACTTTTAAGTAACAGAGTCGCCATAAATTAATTAAATGATTACGAGAATTTCCACGGCACTTGTAAACGTAGCAATTGTTCAAATGTTGATTATAATTTTCTACATTCCAAATGGAAAGAATTTATTATTAACTTACAGAAATGGAATCATATTTCTGAAGAAGAGGATTGGGATGTTTAACATCTATACTAATAATAAATCTGTAGCCAAAATGTTTCTGGTAATTTTCGATTTTCCAAAAATAATTGGTGTTAACATATATAATTAATCATCCTGAAACCGAAAATAGCTTTTTTGAAATTTTTGTTTGTATGTCTGTCTGGATGTTTGTTACCTTTTCACGCGAAAATGGCTGAACCGATTTATATGAAAATTGGAATATAAATTAAGTTCGTTGTAACTTAGATTTTAGGCTATATGGCATTCAAAATATTTTATTTAAAAGGGGGTTATAAGAGGGCTTGAATTAAATAAATCGAAATATCTCCCTTATTATTAATTCTCATGAAAAATGTTACATAACAAACGTTTCTTTAAAAATAATTTTCGATAAGTTCTATTCTATACAAAAATTTGATAGGACTGATATTTAATGAGATAAATGAGTTTCAAAATTACAATAACAAGGCGCTGTACTGAAATAAAAACAAATGACTTCGTCTATAAGGGGCCTTGGACAACAACAATTGAAAGCTATTAAACATAGCCTACAGAGAATGTTTCTGTGTTTGTATGAAGTAATATCGGAAGCTAATTAATTGTTTAATTATTATTTCACCATTGGAAAGTGTAGTTTCTCTACATGGAGTTTCTACAATGTTATTACAGTAACTTCTGAAACATATAGCAAGTAATATAAAGTATACACATTAAAACTAAATGATATGTCAATCTTCATTAAACTATGGTTGCATGTAATAACAATTAAGAAACATGTTAAAGGAATTGTCATTGCACCAAATGATTGCTCTCTGGACCAAAATGACCGCATTTTAATTATTTAAATACAATTTTCCTAAATCAATATTCGACTACAGACCAACTGGTAAACGAAACATAGGTAGACCCAGGAAAAGATGGCTTCAACAATTTTAAAATTTATATACTTCATGAAACCAGAACGAGTCAAACAAGGCTTAAACCAGCTGATGATGATGATGATGATGATGATGATGATGATGATGATGATGATGGTGGTGGAATTAAGTAACATATTAAACGATTTATCCTTCTATCAAACACGAATGTTGCCTGGATCAAATGTCCTATTTTAATTATATAATTACTTTATATTTATTTCTAACAGGTGCAGCGGAGCGCACGGGTACGGCTAGTAAACCAATAATTCTCCACTTTTCCATCCTTATATTTGATATTTGATATTTATTTATCAATCAACTTTACAATTCACAGTTATGGTGGACCTTCACATTTCTGTTTTTCGATCCACCATCCCTTTAATACATACAACTCTTTTCTATTGATGTATTCTTTGCCGAGAACTTCTTGAATACTTTCTAACGTTCTGTTATGACTGAATTGCTAGTGCATGAGGATTAAGTTGGCGTGATTTCTACTGTCCTTGTCTGAGGTCCTTGTCTACCGATTGCCACCAGATGTGACGGGCAAGAGGTTTCCTTTCGTACAATTCTTGGAATTCCCTTTCTCCTCCCTTCTCCCACTTTTGCAAACCCAATTAGTGGATCTCTCAGTGGCGTCTCGGGGTTGTTTGAGTTCATTAGTTAGTAGTATTTTGTGAATAGTGAAGTGAGTTTGTGTCTTTTTTTAATTGGGTTATTTTACGACGCTGTATCAACAGCTCAGGTTATTTAGCGTCTGAATGAAATGAAGGTGATAATGCCGGTGAAATGAGTCCGGGTCCAGCACCGAAAGTTACCCAGCATTTGCTCGTATTGGGTTGAGGGAAAACCCCGGAAAAAACCTCAACCAGGTAACTTGCCCCGACCGGGATTCGAACTCGGTCACCTGATTTCGCGGCCAGACGCGCTGACCGTTACTCCACAGGTGTGGACGAGTTTGTATCTTGTTGTACCAATTTAATATAATATAATTCACAAATTAAAATGTTTTCGGAGATGCATGGTTTCACTGTTACCTTAAATATTGTAATGAGTGTTGTGCTCTTGTATTTAATAATAATGGTAGGCAATATGGGAAAACGTGGGAAAGCCTTGAAGTCGGACGGTATGAACATGGTTATTAATGCATATAAATTCTTTATTGGAGAATATGAGGCACTGAAATGCGGAAAACAATATCTGTGCCGAGTTTTATCGAAAGAACTGCTGCAGCGACACATATATCATCTCGTGGTGTTAACAGGATTAAAATAAAAAAATAAAAAAATAAAAAAAAACAACAAAAACAAAAAAAAAAGCAAAAGAAAGCGGAAGCGGAATTGGAAGCGTGCTGCGATCTCCAGGAAAGAAACCCCCGAATAGGATTCTTAAAAACGTGTGTAACAGGTTAAAAATGAGCGCACTTGCAAAAGTGACGGAAGAAAAGTAGAGGAAGGCCTGTAAACACGTAGAAAAAGTTTAAAAATTTTATTGGGCGAAGGATGGACTTGTAGATGGAAATTTATTATTCGTTCGTAATCAATTTGGACGACACGGACATGGACGAACTTTCTGGCGGAGTGGAGTCAGAATTTGAAGAGGAAGAGAATGCGGCCACTGGTAACTCGTGGCCGTTTGAAGGAGTGTCGACCATCATAAATGAGGGTAGAGAGAGATGGTGAGCATGCTCTCTCTTTCTAAAAGGGACTAGACAAGTAAATCCTCATGGACTGTATATGTCCTTCCCCCTCTATCCTCTTCTATTCTCTCCCTCTTGCCTAGACTGTCCCCCTTCCATTTCTCGCTCACCTATTAGATATTGCATATTCCTCCCTTAATAATTTGCGTTATTTATTTATTTTCTTCTCTACTCTCGAATCCTGCCTATTCCTAATCATTGTTTTCCCGCTATTTTCTCCTCATTACTTTCTGACTTTTCCGTTTACTCTTATTTACAACACTTTTTTTTTGTTCTATCCTCTGTTTATTTACATATTTATCACTTTCTTTTCGCTTCACTCCTAAATTTCCTATTTTATTACCTCTTTCCATATATTTATTCCATCCTTATATAAACAAAATGAAATATGTGTGTTGAAATCTTAATCCTGATGTTTACTGAAGGATAGTAAATTGGATACAAGAAGACATATTGATATAAGGTGAAGTTAAACAGATTACGCATTGCTTTTGAGCTTCTTCATTTAATGTTCTCGTTCAATTTCCAATAGCCTATGCTTATACAACAGAAACAATAGGAAATGTTACGTACACCTTTACGTCAGTTTACGTTATATCAGGCATGTCAAAACCCTGCACATTGTGCACTTGTCTCTGTGCGATGTGCAGTTCCTATTCCCCTACCTGGAGGGAGTGAATCGGCTTGGAGGGGAACGCGACAGGGCTGTACATTACCTGCAGTAGCTCAACAGCTTTGGGTTCAGTAACACAGATCAGTACGGGTGCTCATTGAGCTGTGACTGTGAATGCGTTATGAAAAATAAAGTGAGGAGTCCACAGATATGACGAAGAAGAGAAATCACGAATCATATAACGTAACTGTTATGATGTTTTCCTCAGCCAATAGTAATTATTTTAAAATGAAAGGCTTTCATCATATCATGTGGACCTAATAGTGATGTGAGAATTTAAATCATATTAGTAAAGTTCTCAAAATATGATATTCGCCAGCTCTTATTTCTTAATTAGTACTCTCACGGCAAGACAAACATGACAATGACGTTGTTTTGGAGTCTGTACTAACACAGCCATCAATGGTTAGACGACTTACAACTTTTATTTGATAAGCTGATAAGTGATGAGAATATTGAGTGAGGAATACATGTGAGGGTCTTGAGGTTGTAAGGGAAGGAAGAAAGCAACTATTTGTAAGGCGGAAAAATTTTCTAGAAAAATAATACATAATGGCGAATTTTCCACCTCACGTTACTATATTACAGTATCTTAATATACTTACGTTAATAAATCTTTAAACCTGACATAAAGAAAATGTCCTCGCTTCACAGCTTGTGAACTACTCTTTTAACTCAATTCAGTAACGCTTCCAACTTGCTAATACTTGCTCTCAACGTTTTCCAAATAAACTATATATAAATTTAAATTCAAGCTTAATTTATCCAATTTATTAATAATAATGTGAATTTACATTAATATACAGCAAGGAAATGATTCCAGTGTAAAAGCCTCACAATGTCCTATTGAATGTAACTGGGAGTGCACCAATGGTCCTAATAATTCTTGAGGAACAATGAAAGAGTATTACTTTGAAATACTCAGCACCTACTACGTAAAATGAAATACTGTGTTAGTTTTTTGTTGTTTCGAAATTACTGCTGCAATATTTGTATTTTGTTCAAATACTGTATACAAATCATGTAAATAAATGATTCTTTACAAACGACTGCTTTGTGAATTGTAACTGAGTAAGTCTATTGTTTCTTGTGTTACAATTATTGTCAAATATAGACACTGACAATAATTGTGTTTTTTTCCTTCTGTTTATAATGTCCAAATGTCAATTTAATTGACCACTAGAAGCGCAGAATAGATTCTTGTACATCCCTCCCGCTAAGAACTGGTAAGAGCAACACGTGAATGACGCAATCTGCACAGACCGGCGTTCCGCGCACATATACTGCACTTTCAGTGTCTGATTTCTGACATGCCTGCGTTATATTAATGCACGAAGACATTCAACCAGTGTGCTGAAGGTCCGTAGATTTAACGCTAAAATCTTGGAGAACGCCGTAAAGAAATTAAGAAGAAAACAAATAAAAAGTTCGTCCAGATAAATTATAGAAGTATTATATAGCCTACTTCCATACAGTGTGTTAATTAAGTAAGGAGGTTAACTTGTAATTTGCAATATTGATCAGCAATATAAATAGAACAGTTGTTTGACGAGTAAATAGAATAAAGAATGATTTACATGGCATGAATTTGACAGGAATTAAATTGCTCATAATTCTGTTTTCTCAGTTCTTTGGGAAGGGAACGAAATATAAATACCAATACCGGGCACACCGTCGTAAATATGGAATAAAAGTTTAAAATAGTGCCAATTGACGTAATAAATGCGTCTTGTTTCATTCTTCGGCATACCTCGTCATATTTGTCCTGGAAGGAACATAAAGTACTACTGTATATGTGAATAATGTTTTCTCCGAGAATTTATTTATCAATGGTGCTGTTACTCTATTCTTATACGCATGCCGTACCGTTATGAAACTCCTTTATATTTTAACGGTCTTACTAATAAATCGTGTATAGTTTTTATACAAGATTTATGCAGAGTTTGAACAGAAAACGTTACTAATGAACCATGCATAAGCGATGGATTATAAACAGCCTGTAACTACCGGTATACACGGGAATTCCTTTACAGTAGTTATATACACGAAGCCCCTTGTTTAAGCGTGATTCACGAGGATTTACCGTCCTTTACGGAGCTTATTTCTGAAGACATTCTGAGCAAAAAAGTCGTATAAACATAGTTCTTATTCTCAATATTTTCAGAGTTACACTAATTTAAAGTTGTTTGTGAAATACGTTTTTTCTTTAGTTTGAAGGTAAAAGAATAATAGAAAAAGAGAATGAACCACTCAGAAGAATCATTTCCTTAATTGGCAAGTATTATGAAGCTAAAAATGTGCTGTGAACTCCTTAGTTGCTTCATACAGACATATTTTTCTATTTTTAATTAGAAAATTACTAATTCTACAATTTGGAATTTCTCGTTAGAGATCTTTCCTTCTCCACTTTGAAAATTCGTAGAAAATTGCATTATTCTTACCCACTTATCACAACAATTATTACAAATCACACCACTTCCACCGACTTAATTATTTGCAGTTCAATTTTGTATCCTAATTTACAGTCTTGGAGAGTTTACAACACATTTTTAAAAAATGTCGCCGTCCGCTTGAGTACACTTGGCCGCACGCTTGTGAACGGCACTCGTCGCGCTACGTAACTGCATACGGCTATCTTTGATTTCCGTAGCGCTCGCGCTGGCTGCTGACTGCACGCTGACCAAGATCACGCGTTCACAGCAATGCGTTTCAATAACGATACGTAACTCTGTAAATATTGAGAATAGGACCCATGTTTATATGACACTTTTTGCTCAGAATGTCTTCGGAAATAAGCTCCGTAAAGGACGGTAAATCGTAGTGAATCATCCTGTATAGAGAAAAATGGCTGCCCTTCTAACAGTACTGCGTCAAAAAATTCGTATGTGTAACATGGGGCTAGAGGCACAATTCTACGAGAGTAATTAGAAGTCTTCCGGAAATTAAAAGTTCCTGACAGCACCCTGGAGATGATATTCTTCACTGCACTGAAGTCCGCGATTTGCGCAATTAATCAACACTTATATTCTTTATAAAGTGTAATTTGTGTTGTAATCTAAATTGTCTGTTGCATTTCCAATAAATTTTTCAATGATAGCATACCTAACTAGGGTTTCTATTAAAGATTAAATTAAATATAAATGAATCGGTCGGAGCTAAAAGGAACTAAGTCAAAATATGCAGTTTTGGGTTATGCAACAATTTGAACATCAGATATCATACGCATTGAACGATGTAAAAAGGAACTAAGACTTTTAAATATTATTTTGTCTTCTATAACATAAAAATATAATATTTGTGTTATTAGTGGAATGTTTTTTGCTTCTCCTGAAAAGTTGTGAAAAGTGACTTAGTTCCTTTTAGCTCCGACTGATTCAAATATTTATTTAGAACTGATTAGGAGGTCATTATTAAAGCCCTGGTTGGACGGCTGTCAAATATCTCTCTCTCCAAATAAGGCAGAACATAATACAATATATTAATTAAATATGGATATAATATATTTCTGTAAATAATTTTATCTAGTTACTATGATTATTTTGAAAATAATAGTAGCTATTACCAACAGTAATCTCACTAGAGGTTTTGATGTATCTAGAGTGGGATTTAATTGATTGTTACACGATTAGAAGAAAGTAATAAAGATTGGAAGAAATAAAATACTGGCGTGGCTCAGTAGGTTAAGGTGCTTGCCTGCCGGTCTGAAGTTGCGCTCGGGCGCGGATTCAATCCCCGCTTGGGCTGATTACCTGGTTAGGTTTTTTTCCGAGGTTTTCCTTAACCGTAAGGTGAATGCCAGGTAATCTATGGCGAATCCTCGGTCTCATCTCGCCAAATACCATCTCGCTATCATCAATCTCATCGACGCTAAATAACCTCGTAGTTAATATAGCGTCGTTAAATAACCAACTAAAATAAAAATCTACTGTATTGCGATTTTTCTCTCCATATACGTTTCATGGCTAGTCCTCTTCTCTGCATTTCAAGTGATGCGTTTAGTATAAATTCCAGGCGTTTCCCTGGTTGTAGATAACTTTTCCGTTTTCTATTTCCTGTATGTTGCATACATCAGGTCAGGAGGAAAAATTACCCAGGAAGGACGACCTGGGAGAAAAAATAAGAAGTAGACTCTTGAATACTAGAGATCAGAATAGAATATGACTGGATAGATACGGACAACTGGAGAAGAAAGGTAAAACTTTAAGCACAGAAGAATGGTACATTGTAATTCTGTAAATAATAGTCACATACGACATCTTGTGTTTTATTTTTGAAGAAATAATGGAGATTGTAACATGAAATGGGGAATGTAGGGATTACATTAGGAAAGCTGAGGAGGACAAGAGAATCTCGAGAAAATTTACTGTATCCACTCGACTATCAAAAACGACAGTGGGATGTAGACTATTTCTTTTAAATGTGTTACTTTCTCGCCTCTCCAAATCAGAAAATTTGAAGCTGAGTGAAGCAATCGACATCAAATTAAAAAATACTTATTGAGGATGATCGGAGACAACGAATTACAAGTCCTGGCTTCATATAACTATTAACAATGTTATGGGGTGGTTAATACAATCCGTCCTACCTCACTTCAAGCGTTTGATGTGACAAGTGGCCCTTAAGGAAGTGGTGGCTAAGAGAATCATTTCTGGAATTTTACTGATGCATTTACATCTTCCAGAAAAGTAATTAATTACTCGCAAAGGCGGCAGAAGCAGTGAAAGTTTTCTAGGAACTATTTCCAATATTAGAACCCTTAGCAATGCTATTTCGAGAATTAACAGCAGCAGAACGGAAGTTTAATGATCTACTGAACTTTTAGATAGAGCACTTGCACTTCAATTAGTTTTTCTATGAACACAAGCTGGATTTTACCGACGTAGCCTATATTATGTTGTAATATTAGGCTACATAGTCTACCTAATATTTTCTTATGCCAAAGATATTATCTTCGTTACTCCCCTATTCTTAGTATTTTATCTTCAATTATCCATGTTAACGTTAGGGTTTTAATTAATTTTGTTAAATGACATAATGTTATCTTTCCCGCTATTTTATGTTATCTTCCTCCATAATATTAAATTCCAATATTTATATTGTCATTCACTTTATGTTTACAGTATTGAACAATATGTTGTGTTACTCGTATGTTCTATGTTCAATGCTGCGTTTTATAATGTACAAGAAGTAAAATAAAACGAAGTTACACAAACAAGAATATCACAAACATAAGGTCACTGCGATATTTAAACACTTCTTACCATATACTGCAATGTAAATTTGAAAGTACTGTTGTTTACGTGACAAATTAAGTGTAGCAAAACGTCAATTCCAAACCGATGTTGAAATTACAAACAAAGCACACTTACCAATACTCTCTTAATCGCATTCATCTCTGTGTAGAATTCGACAAAAGACTTTATTTATTTACATACTTATTTATTTAATTGTTTGTTTTCCTACCTACCTACCTACCTTTCTATCTACCTACCTATCTACCTGTCTGTCTGTTCGTCCGCCCATCCGTCTATCTATCTATCTATCTATCTATCTATCTATCTATCTATCTATCTATCTATCTATCTATCTATCTATCTATCTATCTATCTATCTATCTATCTATCTATCTATCTATCTATCTATCTATCTATCTATCTATCTATCTATCTGTCTGTCTGTCTGTCTGTCTGTCTGTCTATCTATCTATCTATCTATCTATCTTATCCATCTATCCATCTATCCATCTATCCATCTATCCATCTATCCATCCATCCATCCATCCATCCAACCATCCAACCATCCATCCATCCATCCATCCATCGATCCATCGATCCATCGATCCATCGATCCATCGATCCATCCATCCATCCATCCATCCATCCATCCATCCATCCATCCATCCATCCATCCATCCATCCATCCATCCATCCATCCATCCATCCATCCATCCATCCATCCATCCATCCATCCATCCATCTATCTATCTATCTATCTATCTATCTATCTATCTATCTATCTATCTATCTATCTATCTATCTATCTATCTATCTATCTATCTAATTTATTTATCAATTTATTTATTTATTTATTTATTTATTCAGATTTATATTTTATGCTACTCTAAGGATAGGGTACCTATTTTTTAACAAATCAATAACATATCGTGCCAGCAACGTGTAGGCTATCAAACAGACAGCGAAAAGTTTGTAGCTTCTGAGTATCACAAAATTGTTATTTAATTTAAATTTTAGACACACACAGTTTTTATATGGCGACGGAGGCGTTAAAAGTTTGCAGAATGGTAAGTGAAGCGACATTATCCCAAGAAACCCCTGTCGTCATCATCTTTGTCTATCACAAATTTCATATAGATGCAATGACATTTGTGAAATAAACAAAGGATATACGATTTTTTTTTCTCCAAGTTGTGAGGTTTCGATTTTGCCTAGGTTTATCACCCCTGTTATGCTACTCTATGGCCACATTATATAGGATCAACTTATGACGATGAAGACTGTATATGCATATTCATTTTACATGTCTTTAAATATAATGTTTTCTTTCAATTTTATTCTCTTCTGTAGTGATATAATGTACATTATACTATATCTATGAGTATGTAAAATGTATATTACCTTCAATAATGAAACACTGCCTTTATAAACTAGTTATTTTTAACATTTAATCTATTCTGGGTGTGGCGTATTTCTGCATTTCCTTTGGGAAAGATGTCATAAACAGTATATTTTAATATGCTATATTATTACAGTTCGTCATATCAACTTATCCACTCTAGCACATTTGACACATAGTGTACAAAATATCAATCGTGCTTTTCTGGCGGTCATGTCTTCTTTAATGTTGCATAATGTATAAATATAAATGTTTAAATGTAAACGATTCTGAATACAAAAATTCGTCTCCACCTTTACAGCATACATTTTTGTACAAATCAAGATTTCAGGTATAACTCCCTGTAAAGTTGATTTGAATAATTTCGAGGGAAAAATTGTTCCGGATCAGGGTATCGAACCCGGGTTTAACGTACCAACGCTCTACCACTGAGCTACCCGGGAACTCTAACCGACACCGATCCAATTTTTCCCTCTATATCCACAGACCTCAAAGTGGGCTCACAACCGTCAAGCAACCAACTTCGAGTGCACACTAACTCCGTGTGACTTAAATTGTGGTTTTCTGTTAACGAACAGTGGCGTGTATTATGCAAATCAAGATTTCAGATATAACTCCCTGTAAAGTTGATTTGAATAATTTCGAGGAAAAAATTGTTCCGGAGCCGGGTATCGAACCCGGGACATTTGGTTTAACGTACCAACGCACTACCACTGAGCTACCCGGGAACTCTAACCGACACCGATTCAATTTTTCCCTCTATATCCACAGACCTC
This sequence comes from Periplaneta americana, assembly GCA_025594305.2. Classification (NCBI taxonomy): domain Eukaryota; kingdom Metazoa; phylum Arthropoda; class Insecta; order Blattodea; family Blattidae; genus Periplaneta; species Periplaneta americana. Next base: position 47,247,054 of record JAJSOF020000038.1, read on the forward strand.
AAAGTGGGCTGACAACCGTCAAGCAACCAACTTCGAGTGCACACTAACTCCGTGTGACTTAAATTGTGGTTTTCTGTTAACGAACAGTGACGTGTATTATGCAAATCAAGATTTCAGGTATAACTCCCTGTAAAGTTGATTTGAATAATTTCGAGGGAAAAATTGTTCCGGATCCGGGTATCGAACCCGGGTTTAACGTACCAACGCTCTACCACTGAGCTACCCGGGAACTCTAACCGACACCGATCCAATTTTTCCCTCTATATCCACAGACCTCAAAGTGGGCTGACATTTTTGTAATTATTATTGTTAATCACCCTTCACCCTTATCTTATTTTCTTCGTCCCTGTTTTTATTTAAATCAATAAGGTTCTGATATAAAATGTTCACATTTTCCTTACACAGATAACTGCTCTTGGTATCTTATAATCTAAATCTTAGTTATTGCTAATATTTATACCCGTGACAGGAGTTGCTTTAAAATAATACACATGAGTCATTCAATAATTAGTGGCAACAATGTTTATATGAGGCGCTATCAGCGGTAAATGATGGAAGCTGATAACAATGAGAAAGAAGAGCATCTGATGTGTGTTATCTGTGAGTTTGAAGACAATAATCTCATTTAGAAGATATTTGTAGTGAGTTTAATTTGTAGACTCTTATCTATAGTTCTCTAAAATGTTTAGCAAATACGAACAAAGATGCTTAATTAAAATTCAGATTGCAAGAATGCTCGACAATGCCATACAGCATTACTGGAAGCTTGTGGTAGAGAGACTTCACCATATCGTAATGTCGCAAGGTGGGCATATGCATTTCGCAGCGGGAGGGAAGATGTTCATCAAAATCGTGGAGCTGGCAGAACGCAATCTGCAAAGTGATGATGTACATGTGAAAGCTGTAAGAGCACTGCTGGAAGAACACCGTTGTTGGACTTGTATTTAACTAGCAAGGGAAGTGGAATTGCTCCTGGTACGATTGTTCACATACTTAAGAAGAAGTTAAAGATATGGAAAATCTGCGCTCGGTGGGTTCCACACAATCTTAACCCAGATATGTCTACTGTCCTATTAAAAGGAGAGTTGTCAATGTTTCAAATTACCCTCTCTACAGTTAACGCATTTGCTTTTTCACAGGTGACCTGTTACTGGTCTTAATTAGAGGTTTGCTAGGTGTGGTAAGACTGGTAATTAGAGTTCTGGTCATCGTTGAGTTTGAGTTGTGGACATGAGAGTTGTTCGTTTATTTCAGCTATGGCATCCGAGACGCAAATCAGATAAGAATATTAAATATTTTTACAATTCGGTATCATTTTACAAATTGTTGTAGATCAAATGACTCCTAATAAACATAAATATAACGTGAAACTACAATGCGTTCGAAATATCTATTCATTGCGGCATAACAATGAGGAAAACTTGTGTGTCCTTTTAAAAGGACAGTAGGCATATCCCCATATATTTTGAAATTGTTTCGCTTTTTTCAATTTTAGTGGATTTTCCCTGCATGAAATGCTATCTACGTTTGAAAATTATGCTACTGGCGAAATTTCATCTCACATACAGACATATCACTATAATGCAGCCTACAAATGCCACACAGAGTTCGTGTGCACTCAAAATTGGGTTTCTGGCGTCTTGTCAGCCCACTGAGGTGTGTGGATATGAAGGGAAAAGTTGAGACAGTGTCGGGTGTAGTTGCTGTGAAGCTAGTCGGCAGAGCGTTGGTGCGCTAAGCCAAAGGTCCCGAGATCGATACCCGGCTACGGAACAATTTTTCTTTTGAAATTATTGAAGTCTGCTTCACAGAGAGGTATACCTGAAAACCAGATTTGCACAGCGAGATCTGTTTACAAGTGGAGGACTGGTGACGTTCTGGAGGGAGGTATTGAACGGACATAAGTTTCTATTGTTTTTCATTCATTATTTTTGGAAGAGGTCTTATTTTCTATCTAATTGTCATTGTCATAACACTGTAGATTTTAGAAAATGAACTGAAACCTGTCTTTCGACATTGCCACAGCAACTGCTTCATTATATGTAACGTCACTTCTCTCCCAATATAACCTCCTCCCCGAAACTTCAACACTCTTTTCGCCTATTACTTATTTTTACGTATCAATAGCAATACGGTAATATTCAATGACGAAAGCATTCTAGAGTTAAAACGAATTTAGCACAATGCATCATTCTTCAGAATAATATTAGTAGTAATAATAAAGAAACTATAATAAAATAACAACGTAATAATAATAATAATAATAATAATAATAATAATAATAATAATAATAATAATAATAATAACAATAATTGTAAATTACAACAATTACATTGTTTCCTTTCATGTAAGCATAGTATACAATTATTCCTCAAAATGTATGCTCATATGCCTACTGTCCTTTTAAAAGGACACCTGTTTCTAGCTCAACCAGTTACAACTAGAATGTTTCGACACCATACAAATATTTCAGTTATATACTGCATTAAATGAGATTTGAAAAATACACAAAAATTGCAAAAAATATTTCAGACATATCTGGGTTAAAGAGGAAAACATGTGGCAGAGAATAGAAACAGCGAGATTGCATTTAGAACGCTATGGACGTGAAGGCGAGCGTTTTCTTCGACGTATCATAACTTTAGATGAAACCTGGGTTCGATGTTAGCAACCAAAATTGAAAAGACAATCAAATGAGTGGTGATGCAACGGCCAAAAAAGTATCGGCAAGAACAGGATCCACTTAAAGTCATGTTCATTGTTGCTTATGATTTTGACGGTGTCCTTGCCAGTCATTCAGTTCCTGCGGGAAATCATGTGAATGGTGCATATTACAATTACTTTCTGGAACACCATTTAAGACCAGCTATGCACCGCAAACGTCAAAATCTCCTGAATTCTCATCCTATTGTGCTACATGATGGTGCTCGCTCTCACACAGCTGCTTCTATGGTTAATTTACTTCGCGATGGAACTGGGAAATTCTGGAGCATCCTCCATACTCCCCAGATATGAGCCCATATTATTTTGACCTTTTCCCGAAAATGAAATTACCACTTAGAGGAGTTTGCTTTAGAACCGGTCAGGCAATTATAGGAAGTGTAGAGCAGTCTGTTCGAAGATTAGTACAACAAGACGCTGTGGACGGCATCCGTCGTCTCACTGAAGTGTGGAGGCGTGTTATTTATGTTGAAGGAGATTACTTCTGAGCATGTGACAGTTCCAAAAATGTTTTCTTTGTTGTTAATTCAAATGTTGCCACTTATTATTGAATAACCCATGTATTATGTTTTGTAGATTATAAGAATAAGAGTTACGTAGAAAAACGCATAGAAGATTGATTTGAATTTGAAGATATGTTTATAATAATTGTTATGACTACAATAAATGAATATACGAGTATGTCTTAGTGAAAGCACAAAATTTTGTGACAATTGTTGATAACTCTTAACTGTTTTCGGATATATCTTTTTAATACATTTCCTTCCATCATTGATATTGATATTGCTTTCTGTTACATATAAAATGCGACACTTCTACCATTTTCAAAGAATTTGGCGCTCTAAGACAAAATTACTTGTTGTTCTGTGTGGTTTTATCGTAGGCGACAGGTTTCCCACCAGCATCCAGTCGGAAAATTCCACTGAAACTTTTAGTGCTTCTGGTGGCCAATGAAACAACGGCCTGGACAGTCTTACTACCGGAAACTCCTATGTTAGTTTCACTCGCTACGCGTATACAAAACCGCGTAACTATAAAACGTTAATAGCTACAAGGTTGGCATTACGTACAGTACATACAGATGATGGATAAATAACAAATATTTATGGAATATTCTCATATGTTTATATTTATTTATTTTATTTATTTATTTATTTAATCTGGCAGGATTAAGGCCCTAAGGCCTTCTCTTCCATCCCACCAGATAGCACATATAAATACAAAAAATAAATACAGACGCTGGTGAAAATAATACAAATTAAATTAAAGCCCTATAGAGGGTCAACAGGGTCAAAAGAACACTATAGAGCTCTCATCGAGCTAACACAAGAAAAAAAAAGAAGGAAAAACAGAGATAGCAATGATGATAGTGATAACTGATAACTGATGATGATAATAATAATAATAATAATAATAATAATAATAATAATAATAATAATAAATACATTACATATTAATTGTCAATTTTACAACAGCATAGTTACAATATTTACTATATGTCATGGGTTAAGCCGAAGTTGCGCAGCCTGACAGGTGTTCAACAAACAATTCCATGAACTAGAATGTGATTTTTTAATTTAAATTTGAATTTTGATATTGTCCGACAGTCTCTGACATGGTCAGGGAAAGAGTTCCAGAGGCGTGGAATAGATATGCTGAAAGATAATGAGTAGAATAGGCCTATATAACAGTTCATAATATTGTTTTCTGTGGCCCATAAACTGGTTCTCTATTTGGCTTTTTAATAGTACATATGTTTTAATGCATTATTATTACTTACTTACTTACTTACAAATGGCTTTTAAGGAACCCGAAGGTTCATTGCGCCCTCACATAAGCCCGCCATCGGTCCCTATCCTGTGCAAGATTAATCCAGTCTCTATCATCATATCCCACCTCCCTCAAATCCATTTTAATTTTATCCTCCCATCTACGTCTCGGTCTCCCTAAAGGTCTTTTTCCCTCTGGTCTCCCAACTAACACTCGATATGCATTTCTGGATTCGCCCATACGTGCTACATGCCCTGCCCATCTCAAACGTCTGGATTTAATGTTCCTAATTATGTCAGGTGAAGAATACAATGCGTAATGCATTATTATTATTCTTATTATTATTATTATTATTATTATTATTATTATTATTATTATTATTATTATTATTATTATTATTATTGATCCATCTTGAATCTTGCGTACACTATTTTTAACACTTAAATATATATGATTGATTAAATGGCAAACTTACTAGTGTTAATTATATAACTATATAACCACATATAGCCACATAAGCTTATGTAATTAACACTAGTAAGTTTGCCATTTAATCAATCATTTGGATAATTGAATTTTATTCATAACTTATTTCATTCCGTTCATTGGACACACACAAATTTTGCAGCAAATTGTATAATTATTTATCCTAATTCTTGTATGGATGTTACACGCAATCAGGAATTTCCTCAAATTTCCGTTCACTTTACTTAATTGGTTATTTAACAGGGTTGCCAACTATGCGGCTACTCGGCGTCGGTGAATTCGTGATAATAAAATGGTATTTTCGTGTCACGAGTCCGAAGATTCGTCACGTGATTACTTGGCATTCGCTTTACAGATGGGAAAAACCTCGGATAGTACCTATTCAGGTAATAGCCAAAGCGGAATTCAAACCTAGGTCCTACGTCCTAGTGCAGCCTGGAAGCACGAGTCACTACCTTCTAAATCTCTAGACCGTGTTGGTAGAACGTTCTTTTCCGAAGTGCTATCGTAGTATTAAAATATTAATGTGCCAATAGAAGTAGGTAATAAAAACTGATGGTGAGAAAGTGTTAATTTATTTTGTGCGGGATCGTGCGTATTTTCTTGGTTTCCGCACAAAACCAATCCGCGGAAAATCTAAAATTCCACATTCAGTATTCCCAACCTAACACACATAACAATTTCCCTCTTCTTACCGCTTAAGTGACATATTGATTTTACTGCTTTAGGCTTTGAACATATTATTTTTAGAAACGTTCAATATAGTAATAATTATAAATTGGAAACTTACCACTGCAATTTCAACTAAATTGCACTGTTAATTATTGTTTTTAAATATCTGCAAAAATTAAGTAAACACTACAACTCCACTAAAGTTACTGAATTCGTGATGCTGGTAACATTAAGGAAGCCCTGAAAAAATCAAGATTCCAGACTCATCATAGACTGGGGGAAAAAAAGACAGACGTATATCACGGCCTGCTGGAGTATAGTAAACACAGAAAACATTTTAAAGCAACAATGTTGAAGATAGATGTTTATGTTTTGCAAATTTGCCGTCATTGAACAGAAACCAAGATGGAGATTTCATTGCAACTAATTAGAAATTCGTCTTTCAGGTATGTAATAAACAATCTTCGCACAAAGTAATGTACGATACACGAGCGGTATGTTTGTTTTCATGTTCTCGGAAATTAAAAAAGCTCAACTACGTTTCGCTTTTTCAATCTTTTCCTCGAACATGAAAACTTCAAAATACCGCTCTTGTAACGCATATTACTATTGTGCGAGATCGTGCGTATTTGCTTGGTTTCCGCAGAAAACCAATCCGCGGAAAGTCTAAAATTCCACATTCAGTATTCCCAACCTAACACACACAACAATTTCTCTCTTCTTACCGCTTAAGTGACATATTGATCTTACTGCTTTAGGCTTTGAACATATTATTTTTAGAAACGTTCAATATAGTAATAATTATAAATTGGAAACTTACCACTGCAATTTCACCTAAATTGCACTGTTAATGATTGTTTTTAAATATTTGCAAAAATTAAGTAAACTCTACAACTCCACTAAAGTTACTGCATTCGTGATGCAAGTAACATTAAGGAAGCCGTGAAAAAATCAACAAGATTTCAGACTCGTCATAGACTGGAGGAAAAAAAGACAGACGTATATCACGGCCTGTTGGAGTATAGTAAACACAGAAAACAATTTAAAGCAACAATGTTGAAGATAGATATTTTTGTTTTGCAAATTTTCCGTCATTGAACAGAAACCAAGATGGAGATTCCATTGCAACTAATTAGAAATTCCTCTTTCAGATATGTAATAAACGATCTTTGCACAAAATAATGCTCAACTACGTTTCGCTTTTTCAAACTTTTCCTCGAACACGAAAACTTCAACATACCGCTCTTGTAACGCATATTACTATTAGGCCTGTGATGACTGAATTTCGTAATCAGTGGCGTCAGTTTAATATTTTCACTTTTTACATGTAACGTTTGTATTACAGTCGTAAAAATCTGGATTTTTATATTTTCATTATGGTCGAGTTTTGTTTCATTTGAACGTTTATACAATGTTGTACAAAACAGTACCTCCAATTTTCAAGCTAATTTACTATAACGACTCTAATTCAGTAAAATTTAGTCGCATCATAAATTTTATTATCTCGCTCCAAGTAGTGTTCGTGATTGTGTCAACTTTTCCACGAGTTAATAATCCAGTAGGCGGTTATGTGACAATTGTAATTTGTGTCACAATTTTGTTGCTTTTCTATCGTTGAAACAAACGTCACAGCACAAAACAATAAGCTAAGTATCTACTTCTACTATAAAAATTAATCGAAGAGAAAAATAAGATTAAAACGTGTCTTATAAATAGGGAGCGGATTTTTATGTGCTAAAAAATTTAAATATATTTATTGTTTATGTGCTAAAAAGTACGAAAATATTTGCTAAAAATAGAAAAAATATATATATTTTTTTTTTAAATCTGACAAAAATACCTTACTTAGCATCAGTTGCTAGTAGTTGTTCGAGAATTGCAGTAAACAACAAAGGTCATTTCCAAATTCTCCATCACAAATGCATGCCGATTATCTCTGAACAACGACTTATACTGTGAAAACGATCTTTCCACATCACAGGACGTCGCGTCGGACGTGCATATTTAAAGAGAGGAATGTCACAAACACAAACACCATCAATTTCACCTACAGACACACCCTCCAATACTTCAGAAACTTTACACATTTTTTATATCCACTGTTTTGCCGTGAATGCACATGTGAAGCAGCGGCAATGTGCTTGTTTCCAGACAAATGTCGGGTTACCTGAGAGCTCTGATCTGCACTTGCTGATTTACCACACGGTTGGCAAAATAACACTTTTCCGTCGGTAGTAAAAATGTTTTTAAATTCACCTACATATTGCTCAAGACGCAATCTTAAGAGGCTAATATACACATGTCTTAACGTAAATAATGTTTCCAGCTACCGACTGACAATGTCAGAGAAAAGCTTACTATAGCGACGCCACCACAACTTTACTACGCAGCTTATGCTTATGGCCCGATAACGGGGAATCACAAGATATTGTAGGCATGAGCGAGAGGCGAGAGATTTGTTTAAATTAAATAATGTTTATACCCGAGCTCTTATCCGTTGTGTTTCACGAACAAAGCGCAGAATGAAATCATCTTCAGCAACAATAAACATTCCTAATTATGTGTTGCAAGATCTCTCTTTCTTGTCCATGTTAATTTATTCTCATATAATAACACTGATATGCTGCCTGGGAGTTCTCAGAACTTGTGGCGATACTATTACAAAAATGGATCACGGATACACCACACAGCGCTTAGAAACACGAAGCAACCAAGAATTCTTAAAAAGATAACGTACTTCTGAGTAATATAATTGATTTAGTTTTAAAATATTTAAAAGTTCTTGTAAAAAAAATTATTTAAGTAAAAAACCTCCAAGATTTATGTGTTTATAATAGATTTCCTGAAAATATGTATTTACATAATTTTTTGTAAAAATATGTGTTTATATGTGAAATAAAATTCGGGTTTTAAACTTGAAACTTGACATTCGAAATTTTTAACTTTGTTAATTGTGTTTTATCACATGCAAGAAAAATGTTTAATTACATAAGAATCCGCTCCTTACTTATAAAGTTACGAAAGAGTTATTCCATTTGGCTGTTTTATGCAAGAGAAAAAATTCGAAATAGTTGTTGCAGAATAGATTTAGGCATGATTTACAACAAGATTTATTTTTTCTCTTGTCATCTTACAGCTGTAACTACCACAAATTTCGTACGATATTTTGTGGACTTTATTACAGTTTGTTTTCTTTCTGCGTGTCTTCTCTCTCTCTCTCTTTCTGAACGTAACAAGAAAAATGAGGATAAAATAGATCTGTTCTGTCTAATCTTGACGAAAGACGTATGGCAGAACATTGGAAGAACGACTATAAATAAATTAGATGTTTATGAAGTAGTACATGGTTTCTTTATACAGGGACATCATTTTATTTTTACTTGAATTTTTATTGTACCTGAGTTTTTTAATGTACTTCACTCTTACTCCTTCTACTAGCAAACTTCCACACACAACCAAAGCCGCAAATGCTGTTAAAGTTGTCTTGAGGTCATAGTAATCAGTACAGAGTGAGTGAGTATAGTGTGTTCCAGAAATATGATTACATTTTTCAGTGAAGAAAGAGCATTCATTCAATATTGAATCATATTTTCGCACAGGTACTGTGCGTCCGTTTAGTTACGTCGCATCTCGGTTTCCCCCACCCGTTTCTGCTGACTCCTCTGTAAAGGCTAGTGGCTGAGCTGTCTTAATTCTTTTCTAAAAACATTTGCTGTTAGGAATTGGACTTCTACGTAATATTATACAAATATAAAAAGGGCCTCGTTAAGTAAGTAATTGTCACGTGATTTCCCCCCTTCCTAAGACCCTCCTACATAACCACATGGACGAACAGTAGATAGCATCTCTGAGTAAATTAATCTATGCGGATCGGGCAGAAGTGAAGATTGATTTGTCAGTAAGTAACGTACACTGTTATAGAGTAGGTACAGAATTATTTCAACAGGCGCAGGATTATGGCTCCCCCATGTCGCCTGATTTGAGTGCTTTGCATTATTTCTTTGGGGTTATTGTGAAACAGTTGTGTTTACTAAACATCCTACAAGAATTAAATAATTACATTCAAGAAACCACACGTTCAATTTCAGAAGATATGCTTGAAAACATTTTTGATAATATGCACAAAAGAACTGAAGCCTGTATCGAAATGAACGACCACCATTTTCAATAATTTGTTTAAATATCCATATTTTGATTTTATTTTTTAAATTTAAATGCACTGTAAATATTGTATGCTAATGTGCTGTAGGCAGTGAACTATACATTGCATAATAAATACGTCCGATTGGATAGTTCAGTTAGTGAGTAAAAACACTTACTGTTAAAACTATACTGTATTTTGATTAAATAAAGACCTGGCGAAAATGATCAAACTCAAAATCGTAACATTTCCTAGTTTACGTAAATGTATGCACTACATTTCTTCCCTCCTATACCTAGTAAAGTTATTTTTATTGTATTTTACACTAGTGTCGTCAAACTTCGGTCGTGGAAGGGGATAGCAAACAGTGTTTCCGGTTTTTAATCGTTAATCCAAAGGTATAGGCAGGTTAATATTGGAAATGTTAGTAAAAACAAAATGATGTTTCTGTACTTACCTGTAATTATCAGAGAATGGTACAGATTGATCGGGAGCTCGACACAGCTGTGTCCTTGCCTATTTATAAATGCTCACGTCTGAAAAGTACAGATTCTTAGTGCCTGGTTTGGAAGAACTCACTGTTGAGAACGGACACTCACCACATCTGAGACACAGACTGTCACACAACACTAGAAAAATATCGATTATTTATTCTCACCAAATATATAAAGTAATAAACACGTGTTAAGTTTATTTAAAATCGTGGCTTATAGATTTTATTCTTTAAAATAACAAGAAAACAACACATCGCGTCTTTTCTATTTAAGGAATTATGTTTGTACCCCGCGTAAAGACGGTCACTGCACTCTCTTGTACCACTTGATTGAACATGGACACATGTTGCCGGTTAGAAGAGGTGTCTACATTCACATTCTGCCCGTGTGCTAGAAAGCGTCGTGTTTTAGTGGACGCATTCTCCGCTGTGGGGGGCTTTGCTTCGCGACGCTTGTGTACTATACGGAAGGCTTGTCTAGACCGGGATGGAGGACTAACCCGGGGAAGGGGTTGGCCGGCGCTTTGGCCCCAAGCCATTCGTCTACTCCCGTGTATATATACATATCCCTCTCCGGGCTATTTCTGTCCACGAATCCCGCAGCCACCCGTAGTGTGTCCTGTAAGTTTTGACACCCGTACAAGCGTAAGGAAATGGTAATTACATGTAGGAAAGCACTTACTCAAATAGGAAATAAGAGCTTTCTTGCTTCCTCTCGTAAACTGGAGGTTAGCGAACTGTTTCGAGTGATTTCCTGTATGGATTCTGGATGAACGCTCCACAGCAGCTTATAATAGTACATTATGCAACGAGCCTATAATGGTAGTAATTAAGACGCGAGTATGTTTATGAAACGAGCGCAAGCGAGTTTCATAATTTTCATACGAGCATCTTAATTACCATTATAATCAAGTTTCATACGACTTTTTATGCTCGACCAAATTTCTAACTTGAAATTATTAATAAGTATTCATGTTATTCTTATCTGACTGAGGAGCGGAACTGACCTTGTGCAATACCTCGTAAATTTTGAGATGTGCGCAGACGCGAAAGTATTGATTTTTTCCGAGAAACAAATGTCGACATTGACTTTGATATAATCTACAGAGTAAAATAAACATTAATCTTGATATAACCTTGAAATTGAATTAGACATTGAAAACCGAGATGACAAATTGAATTTATTTGAATATTATTTATTATAGTAACAGAACTAATTGTCTTTCGATTGCACATCCGAGAATAATCGATACTTGCGCTTTCATATTGCTACAATGGTATTTTCTGATTGGTGGAACATCTGAACTTTAATGAATAGGTGTACTTTAATGAGGTGCATTGAAGGGCTACTACCAGGTGTATAATTACTACATTTCGGCATGGTCGAGCATAAAAAAATGAATGGTCACCTAAACGCCAGCAATCTGCATAAATTAGGAAAATTTCTTTTTAGAGTTAAAATTAGATGGGAAGAGAAAGTCAAAGCTCTAACGGAGATGGAATTATAAATGTTGAGTAGTCACACGATAAGAAAATACGAAGAGTAGTCAATGAAGTTAACAGAATAATTCTTAAGAGATTGAGCATAAAATGAAAAAGCTAAGGTAGGAGTTTTAAATACAAGAGTTATACTTATTACTAGTTGATTATTATTATTATTATTACTTACTTACTTACTTACTTACTTACTTACTTACTTACTGGCTTTTAAGGAATCCGGAGGTTCATTGCCGCCCTCACATAAGCCCGCCATTGATCCCTATCCTGAGCAAGATTAATCCAGTCTCTACCATCATAACCCACCTCCCTCAAACCCATTTTAATATTATCCTCCCATCTACGTCTCGGCCTCCCCAAAGGTCTTTTCCCCTCTGGCCTCCCAGCTAACACTCTATATGCATTTCTGGATTCTCCCATACGTGCTACATGTCCTGCCCATCTCAAACGTCAGGATTTAATGTTCCTAATTATGTCAGGTGAAGGATGCAATGCGTGCAGCTCTGCCTTGTGTAACTTTCTCCATTCTCCTGTAACTTCATCCCTCTTAGCCCCAAATATTTTCCTGAGAACCTTATTCTCAAAAACCCTCAATCTCTGTTCCTCTCTCAAAGTAAGAGTCCAAGTTTCACAGCCATACAGAACAACTGGTAATAACTGTTTTATAAATTCTAACTTTCAGATTTTTTGACAGCAGACTAGATGCAAAAGCTTCTCAACCCAATAATAACAGGCATTTCCCATATTTATTCTGTGTTTAATTTCCTCTCGAGTGTCATTTATATTTGTTACTGTTGCTCCAAAATATTTGAATTTTTCCACCCCTTCGAAGGATAAATCTCCAATTTTTATATTTCTATTTCGTACAATATTCTGGTCACGAGACATAATCATATACTTTGTATTTTCGGGATTTACTTCCAACCCTATCTCTTTACTTGCTTCAAGTAGAATTTCCGCGTTTCCCCTAATCGTTTGTGGATTTTTCTCCTAACATGTTCACGTCATACGCATAGACAAGAAGCTGATGTAACCCGTTCAATTCCAAACCCTCTCTGTTATCCTGAACTTTCCTAATGGCATATTCTAGAGCGAAGTTAAAAAGTAAAGGTGATAGTGCATCTCCCTGCTTTAGGCCACAGTGAATTGGAAAAGCATCAGATAGAAACTGGGCTACACGGACTCTGCTATAAGTTTCACTAACACACATTTTAATTAATCGAACTAGTTTCTTGGAAATACCAAATTCAATAAGAATATTATATAAAACTTCTCTCTTAACCGAGTCATACGCCTTTTTGAAATCTATGAATAACTGATGTACTGTACCCTTATACTCCCATTTTTTCTCCAATATCTGTCGAATACAAAAAATCTGATCAATAGTCGATCTATTACGCATGAAACCACACTGATGATCCCCAATAACTTAATCTACATATGGAGTTAATCTTCTCAAAAGGATATTCGATAAAATTTTGTTATTATTATTATTATTATTATTATTATTATTATTACTATTATTGTAAACAGAGGATACTTATAGGTTCATTATGTATTAGTTTTTGTAATATTTGTATTGAGAGTGATGGCGGATTAAGAACTGGAATACATCTAATCCGCCATGACGTGAACAAAGATTGATGAAATGAATGAATGAATGAATGAATGAATGAATGAATGAATGAATGAATGAATGAATGAATGAATGAATGAATGAATGAATGAATGAATGAATGAATGAATATGGATTCTGGATGAAATATTGTAACATACATACAAAATAGAAAAGAAAGTGTATGGAATGTATGAAAAACTATTTTCACGTTTATTATGAAGACGTCGGAAAACTATTTATATTATAATTTTTCAAGTATAAGAAGTAAAACTGTACACCGCTATGGAGTAGCACGTCTGACTGCGAAACTAGCGGACCCAGTTGCAAAGCCTGGTTGGGACAAGTTACCTGGTTGGGATTTTTTCCAGGTTTTCCCTCAACCCTGAAAATCATGAAAATTTTTCAAAATATTTTTGTTGGCAATTTTACTTCTTCAGAATGTATACTTTCGCACGCCAGATGGATTTAGTTCAATTATGATTACAAATATGTTTAATATTTTTTGAACTCTAGTCTGTAAAGACGTGCATTTAAAGAGCTTTCATCAAAGAATTCTTTTTTACAAATTTATTACAAATGTAGTGACTTTTTTTAAGTTGGCTCCCTGAAGTTACAAGATGAATGTAGTGGAGGAGAATTTTAATAGATATGTGTTACCTAAATAATCATTTTACTTTCAAATCCATTTTTCCGTAAGTTTATTTTTTTAATTCCACACCAAATTTTTATGCGAAATATTAATAAACAATTTTACTGCAAGTATTTATAAGGTAGCTGCATGTTCCTATGCATTTATTTTGTAAGAAATGCTGTTAGTTTATTTTATTAAAATTTTTTATCATGAGTTATAGAAAAAATAACATTTTCAAATTTTCCAAAAAAAGTTCTTAAAGTGAATACATGAGTTATTTCATAAAATGATTGCATATAAATGTTTCTCTATGTCTTATGAATGTAACCAAAACAAAGAACGTTTAAACATTGAGAACTTTTACTAAAAACTTGGATTTGAAAATATTTCTAAGAAAATAAATACAATAAATATAAAATTAAAAGTCAAAAACATTTGGGAGTTAAAAATTTGATTTCTGTTAGTCCTTTATATAATAGTAAACATCCTCTCAAAATTTGGTTGGAAAAAAATGATTAGGAAAAAAAGTTGTCATTTTTAGTGGAGTGTCTCCTTAAGAGCAAATGCTGGGTAACTTTCGGCACTGGACTCATCTCGCTGGCATTATCACTTTCACCTCACTCAAACGCTATATAACCATAGCAGTTGATAAAATGTCGTAAAATGACCAACTAAAAATAAATTTAAAAAGAGGTAAAAAGAAATACTATTGTGATGATACAAAATATCGATAAAATTTCCATGGAAATACATATTTTCACTCTCCCTGGTATAAAAAAATGATTTTATCTTATCTTAATGTCGGTATTTCTGTCTGCCTGTATACAATTATTTGTTTTTTTTTTTAATTTCGGTTGGATTTTGTTTATATTCAGTATCTACTAATCAATTTATCCGGGAATAATGGATATGAAATATGATGAATAATAAATGGGTCTTTATTTTATATCAAATACACGAAATAGCGATCTCTTTTAAGAATCATCCGGAGACTATAATGTGACAAACGAAGTGATACAATTCGTATGAAAGCAAAACTCGACAGTGGAACCTTTGTTCCGAAGAGTTTGACGTAAATACATCCTCTATTAATAGTTATTTATGCAACAAGTGGATAATCTTGATGATTATGAATGAGTGAATGTTTGTCGCTCTCACTATTGTTCGTGCGACAATTTTCACGAGTATCATAATAAGATTATCCACGAGTTGGATACAATACTTTACGGCATCTTAGCATTATAAATTGTAGGAAATAAATTATGAAATAATTCGGCATCCATAGCTGACACAGTCTTCATATGTTCGTATCGATTAGTTGCACCTGGCATTAGCATTGAATAAAGAGTAATGGATGATCTTGCAGGTATTACGAGCTCTAGTTATACCTTAGGTATCAAATTTTATGTTAAAAATGTTCCTTTATTTTGTTAATATAGTATCTCTGAACCACAGAACTGTTTTATGATATTACAAAAGTGATACAAAATTGTTGAAGATTGGAAATAAATGATAAGATTTAGGCTATTGTATTATAGTTCAGAGACAAAAAGTACATATATAGGCCTAAATAAATTCTATGTTACCTTCTGTCCTGCATTTCATTTCTTGTTACGGCCCATTACGGTTCTTAGCCCCTCTTTTATTCGTAGTCTATTTGTGGCAACGATTTCAACTTTCATAATATTTCAGTATTAAAATATTACTGTTTTGTTTACCTTTATGATTATTTTGAATCTCAAATTGATCAAAAATGAATAATTTTTTATTCCATAGATATAAATCCTTGTAAGAATGATTGCATAACAAACAACTGTGTTGCCTTGCAAAGATTTCAGGCTATCGATTCGTAGGAAAACAGGCGCCACACATTCTTCGCGCAATTTGTTGTTAACTTTCAGTAGATTTGAGCGTGCATGTCACGTTCTTTGTGCCATCAGGTCAAGGTCATGTCTATTTCTATATCCAGACATTCTACAGGTTGTCACGCTGGCAGAACAAAACAGAATGATGACTGCTTTCCGTGTCTGTTTCCTTTGAAACATTTGATTGCGTTAATCGATACGATACTCATGAGCTAGAATCAAGTTCGTAACTGTATGAATATTGATTCAAGTTTTTTTCTTGATTTTCTAAATGACTCTGTATGTAACCGATTGTTTGACGATATCTATACTAATAATAAATCTGTAGCCGAAATTTTTCTGGTAATTTTCGATATTCCAAAAATAATTGGTCCTATCATATATAATTAACCACCCTGAAACCGAAAATCGCTATTTTGAAATTTTTGTTTGTATGTCTGTCTGTCTGTCTGTCTGTATGTTTGTTACCTTTTCACGCAATAATGGCTGAACCGATTTCGATGAAAATTGGAATATAAATTAAGTTCGTTGTAACTTAGATTATAGGCAATATGGCATTCAAAATACATTATTTAAAAGGGGGGTTATAAGGGGGCCTGAATTAAATAAATCGAAATATCTCGCTTATTATTGATTTTTGTGAAATAAGTTACATAACAAACGTTTCTTTAAAAATGATTTCTGATAAGTTTTATTCTCTGAAAAATTTTTATAGGACTGATATTTAATGAGATAAATGAGTTTTAAAATTAAAATAACTGCCATCTAAGGCGGTGTATTGAAATAAAAAACAAATGACTTCGTCTATAAGGGGCCTTGGACACAACAATCGAAAGCTATGAAACATAGCCTACAGACAATGTTTCTGTGTTTGTATGAAGTAATATCGGAAGCTAAATTAACCGATTTGTATAATTAATTATTATTTCATCATTGGAAAGTGTAGTTTCTCTGGATGGACATAATGCTATAATGTTATTATAGTAACTTGTGAGTGAATTGAGGACAAGTAAGATTAAAATAGCTTCTTATGCACAGAAAACTTTATAGGTTATTCTGTATATTCATTTCCTGTATTTCTTATAATAATGTTTATGAACATATTCATTTTTATCTCAGAGAATTAACGAACAACGAGAGTGTATTGATTTAGTATGCAGTAATAGTACGTTAGCTTAGCAGTCCATTATTTTATAATTCAAATTTTAACTAAATCAATTGAATCGTGTTAAATACATAAAATACATATGCAATAAATGCAATGCAAAAAAATTGGGTAATGAGCCAAGCAGATTATGTTGCCCTGTTGCAAAGTTGTTCCTCCTAAGATTCAAGAGCTCCCACAACAAATTAAAAACTTTCTGATTCGAGTACATCCGTTATCAACACACTTTTTCATAATATAATATAATATAATATAATATAATATAATATAATATAATATAATATAATATAAACATAATAAATCTGTACCCAAAATGTTTCTGTTAATTTTCGCTTTTCCAAAAATAATTGGTAATAACAATTAAGAAACATGTTAAAGGAATTTTCATTGCACCAAATGAGTGGTCTCTGGATCCAAATGATCGCATTTTAATATTTTAAATACAATTTAAATTAAGTAACATATTAAACGATTTATCCTTCTATCAAACACGAATGTTCCCTGGATCAAATGTCCTATTTTAATTATGTAATTACTTTACATTTATTTCTAATGGGTGCAGCGGAGCGCACGGGTACGGCTAGTTTATAATAAAATTGTAAAGAGTATACATTGTCTGTAAAAGATGCTGTTAATGAATTTATATTTTATACGTCTCATCTTCAACGTGGCTACAATATTTTGTCAGTGCGCTTGTAGTATTTAACTTACCATAACTAGAATCCCAGATCACTGTGATCGGGGCTAAAAGCGATTGAGTCTTGACTAGTGATGTAAATAACTGTTTTAATCCGTTTAAATCCATATACCTACATCGGTTTTTATGGGTTTAAAACCCTGTTTACTAGGATTAATTGGATTTATTGAATGCAAACCGAACATCATATATGCCATCCATTTTGCATATACGTCCGGGAGTTTTACTTGTGTGTACAGATGCCTCAAACTAGGAAGCTGCCTGGAGAGGGGAAGTAGTAGAGCTAACGGAGGGGCCCACCTAGGCTCCGATACCCAGGTATAGTCATATTATCTGAAAAGTTGACCGCTTGACAATGTATTCAAGATATTCAAGATGTACCCTCCCTATGCAGCCTTTCAACTGTTATTAGAACTGAGCTGTACAGTTCTAGTCCACAGTGCACAGCAGTAGGCGGACAGTGGTAGGGGATAAGTGCTCTATGCGCCTGCGCGAACGAGACAGCTTGCTAGTTTGAGGCATCTGTACTAGATTTTAGGGTCGTTGGTGTATGCTGATGGTCGTTAGGTGTCTTTTTTGTACACAAATACATAATACAGTGATACTGTACTGCAGCGATGCGATGCTTACTAATAATTTCGAGCGCGAGCTTTTTTAAGCTCTCCCCATAAGCGCGGAGCTTTTCTGCCTGAGACCCAAGGGTGTACATCAATTACAACGTTGGAGACCATGACAGATCGCAAGCGAGATTACAATACAGACATTAATGATAAGTAGGAGGCCTAGTTTTTATATATAATGAACATGGCGGTGATGTAGTTATGTGTGCTGGTGCAGTAATTCATGTTATAAAGCTTCAAACCAGAAATAAGTAAAATAAAATAAATCACTAAAAACAACTATAAAACGAATTAGCAAAAAAATTCCCGCAGTAACTAAAGTCAGTGTTTAATAAGTAAAAAAATGTATACTATATTATTTGTAAAAAGATGTCAAACGTCAGTACGAAACACAACACAACACGGATATAGACATTATTCTGGAGAAATTTATTTCAGACAAGAAATAATGCTGAAAAATTAAGAAAATCTACGTTTTTTGCTTTTATAATCGTAATTATAGTTGAGATTGTTTAAAATGGTAGAACCATATAAAACATATAAGGCGAAAATGCGTGAGTTGAATTTTTTTTTTTGCTTTTTTTTTAATGTCATTTATCGACTTTAAAATTTTAAGCAGTTTACCGAATAAAAAGCTCCTTGCACAACAGTCATTCTCATATTGGTTTGAAACTTCTCACAGATGTTAATTAAATGTTGATAAATAAAATTTAATTAGCATTTGCATAAAATATCAATATTAAGTTTCTTCGGGGAATATTCATATTACACTTAGATTAAATATGCTGTAATGGTAAATTCATACAGTTTAAAAATTTATTATGCCTCTCTATTTAGACTGAGCTCAAAAATCTAATTAATTTTGATTCCCATGACTATTTTCAAGATTTTGACCAAATATTAACTAAACATTTTGAAAACTTTGACGCAAGGAGCCTTTTTAGTAATGTCAATATAAAATATATTTTAAAAAATATATAATTTCAAAATCATTAGACATAATGGCACCAAATTGTGTACAGATTATAGTATTGTAGATCTTTTTGTATCGTTTAAATTTCACAAATTTTGGCTCAAAGTTTTAAAAATCTTACATATCCCCTTAAATGATTGAACCCAAAAATTACGATGGCTCTTCAATAGCATAATTGAATGAATTTGTTTTTTTCGTGTTACGTGCATCTTACAAATCACTTTAAGAAACCTCATTACATAATCACGACTG
Organism: Periplaneta americana; assembly: GCA_025594305.2. Taxonomy (NCBI): domain Eukaryota; kingdom Metazoa; phylum Arthropoda; class Insecta; order Blattodea; family Blattidae; genus Periplaneta; species Periplaneta americana. The sequence goes on from JAJSOF020000038.1 coordinate 47,266,655, forward strand.
GACAGTAAGGACTACATTTTCACAATCACGCAATCAATGTACTCTACTTCAATCAATATTGTCATTATTTTTTAAACAAAAGCTCAAAAGTAATTAGGGTCACACATGTCGAGCAGGTAAACCCTATTAGTTTCTCCTAACCAATAAAATAAAATATTTACATAATAAATAATTGCTTTTTAACACGAAAATGGTTTACAAACAATTAACTTTTCCTATTTTTTTTTTTTTGTTCTTAAAACCCCTTTCCTTTGCGATTTGTTTATATATGTACATGTATATTAAATAACTGAGTAATTAGCCTTGTTACTAGGGCCTGGATTTTTCGAAAATGCATATGCGCATATGCAAATGCAAGTTTTAGGGTTAGTGCATGTTTCGGCATTTATTTAGTTTATGTATGATCAATTATCTGACATTTCTGAACGAACTGTAGGTTTAAACATTGGTAATTTCGTGGCAGTGGTTATTTCGTGATACTTTTTCTTTGCTCTTTTGTGAACTAACCAATGGTGTTACGAGATCCAAATTTCCTCCAAGGGATTGCATATGTTGTCCAGTTTCCAGAAACATATAGCTGAGCTTTGTGTGACTATTGTAGTTGCTTCATTGAGCTTTTATGTTTGGAGAGAGCAAGTTTGCGTCGACTTCTCAGGCATACAAATTTTTGTGGATGTTTGTAATTACATTACAGGCTTATTACTAAAGGTAAGCATATGATATTTGGTACAAAGATTTATTGTATCTTCATGAAATTTTAGGAAATGTTTTTGGAATTTTAGATACATCTGTAGTCGCCATATAGGCTTAGCTTTACTGATAGAAATCTTAGCTGTTTGAGGCGAAATTTTGTTGAGAATTAATTGTTACATTTTATACTATTTTAAAAATTGTATTAGGCACAATAGCAATTTTAGAAATATGAAGACAAGATGTGATAACAAAAAAAAAACAAAAAAAAACGAAGATGCAATGGGTTCAGTGTAGCTTCTGTTTGATTTGTTATCATGCTAAGTGTCAATGATAAGTTCTAGATGACTTACTTGCAAGAATTGTAACAGAAGATGGAACATGGCTCCACCATTTTGAACCGGAGACAGAGGCAGACAATGGAGTGGCATCATGCAAATTCACTAAAGAAATAGAAATTCAAAAGTACACCTTCGGCAGGAAACGTTATGGCTACTGTGTTTTTCGATTCAGAAGGACTCTTGCTTGTGGACATCATGTCACACGGAACCACCATTAATTCTGACGGGTATGTTGCAGCTCTCAAGAAACTTCAAGTTCGACTGAGTCGTGTTCGACGACATCGGGAGAAGCAGGATGTTCTGCTATTGCACGACAACGCACAGCCATATGTCAGTCACAAGACCACAGACCAGATCAGAAAATTCGGATAGACAACTCTGAAACATCCGCCTTACAGTCCTGAACTGGCACCGTGCGATTACCATCTCTTTGGTAAACTGAAGCATCCCTTCGTGGAACGAGGTTAGAAGATCACTCCCTTATGCACGCTGCTAAAAAGAGTGGCTCAGACGTATTGGTCCAGACTTTTACCGTGCTGGTCTACAGGCCCTCGTTCCTAGGTTACGTAAGGCAGTTGAAAGGGACGGGGATTATGTGGAAAAGTAACATTTTGTTACTTAATGATGCATCTAAATTCTGTGAAAATAGCAAAGCTGTAGGATAAAAATATAATTTTTAAACAAACGTTATGCATTTCTTTTGGAGTTACCCTAGTAATATAGGCTATAGTAAAGTTCGTAATAAAAGTGTTCACCCTTCCAGGACAAAGAAGATCCCTTTTCAATTTCAATTTTTACTTTGATTTCATTCTTATTATGTTTAGATATTATTTCTATGTTTTCTTGCTATGAATATTAGACGGAATTAGCCTACTATGTTTGAAGTCTTGTAAGAATAAATGAGAATTTCATTTGATTTAATGAATTTTTCCACATTTCTTCTACCTCTCACGAAATTATCAATGCAATATCACGAAATTACCAAGGTTATCACGAAATAACCAACCTTTCAGCTTAAGTTGTAAAAGTGGGTTTTGGCCAAGAACGTATCCAATATTTTATGTCTCCAGATTTGTACAGCAAGTTATCGTCTTTTAGATGAAAAAATCGGAATAAGGTTATATTTACAGATCTGCATTTTAAATTAGTTTTCATGAAATTATCACGAAATTACCAATGTTTACCCTGATTCTAGTAATGAATTTGTATGTCGGACATCCCTTGGCACCACAATAACCTTCCTATTTCAAGTGAAATGTTAACGGGACCATACTTCCAGTCTCACAATACATTCAGGTAGATGGACGTTGCAAACTTTTTTCACAAAAGAAATTCTTATCTTCCTCTCTCAATGCAGTAGCATCTCAAAGTTTTGTATCGACAGGACCGCAGGTGTTCATCTGTTGAGTTGTTCTTCATCTACTAATAGTTTATGCGGTGTTCTGTCAGATCAAACTAAAAATGCCTAAAAGTAAGTCCATTAAATCCTTTTTAATTAAACAGTGGATTTCAGGCAATAGTGACTATTCAAGTGACGGCGATGTAGTGTATTGTCAAGTATGTGAGAAGACTGTGAAATGCGAGAAAAAGTTTTAAAACAGAACAGCATTCGAAAACAACTGAACATCTCTGGTCAAAACAAAAGCGTAAGAACACGGTACTTTTAACTCAGGCGAAATCACGGTCTGAAGTTAGTAGCCCTACATTTTCCGCTGACCTATGTAAAGCTTTTGTACGCAGAACATTCCGCTGCATAAATTAAATAATCCACATCTACGATCATTTCTTCAAAAATATTGTCTTAATCAGAGGACACCGGATCAATCCATTCTTAGGAAAAATTATTTACTTTCGCTACATGCTTCTATCCTAGATTCAATACGGTCTGACATAGGAGAGAACTGCTTATAGATTTTGGTTGATGAATCAACAGATTCGTGTGGCAGATACATAGCAAACTTCATAGTGGGTTAATTATGTCCAAAAGAACCCAGCAAATCTCATTTACTTTCATGCAAGTTGTTGGAAAAAACCAACCACAGTACAGTTGCAAGATTTGGTTAGTGCATATTGTTTTGTTTTTAGTGCATATTTCCATGCATATTTTAGGTATTTTCAGTGCATATATATCCGGGCCCTACTTATAATTTGTTGTGTCAATTTCTGCGGGAATTTTTGAGACAGACATAAATAACAAAAAGTATGAAGATTCACCTAGTTAATACTGCTTCATCCATGATTTTAAACAGGAGTGCATTCATGCATGAAAAGTGCCGCTCTACGTTTAGTAATAATGTTTCCTGTATCACTAAACACGAAAAAAAACTTTTTTTTCTGTCAAGCACTTCTTCACGACCGTTCAATTTAAATCCAAACGTTTCACCGAGTTTACCTCTCAAATTCTCATATGACATAATGGAGTTCACACTTTTCACAAACCACAGAAAATTGATTTTTTTCTTTATCAAACTATATTCATATACAAATTCAGTACAGAAACTGCAACTGCAAAACTACAGCGGTCGAAACAGAGGACTGGCCCCTATTGTAATCGAATTACCAGATTTTAGAAAGAGAAGAAGATTAGTTACGCTCTCACTTGCATACAGTGTAGTCATGGTTATTATATAAGAGATGAAGGGGACGAATCGCAGAAAGTAGGCCTATGTATTTCATATGTTCGGAAGATGAGCTGACAACAAGGTGGAAGATTTCTTGGAAAAACATAAAACTTACTAAAGGTTTCGCATTGTGTTTCAACTTTAAATAAAGTAGACTAGGTCACTGTCCTCATATCCCCATCTCTTTATGAAGTGTTTGTGCAGATATTTTGCCTACGCTACGTGGTTCACAATTAGAAAATAACAGTACTATTGTGCTTTTAAGTAAGCAATTTCCGAAAGAGAAATATTGTCGGAATTTTTGTAAGAGTTTGTATTAACAAAATAATAATTAATATCAACTACAACAGATTAATTTTAATCGACTCGATTATTTGATTAAATATTTTTTATCGATTAATTTTACAACAGGAATTGATCGATTAATCGATTTGGTGCATGCGTACAAAGATATTTGTGCGAGATCGTGCGTATTTGCTTGTTTTCCGCACAGAACCAATACGCGGTAAGTGTGAAATACCACATTCAGTATTCCCAACGTAACACACACAAAAATTTCCCTCTTCTTACCGCTTAAGCGCGACATTCATTTTACTGCTTTAGGATTTTAACATATTATTTTTAGAGACGTTTAACATAGTAATAATTATAAATTGGAAACTTACCACTGCAATTTCACCTAAATTGCAATGTTAATTATTGTTTTTAAATATTTGCAAAAATTAAGTAAAGTCTACTACTCCACGAAACTTATTGCATTCCTGATACAAGTAACATTAAGGAAGCCGTGAAAAAATCAACGAGATTCCAGATGCCGATGTTATTACTGCAATATGTTACATAAATAAAATTGTTAAAATATTAAAATGAAAAATAAATCATTACATAACCTTACCGTTTCTTTTAAGTTCGCATTTTAGACTGGGGGAAAAAAGACAGACTTATATCACGGCCTGCTGGAGTATAGTAAACACAGAAAACATTTTATAGCAACAATGTTGAAGAAAGATATTTTGGTGTTCCGAAGTTGGCGTCATTAAGCAGAAACCAACATGGAGATTTCATTGCAACTAATTATAAATTCGTCTTTCAGGTATGTAATAAACCTTCGCACAAAATAATGTACGATACACGAGCGGTATGCTTGTTTTCATGTTCTCGGAAATTAAAAAAGCTCAACTACGTTTCGCTTTTTCAATCTTTTCCTCGACCATGAAAACGTCAACATACCGCTCTTGTAACGTATATTACTATTTGGGTGGTCAAGATAAATGAGACATTCTGTATAATGAATAAATAGATAAAGACAACGTTACTTAAAAGAAAATGAGAAGATGCCAAGTTTCATTATATATAATTAATGACATTAAAAAGTTTGTTCATGTTTAACTGTTTACACAGTCACTTGTGCTTATGTTAGATGATAATTAGAGGAGACAGGAATCGTCTATGCATGTTTTGATCAACTTGTTGGGTTTGAAGCAATCACGGCCCACGCTCAAATACCTGAACCGCATCATCACATCCCAGTCACAGCAAAGTCTTTCTGTCCAGATGAGTCAAAACTCGTGGCATTGAAACAAGAATGTCTACGTAACGGGCCGGAATTTTGAGAGCTGCCTATATGAGGGATCCAGCAGGGAATCAAGTGACATTTTACAGGTCGTTAAACTGTTACTTCCACTTCGATTTCCTCATAGACGTCTGGCACATCATAACGATCTGCACCATAAATGAATAAGCAATTATCGCCTTTCCTCCCGGATATAGGCATACTGCCAAACATTTACTAATATGTAAACTGAGGCATACGCTAGTGATATTGAAAACTGAAGTTCGATTAAAGTATCACGTGCAAGGCCAAATTGCTTCTTTTTCGTTTTTATTTACTGCTTACTAAGGGAACAAGGTAGTGTGAACGTCTAGCTGTCACACATTCCGGAAAGAAAATTTCTATTACTCACAAGGTTCTCAATGAATTTGCATGTAAATTTTACCATATATACACAATGCCTTGGAGATTATTTTTGTTTTTAGTTTGTCTTGCTATCTATTGTATTTGATTTTATAAAAATTATTATGTGATAAAAATTATCGAAATTTTTATCTAAAACAGTGGTATCTTCATGTACGTTTTTCTCAGAAGTGACATGCAGTACAGGATTAAATTTTTTTGTACATGTTCATTATATACTTTTTTACTTTGTCTGCCACAAAGATGTTGTTAGGACTACCAGGTTAGGAGAAATAAATTTATTCACATTTAAGAAATTAAAAACCATTTTTGCTCTAATTTTTCCAATGGTAATGTGTCACTAAAAACCAAAATTATCATTATATTCTTATGTCTTATGGCGGATAAAGTTCAAAACTATATATGAAAGATTTTTGCAAAATTTCAGATTTTTAGCTCCAATAGTTCTTGAGAAAAAGGAACATATGTGTCAAAAATTTAGATTTGAGAAAAATGGGTTTAAAGTTAGTGATAACAAATTGTACCTCACATCAATGCATTCCAGGATCATAATCATCTGCTTCTTCACGAGCCGACTCTTTCTGCTTCTCAGCATTCTCTTGTGGTCCTGGCTTCCTTCGTGGATGACTGGGCAGCTCGCTGTGCATGATAAACCCGTTCGTTGTCGATGCGACATAGTGCTCTCTCTGTGTTGAAACCTGGTTTTAGGCCCATTTCATTCAAAACCAGCAATCTACGTGCAGCACCATTATTGAATGTGATCACGGCATCATGCACAGCAATCCAAATTGTCTGATGTCCCACAAATACTGTTTTTGGTTAAGCTCCCAGATTAAGTTGTTAAAACTTTCATTTTGGTTCTGTGTCTGGCCATGTAAACACTTTCTGAGTAGGTTAACATCTGACAGATCTTTATACACTGGTTTTATGGTCTCCAATACTGCATTAGGAAGAGAATGCTTGTGGTGGTATGCCTCTCCAGAAGCTGCAGCCTTCTGAAATCCACACCATGAGTCGGGTCCTTTCGGGCAGAGTTGGTGTTGAGGTCTGTCATCGGTTGAAGCCTTATGGAGGAATGATGCCCACACTGCTGATGTCATTTCATTGAGACTGTTTGTGTTACGTCTAATAGCCAGGCCATAATAAGTCTGAAGTTTGTCTATTTCAGCCTCAGTTAGTCGGCCTGGTCCACCAAGACTCTTTCCGTCAGAAAGTTTTTTCCCCTTCATTTCTTTCTTGAGGTTTCTCAACCTTCTCCCCATTCTCTTTTGCATGTGGCCCACACACTCTAGCTTTTCAATAGCTACATCTCCATAAGGCTTACTCTCACAAACAGTCTTGTAGGCCTTAGAGTCTCCATCGCCCAAATATTTTACATACCTGACATGCGGTCTCCTAAAGAGCGCTGGAAAATTTCTTTAGCACCCTCTGCCTCCATGGCTCCACTTGACCCGTCATGATTCTTGACACACTTGTGACCTTCTATATTAGTGCTGCAGCCCCTACAGTGGTTGGATAATACTTCCACATCCAATACCTTGCCCGTAGCAAGGGACGTTGCTGCTACGACACCATGATGAGACAAATGTCCCCTACGTTGCCATGTTCCATCGATAGCCACTGTCAGGTCACCATTTCCTCCATTTGCTCTCTTGGCTTCCATGGCAGCATTCATCATTGAACCCTTGGAAACTTCTCTCAAGTTTCTTTCCAAGAATTCAGTGTAGTCACTAAATTTAGTAGGTGGAGGAGGGAGGTTGAGCATGCCACACAGGAGTTCACCACATTTCTTCCCTTTGCCTATAGATGAGACCATATACAAGTCTGACATTAATATCATAGTATTTGTGCCTCGTGCATACTGAAGTTCTTGATGTGTTGGCAGCATCACACTTTTGCACTTCATAACAATCTGGGAGCAGAGACCCAATCTACCACTAATATTTTCCTCTATATACAATGAGTCTGAAGACTTACAGTATTTACAGATAGTGTTTTTATTCACAAAAGATGAAAGTAAGTCAACACTAATAATAATATTTACATCATTAGGCATACTATTTTCACTATTACTACTATTTACACTGTCACTATCATTATGTACAACTGCTTCACTTAGTTTCCTCTTGGAAGCACTAACCACACACTCTGTAACACTATGGTCAACACGTGGAGTTCGGAGGTTAGACTGCACATTGTTTTTGGTATGTTGATTACCATGAAATCTGTGTTTTTGTACACTCGTACTTCTCGGCATGTTGTAGAAATAAAATCAAACTATAATGAACTCCAAAATTTTCACTGAGTCTGCTAAACTTTTCACTATTATCCACAAGAAAAAATGCTCACATTCCTTTCCACACAACAACAGAGAAAGAACAAAGCAGCGTCACGAAGCTGCAGTGCAGCCACTAACTTTCCAGCACAAAATAACATTTACCTGCGGTTTTATCACCTCTGGAAGCAAAGAAATACATGTACCAAGAAGGGGGTGTGGCACTCCAAGTTTAAAGGGATGCACTGTCATATTTAAAATGGCATTTAAATTGCCATAAATTGTCGTATCACTATAAACCTATATATTTTCTTAATCAGGAGAGATTGGAGAATTTAACTACTCTAACATTAAAAAATGCCATTTTTGACCATTTCATACTACCTTGTCCCCAAACAACATTTTTCAAGTGTATAGGTTATTCATTCAGATTTTTCAGAAGAGGAAATGATTATGTACTGTACTTTGTACATATAATTATTTAGTTCTCGTTTGTAATACGTAAGCTATTCGAAGATAATAAGAGCATGAAATGTCGTCAACGGGTCAATGCTGACAATTGAAGTACTTACGACTTTTAAGGAACCGAAGGTTCATTGCCGCCCTCACATAAGCCCGCCATCGGTCCCTATCCTGAGCAAGATTAATCCACTGCCTATCATCATATCCCATCTCCCTCAAATCCATTTTTATATTATCCTCCCATCTACTCATATAAATTGAGGGAAAGAAGCACTGTAAAGTTTTCTTTTCTCAATCGTACTATCAGGGACTGGAATGCTTTACCTGCAGACTTACTAAAGACTTTATCAACAACCAAAAATGCATTTAAAAATAGGCTTAAGGACCTTACTAATAGACGGTAATTATACACAGTATTTAAAGGGTGTAAATGATATGTTGTTATTGAAGTGTTGTATCAGTGAAGAATTATGTTGTGTCAGTGAAGTGTGCTGTGTAAGTGAAACGTGTTCCTGTCAGTGAAGCTTTATAGTTTATAGTGGCAGTGCAAAGAATTTGAACAGTGAAATGTTTTTGAAGTGTTAGTGAAATCAGGATAGAATCTGTTAAATGTGTCGTAGTTCCAGTGCAGTGAGTGAGTTGACAGCGAAATGAGTGTAATGTGGAAAGGTACTTGTGCAGATATGAACATATCATACTCTTGGGTTTTAGTTCGATCTTAGTTTTAAGATACAAATTAGAATATTTCAAATGTTATTTTAAGTGATCGTTTCATTTAATTTAGTATATTCCCTGTTGTTGTTGTTGTTGTTATTATTATTATTATTATTATTATTATTTATTAATTATTAGTATTATTATTAATTGTATTTTTAATTAATAAGTTTATTATTGTCATTATTGAGTGTAATTAGTTACCACTGCCACCGGGTATATACCCATTGCAGTGTGAATAAATATATACATACATCTCAGCCTCCCCAAGGGTCTTTTTCCATCCGGCCTCTCAACTAACACTATAACAGGCCTGCACAAGGTTTGCGCTCTCCGAGCCGGCTCACAGCTCATGAGCGGAATGCAAATATTAGCTGCGCTTTGTATAAGGGTGGACTGGAAGAAGGGATGATCTCGTATAAAATATACACAAAAGGAAGTACTATTACGAGTGTTTATGAAATGAATTCCCGTTCAGTGTTTGCAAAACTATCTTGGACTATTATTAATTAATAAAGAAATATTTATTTTACAGAAATAATAGAAATTCTATAGCTACTTAAATGTATAATATTATTTTGTTATATTTTTATTTATCAGTACATCAAAACGAGGTTTTATGCTGTTGGCAGCTGAAAGGAACAGTAGCCTACTGATCGTAATGAAACATCAGTTACAGATGTTCGATGTCTGCCTTTATTAAAGTTGATTATAGAAAACAGTTGCTCACAAATATATATGTTGAGCCAAACATAGCAATCATTTTCACAGCCAGCCTGTGTAGTCGTGGATATTATTGCTAATGTTTAGTCTTGTAAAACTCAACCAGGCTAGTAGTATTATTCAAATGATCTTTAGCCCTTAGGCCACATTGAAGATCAATAAGTTCGAGCTGTAAATCGTTAAATGTTAAATGTTATGTTCCGTCTTTTAGATTCCTCCATACTGTACTGTAGCAGTAGGTAAGCAACGTGAAACAGTTACTGAGAATAGGCCTACACACAGCACTCCACTAGATAGCTGAGTGGTCGTTTCCCTCTCCTCTACCTATAGCAAGTCTATGTCATTCTGACGTATCTTCCTCTCCGTTTCGGCGAGCGGTAAACACAGCTCTCCCGCTCCGAAGGAGCGCGCGCTCTCGTTGAGCGCTGTTTGTGCAGGTATGCTCTGTAATATGCATTTCTGGATTCGCCCATACGTGCTATATGCCCTGCCCATCTCAAACGTCTGGATTTCTCCATTCTCCTTCAACTTCATCCCTCTTAGCTCCAAATATTTTTCTACACTTGTTTTTATTTTATTTTTATTTTTTTTTAAAGATGGGACATGACAGGAGCGTTGCGATCGCAAAAACTGAATGTCACATAGCGTGGTAGGCCTGTTGCTATGGTAACAACGGTTGAGTTTCCAAACTTGCCGTTCTCACCTGGCGAGTACTCAATAGCTCTCTTGGCGACATTTATTGTGCACACAATGTCAGCATTGGTACGTTTCGTGTTTGATTCTCTGTCGATTTTTGTATTGCTTTCTTACCTTCGCGTCAATTGTCAACGAATGTTTTAACGTCAGCCAACTTAATGTCAATTGCTAGCTTCCATCAGCTGGCAGCATGGTAGTCCATATTGGCAACATAGCACTGTAGTCCCAAGCTCGGTCGCTTAAGTGTCATTGTATTGTATTGTATTTATTAACATTCCATGGTATTCATACATGCTTACAGCTAGAATATGGAACAAGTCAAAAAACTTAAAACTATTATAAAATCTTAATTTATAGTCACAGTCTAGATGAAATATATACAGATGAGATTTACAATATAGTCTACTAGTACAACACATAGTTTTAGTATCAATTTCAGGAAGTGTTATTGAATGTCATGAATTCACCTACAGAATAGAAGGCGTGAGAAATTAGGTACTTCTTTAATTTGGCCCTAAATAATTTTATGTTTTGAGTTTCATTTTTTATATCGATAGGGAGGCTATTAAAAATTTTTACTGCCATATAACGCACTCCTTTTTGATAGCACGATAGACCTGCCGATGGAGTATGAAAGTCATTTTTTTGACGTGTATTTATGCTATGAACTGTTGAATTAGTTACAAAGTTTTCACGATTACATACGAGGAAGACTATTAATGAAAAGATATACTGATAAGCCATGGGCATTATTTGTAGTTTTTTGAAAATAGTCCTACACGATTCCCTAGATTTGGCACCTACTATTATTCTAATTACTCCTTTTTGTAATAGAAATATATTGTTACTATCTGTGGAATTTCCCCAGAATATTATTCCAAAACTCATTACCGAGTGGAAGTATGCAAAGTATATTGTTTTTAAGGTATTGATATTTACTATCTTTTGCATAGATCTAATAGCAAAACAAGCTGAATTTAGTTTGGGGGTAATTTCTTTAATATGATTTTTCCAATTTAACACATTATCGATTTTTAAGCCAAGAAATTTGGTTGTTGTTTCTAATAGGGATCTATTGTTAATTATTGCGCTAGAAATTTGCGACGTTGAATTTGGACAGGATTTAAATTCATGTCCCATCTTTAAAAAAAAACAAGTATAAGCACTTTATTCTCAAACAACCTTAACATCTGTTCCTCTCTCAAAGTGAGAGTCCAAGTTTCACAACCATACAGAACAACCGGTAATATAACAGTTTTATAAATTCTAACTTTCAGATTTTTTGAGAGCAGACTGAATAAACAGTCACAGTCCACGGAAAAACCTTAGGCAGGATGAGTTGTCTCAATTTCAGAGACTAGCCAGTTGGCTCTTAGGTAGAATGACTCTATGAATCGAAGGATATATGCTAGCCAATTGGATCTATGATAGTTCCATCGATCAACAAATTTAGATATTGTCAGGGAGGGATTTTGTTTAGCCCAGTCATTTCAAAGCGGTTGCACTATCCAAGGAGTCTCATGGACTCGAGTCGTGACTACCATTCCAAAATTTAACTCGGCTGATATCCCGCGAAAACATATTAGCGAGTAACTTTATTAACTACCAAATATTCATCAGTCGTTCATATTTTCTTTGTTTACCAGGAGTTTTAAATAAAAAGATGTAAGCATATTTTAACATAGACAACTTTAATAAATATAAAATAAGCAATAACACAGAAAAATCACAAAATATCTCAATACATTACATATATGAAATAGTGCTTGGTAGTTGGAGTTGTCATTTTATTTCTAACACAACACACAAGCACAAGTGCACACAAATTAGAGATTGAGATGGCAACAATATCAATATCTCGAACTTTAATATTATCAGCACAGTCTAGTATATAAGTCACGAAGCTCAATACGTAGTAAATATGCATCCATAGATAACTGCTAACCACTAGGATTGCTACTATCACCTCATTACAGACAATGCGAAATAGTACCTGCACAGTCTATTGTTCCTAGTACCCTCATAAACTCAAGCTACGTGACTGTATATACTAGACTGTGGTATCAGGCTGTTATCTGTGGCATTGGGCAGCAGATATTATCGAAACATACTCGATACTTTTTCTCTACATCTACTCAAATAGTTCACTATCTGTACATAAGTTTGTCTATGATACTGCATAATAGAGAATGGTATTGGCATATCAGAAAAATGTCACAAGAAAAGTTACTGCAAAGATTGTTGATGTGGAAACCAGAAGAACGAAGGTACCATGGAAGACCCAGACGAAGTTGGCTCTATGAAATACAAAATTAACGGAAGAGAGAGGACTAGAGGAAGAGAACTGGAATGACAGGGATGTAGGGAGATTGTGAACGGAAAGGCATTAAGATAAGCTGTAAAAACATAATAATGATGAATTGATGGTTGCTTATACAGGGTGTTAAAAAAGTATCCTATATTTTAGAAGGTGATAGTATGCATCAAAACAAGAAAATAATGTCTAATAAACATGGGTCCTACAACATATACTTTCTGAGATACGAACTCTTGTTCATAGGAGGTGCTCAATGTGACGTCCATTCATGCCAATGCATTTCTCTGCCATACAATACAGCAGACTACCAGATAATCATACCGTAGTTGACATCCCTGGCATGGAATAATGATACGGCGCAAGGAATACTGAAAACAAAAGTCTGGTTGCGGATATGAGCGGGGTTCAGCAGAGATGGTGTTGTGAATTTTCGTAATCAGCATGTGTGGGCTGATGAAAATCCCCATGCAGTTGAAGAAACAAGGCATCGGCACCGAGTCTCAATCAACGTAGTATGAGCAGGCGTTCTTGGTGATAGATTAATAGGGTCATATATGCTACCACAGAGATTAACTGGGGATCGTTATCAGGATTTTCTTATTAACGTATTAAAACAAATTTCGAAGAATGCGTGATTCCTTACGCCGAAGGGCAGAGGAATGCATTGCCATGAATGGACATCACATTGAGCACCTCCTATGAACAAGTGTTCAGAGCTCAGAAAGTATGTGTTGTAGGACCCATGTTTATTAGACATTATTTTCTTCCATCTTGAATCTTGTGTACGCTACTTTAACACTTAAATATAAATGATTGATTAAATGGCAAACTTACTAGTGTTAAATTATATAACCACGTGCGGCTTACAGCTGTTTCGGTGGATTCTTCACACCATCATCAGAGCCTACTAGATCCCCGGCATCATCTCGACTTCGCTGCCTTGTAGGGGTGCGTTTGCGTGTTGAAAAGTAGAGTCGAATAGTGTATGTGTTCTGAAATTGATCTGTGTGTTGAATTTTTGGTTTGTATGTGTAGGATTTCCATGTCTGTATTTATGTTATTGTATGTATGGTTAGCATTAGTTATGTGTTCGGCATATAACCAGAGGACACAATACATCTACATATGCCGAACACATAACTAATGCTAACCATACATACAATAACATAAATACAGACATGGAAATCCTACACATACAACCCAAAAACCAAAAACTCAACACACTAGAACAGTATGAAATATACAGACACACCAAAACACATCCTAATCAAATCCTCAACATACAGATCAATCAGAACACACACACTATTCGACTCCACTTTTCAACACGCAAACGCACCCCTACAATAGGCAGCGAAGTCGAGATGACGCCGGGGCTTTGATGATGGTGTGAAGGATCCACCGAAACAGCTGTAAGCCGCACGTGGTTATATAATAGGAACATTAAGTAAGTTTTTGCCATTTAATCAATCATTTATTATTTTCTTGTTTTCATGCATACTATCACCTTCTAAAATATTGGATACTTTCTTTAACACTCTGTATATTCACAGCTTTGTATGTAGGCCTAAAGCATAAGTATGTCAAGTTTCCATGACGGAGATCCAGGTCAAATTTCTGGAAGTTCAAGTGGAATATAGAATGGAAAATCCAGTGGTTGGGGTTACATTTCGCATTTCACCAGATGGCATCCCATTGACTGCATAATAATAATAATAATAATAATAATAATAATAATAATAATAATAATAATAATAATAATTGTAACCCGCATTGGAAGTGTTACTCCTAGAGGAAGACAGTTAAGTTCAATAATCGAGAACAAATAACTTGCCACTGAAAACAAAAAAATTCTAAGCTAACTTGCAGTTTCACATGTACACAGTAGAGGTCTGCACAGGCTCGAGTCAAGCCCGTGGGCCTAGGCCCGATCCGGCCTGTGGAGCCAGGCTCGAGTTGAAATTCATTTATAATTGTCTGGTTCGGACCTTAAAGAAATGCAAATCTTCTCCTTCCCCCCGCGAATTGTGTATATTGATCAGTGGCGTAGCATGAAATTTTGAGCAGGGGAAGCTAATTCAAGTTGTCTTTCATGCAATATGAGAAAACGTATTACAAAAATATAGTCTTAAAATAAATAGTAGTCAATGTCAAGTCAGCAGTCGAAGATTGGTTGGAACCTCGTAACACCAATAAGACATGACCTCAAATGATACGTAGTAAAATATGATTTCACGGTTTACACATATCTCTTAACAAATAGACACGTATACGTATAACATTAGCTCACTCCCTGTCATACTTAGAGAAATCACAGTATTAGTATCATTACGTAAGTATGCGTCTGTCTTTTGTTTCTGTCCTTCATTGACAGCAAGGGAGTGGGTCATTTGTTTTTTAGATCACACTTTTGTTCGTAAGTCAGTCTTGATAATAGAATTGTCCTAAAAAATTCAAGTAAATTTGTGTCAGGAACTGTTATTTCACTCATTATTTATTATATCAGCCACAATGCACTCTAACACTTTAACTGAACACAACTCACGAAAAGGGATAACACGGAAACTACTTATTTTCAATGTCAAAGCTAGCTTCTTGCGAGTCTTGCGACCAGGATAGTTTAGTTAGAAAGGGATGGAAAATCTGCGGGGTGGGTTACACAGAAGAATGAGTGTACCAGTCTGCTTGGAAGCTGGTGTGTGCAGACTTCTTGTTTACTGCTGCATCACAAATCATCCTGAGCTGCCGCATCACAATATTTAACGCGTAAATGCAAATTGAATTAAAATTAATAAATAATTTTGTCCATAGACTGCAGGTTTATTATGAAACTATTATTAACTGGGGAAGCTGAGTTTTTTAGCTTACATGGACGCTACGCCACTGATATTGATTAAAAAAATAATGCGAAGATTTTAATGCATACACGATTAGATGTCCCCCTGTAGCCATCCAGAACAGTAGACTACCGGTATCCTAAGTTATTATTTAGTTCGGTTTCATATTTCGTAACGCTATTTGTCTCATCTATACTTTGTCCTAGACACAGAGCAATGTTTGTTTTACCTGGCAGACTGGGAGATTACTCTGTTTCGTGATCCTACTGGAGTGTTCTTTCTCGCAGCTGTTTCTGACCTCTGGCCTCGCTTTATCTTCTAGTCTTCGGACTGAGGGTCGGGCTCGGGTTGATAGTTATAAACTAATCTCGAGTTTCGGGTCGGTTCGAGTCTGGTTCAGTTCGAGCCGGGCCTAAGAATTTCAGCCCGAGCAGACCTCTAGTAGACAGTGTGTTTATAAGATCCGCATAGTCTTTTTCACCTAAATAGATCTTTTTTTTTTTCTTTTTCTTTTTTTCAAGAAACGTTCGGACACGTCAAATATTAGGGGAGACTGTTGTTTTAAACACTTTTCACATTTTATTTATTTTTTTAAATTTTGGGAACTGATATTTTTAAATTAAAAATAGTCCTTTAAAATTATTGAAGATTCCTTTACAACTTCGTGTATATATTTTACTGTTCACACATCTATTTAGGGTGGAAAAATAAAATGTAATATGTTCAAAGATACAACAGGTTTTGAATGTAGAACATACCCTCTTGTAAGTTGAAACACATGGAATATAGGTGGGAATACAGTTGTAAGAACTGACAATCATATTTAAAATGTATTTGCAATCATAAACCAGAGAAGGCTGCTCTGATTGAGATTTTCTTTCCTGGAGGAGCAATAACAAATCATCTTTCTTCAAGGCATCCGGATCAATTGGGGACCTCTTAATTCCAGATTTAGTTCGTGGCATGATCTTAAAATAAAATAAAAACAAAACCAATAGTATTATTAACTTGGAACATGTTCCGTGGTACAAGATGTTCTGTGTTCAAAGGTACAAGAGGGTGCACGTTTAAACAAATGTGACTACCAAAACTATAGATTCGAATAAATCATGGAAATTAAAATATGTTTTTACTCACCAGATAATACGGAACACATTGTACTTAATGGATGGTAACAAATACAGTACAATCTGGTTTTATGTTAGATAACATATACTAATGAACGAAATATTTACTTTTGGTACTAAAAATATTCTTTCGTTCACAGAACTCACAGGTTGCAATAAATCAAACCAAAACTACGACCAGAGCTACTTAGCAGCTTTCCCTACAATCTACTTCAGTTCGAGTCCTCTAGGTAGTAGCAAAAAATAAAAAACAAAAAATGTACAAAGGTACACTATGCTAAAGGCACAACAGTAACCCCTATATTTTGAAGTCAACTTTTAACACTAAGGAAACTTTGTATGGTCATTGTTATGAGAGTTGTAATGTCATCGGAAACTTTCTTAAATGACACCCTATATTTTTATTCGCATCATCTGAAAGATTTGTTTTTTGTTTTTTTTTTTTCTCAATCGCTACACAAACTATCAATTGTTTTTATACTAAACGTTGTTAAGGTAACCAAATAAATAGTTGGTTTCCTGGTGTTATGGAAGTAGCCATCGATCGCCGGAATCAAAGAAGCCTCATTCTTGACGCCACTGTCCGTTTTGAGAAGGATGATCAACAAGCCAATAACATTAACGATGAAAAGAAGTCTATTTAAAATCTATGTATTCCTCACTTCAGTGAGAGATACAAAATTAATATTAATGCATGGGAAATGAAAAGACTTCTTTTTGGCGCTAGGGCAACTTCATTTAAGTTAACCAAAACCATTCTCCTTTCTCTTAAATTTTCTAATGAGGACATTAACAAAATTTGTCTAATGGTATTGAGAGATTCATTATCCATTTTACACAATCACTTGTATAATACTACGTAATATATATATATTTTTTTTTTTATATATTTATTTTACTTCATTTCAATTAACTTTAATCTCATGTTTCTCCGAAATCAAATTGTACTTTATTTTTAAATTTATCATTGTTCCGTATTCTCTCCGCAAATCATATTGTATTTTACTTTTAATTTAACCTCTGCTTTGTATTCTGGATCCTAGTGGTCAGCCGTAGATGTCGGCCAGATGCCCCAAATTATGGAATTTGTGTAATTATTAAAATTAACGGAAAATAAAGATGTTCTTAAATGAAAATAAGAGAATTTAGATTTTAATGATGATCGGAGAAATACCACCAGCACTAAATGGGGAAAAATGAATGGAATTTGTGTTGATTTTTTATCACTGCCAGATCGTGAATGAGTAACTTTTTGAGCATTTAATTAATTGAACATCTCCGGTATTGACTCAGAGAAATAAATTTATTTGTTTTAGAGAAATTACTAACAGTTTTATTCGCAATATAAGTGCCAAATATTAAAGATAATTCAATTTATGACAAAATTGTGTTACGAGATGTGTATTGTTTCTACAAACATCAAATTAAATTAAAAGAATGGGATATTCAGTTGATATACATTTATGAAGATTCTCTTTCAGGTGGTATAAAGAAAAACATAGGGTGCCATTTAAAAATGCTTGTGGTGACGTCACAATTCGCACAACAGTGATATTAAAAATTGTTTGTTTCTGTGAAAAAGTGGTTTTTAAAACATAAGGTTTGACATGTTCGAGCGTTTTCGGAAAAATTATCCGTTTAAATGTAAAAGACATGTGGAACTCATGAAACACACTGTATAAGCTTATATTATGTATTAAAATACAGATTGGTGAAAAAGTATCGGGCATGAATAACGAATATAAATACTAAAATTCTTTATCAGCTTCAAGTAACTTCACTACTTCCCAATCTCTAAGTTCAATTGAAGCCATAATATATTATGTAACAGTAAATGGTATCGGGATGTGATTTTTCTTTGTGCCCTTAAACCCAATGCACATAATAAAACCAAAAATATTCAACTAAACAAACCTTATTTATAAATATATGAACAGGTCTCTGCTGCAATCTGCAAATTTCTTTAATATAGTTGCAAGAAAATTAACTAATAGAAATTATTATCAGTTTCCATATGTTTCACACGTGTTTAGAAGAGATTTGTCATTTTGGAAGAATGTTTTATACGATTATTTTTTTTTCTCTTAATCTATTTTCAGTTGAAGTGACTGGTCGGATTTTAAGGTCCTGCTACAATTCTAAATGACAAATATTTCTTCCAAATGCTCTGGAGAAAATAAAATCTTATAAAAGAATAAATGGCAGAATATCCTGACATATACAGAAACTATTAAATGTCACAAATCTTTCATTACACTAAAACAAATTTCATAACAGAAATGATCACCTGAGAATTTAAAATATCTATATTAAGGTATAGAGAAACAATGTTTATGAAATATTACACTTACAGATTATACAGAGTGTAAGGGGTATAAGTGCCGTCCTTTTCACAGTCTTCGGAGACGGTCTACAGAATAAAAAAAAATGTCCGCACAACTTAGGTGAAAACTTTATAGTTTTCCCAGAAAAAAATTTTCTTTCCTTATTTTATTTGCGTTATACTGCTTCATCGTTAGTAAAAATCCGCACAAAACCAATAGGTACATCTAGCAAAGAGTTAAAAGGTTAAATAAATATTTGTCTGTTCCATTACATATTCAGAAATTAAATAATCATGCATAAATTTGTAAATACCTGAGAGACACGACATGTTTAGCGGGATTCATGCTGCTGACAGCCGTACAGATCAGCTGAGTTCAAGCTCCTTATCCATAGGTCTCCTACTGAGTGGATGGCAGTTCAGAGGTATTCGATTGATTTTATCTGATATGATATTAATTTATGGAGAAAGTCTTCGTTTTTTTATTTTATTGGGTTATTTTACGACGCTGTATCAACATCTAGGTTATTTAGCGTCTGAATGATATGAAGGTGATAATGCCGGTGAAATGAGTCCGGGGTCCAGCACCGGAAGTTACCCAGCATTTGCTCGTATTGGGTTGAGGGAAACCCCGGAGGAAATTTCGACTAAATTGCCACCTGGTTTAATTATTGTTTTTAAAGTCTTGTAATTCAAGTGAGGCAAGAAGGATGTACCAGCGAATAGGGATTATAAAGAATGGACACTGAGCGAATTTTCCTGTGTTTTGTTTCTCTGTGCGCCAGCGGTAGTGTAATCTAGCACACGCTAAGACAATAATTGAGAATAGAATTAAGGCACAGGATCCAAACATCGCCTACCTTATTGCATAATCCAGTAACGCTTTGCTTCAAATAAATTCAAGTTAACAGCTTTTCCTTATTTCTCAGTGACAAACTAGTTGTAATAATAATATTTTATATTTCAGATATCATAAATTATATTATAAAATAATACAATGCATTATAAAATTAAGTATCGAATTCGTTTAATATTTGTATATAATATAATATAGGTATATGGTTTTACTTCTCATAAGAGTTTTGTTTTTCCATTTTCATCGCTATCAAATCATTACATATTTTAATTGTTGTAGGGGTCAACGTCTGAACTCTCATTATAAAGGAACTCTAGAGTCTAGACATTACAGTTAATGAAGGATTTATTATTTTATGGATCCAATTTATTTTATTTGAGTACATAAACCTAGATGTATTAATTATAGACTATATTTTGTTTGATGTCAGCGCCAACTCTTTGGGAGAAAGCAGAATCTGACGCTCTAGCTGGCTTGAAGGTCATTGAAATCGGTCTGGCTACATCAAAGGTACCGACGCGAAGTGTCTATTCTTTATAATCCCTATTCGCTGGATGTACCGTCAACGTTTTCCGCAAAGAAGGTTAGCCTTCCTAATCGCCGAACTTTTGTAGCAGTTTCTCAACGTTTATTAGAAACTGGGAGTCTCTTACCCCGTTTCGAAAATCACACAACGAGAAATTTCTTTAAAAATGATACTGATTTACAGAAGCAAGAGAGATTAAAATTTTGCATTAGGAAAAAGTGCGTGTGATTTTGTGTAGTAAACCATTATTATTTTTTAGACGTACAACAGCAAAAATGGAGCAATATTGTTAAATAAAATTTAAATTTAACATAATGTTCTATTAATGAGATTGAAAGTTTGTATTTGCTGCTCGTTTTATGTAAACAACAGTTGTCTTGGTCCACTCTGTTTTGCACCGGTATTCTGTATCCGCTTGAGCTGTACTGTGTCCTTGAAAACCCCCTCCTCCCCATCCAGCAACGTTGCCAAACATCTAATATTGTAAACTTTAATAATTGGTTAAATATTGCAATTAGAAAAAAACTGTGAGGATATTTTTTCTTCCTTATGACATGAACAATCATGAGTTAAAATAATGGCACTTACCCCTTACATCCTGTATAATGAAATACTCTATATACAATACTTATTCAATATATATATATATATAATATATATATATATAATATTTTCCCAGTATTAAGTCAAAGATTTAAAAGATCTGAAATATTGTATTGTGAAATCTGTAACATAAAATAGTTAATAAACAAAAGGCAGACATTAGAAAACTGTACATGACAACATATTAAAAAAGAGATTTTCAATAAATAAACATTTTAACGCTATTAAGCAACTAATTCAAACGTTTTACAGGAAACAAGCTCTATGTTTCGAAATCTATTAATGTGCAATGAACAGTCTCTCTTAAACTAGAATGTGTTCGAATATTTTCTTATGTACCAAATAATCTTTATTTTGTTACAGTTAACATTATGTTACGTTCTTTTTTTTTTTCTTTTAGAATCCAAAATTTGTATTATTCCTCTCAGCTTTTCATTAATATTTTATAACACAAAGAAGAAGTGGAATTTGGAATTTCTTGTACTAGAATCTGATTTCCAAGACTCAGATTTTTAGTATTATTAAACTATAGTACGGTCTAGTGTAAATAATTTACTGCATGACATGTTTTGTAGGTATGAATCAAGTATTCCTTCTTCTTTATAATTGTATTATGTAAGTATAATATTTCATTTGACAACACAATTTACAGACCCTGATAAACACGACAAAACATCCTTCAGTCATATTTATAACTCATCAAAAAAAGAATAGTAAGAGTAACAAAGATATAGTTCCGTCGCTCTTATTTCCGGCAGCCAATCACGTTGCAGATCGGCTACATTTAAACTGTGCATCTTGTTATTCGCTGCTAATGACGTTATGTATTTCCTAAGGCTCGATAAATAATATAATTGTCCGCCATTTTGGTTCTTTTGTTGGCGTTTGCAGAAAGAACATGAGGACGTTATTTGCCGCTCAATTATTTGCTCAATTACAGTGTGCATTTGAATTATTATCATAGGAGTTACGACATGATAATGTTTAACAGTGTGGCAAATAGATTCCTCATCTGGTAGCTCGACAACAAAAGAACAAAAAAGGCGGACTATACTACCTGTCTAGACTTTATAGAGCCTTCACTTTCTAAGGCGTAAGCAAAGAGGAGGAGTAACGCCGGAAATAACAGCGATGTGACTATAGCAATGAAATATTACATTGTAGATATTAATTCAAAGGTAGACAATTAATTCTTTCTATTAATAAATTATAATCCTTCATTGTTAACACCTCAAATGATTACAAAATCAGGCAAATGTATTCTCTTATTTTCTAAATTTTAAATTGATAATCATTATCTTCATTGTCATTCTCGCAACAGTAATTACAGTCTTTCTTCAAGGATTATGCTCCTGCAAATTCTGTTTATAAAAATAACGCACCAATTTTACATTCACTGCTCAAGTGATTACAGTCTCAAACAAAAGACAAACAAAAGGCGAAAACAACACATAGGCTACACATATTAATATTGCCCGACCTTGAATCTTGGCCCAACGGTTCAGTTCCCAAATAAGTGAGAAATAATTGTATTTTGTCTTCAACTAATGCTACAAGTTATTGAGCTATTGTTTATCTTAAGATTAATATGTATTCATTTTATAACTTCGATAGGAAAAACATATATTTAGGTCCACTTGAATAAAATGATCATGAATATACTGATACTGGTCACACTCTTTCCACAAGAGTAATAAAACCTTCGAAGGAAATCTGCCTCATAGTTGCATTGGCTGTAGCAAATATCACATGCACTTTTAGAAATCAAATTCTTTAGAGAGAGTCCATCAGCTAAGCGATGGGCTTTGTAGTCAGTAAAATATATTAATCTGAAGAATCTCGACTATCATGTCACTTTTTAATTATAGAGAATAATTTTAGAGACAAAAAAATTGTACTGTACTCCAACCACGAGAAAGTCTCCAGGGAATGAGAGGGAGCGGGGTGATGCTGTGAATGAATGTTGATGTCATAAGATGTCAGGTCACACACATGGGTACTCGTATCTCTATTGGCTATCTCTCACAGCACAAACAATAACACTGATATACACATTTTTATACTACCCTAGTTACAAAATTAGATCACGGTTAATCTCCTGCAGTCTTACTAATAAACCGTGTATAATTTTTAAACTAGACATATGCAGAGTTGAGACAGAAAACTTTACTAATAAAACCATGCAGAAGCGATGGACGTATAAACAGCCTGTAACTATACAATGGGAATTGCTTTGCAGTAGTTATATACACGAAACCCCTTGTTTAAGCGTTGTTTATAGAGAAAAAAAATGGCCGCCCCTCTAACAGCTGTTCGTATCGACTGTCATTTTATGATGATGGTTGCCTAATAACCAAAGAAGAACAAACCAAAGAGCACAGAATAATTAGAATAATATTGCTGTAGCTTGTACTCTTTGACCAAAATATAGTACAGTAATCGATTAGAGCCAGTTGTACTATCGATACTTAACACGCCACACTAGAGCGCTCTACCGGATGCAATAAGAAACCTCAGATATTCTATTATCTTTCGTAACGAAGTAATGACGAAACTATGACGTAGCTGTGCAACAGTTGTACTGTTATACGCGACGTATGTAGTGATTAATAGTAAGGAATTTACACACGACGTATAAAAGAGCTATTCATTGTATAAGTATAAGACAGTTAAACATCTGTATATAGAGTTTTTATTAGTAAGACTGCTGGTCTTTTAATCCCTCCATACAGGAAATAACATACGCAGGAGAGCGCATCATTTTTAAACTGACGTTATAACTCTAATATTATCTATCTACTTCGCTCCAATAGATGATGCTATAGTAAGCACATTCCTTTCACGGTTTATCTCCTGGTTGGAGAACAGTATATTCTTAAAGACAGAGGAGGGGGGGGAGGAGAGACAGTCAAATAGTAATAAGAAAATTCAGTCCTCATCAACCATTTCTTTGTGTTACACCTTCATGAATGTTCAGCCTTTGTTCATCATGCCTGATCTGTATGAGAAATATTTCAGTTTAAGAGAGTGATAACGTCATTCTTTCCTTTTTAATAATTTAATATAAATATTTGTCTCATAACCAAAAAGAAAAAAATATTTTCTCCCAATCAGGCATCAAACACTTAAGTTATTTTTCCCTAAAGCTCAAGAAAAATGTATCACGTCCATTATGGAATCATTATACAAGGTGAACATAAAATCTTTCCTGATTATAAACATTTATTACTGAAAAATATGCTACATATAAGGAGACGGTTTTCAGAAAATAATGCCTCAAGCTTCAAAGTTTTCATGGCACCTCAACATGTGTTCTGTTTGTTGTCAAGAGAACATCAGATCGAAACCAGATTTCATGCTGTGTTTTTCGCCAACATCTCGCTTTTCTGATCCCAAAATTGAACATTGTATCTGTTGACTTTCCGGCGGTGTGAAAAATTTTGCACAGACGGCTGCAGTTCGACATGTACAAAGCGAAAATCATGTAAGCTTTGTTGTCAGATGACCGTCCGCAAAGTGCTGCATATATTCTGGAAGGAATTGAATGATACAGTGACTATCTTAAGCAAGTTTGTTTTCCTGATGAGGCAATCTTTCATACCTCCGGAAATAATATTCAGATTTTAGGTTAGAAAATAGAGATGTTGGCAAAAACATGGCATGAAATCGGGTTTCGAATTTATGTTCTCTGGACAACAAACGGAGCACACGTTGAGATGTATCCATGGAAACTTCGAAGGTTGTAGTATCATTTGCTGAAAACCGCGTCCCTGTATCTAGCGTAGTTTTTCAGTAATAAATGTTTATAATCAGGGAAAGACTTTATGCTCACCCTGTATATTTGGCCATTACAATCCTTGTGTGCAAGAGCTGGAGCAAAGTAAACAATCTGCTTCTTTCCATTATAATATAATTAATTTTCAGAACTCTCAAGTAGCCAGTGTTACTTCTACATTTATTAAATCATTTTTCGGTGTCCTATCAAATAAACGACTCAATAGCATCTAGTCTTTGTGCACCTTTGAATTAAATTTAATAGAGATTACAATATCACTACATTAATTAAATGTATTTAACATTGT
Organism: Periplaneta americana; assembly: GCA_025594305.2. Lineage (NCBI taxonomy): Eukaryota > Metazoa > Arthropoda > Insecta > Blattodea > Blattidae > Periplaneta > Periplaneta americana. The sequence goes on from JAJSOF020000038.1 coordinate 47,291,823, forward strand.
AGATAAGTTAAATTTCTAAATTAGCTTCCATTACTATGAAATATAATTTGAAGGATTAACTTATTATTATAATAAATATTTATCAACAAAATAATAATACAAATAGTTTTACATTACGTATAGATTTTGTTTTCTTCCTACAGTATGTATAAAAATATATTTTATTTACATATATGTTGCTCACTTGATATATATTTCATTTTCAAAATGTTTGAATTGAGGCCTGTTCATATTCTAAATTCATGTACAGCTCTAACAAACGCACTGTTTCTTCTCATTTTCCTTAATTTGTATATTTTATTAAATGTTTTGATAAGAAAACAATGAGAGAGCATAAATTTGGGGTTATATGCTCAAATTATTCAATCATAAACTTCACCATATGATTTCAATTAACGAGGAAAATTACAAAATCTGTCATTTTTCCGTAAATTAATTGAAAAAAGAAACTACTCAACCTATGAAATGATACACGAGTGACAAAAATGACTGTAGAACTTTCCCTGTCTCCAAAATAATCTACATAAAATATTTCAAAGTTACGTATTATTGCTACATATGATATATTCACAACTTTTTAAATTAATATAACTTACATTATCCTGTGACTTGCATTACATCAAACAGAAAGAAAACTGCGCTATTTAAATAGATGACAAGTTTAATAACAAACAAACCTAATCCTCTATAACTAAAACATAAAGTATTCTCTGAACTCATATTAAATAAAAGCATTCCACTCTAGTTCTAGTACTAGAAATAAAGACACCTTTTATGTTACTAATTTTAAGCACATGTAAATAATTCCACCTCTACAGTATTAAATAAAAATAATTTATGCTCGACCATGCCGAAATGTAGTAATTATACACCTGGTAGCAGTCCTTTAATGCATGCCATTAAAGTACACCTACTCATTAAAGTACAGGTGTTCAGCCAATGACAACTCAGCTTACAGGTGTTCAGCTAATGACAAGTCAGCTTTGTACCGTTATAAAACCGCAAGTATCGATTATTCTCGGATATGCAATCGAAAGAGAATTAGCGAAAAGTCACGGAGGCTGGAAATCCAATACTGTCGCAGAAGGTTATGTTCTGTTACTATAATAATTAGCGTTAATTGTAAATAATATTCAAATAAATTCAATTTGTCATCTCGTTTTTCAATTCTAAATAATTTTCAGGTTATATCAAAATTAGTTCATGTTACATTACATCAAGGTCAATGACATTATTGTTCCTCGGAAAAAATCAATACTTTCGCGTCTGCGCACATCTCACAATTTAAGAGCTATGAACAAGGTCACTGCCAGATACAAATAAAATGAATACTTCTGAATAGCTCAATTTCAAGTTAGAAATATGGTCGAGCATAAAAAGTCGTATGAAACTTGCCTATATTAGTAATTAAGACGCTCGTATGAATATTATGAAACTCGCTTGCGCTCGTTTCATAAACATCCATACTTGCATCTTAATTACTATCATTATAGGCTCGTTGCATAATGTACTATTATATTACATTAACTTGTTAAACTTGTAAACTTCTTTTCTTTTTACTTCTTCAGAATAAGTGATGAAATAAAAGGGTAACAAAAACTAGAGAATTAATACAATATATATTTTTACAATTTCACATGTACAAAACAGTTTTATCCCTTTTATTTCCTAAATGACCCACTTAATGGAATAAGCATTTTACTGAACAGAAATTGAATTACATCACTTATTTACAGTAAATAAACTTACACAAAATACTTAAAAAAGAAAAGGTATACTTTTTTTTCTTAAAATTAATGTTAAACACAATGTTACAATAACGTTTGTATACAATATTTAAATTCTAAATAACGTAAATTATATTACATATTTATTTTCAAAAGATGCTATACTAACAAAATGTATAATTTATGTAGAAAAATTAGTTAGAACACATTTATAATAATGTTATTTATAATTTATTCGTTATGCAGAAACTACAGTATTATTATTAACATGTATACAGACAAAAATAACATAGAAATCAATGAAGATGGCAGTATGCTGTCCAAACTAGTTACAACACACATAAAATATATGCATTTACTGTCATGTTTCTACATTTTATCTCCAAAACTAGTATTTTTATAGTCTTTATTCACTTTCAGTCATTTTCCCCCCAACTATTTCTCTCATAACTGTTTCAAAATATTGTATATGCATAATAAAAGTACAAAATTGCAAAAGACTTTTTAATTTCGCAAAATCTAAATTAAAAGAAAAAAATGCATGATTTTCGGAAGTAAAATGAAAATCTTTATTTTGCACATCAATTACATTATCCTTTGCAAGAGAGGAGAATGGGGAGACACTTTCTGGGTAATGGTATAGAAAGGAGATGAAGTTCAATTGTAGGACAGATGAATCATAATACTGATACTGTAAAAGTGTTACAAGGCTCATACTTGGAGATTATAGTTGAAGAGGAATTTGAGAAATAATTTAGGCATAATTTTGTGCTTGTTAACATAAATATACGAAACAAAGATCTAAACACTGAGAATTAAACTATGATCTGAATATTTTTCTGGAATTGTTCTGGTACCTTAGTCTTTTTAATGAATCTGAACTCACCATATGCAACTAGATTAATATTTTTAATTGTCACTTAAATAAATGATTAGGTATATTCTTTCATTAATGCATTTATTTGAAAGCTATCATATAAAATAAAATCTGCCTGCCAAGACTGAGAAAGCAAAATCTAGTCAAGATAATCAATTTCTTAGAATTCTTACCAAAATACCTTTCTAAAGAAGGCAGTCAGAGAGCGGGAGAAGAGAGAGGGAAGTATTCTATAAAACTATAACTACACTGCTCAGTCATAATGAAGGCCGTGGGTTTTTCATCTTCTTTCCCCTGTTGAAGGACAAACTCCAGAAAAAGTCACGAGTCTTGTGAACTTTACTAAATAACACTTGAAAATCATTAATTGATTAACTAGCGGACTTATTCGTGTTAATTATGTAAGATTTGTGCGGCTTACAGCTGTTTCAGTGCTTCACGCACCATCCTCAGAGCCTACTAGATATCGGCGTCATCTCGAACTTCTCTGCCTGTTATGTGGGTGTGTTTGATTGTTGAAAGGTGTTGAAGAGTGGAGTCAAATAATGTGTGTGTGTGGCTCTGAGGATGGTGCGTGAAGCACTGAAACAGCTGTAAGCCGGACAAATCTTACATAGTTAACACGAGTAAGTCCGCTAGTTAATCAATTAATTATATTCAAGTCTATTTTGAATCTTGTGTACACTACTTTTAACACTTGAATATAATTAATTGATTAACTAGTGGACTTACTCGTGTTAATTATGTAAGATTTGTCCGGCTTACAGCTGTTTCAGTGCTTTCGCACCATAGCACAGACAGGCAGATCATTCCAAACACACTACAAAGAACACATTAAAGCAATAACCAGAGGACATTATACATCTACATACGCCGATCACATAACCAATGCTAACCATACATACAATAACATAAATACAGACATGGAAATCCTACACATACAACCCAAGAACCAAAAACTCAACACACTAGAACAATATGAAATATACAAACACACTAAAACACACCCTGACCAAATTCTCAACACACAGATCAATTTCAGTACACACACACTATTTGACTCCACTCTTCAACACCTTTCAACAATCGAACACACCCACATAACAGGCAGAGAAGTTCGTGATGATGTCGTGATCTAGTAAGCTCTGAGGATGGTGCGTAAGCACTGAAACAACTGTAAGCCGGACAAATCTTACATAATTAACACGAGTAAGTCCACTAGTTATCTAAGGAATATAAGATTGATACATATCACCTATTCATTGATTTCAAAGCAGCTTATGATAGTATTGAGAGGAAAGAACTCTTACTGGCCATGCAAGATTTGGGGATACCACCGAAATTAATTAAATTAACACAAGCTACTATTCGGAAAGTTCAGAGTAAGGTTAAAATCTATAAATATACATCAGAATCATTTTATACGAAGAAAGGACTAAGACAGGGAGATGCACTGGCTTGTCTTCTCTTTAATATAGCCTTAGAAAAAGTCATCAGGGACTCAAACATTGATACAAGAGCAACCATCTATACTAAATCAACCCAGATATTAGGATATGCTGATGACCTGGACATAGTCAGCAGATCAATAAGGGATCTAAGAGATACTTTCATTAAATTGGAAACAGCTGCAAAAAAGATGAGATTACAGATAAACGAAGAGAAAACTAAATACATGGAAATAGCAAAAAATCAGTCAAATAATGACCATTTAGATGCTGGACATCATAGGTTTCAAAGAGTAAAGGAATTTAAATACCTAGGGGTGAAAGTGACTGATGATGGAAAAACAGAGTAAGAAATTAAGCATAGACTAACTTTAGCTAACAGAAGCTATTACGGACTAAATAGACAAATGAGATCCAGATATATACACAGGAAAACTAAAATAAAATTATATAAGACCCTTATTAGACCTGTACTAATGTATGGAGCCGAGACCTGGGCTATAAATAAAGAAGATGAAAATAAGCTAGCAGCATTTGAAAGAAAGATTCTGAGAAGAATATACGGCCCTGTGTGCGAAATGGGAAAGTGGAGAATAAGATACAATTCTGAACTAACGCCCCTGACATAGTAAGAGAAATTAAAGCAAGAAGAATACAGTGGCTGGGCCATTTATATAGAACAGAGGAACAATACCCAGCTAGAATGTTGACCTTCAATACTATTTATGGCAGCCGAAGAGTTGGAAGACCTCCAGTAAGGTGGTTGCAGTCTGTGGAGGATGACCTGTTGAGGAGTGGTGTGGGGGCATGGAGGAGAGCAGCAAGTGATAGGATGAGATGGAGGACAATTGTTGGGGCGGTCAAGGCTGGCAAACGGCTGTAGTACCACGAGAAGAAGAAGAAGTCCACTAGTTAATCAATTAATTATATTCAAGTGTTAAAAGTAGTGTACACAAGATTCAAAATGGACTTGAAAATCACTGTTTATTAAATATACTTGTTTAATAATAAACAAGTATATATAATAAATATATAAAAATATAAAGAACGGTCCTTTCTTTATGGCCCCATGCAAGTCCTGTACATATACATGTGTGAATGCTCATGAAGAAATTAATGCACTATAAATATGACTTTACTTTCTATTGCTTAACTACACCCACAAAACTTAAATATACATGTATAGGCCTACATGTAAAGAAACATATCCTGAATGTCTACAGTAATATGCAGAAGTTATGTTTTTTTAATCAGTTTTAAAATTAGTCCCTAGAGAATAATTTAAAGTCAAAAGAAAAAAGAAGTCATGGTAACAAAACGCCTATTTAAGACACAAAATTAAATTTACCAGTTTATGAAAAATGCATGAGATACTTATATCTATTTTATTGTTACAAAACGCACAAAAGGTTATAAATAAATAAAGATATAGCATTGCATTTAATTTATCATGTACAATGAATAATCTTGTATTATTAATGAGAAATATGTAAGACATATCCTTGTTTCCTTCTTTGCGTCATTAAAACTCACAATAAGAAAATATATTATGTAATATAATTTTTTCGTATCAGTCTAGAGATATATACAAGTATTTCATCTTACTTCATCAATAATAAAAGGTATTAATGACTGAAATTCACGTACATTTCAGTTTTCGGATTATATCATGTTATGTAGGCAATTCTCAAACCAATGCAAAGTCTTTTTTTAAGGAATGTTTGTTTCAGTGTTCATTATCTTATTATAAAGTACAGTTACAAACACTAAATGAACAAATTATTATTTCAAAATACATGTAATCTAATGTGATTATTCTACAATTATATTCTGAAGACAAATATTACAAGTAGTATCAATTTGTAACAGAACAAACATTTCTCAGACATAGTGTTTATAAGCTTATTTATATTTCGTATTTATGAAAACATGTGTCACAATATTTTCAATTCTATTACGAAACAAAATGCTGATGTTTGTTTACTTATACTGGTAGTGAACATTATTTTGAAAATGGATAAAACATCTTAGAAATTTATGGGAAGAAAAATGGAAGAAGTAAAATTTGTATTTCAAAATAAATGTTTTATGCTTTGTCTTCAGTATTCAGTATTTGTATTCAGTAAATATAAATATAAAAATGTACCACTCAGTGTACGTGAACTGAAGAAGAATGCAACCAAAAGTCTTAAATTTAACATCAACGAAAACAATTTCGTTTAAACAATTTTTCATAATTGAAGGCGATTTTACCATATACCAATTCTTCATTTATAGATGCTCGTATAGTTGTAGTCACTGTCACCCCATCCTATTTCATATACAGTAGAACCCCGATAAGATGCTGTTCAAGGGACCGCGTATTAACCGGGACCACGTATTAGGGGGGTATACTGATTTTGACTTATATACAGTGTCTATTAGCATTTTTCTTTATTGAAATACATGGTTCATGAAAAGTAATACAGTATTACTCCATTATGTAATTACTATACTGTAAGTTAAAGACATTTACGATACTGTATTATGTACTGTATTAGTTCTTTCGAAAAGAATCACTTATAGTTGTTTGCCGTGTGTGTGTTCTCCAAGTCCTCATGTTTACCACACTTCCCTATCTTGCCCTTACATCCTCCTGACGTCGCAGCTGCAGTGATTGAGTCGCGATTTTTTATTATCGTTCTTAATGTCAATAATGGGATTCCTAATGAATCAGACAGTTGTTTCTGATTAAGAGTACTGTTTTCGTCGTACTTTCATAAGATTTACAATTTTTCCGACACAGAAAACGCTTTTCGTTTAACACTCATTATAATTACACTCACAGACACTTCAATACACTAAGGACAACAAACTGATCAGCAAAAACTTCCAGAATTTTATTACGGCCTGAGTGAGGAATGTTGCTTGAGAGAGAGGGTTAGCAAGAGGGTGAGGTATTGTAACTGTATGTAAGCTGCACAGATAAAGGGTCAAATAAGAGAACATAACAAGAGGGTCGGGTATTGTATAGTATGAAGGTTTAAATGCACAGGTAAAGGGTCGAATACCAATACTTTACAGGTAAATGACACCAGTAAGTTCAATGGCCAAAATGTTTCATTGGTGTTACAGTACATTGCTGAAAATTACATCGAAAATATTCCACAAAAATAGCGTATTATGCGGGACTTGAGCACAACGGGGAATTTTATAAAGGCGTTATATATGAATTGTTCAGGACCGGACAAAAAAAGTGTATTACACGGGATAATGTAATAAGCGGGCGCATCTTATCGAGGTTTTACTGTATTGCAAGATACAGTCTGTTACTGTTGTCCTTTCAATGGAGTTTATTATAGTTGGTTTATTTTCTGTAGCAGTTTGCAATTATTTTTTCCAAAATCTATTATTGCAAATGGGGTAATAAATGGTTTTCTTCAAATCTGTATTAATTTCACAATAACTTATTTTATTACTAAGTAATTATAATTAAGGGAAGAATTTCAAGAGGAGTTTCAAAATATAATCTTAGAGAAAGCAGAGAACTGGATGTCCATTTAAAAGAGAAAGATTCTTTTGAGACTAGAACAGGCATAATGCCTAATCCCTGTATTATTGGAGTTTGGTGGTTAGGGATTATTGTGTATATTTTTAATTTTAATATACTTTTTTCACGATAAATAGTAATGGTAATGTTACTTCCTTTCATGGAACAATAACTAACAGAGTATAATTGAATGGCTGCCTAGAATAACGTTGTAAGTCCGTTTTTGACCAAACTGAGTTTTCGGCTGAAAAATGTTGTATCGCACATCTTGCATCATGTGCCGCCATCATCTTGCTGATATTCACGCTACTTCGAGAGCTGTAGTATTTTGACTGTGTTGCTGAGCTCAATAACGTTGTAATGCAAATAAAATGGCGGACATTTATAATTTATATATCTTCTCACCATTCGTGAGCTGCCACAAGGGACAAAGAGTACTTAACCATAGAAATTTTTACAAGTTCATGAAAAACCATTGATTTTGTTTCAACAATGGAATTCCTACAAATAATTTCCTGCAAATATATTTTTTTTTGAGATTAGTGAAAATATACCTATTTTTAGAAAGGTAAGTGTTACAAAAAAGTAAAGAATGCTACTGAACTTAGTTTGATTTCGAATATAGGTGATTCTTCAGGAGAGCAATTGATCCTTTCAATGCAGCTAAGGTTACAATCGGAATAATAGATGTAGGTATTCCAAGCCCCTTAAACACACCTTTCATGAAGAGAGTAGCGGTACCTCTTGCTCCAACCAGAAGTCCGATTACTTCAAGCTCTTTTAGCTGGTATTTTTTGAGGTAATAGGGAATGGTAGGATTGTAGATATTCTTGTAACATGACACATGGTCTCATATAAACGTAAATAGAAAGAGAAAACGTAAGATTAATATCATGCAATGGAAGGACAATAAACGTAAGACATTAGTGGACCAGGGGAAAGAATATACTTCGAAGAAAGGTGACATTAAACCAGTTGTGAAACGACCTGAACTGGTGAGTACAATAATGTTGCAAGTCAATATAGGCCTATAGAGTACTAAAGGAGAATAGTTAAAGGTAATAAGGTCATGGTTACTCTGAATTCTACCATGGCCTAATAACAGAAAAAAGAAAAAAAGAATTCTTGTCTATGTAATACTGATATTCTATGCCTATTCCAGAGTCCAGCCCTTTGGACGAACTTTTTCTCCTGTAAAATTTTTTATCTCTATGTAAATGTTTATATTTAGTGTTTATATATGTCTAATTGTAACGGTGAAAATATTGTTAATCAAATCATTTTTTATTTTTTTTTTTTTTTCATAAGTGTATATTATTTTTGGGAGTGTTTTTTGTAAGTAATTTTATGAGGTTGTTATTGATATGCTGATAAATTTACATCTTCGTGTATTGATATTGACTTCTATACAATTTGTTTATTTTGGTAACTAAGCGGCATACCTACTATTTAGTATTTGCAAATTGATACCCTGTCCGAGTTCAGCATAATTATTTCTTCTCTTCCTCATTAGAATGTCACTGAATCAATCTGTTTCAGTAGTTGATAAATCTAATAGTGGTGAAAAAAGATCGGAGGCGAAATTTCCTCATTGTGGTGGCTTCTTTCAAAGCGAAAGGTGTATCAAATCAACATTAATATCAATCGGTCACACCATGATATACACCGAACTAAGATAGCAGGGAAGCATATATTAACTAGAAGTATTAAAGTGAATTGCAATAATGATGGAGACAGTACTGAACATATCAAAACACGTCATGAATACTCGAGTAATAATGTTGCAGATAATCCCCTGAAAACGTTTAAGGATCAAGTTTCTGAATGGAAAAACAAATTTTCCGCTGAACTTAATGTTAGCTAATTTAATAATCCATACGTACAAAATTTTTCGAGCTTCTTAAGAAATATTATTAACTTTCTACCGGGACCCAAACATCCGGGCACCAAATATTACGCTGCTAGACGAAGAAACCGTTTAGTGACACAACAGAAAAGTGACTATATTTTTAAAACTAAAGTATTATAATACAGCGAGCAGCTGTAAACCTTTTCAAAATATTTGACATGTGTATTAAGAAGTATGGTCGACAGTTCCAGCACTTATTATAAGGTGATCCAATAAACTATGGCTCATGAGATTTTATTTCTGAAAGCTACAACACCCTCCCATACTGGAGAACAAGAGATTAATTGCTTTGTTGTCAAGAACTCAGCATTAGTTAACATTTCCATAAGCTGATGAGGTGAATGACTGCGACTAGAAAGCAATATCTAAGCGAAACCTGTTTGCTGGCGTGCCTAAACATATGATTTAAGTTGTGTAATTTGTTTCAAGTTCTTATGATATAAATTTGTCTATTATTATTATTATTATTATTATTTAATGTACTCAAATGTAACAACCATAAACAATCTACCAGGAAATATGGACAGTATTTAAGTTTGATTTAAACGTTTTTCTACTGTAAATGTTCAAAAAGTTGTGTTATTTGGAAGATGAAGCCAATACATATATATAAATGGAGTGAATACTTACTGAAGTATTAATACAAACCTAACACTGTCATATTTTGTAATATTTAACAATGTTAATATGGAATAAACATATTTTTAATTTTCTGACAAACTGTAAAAACTGACTTACAACATTATTCTAGGCAGCCATTCAATTAAATGCATAAAACAAATTAATTTCTATCCCGTATTTTACATAAAACTTAAAACCAGGTATGCTATTACAATTTTTATGTGTAGGTTACATATTTGTAAACCTTAGCACTAATGGTAATAAAATGTCTTCGTGCTTCTTAGGTATTTAGACTAGTAACAATCACATTTCTTTTGCACACTAGGCCTACTCACTCACCACTGATCACTCAAAATTCAAACAAATTCTAAAATTCAGAACTCTCAGTCCTTACATCATTCTTATTAACACCAATATTACCATTTAATGTAGGAACTGTAATAAAATTTGACTTTCCATAATTTTGAAAGAAAAACATAACAAAAACATAAGAAAAAACATACCTCCACTGATCCACAAGGTTCGTGACTAAATGTCTTTGTTGAGCAAGCTATAGAACGTTTACATGTTCAGGGATCTTTCCTGTCTTTGTTTTTATCATCTTCATGTACTTTTTGAACTGACGGAATAGATTTCAGATCCCTTGTCATTGGTTTTGCAACAACTGACACATCCTTAACTTTCATTGCAGCCTCGTTTAACAGGGATAAATCATCATCAATTTTAGGATCTGACAAATGTGAAGGTGTTTTGATGATTGAACTCACTCTAGTTACACTTTCTTGAGCATTTATTTCTGTGTCTCCAGGGTTTCTAGACTTCTCTTCAATTTTATCTTCATTAGAAGCATGTAGTGCCTGATCTTCTACAAGTCTCGTATTTGTGACAGAGATGTTAGCTATGGGTAAAGACGAATGTTTGACTACGTTTTTGGGTACTGTTTCTGCAATTTCAACAGGACTGCTTGGCTTTGATTTTGAAATTGATTCCTGTAGAGAAGAATTATGCTTATTTGAGATTAATGGAATTTCTTCCTTTTTCTGTACAAGGTTTCTATTGTCGTCACTATGTCCATTCTTAGAAAGCATTGCTAAATTCAACGTTTCTTTTTCTGTGATTTGGTTAACCTTCTTATCTACATCACAATTCTCTTGTTCGTGTTTCTGTATTATATGAGACGCCATTTGGTCATTTTCTTTTGATATTTCTTTTTCCAATAACAGGTTTTTGTCTGAGGTTGCTGTTTCTTCCACTAAAGTATCTCGTTTCATTCTATCATGAATCTCATTATTTAAATCGTTCATTTTCGTATTACGTCCAGCATCTGCTAGTATATCTTTTTGTTTAACTTCTGAAACCGTGTCCACTATGACATTTGTTTCATGTTTTTCTTGACTTAAATTTGCTTTCAATCCATTTTTATCATTTGCTAGTATATCTCTTCTCATAACCTTTGCCTCATCTGCTGGTATATTTTGTTTTTCACCTTGCTTAGAATCAATGGCTTTGATTTCTTTAGCATTAGTTTCACCTTGCTTATAAAGTCTTGATGCGTTGTTAAGCACTGCTAATGGGATAGGCAATGGTAACTTATTTTGTATAGGGACTGGTTCATTATATTGTCGCTGCTCTTGGTTCGCAGGATTTTGATTAACATTCCCCGCACCTGCAACAAAATGCAAATATGGTTGTGAAAGGATGGAAAATATGTATCAGACTAGGTTAACATCATTTTCGTTACATTTAAGGCCTGGTTGCAGAAAAACTGATCAGATAAGATGAATGATGGTTTGATTGGTCACCACTTCTATTTTCGTTGTAGAAAGTACAATCACTATTTGATCGGAAATCAATCTTCCATCAGATTTGATCAACATATTTTTGTTATTATTTTAATGTACCGAAGTACATATGATATTTTCCATGCAGATATTCTGTGTCATCATCTCCGTTCCATTACTCTTTCATCGTATGATGACGCAGAATATCTGCATGGAAAATATCACATGTACTTCAGTACATTAAAATAATATATATGATATGCGTAAATCACTTTGGATTTAAGACGGCGCTTATTCCGTCGGAACCCGGCCAAGAACCCAAGAGTTGGAGCTTAATCTGAGACGATTCTGTCCGATGCTGGGATGGGTATCCGGTGTGGCTTAGTGGATAAAGCATCAGCATGTAGAGCTGAAAACCCGGATTCAAATCCCAGTGCCGGAGAGAATTTTTCTCCGTTCCATTACTCTTTCATCATATTTTTGTTAATTAGTGACTGAACATTGATCAAGTGTATGTTGTTTATAGTGAAGTTATAGTAATTTATATAGGAAATAGTTAAAGTAGGTAGTTATATTGTTTTTAACTTTGCTCTAGAGTATGCCATTAGGAAAGTCCAGGATAACGGAGAGGGTTTGGAATTTAACGGGTTACATCAGTTGCTTGTCTATGTGGATGACGTGAATATGTTAGGAGAAAATCCACAAACGATTAGGGAAAACACGGAAATTTTATTGGAAGCAAGTAAAGAGATAGGTTTGGAAGTAAATCCCGAAAAGACAAAGTATATGATTATGTCTCGTGACCAGAATATTGTACGAAATGGAAATATAAAAATTGAAAATTTATCTTTTGAAGAGGTGGAGAAGTTCAAATATCTTGGAGTAACAGTAACAAATATAAATGATACTCGGGAGGAAATTAAACACACAATAAATATGGGAAATGCCTGTTATTATTCGCTTGAAAAACTTTTATCATCCAGTCTGCTGTCAAAAACTCTGAAAGTTAGAATTTATAAAACAGTTATATTACCAGTTGTTCTTTATGGTTGTGAAACTTGGACTCTCACTTTGAGAGAGGAACATAGGTTAAGGGTGTTTGAGAATAAGGTGCTTTAGGAAAATATTTGGTGCTAAAAGGGATGAAGTTACAGGAGAATGGAGAAAGTTACACAACACAGAACTGCACACATTGTATTCTTCACCTAACATAATTAGGAACATTAAATCCAGATGTATGAGATGGGCAGGGCATGTAGCACGTATGGGCGAATCCAGAAATGCATATAGAGTGTTAGTTGGGAGGCCGGAGGGAAAAAGACCTTTAGGGAGACCAAGACGTAGATGGGAAGATAATATTAAAATGGATTTGAGGGAGGTGGGATATGATGATAGAGAATGGATTAATCTTGCTCAGGATGTGGACCAATGGCGGGCTTATGTGAGGGCGGCAATGAACCTCCGGGTTCCTTAAAAGCCAGTAAGTAAGTAAGTAGGTAGTTATATTGTTCTAAAATGACCTGATTATTCTGATGAATTTTTTTTTTCAATCAATATGAAGAAATATTCAATAAATATTCATAAGCAATATCTTATATCATATGGTGAACAACATGATTTCTGACTGGACTGAAAAATTATGTATTTTTTTCTGCTTCACCGAAACACCATCCACTTTATTTTCTATTACATTCATAAAGCCCTCTACAATGTTTAATGAGAGCCCTCTATTATTGTCAGAAAAATTTTGCTCCTCACATTCTTAGTTTGGTTCATTTCTTTTACTTTACTCTGCAGTCTATACAGATGGAATCCACCTGTTGTACCTCTACAAAAACCAACAAAACGACAAAGCATTCATTTGTTTTCTAGATCAGAACCCACTTGATACATTCGTTTCTCCCTCTAAAAGAGCATCAAAATAGCCGTGGTTGCTAAATAGTGCTGATGCCAAATGCATTTTTTTTTTCAATCAGTGATTAGTAAATTGATACAAGTTGATTGGGGATTCACTTTCGTGTCCACACCTGTGGAGTAACGGTCAGCGCGTCTGGCCGCGAAACCAGGTGGCCCAGGTTCGAATCCCGATCGGGGCAAGTTACCTGGTTGAGGTTTTTTCCGGGTTTCCCTCAACCCAATACGAGCAAATGCTGGGTAACTTTCGGTGCTGGACCCCGGACTCATTTCACCGGCATTATCACCTTCATATCATTCAGATGCTAAATAACCTAGATGTTGATACAGCGTCGTAAAATAACCCAATAAAAATATATAAAAAAAAAATTCACTTTCGTGAAATGCACTGAACAATTAATAAATGAGACATCAACTGATTTGATTAGGATTTCTGATACCAGACGGAAGTATTATTGTAGTTTTCGAATCAAAATGAGACAATAAATTAAATTCTATGTTATCAATTTTATATGCAGGGTGTTCGGAAAATGTCTTCCAAGAAGCACAAGATTGGAACATATTTTATTTTCGGAAATAAAGATAGTTTTAATCAACATGTGGTCTAAGTATCACTCTAAAAAAGTCCAAACGAAGTCTGTTACACTTTCTGAAATCGTTTTCCATATTGTTAGAAGTGATTATTTAGAAAACATTTCATTGCAGGAACAATTGTTCCGTATGGTTACGAAACTTGGACTCTCACTTTGAGAGAGGAACAGAGGCTAAGAGTGTTTGAGAATAAGGTGCTTAGATAAATATTGGGGCTAAGAGGGATGAAGTTACAGGAGAATGGAGATAGTTATACAATGCAGAACTGCAAGCATTGTATTCTTCATCTGACATAATTAGGAACATTAAATCCAGACATTTGAGATAGGCAGGGCATGTAGCACATATTGGCGAATCCAGAAAATAAATACAGTGAAACCCCGATAATACACGCCTGTTTGTTATACTATCCCATATTATACGCTCATTTGTCTGGCCCCTTGACATCCCTAAATAAAACCATGTAAAATGTACTTTAAAGGATACTTAGAAATTTTTCCTGGACTTCTACATTTACTGCTAGCACCTACATATTCAAGGATTTGTAGAAGTCTTTGATTGGTGAATACAACAGAATGGAATGTGACCCTCGAGTACCTGCAACACTACTGTATTCAGAGCCTGTCCTTCTTGCTGGTAGTTTTAAATCGCATTTCAGTGAAGACATGACGAAGTGGAAGTGGTAGACATTCCAAATCCTTCTCGAAACAAACCCCTTGCCAGGGTATCTGTGATTTGTAGATTCATTAACGTACCTAGTAGTCAAATTACTGATGTCACTTCCGATTTAAATCGTGTGGAAAATGCAATTATTCATAGTATTAGATCAAGTGCAAGATAGAAGACAATTTTTTACTTTTTTAATAAAGGGACACTTTGATAAGACTATGCATTTGTTCTAACATTTTCTGAAAGGAAAGAAAATAAAATAACCTTTTGTCCTGCATAATTACAGTATTTAATTCTTAAATTTCAACAAACGTTTATGCGATTCATATCTTTGTGTTAAAATTTAAAATATCCAAAAATGACCCACTCTCACTAATATCCGGTCCCATTTATTACATTATTTTTATGTGGTCCCTTGAAGAGCATCTACCGAGGTTTCACTGTAGTGTGTTATTTGGAAGGTCGGAGGAAAAAGATCTTTGGGTTGATCGAGATGTAGATGGGAGGATATTAAAATGGGTTTGAGACGATTAATCTTCCATATTGTGATGATTCAGTCAATCGCGTTGCAGGTCGGCTACATTTAAACATGTGCGTCTTGTGATTCGCTTATGAAGACGTTATTCATTTACAGACTTAAGGCTCGATAAATACTTAATATAATCGCCCGCCATTTTGGCTCTCCCGGAAACGAGAATGCGGATGCTTTAGCAAAGAAGGGCAGCACTGCTACTTACAGTTGTTTAAATCTACGCTCAATTATTTGCTGAATTACACAAACGTTTGATTTATTATCAAAATAGAAGCTACGACATGATAATGTTTAACAGTGTGGTAAATAGATTCCTGTATGGTAGCTCGGGAACGAAAAGAACAAAAATGGTCATGAACGAAAATATTAGTGCAAGAGGTCAAATGACTTTATTGTCAAACGCCTGGCATTAGAAAACAACAACAACAAGAAAATTAAAACTGTGATTGCATTGCAATAATACATAAAATTGTGGAAACTATGAACATGTTAGTAATGTTCCTCGTTTTAAACTTCATAATACTGACTGTGTAAGACAAAGGTTCGACGCCGGAAATGGAAAAAGAGTCAAACGTGAAACTATACTTGGAAGGTCGTAGTATTTATCTGGAAACTTTAATATCAAAAAGATCTTTGGGTAGGTCAAGATGTAGATGGGAGGATATTAAAATGGATTTGAGACAATGGGATGATGAGTAACACATTGTAGAACATAATGACTACATATATAAATAAGTGTCATTAGTTTTAGTAATATTTGATTTGTCATATGACTGGATTAATCTTGCTCAAGATGGTGGGCTTATGTGAGGACAGCAATGAATCTGCGAGTTCTCTAAAAGCCATTTGTAAAAAAAGCCATCCTGCAGTGCTGTCCTTGGGTGTATTTTCCGAAGACCGTATATGATACAATGACGAAATGAACTAAAATATGGAACAAATGCAGAAGTTGACTGCTAATACAAACCTCGAGCTTGCTGAAGATCTGCTACACTAACTGGCTTTTTCATCTGAGCTCCTGATTTGTTCGCATCAACAGATGCTGCATTAAATCTGTCTGGTGATAATAAATTCAACGGGCCTTGTTTCAGATACTGATTATTCAGATTTTGTGAGTTATTAACTACATTTACACCTGTTTCAGCTGCAAAATTCTTGGGTGATTCTGCCTTCCCAGACTGATGTAACGTATCTTTCTTCTCCACATTATTTTGCTCTTGAACATTATCGCTCAATGGCTTTTTTATTTCACTAGGTATATTACTTTTATTGTCCACTTTATTTGCCATTTGAGCTGCATTGTTAACTGCAGATTCTTGTTTAATGTTTTCATTTAAATTCGGAAGTGCTGGCTGATTTTTAACATCTGTGTTTACTCCAGCAGCTTCTTGATTTTTACCTGCAGGGCTCTGTGCATTGTGAGGATCGTTTCTCTGCATTGCTGCAGCTTGTTCAATCTCTTTCTTGTGCTCCTTTAATTCCTCAAGAATTTGCTTTTGTTCCTGTAAAAGTTTCTTCTGTGCTTCCTGGTGTTCTTCCAGTTTTCTTAATAATTCCTCATTCTTTTTCTCGTTATCAACTTCTGCCTGTTTTTCTGCTTCAGCCAATTCCTCGTCTTCCTTTTTGATTGCATCCTGATTTACTTGTTCACTATTTCCTTTTCCTTTAACTTCTGGTGGAGGCATCTTTTTATCTTCTGGCGGAGATTTCTCTTTAATAACTTTCTTTTCAGTATCAGGCTGAGCAGCTTTTTCAATCTATAAATAAAGGAAAAATAAACAGTAAAATGAATTCCAAAGTCATTAACCATAAACATATAAAGGTATACGATTTTAGCCCTTATACTGCAGTATTTATCTCGAAAGGAAGAATGAGGAATTTTTCATATATTTTTTGATCCCAAACACTTCTCTGTAAACCTTAAACTGTGTAAACTCTTTAGTCTGTAAGGGTGCTATTCATAGACATTTTTTCAATAGCCCCGGCTATCCACTGGTTACTAGTACAAAATTCAAATCATATCCTATCGCTAACACTGGTATACAAATACGAAAAACGCTGATAATCCACCGAAAACCCGCGCTAAAAATGTCTATGAATACGGCCCGTAATGATTAAAATTTTCAATATAAAGTTCTTGATCCCCCAAATGGCAATGTTTGGAATACTGTATGAGCAATTAAGCATGAGAATTTTTTTTAAAGAAAAGAATTAAAATCATTTAAGATAATAATAATAATAATAATAATAATAATAATAATAATAATAATAATAATGATTTATTTAACCTGGCAGAGTTAAGGCCATACGGCCTTCTCTAACACTCAACCAGGAGTAAAATTGTGTTACAAAAACACTACACATTTACGAAGTAAACTACAATTTTACACACAAAACTGAATAAGATAATAATAATAAAATGTAAACAACAAGTAAGTAGAAATCAGACATAATATATAACATACAGAAAGAATGGAAAAAGCATAATAAAATGTGAACAGCAGGTCAAAATAAATGAGACATACAAAGTATAAAAAAATAAGACAATTATTGATAACAATAATAATAATAATAATAATAATAATAATAATAATAATAATAATAGTGGTAATAATAATAATAATAATAGTGGTAATAATAATAATAATAATAATAATAATAATAATAATAATAATTTATTTATTTATATTTATTTAATAATGTACAACAGCCAGTGGCCAATTACAGTTCAGCACAAATATAACAAAAACATAAAACAGAAATAATTATTACACATAAATATAATTACAATTAATTACAATAATGAAGATGAATGGATAACTAAGAATACTATGAGACAATGATAATTGAGTATAATGCCTAAAAGAATACATAAATGATAAATCGTTGCCAAGAGCAAACTAAGTCTATACATTGAAGGGATCGAATTCGCAGCCATGCATGTTGGCATTTTTAATGCATCTGGAGACTGGTGAAAGGAATTTCGAATTTCTAATATAGAAAAGTTTGTGGGCTCTCATATCTTTTGTTGGAATACGTAAGGTAATACTGTTTAAGAAAGAGTCACAGGATATATCACCTTTGAGGACTTTACAAAAGAACAGATAATCTAGCTCATGGCGTCTAGCATATAGATTTTGACAATTAAAATATTCACATTTTCTCTCATAACTGTACCCGGAATTAATGGGCAGAAATCTGAATGAACATAAGGATATAAATTTTCTTTGTATATTTTCTAATTTAGCGAGTCCGTAGTTGTAATCGAGTTCCAAACTACAGATGCATATTCGAGTTTCGATCGCACCAATGTATAGTATAGCATTAAGAGAGAATCGGGCGTGGAAAAAGAATAAGTTATTGACCGTATTATTCCTAGCATTCTGATTGCGTGATTGTAAATGTAATCAACGTGACTATGAAAATACAATTTACTGTCAAAGAATATTCCCAAATCTTTTACGCAATAATAATAATAATAATAATAATAATAATAATAATAGTAATAAAATAGTGCAGTACAAAGCATACAATGAATACAATATTTTTAGGTATACACAGTAAGGAAAATTATGATTATATACAACTCATCACATTATAGATATACCATTATCAGAAAATATGAAAACAAAAATATAAAATAAGTTAAATATCACTAGAACATAAAAAAAAATGTGAATACGTGGAAACATGCAATACAATACTTGTCATAATAGTAAGTTAGTTTGGCAACTCGTCATAAGATAATTTTCTAACTTGGATTTGAAAGATTTCAATGTTTGGCAGCCCTTGACTTCAGGCGGCAGAGAGTTCCAGTGACGAGAAGTAGCAACAGTGAAAGATGAGGAATACAGAGATGTGTGTGAAGTGGAATTTCTAGTGTGTTATCACGTTGTGATCGAGTATTAATATTATGATAGCGAGAGAGAGTATGAAAATGAGGGAATAAATAATAGGGGGATGAAGTGTGCATAATTCGATATAAGAGCGAAAGTGAGTGCAGATTTCTCCTCTCGTGTAACCTAAGCCATGATAACTTCTTGAAAGAAGGTGAGATATGATCATAGCATCGAACATTACAAATGAAGCGGACGCACGCATTATGAACACGCTGCAGTTTCTGAGCGGAATCAATCCTGAGATCACTGAACAAAACGTCGCAATAATCGAACAATTGCAACAATCTGGATGTGTTCTAGAAATTACATGACATATTAATTAAATACATAGGTTAAGGTTAATGCACTTGAGAACTATGTTAGAAGTGCCGTTTGAAAGAAAAATAATTTGTCTCTACTCGAAATAAAACTTGATGAAGGTTATAATTCGTGAGAAACTCGCCAAAAATAGAGTCAAATGGAGGAGCTTCTGAGAGCCCTATATTCCACACAGGAACTATGGAAATTTTGATTGATTGATATAATTCATAATGCATTTTTAAGAACTATGCTGAGAACAATCAGTCTTGAGAAGATGAATGCAATGGTTTACATGAACAAAACTTGTAAGAGCATGAAATGAAATTATGATGGATCTTGCACCTTATCCTGTCAATAAAAAATCCACTGTAATATAAATTTGATAGTACAAACTAAAAAAACAGGATGAAAACCCTATTCATTTGAAACAAATTGCGTGGGTACACATCTACATCGATGGCTACACAATTGGCAATAACTTTAATAATACGACTTACACTGGAATACTCGTATATGGTAAATTATTTTGCTCTTGTATATACGAGGCGTGTTCTTAAAGTAAGTTCCAAAGGGTGTAGTAAGTAAACGGGAAGATATTTACAAACCATTTTTGTTGCATTGTATTCTCCACACTTCAATTACTTCTCAACATAATCTCCACCATTATTGAGGCATTTATCGAGTCGTGGCACAAGTCTTTCTATCCTCTCATTGTAGAATTCGCCCACCTACAATGCGAACCACTCCCGCACTGCTGTTTTCACTTCATCGTCACCATCAAAACGTTGACCACAGAGGAACTACTTAAGGTGCAGGAAGAGATGAAAGTCACTCGGATCCAAATCCGGGCTGTAGGGGGGATGGTCAATTTGTTCCCAGCCAAATTTCGAGATGAGATCTTGGGTGTCACGAGCTGTGTGTGACCATCTCCTCACCATTCTATCACTAATGGCATCATCACCATACACCTCACAAAGTTGACAATGAATGTCAGTTGGTTTGATGTTTCTTGCATTCAAGAAACGGATAACAGACCGCATCTCACAGTCGGCGGGGTGCTCGATCACTTTAAACATTTCAACTGATCACAACTAACCACACACACGGACTGAAGCTCTGAAACTGCATGCACAGCTTGCCTGAAGACTGAAGAAGAAAACACGCAGGGGCGATTTCTCAGTGCATGCTATGCTTGCTGCACAAGCCCAATATTTTCGTAGAATGTGTATTTCTCAAAATGGCGTTACGTACATTAAAATTTATTTTGATTTTTGGAATACTGTATAGGCGTAATACCATCCACAGGTTGCACACCGCAAGTATCGCAACACTTGCTCGTTTCTCGGAGCTACAGGAAAGACGTAGAAACAATGAGAATATGATGCGCGCGCAAGTGCCTTCCTCCTTGGTCCGTCCTAGGCGCACATGCTTCTGTTGTGTCTTGTTTGAAGCTCTGGTCCGAGAGCTACACCAACGACTATTTAACGTTACACAGAGCAGTATTGACAGCAGGAATGTGCTGTGATTTGCAAGTGCAATGTACTGTAATTGTATGAGCGGAATGCATATGTTAGCTGCTGCATGTATTATTAATTCTTAAACATTCATTTGGAATTGTGTGTCATTGAAACCTTATTATTAAATCCATTTTCCCGAAGGACTATTCAAGAGAAGACAGACATTACAGAGAATATGTGCGCTCGTTCTGTGCAGCTCAATACAACAATATGCATTGGTTGGCAGGGTCGAAAACTAAATAAACTGTTTTGTTGGCCATGTTTGTTATATTATATTGAACTTCTACATCTGATAAGCGAATATGATCCATGACTCATAATGATTTCATAATTATAAAATAAATTATTTATGTGGGTCTCATTATTTTTATTAATTATGAATTATTATATCCTCCCATTTTCCCCTATGAATAAAAGAGCAAGCCTAACTTTCGTGACTAGCATTCGCCCCCGAAAACATGCATGCACAAAACAACGATTGCAGCGATGCGACGGCTATAATTGAAAACGGAACTTAGATGTGTGGCCAGAGAACCTGAGACAATCAAATAGATGTGTGGCCAGAGAACCTGAGACAATAAGAACACGCCTCGTATCTCGGTCAAAATTCAACTGATTTTGATGGAGAACCTGAGACAATCAAATAGATGTGTGGCCATAAGTTCAGAAAATTAAATCTATCTAGTCATGACCTTTTCACTAAACCGGTCATACAAACCTGCTTATTATTCTGTATTAATTTATCTGCTTCCTTTTTCTCTGCCTTCTTCTCAACTGGAGCTACTGATGGCACTACAGGTGGAATATTATCTGCAGGAGGTTCAACAGGCACTGGAGGTTCTTGTCGAACATCTGGTATCTTGTCAGGTTCTTTCTGTTCTAATTTCGGAACATCCTGTGCCCCTTTTGTATCACCACCTGGTAGTTCTTGCTTGGATTCAACAACTTTATCGTTCACTTTTGCTATAAGTAAAAAGAATTATATTGTAAAACATACATATTTCTTCTGCAATATTTTATTAACTGCTTCATTAAACAAGAATTTTTTATGAATTAAGACAGAAAATAAGATTTCTCACAAACACTGAAGATGTGAAGGAATCGTCTTCCACGATCTGACTCAGAACAAATTCACAAAAAAATTCTCTGGTCTTTATCTCACCGACATCTCTCGGCAATCAACCAAATAAAACTTCAGGACACCACCTCCACAATGGTATGTCCAGTGGCACTTTAAGTTGTTATGTTAAGTCTTTCACAGTTGAGGTATTCTCACAGTCTACTATATACAGTCACGAAGCTTGGGGTGATTTTTTGCAAATCTCGCGATAGTTGCTAGCCGCTTGGAGCGCTGTGAACACTAGGAACAATAGACTGTGCCACAGCCATCGTGATCTAATACAGGCCGTAAGACAGAACATGTAACTTGCTTAACCCAGCAGCGTTTCAACCATGTAAATTAGTTGGAATACATAAACAGTAACATATGTTTCTCTAAAATGTAGTGTAATTCCATTAATAAAATTTAAAACAATGATTATGAGAGACTTCAGAACATAATTTACTTGCGAGTTAAGATGTAATATTATTTATGGTGTGAAAATTACGTTGTTCGCATGTGTAATACCTGCCTTTATTTTGATTAAATATTGCGAAATTCTTGTACATTCATTTATGCACGATTCAACAATTTTCAATTGCACCGCACGGATATTTAGATATGTTGAAATTATAGGTTATGTTTACTGTACCAGTTGCCCCTTTCTGTCTAAATTTAGCGATCTCCAATGCCTTGCCATTCATATGAAAATTATAGGTTATGTTTACTATATTTACGTTTACTAAATTCACAATCATACATTATAATTAAGCATAATGTCATGTATGACACCCGTCACATTCTATTTGTCTGTATTTTAATACTAAAATTGAGTACTGAATTATTGTATTTATCTACTACTTAAGAGATGAAGAAACACAATTGTACATACACTAATTTCATAGGAGTGGTATGGTACATTTTCTGTCTACAATTAAGGAAGGCAGATGTGCTAAATTGAAATCACAATATAAATTATTTATTTATTAAACCTCAAAATAGCTTCCATTCTAAACTTGAAATGCTGACGCGAACAGATTATGTTAACATGTAAAATTCTCTTCACATTAAAATAACACAGTTTTGTAATTATTTCTGCAACATATTATGCAACAAGAAGTAAACGGAACTTATAACACATTACACTAAATAAAGCTTAGCAATGATAAGCAATAAAGTTACAATATAATATTTCACTGAGTTCCATACACTGAAACAGAAAACCCGAACAAACATTACGGCCTGGTCTAGATCGAAAAAGCATTGACTGTGCCGTATTTCGCATTTTTGTGAAAAGTCCGTTATCGGTTGTAATAACTGTAAATGGCTAAAATGCAATAATTTGAATAATAATATGGGACAAGGAGACGTTTGTAGTACTATAAATTGTAAGAAAAATAGGTTAGAGTTATCCTTCCGAAAAATCCAGGTAGGTGAGTTTATAGAATATAATATATATTTTATGAAAATAATATACAAACTTTATGTATTTCATATTTCAATAGTGGAAGGAAGGTGTTAATTTTTTGAAAAGAACACGATATCGAAAGTACAATACATTTTATGGTCTGCTAGGGAAAGAGTCTGTGATGAGGCGATAGTAGCGATCCTGGTGGTGAGCAACTATCTATGGATGCATATTTCAACTGTTTATGTTTGCATATTTAGTAAGTATTAAGCTTCATGACTGTATATACTAGACTGTGGTATTCTTTTGTAATCAGGCTATTCTATGGGATTAGATATTTTCTGCTAAAAATTTTTTTCGACAGAAAATAAAATCAATGCATTTCCCACTGGTGAAATTAAAGCGCTGCAGGTTCAACCATCTGCCCACATCAATGACATCTTTCACTGAAAATTATGTTTACTGAGACTTGGAACTAAACCCGGGAAACTTGCAGGGTATGAGCCTTTACTCCTCACAGTATTAAAGAACAGAAAATGAATGACATTAATGTTAAAATTATGTGATCAAGTGATAGTAGTAGTGTGTTATCAGAATTCTGTACCTTTTAATTTAGAGTCGTCATTTTGTGAAACAATATCTTCGACCACAGGTTTATCGACTTGTATCATTGTCATTCTAACGACACTATCAAGATGATCAGATGGAATACTGACTGTTTCAATTACTTCTGTATCTGCAGCTTCGTTTGCTGCATACAGCGTTGCATATGTACCCAGAACCAGAATAAGCACTCCAACAAATACCAGAACCTGTGAAAAATGGTCAAAAGTATAACCACAAATTGCATTTCAAACAAAAGAGATTCAGTTATCTACCTTCAAACAATTTTGGAAAATATCAGCATACTGTGAAGTACGAAAATGAAAACGTAAGCAATACATCAAACATTGGAGATACTAAAAAAATGGGAAAATAGAAACAAAATTTTAACATTTGTTCATTAACCGATTAACATTCAACTAGATTTAGAAGAACCAGTTACAAAATCTGAAACTTCCAAACCTGTACTAAAAGCGCTGGCATTAGAAGCTGTGAACAATAGATACCCACCAGAAGAATGGTTACATATCTACACAGATGGGTCTACTATCGATAACAACTCAGGATCAGGAATTACGTGTGCGTTATTCTCATTTTATCAACCAGCAGGCATCATACAACAAATTTTGATGCGGAAATAATGGCTATTCATATCTCACTCCAACACCTACTATACAGAATAGATAAATTTCAAAATGCTGTCATTCTCTCTGATTCTAAAGCAGCATTATATGCAATAAATTCATATAAAATGATGTCAATCCAAATTAAAGAATGTCACAAAATAATCCAACAACTTCAAAAACTACAGAAAAGAATTCAATTGCAATGGATATCTGCACATTGCGGAATTGCTGGAAATGAAACTGCTGACTTTCTTGCCAAAAAAGGATCCAATTTAATTCAGAATAAAAATACAAGCCTACCTTTTACATCCATCAAAAGACTAATTAAAAATAAATATAAAATCAAGCAAAACCAAGCACTATGTACCAAAGCCAGAGATAAAAAATGGAGCATTTTAATAAAAAAAAAAGCAGAAATTATTCCAGAAATCCCACGTAAATCTGCAGTAGCAAAATTTAGACTGCTTACAGAACACGATTATTTGGCCAAACATTTGAATAAAATAGGAATTTACACAAATCCAAATTGCCCTCTATGCAACAAAGAAGAAGAAATGACTGAAGATCATCTCATAACCTGTCAAGTTCTACCTGATGGATCCACCACAGAGAAATATTGGAGAGCAAGAACGCTAATGGCTTCGTTGCCAAAGCCCGGCATTAGATAACAACAACAACATTTGTTCATTAAATACTGTAAATAACATGACTAATGCTGCAAACTACTGGGCTATTTGGTACCGATGAGATTCGTGAGAGTGAGATGGTATTTGGGGAGATAAGGCTGAGGATTCGCCATAAGATTATCTGACATTTATCTTACAGTTGGCGAAAATCTCGGGGGGGAGGGGGGAGGAAGCTCAACCAGGAATCGAACCCATGCCTGAGCAGAGCTCCAATCAGCAGACAAATGTGTTACCACCTGAGCTATGCTAGCGGGCATGTACAGTGATTTCTCATAAACTATTAGACTGATTTTGTTCTTATTCAGTATTCACTCCTTACATCACAATTCTTATCTGGATGAGTTGAAAATTTCTGAGAACGTTATTAAAAATACAAGGAATAAAATTTATCTACGTTTTTATGTTTACTTAGTTTTGCTTTAAATTTTCATAGGCTGAATTGAAATAATAATAAAGTTCTTTTTATATAATAAAAATGGAAAATATACATAGCTATTCATATATGAGGCCTTGCCTTCCTCATTTGAATAAACAAGACTATAATGAAGTCAACTTGTTGTTTTCTAATGCCAGGCGTTTGACAATAAAGTCATTTGACCTCTTGCACTCCAATATTTTTCAAAGATATTATCATGGCCAGCCACTGAAGCACAGATTTTGAGGTGTTCCGAATCCATTTCTTGGTTTGAGTTGCACAATGGGCAGTTAGGGGACTGATATATTCCAATTCTATGCAGGTGTTTGGCCAAACAGTCATGGCTTGTTGCCAATCTAAATGCACCTACAGACGATTTTCGTGGTAAATCGGGAATTAACTGTGGATTTTGATGCAGAGAGTTCCATTTTTTCCCTTGGGATTGAGTTATCAAATTTTGTTTGTTGAAGTCTAAGTATGTAGATTTAATAACTCTCTTCACAAAGTAATACATAGATTTAGTAACAGGTCTGTAAGTAGCACTGCTGCCCTTCTTTGCTAAAGCATCTGCATTCTCGTTTCCCAGGATTCCACAATGGGATGGTATCCATTGGAATACAATTCTTTTATTGAGTGATATTAATTGAGAGAGCATTTTAGTTATTTCTGCTGTTTGAGATGAAGTGTGTGTTTAGAGACTATTGATAGAATAGCTGCTTTGGAGTCTGACAATATAACTGCATTCTTAAATTTATTGATGTGGCATAGAAGATTCCTGAGACATTCACTTATTGCAATGGTTTCACCATCAAAACTTGTTGTTCCATATCCAAGAGATCTATAAAATGAGAAGAGACAGCACGTAACACCTGCACCGGCACCTTGTTCTCTGGAGATCAAGGATCCATCGGTGTATAAATGAAGCCAGTTTTGTGGAGGGTACCTAATATTAATTGTCTCTAAAGACAATTGTTTCAGTATTTCAGTGTTTACTTCTGATTTCAATATTTCTTCTGTTAAATTTAGATTATATTCTATATTTAATAGTGTTAAAGGGTTTGGTTTAATTTGTAAGTTTTCTTTTAAATTCGAGATATTGATTTTCTGTTTTAATTCTTGAACCATGGATATGAAACTTATTTGAGTTTTCAATCTATAGAGAGGACTGTATGAATGCCAATTGTTTCCTGGTAATCTGATAAGTTTTTCATATTGAATCAGTGCTTTTTCTTCTATTGTCATTTTGATGCTGTTAATATTAGTGAGGAGTCTCATAGAATCTATTGGAGTTGTTTTGATTCCACCAGTAATGAGTCTGAGAGCTTGGTTTTGAACATATTCTATGTCGTTTATGAAAGGTGAAGTAATTAAAATTTCTCCGCAGTATGTCAGCACTGGCTGTATAAACATTTTGAATGTAGCGTTCAAAGTATTCCTAGAGCATCCCCATTTCTTTCCTGCTAGTCTTTTTAGAAGGGAGAATCTTTTACGAGCTTTTTCAGAAATGTATTTCAAATGGTTGCTCCATGTTAACTTACTATCGAAAATAACTCCAAGATATTTGGATTCAATATCTCCCAGCTAGGTCCAATGGACCCGTCGACCAACAGCAGGTGTGGTCCTCCAGACATTCTGGGGGTTGTGTGTGAATGAAGTAGCCACCAAAACGTTAAAATATGGTTTCACTTAAATCGGCTACAACTTGCCATTTAACTCCAATATGAAATGAGTACCATCTTCCTTTCTGGCTAAAATGTTGCAAACTGGTCACATCGGTCAGTGGCTTCAAATTAGTGGTTTTTAAATTAAATTTACACCTTACTGAAATATGCCAGAGGTGTAAATTATTCTTTATTAGATTTTCTATTGATGTAGACAAAAATCCCTATCCTACTCACAATAGTTACCGAATAAGAGGGTATTAAACATTTGGAGAAAAAGATTTTTTCTGAGAAAACTGTATGACCAATATGGTATTACATTTTTTGTTACATACAACATGAGCTATTTTCTCTGAAAATCTGCAGAGTTATTTCACTTCCACCCTGTATATATACAAAGGCCTACATATATAAAATGCTAATAACTATAGTATCAATAAATCTACAAAATCCACATTCGGTACAGTCTGTACTGAAAAGTGCATAAATATGTGGCAAAAATTTCATAATGATAAATTTGAAACTGTAGAAGTTGAAAATCCAGTTGTAACTATCATTAAGATACTAGATAAACCACACTGGAACTTTAAGACTATCATGAAATAATACTCACCTGTGCTAAAAGCCTTTCCCTAGTGCTTTTCGTGGATATACATATGAAAGCAACAGCTGGGAACATTACACAAATAAGAACACCAATAGTCGATCCAACTAATCCTAATACCAACTCGATGTTTGGGATAAGAAGTCCAACTGTCAAAGATGCGGATATGATGCCTATTGTTAGACATTTGAATCGTGTTTCAGGAATATGACTGCTCGTTGATTCATGGTGTGGCATCTGAACCTGTAAATAAAGTGTATGTATATTAGAACGAAGAAAGAAGAGTTTTTAAGTTACAAGTACCGTACTGACATCCAGTATCACCAACAATAAAAGGTACACATATCTGCAAAAGTAATTTTCTGTTTCTTTAGATCATTTTTCAAATGAATAAAAAAGATGACTGTTATATAAAATGTTGCACTTTTCCTTGCAATCAACTACTGTATAAAATGTATTGCTACTGATTATTACTCGTACTTGTTAATGACAAAAATCTGTTATCCTAAAGTTTGAAACATTATTTTCCATAATTGAGGGGTTAGCTGGAAGAAGGGCGTAATTCGAATTACAGTGTTTATCCGTAAAATGACTTATGTGTTCTTTGGCAGTGTTTCTACCAACCACCACAATATTATGCCTCTACTCCCAATAGATTGCAATAGAGCAGTATTATTGAATTGCGTCCGTCTTCATCCACTACTGTGGTTTGAGGACAGGCGAAGGTAACTGCAAGGGTGTTCGCATTGTCTGATGAATGTTCTGCTCTATCCTATCTTTCACCTAATGGAAGCGAATATAACCTTTCTGATGTTGAAAGTATCAGTGAAAATGAATTACATACAGAAAGGTAGAAAACGGATATGGTTTAACAAACTATGAAAGAATAATCTATCAAGCGACGACGAAATTACGGCAAAGCTTACACAAATAGGTTAGGAAAAAATGGTGAAAGAAATATAGTATTATTATTTATTTTTATCAATGGCGAATGAATTTAATATTAGATCCAGACTAGCAGTCAGTCATTTAGCAATGATCATATTTCTGACAGGTTAGCAGCAAAACATTTAAGCCAGTTGCTACCAGAAGAAATATGGGATGTCTACAAAGGAACAAGCCATTTTCCATCGAGGATTTTCGGAAACTGGAATCAAAAACCAACAGGACACAAGATTCTAGACGTTGTTTATATTAGGTTATTAGATCACTTGAAGTGTTTTTAAGCCTACATTCTAGATACTTTCAGTTAAAATGGTAACGTGAAATAAGTGGGATTAATTATTTTTCATGTTGTGATAATTTAGTAAACGAACATATATATATTTTTTATGCTCGACCATGCCGAAATGTAGTAATTATACACCTGGTAGCAGTCCTTTAATGCATGTCATTAAAGTACACCTACTCATTAAAGTACAGGTGTTCAGCCAATGACAAATCAGCTTTGTACCATTATAAAACCTCAGCCAATGACAAGTCAGCTTTGTACCATTATAAAACCCCAAGTATCGATTATTCTCGGGTATGCAATCGAAAGAGAATTAGTGAAAAGTCACGGAGGCTGGAAATCCAATACTGTCGCAGAAGGTTATGTTCTCTTACTATAATAATTAGCGTTAATTGTAAATAATATTCAAATAAATTCAATTTGTCATCTCGTTTTTCAATGTCTAATTTAATTTCAATATTATATCAAAGTTAATATTTAGTTTACTCTGTAGGTTCTTATAGGCTATCAAGGTCAATGTGGACATCTGTTCCTCGGAAAAAATCAATACTTTCGCGTCTGCGCACATCTCACAATTTACGAGGTATTGCTCAAGGTCAGTTAGATACAAATAAAATGAATAATTTCAAGTTAGAAATATGGTCGAGCATAAAAAGTCGTATGAAACTCGCCTATAATGGTAATTAAGAAGCTTGTATGAAAATTATGAAACTCGCTTGCACTCATTTCATAAACATCCATACTCGCTTCTTAATTACTATCATTACAGGCTCGTTGCATAATGTACTATTATAGAACATACATTATAATTATCTTCATTATTGTATATAGACCTATATCTAGCCTTTCCTATAGAAATATTAGAAATATAGAAAAGTTAACAGTATTGCAGCATTTTCAACCCTCTTCTATAGCAGAAGGACATAATTGAAAAAAAAAAAAAAAATTGAATGCTTCGTTCTCGTACAATATTTAAACATTAACCATGGAACTTATTGTAATCACAAGAGAACGTATTACCCTACAATATATATGAATAGTGTCATATTCCAGCAAGAGATGCAGGGTACAGATAGTTTTTGTTGATTATCTCAAAAATATGTTTTCTGAGTTATGCCCTTCATCCAGTTAACCCCCAATTGTAAAGTATGATAATTCTGTGCGATTTTTCAAAGGAAACGCAAATGTATAAATTATTATTGTAACATACTGAACAACCTCATGCTTATGTTCAGACACATCCTGAGAAGTGTGACTGGAAATTAACTTCAAGGACTCATTCTGCCATTTCTCTCTGGAATGATAATGAATTTCCAGGATAGGATACTGGGAACTGGGAGGATTCAGAGGAGAGAGCCTTGGGTTCTAAACAAAATAAAACAAGAGTCTGATAAGCATAATAAAATCTTCACAATATACTTTACCCAAATATGTAGGGGAAAGTTACCAAAGTCAAAGGCTCTAATCTTCATCCCATTCAGGAAGACTCTGAATGTAAACAAATGCATGTGGCCTATTAGCTACAGGACAAACAACCTCTTTATGCGCCTACAATGCAGTGTTAATTAGTTCCCTGCCTGAAAGCACAAACTGTTATATATTTTCGAAGTATTATAGGAAATTTGCTGTTTTTCTAAACACGAGAAGAAATATGAAATATGTTGTTGATGTTTTCTAATGCCAGGCGTTTGACAATAAAGTCATTTGACCTCTTGCACTCCAATATTTTTCAAAGATATTATCACGGACAGCCACTGAAGCACAGATTTTGAGGTGTTCCGAATCCATTTCTTGGTTTGAGTTGCACAATGGGCAGTTAGGGGACTGATATATTCCAATTCTATGCAGGTGTTTGGCCAAACAATCATGACTTGTTGCCGTCTAAATGCAGCTACAGACGATTTTTGTGGTAAATCGGGAATTAATTGTGGATTACGACGCAGAGAGTTCCATTTTTTCCCTTGAGGTTGTGTTATCAAATGTTGTTTGTTGAAGTCTAAGTATGTAGATTTAATAAATCATTTCACAGAGTAATACGTAGATTTAATAACAGATCTGTAAATAGAAGTGCTGCCCTTCTTTGCTAAAGCATCTGCATTCTCGTTTCCCAGGATTCCACAATGGGATGGTATCCATTGGAATACAATTCCTTTTTGAGTGCTATTAATTGAGAGAGCATTTTATTTATTTAGTTTGAGATGAAGGTATGTATCTGGAGACTATTGATAGAATAGCTGCTTTGGAGTCTGACAATATAACTGCATTCCTAAATTTATTGATGTGGCATAGAAGATTCCTGAGACTTTGACTTATTGCAATGATTTCTCCATCAAAACTTGTTGTTCCATATCCAAGTGATCTATAAAGTGAGAAGAGACAGCACGTAACACCTGCACCGGCACCTTGTTCTCTGGAGATCAAGGATCCGTCGGTGTATAAATGAAGCCAGTTTTGTGGAGGGTACCTAATATTAATTGTCTCTAAAGGCAATTGTTAATTGTCTGTTAAAGTTCTGTTCACAGACGCCAATA
The DNA here is from genome assembly GCA_025594305.2 of Periplaneta americana. Taxonomy (NCBI): domain Eukaryota; kingdom Metazoa; phylum Arthropoda; class Insecta; order Blattodea; family Blattidae; genus Periplaneta; species Periplaneta americana. Next base: position 47,324,001 of record JAJSOF020000038.1, read on the forward strand.
TTAAATTAATTAATAAGACAATACGAAATATGAAGCAGTTGAAAAACTAATAAAGACTGTTAACAAAGAATGTAATTTGTAGGTGGAATCGAATGCTGACTGCTGGCAAAGAGGTGTGATAACATAACACATGACTGCATCACCATTCAAAGCATGGAGATGGGAATAGTGGTCGGTCAATCATTTTTTATTATTGAATGTAGTGTTGGTGCTGTGTTAAATTAAATGTTGTTAACGTCCTACAACATACAGTACAATAACAGTGTAGACTATAAAGGGGAACCCCTCCAGAAACAGTCTGTTACCTGGTATGGACACTGCATAAAGTAAGTAAATTATTGTAAAATTCCCACATGCATTCGATGTTTTATGTTGTGTTGTTAGTTAAATAATACTCTGTTATATCACATTATCTTCTTTGCTCCACACATGTCAATGCATGCTTCATTTTCTAGTGCGAACATGGGACCAATCAGTGGCTGGGCTTGGAAGAATTTTGATTTTGTTTGTTGACATGCGGAGTCTTGTTGTATGAAATGAGGATTAAACTATTTAAAATAAAATAACAATCACAGCAAATAAAAGTAGCAACCGTGATCAGTTAATTTGTCTATTGTGCTTTTAGTATTGAAACAGTTGGTGTTGTGATGATTTAGTAACACAATAAGCATAGTGATTGCTACATGATTCATTAGTCAACAGCAGATACATTAAAAAAACATGTAGAAATGCAAAAAAAAAATGGTACTTATTAATGACACACTTTTCCACATAGTTTTTAAACTTATTATTTAACCATACTGTAGCAATAATGTTATCTAATGTCAGTAGAACTGTTGATAGCCAGAATTGAGAAGTTGCACGTAAAAAATTAATTTCTACCCCAATCTATAAAATACGTAACTTATGTCATAAATGGAAAAAAATGTAATCAATTCAAAATCTGCTATAATACATAAAATAAACGAAGTGTTAAACCAGCGTGCCACTGTAGTCTATTCAGTTGCTGTTTTTCACGAGAAATGGGGGGTATTTTCGTCAGTGTTCATTATAGATGCCTGTTGCTAGTAGCTAGAGTTGGGGTGTAGTGCTGTTTTTATGGATGTTGAGGGTAAATTTTATTCTTCTTTTGAGGTAGTTCACAACCTTTCTTTGCAAGATCAGTAGTTTCGTTGCCAGAGATCCCACAATGTGCTGGGATTAATTGTAAAATGTAATGCTTGTGCAATATAAATACAACTATAAATACTTTTATATCTTTTGGGGATTAGCCACAATTTATAGTTCAGGAAACAATGAATTACGTTCTTTGTTAAGTATTTCACTTTTGACACAGTTTGGTCTTTTTATCTTTTAGGCAGTGTCAACATCACATAATTGAACAGACACGTGATGGGACCCTTGCGATGTGGGGTTACCACAATTCTAGATCTAGTAGTAGTAGTAGTAGGTTATTTTATGATGCTTTATCAACATCTTAGGTTATTTAGCATCTCAATGAGATGAAGGTGATAATAATGCCAGTGAAATGAGTCTGCAGTCCAGCACCAAAAATTACCCAGCATTTTCTCATATTGGGTTGAGGGAAAACCCCAGAAAAAACCTCAACCAGGTAACTTGGCCCAACCAGGAATCGAACCCGGGCCACCTGGTTTCGCGGCCAGACGCGCTAACCATTACTCCACAGGTGTGGACTAATTCTACGAGGGGGATCCAGGAAATAACGACCGTTCACGCATACCCGCCGCGCAGCTGACTCCCCTTTCTTGTTTGAAGGTCAACTGGCTTCCTTAACATGTGTTCTCATAATGTTGTGAGTACTGGTTGCAACAAGTAGCCATTGTGCATTTTGTGTTACTTCAAAATGAACGACGTGATTGATAATCCCGCCGACTGTGAGGTGAGAAGTGTGATTCGATTTTTGAATGCCCGACATTTCAAACCTGCAGAAATTTACCGGCAATTGAAAGAAGTGTATGGTGATACTGTAATGAATGAAAGAAATGTGAGAAAATGGTGCGAAATGTTCAACAATGGGCGAACAAATGTCCACGATGAAACTCGACCCGGACGCCCATCACTCATCACAGAAGACCTGAAGACTAAAGTGAACGACAGAATCTTGCAAGACAGGCGCACATCACTCGACAAATTGCATATTGCCTTTCCTGACATTTCTTGGTGAAATTGTGTCGCAACATCTTGACTACCACAAAATCTGTGCCCGCCCGCATGCTGCTGCTTCAACTCGAGACTTGCTGGATCAATTCGGTTGGGAAATCTTTGATCATCCGCCCTATAGTCCAGACCTTGCTCCTAGCGATTTTCACCTTTTCACTAAGCTGAAAGACTTTCTGGGTGGTACGCGTTTTGGAAGTGATGAAGAGTTGAAGAAGACAGTGAACACCTGGCTTAATGAACTGGCGGCAGAGGAGTATAACACGGGAATTCTAAAGCTAGTGAACAGATACGACAAATGTTTAAATGTAGGTGGTGATTATGTAGAGAAGTAAAGGAAGCTTCAGTTATGTAACAGACTTTGTTTTTTCAAATAAATATATTTTTTTTTATTATTACAACAAAGCGGTCGTTATTTCCTGGATCCCCCTCATAGATCGTCATAGATAAAATACATTTCTGGCAAATTAAATTATTCTATACACGTAGATATGCATTATGTAGCAACATAAGTATAGGTGAAACTAATAATAAAAAGATGTATCCCTATGGGAAGAGAGGAAAGATGGAAGAGAGATCAAATTAATTTACAGCAGATATGAATTTCATAAAACACATCACAGTGTACACATACAAATTATACTTAATTAAATTTATATTTACCCTCTTGAAGAGTAGTGAATAAAGACTTGCTCTACATGGGAAAATAACCAAAGGGAAGCTCACACCTACTGAGAGAACGAAACCCATTTTCATGACATCACTCAAAAGAGATGGAGTAAAACTCATCAGGACATTTCCTGAAACGTAAAATCAACATTAAACATACAGTACGATATAATTACAAAACAAATGTACTTAACTTAATCAATTGTGTACATACATCAATAGAATCGCCCATAATTTTGTAATACATCTTTTTTTATAGTAAATATATACAGAATTTCGACTACTGTTTACAAGTTAGGTTCTTAGTTTTCTCTAACATGAAATGTTACCCCAATGAGGAATGCTATCACAGAAATAGCAAATAATGTTACGTTTCTTATAATAATCTAATTTTGTTTTCAATAAGCGAAAATATATACAAAAATAGAACAAAATAGTGCATGGTGGAGACTTTGAACTATCAGTAATCTGTGATTGGCTGTGAATGGGGATATCAGTGATACGTGATACCCTAACTTATATTAAGTTAGAAAATATGTTTTACATATTTTATACATGAGAAATTCATTTTCAAAACATCTCTTGTCCACCTGATAACGAAAATGAGATTTCAGTGCCCATACATTCTTCAAATATAACTTTACATACAACTGTCATAATTTGGCTTCAGAACCCCCTCTAAACAACTAAAATCTTGCGTTAACAGTGACTATTGGAATCAAACTCTTGTAAACAGCAAAAATTGCGACAAATATTAGTTCCAGCTCCTGCTCCACCTTTCATACTCCCATTTGATTCTAAATGCATCCAACCTTTTTGGTTTCATAATGTCTCTTGCCTAGCTGGTAAGAAATGTTGGACCTAAAAATGTTTTTCGTGATTTCCCACAAAGTTATTGGAATGGACAAGGGTCGTTTTGAAAATAAGCTCTCACATGTTCTTGAATAACATTCCTAACCACAACAGTGCTAACATGTTTGTAACTAAAATACATGTGAATATAGTTAAATGGGTCCGTCTTCTTGCTTATCAAGTTACTTGATAAGCAAGAAGACGGACCCATTTAACCTATATTCACCTAATTTAATTGCTTATCGGTCTATACCACCTTTTCAAAATGAAAATAAAATACATATGTTGTCCAGAAAGTTCTCCTTTTCTTTGAGGGAAAACTTCTGTCCGCTAAACTGGAGAATTTGCTACGGTAGCTTTAAACTGTGCCGTTACAGTTACGACCAAATTTAACTAAATACACAATGTCGCCAACATAAGGACATGATGTTGGTCTGTGGCGTTGTAAGAAGGAGAAATTTGTTTTTGTTTTTCCTCCCTACCTCGTTCGTTCTGAAAATTACTGAGAGATAACACCACTGTTAGTGACAAGATGTATTTGCGTATATATTGCCAGTATATTACGTGGCTTAGATGAGGGGCTCGCGACAGGAACAGTTTTGCTATGGCGCATGCGCAGACCTCTCACGCAGTGGCAGCGTGATCCTTACTTAAATTTATTTTCGTACGTACATTCCAGATCAAATCAAGAAGATCCCTTCTTGCTCCGGTTACACATCTTGCATATTATCTGAAGGTTATTATTCAAGTCCACGCATGTGTAGACAGCCAAAATGATCCTGTTGGTCATGGCCCTTATGATAGCTTTTGTTTCGTAATATTGGTAAACAATAATATGATGAAAGCGGTGAATAATTTCAGGGCCGCTAAACGTTTTCTTTGTAAAAGACGAGGTATTTTCTCTAGAACACAAATAAAACAGCAACACGGTCATAATTACGTACTTAACGTTTTGGTGAACATTAATTGGAAGTTTACTTTCCTTCATTTGAATTATATTCCCTGAAACACACCTTTTTCCCTCTTTATTTTGTTGAGATAACCTACTTCAAGATATTACTACATCTGCATTTTCATTTGGTGCATTCCAAACACTGCTGTTGTACTGCATAAACCTTGCACTTGACTGATGGGGTGAATTATTTAAGAATATAGTCGCGAATTTTACTACCACCATTTCGATTATCTTTTATTTGACATGGCTCAGTACGGCCCGGTGACTAGTGGCCAGTGAGCAACGTCGACTATTGTCTTCCTCCGACGAGTTTAGCGCTGGGACCTAAGGTATTCTTGCCATCGGTGCGGGGTTGCAGGTAGATTCTTTTGTTGTTCAGCCGAGCCGAGCAGAGTGGGGTTTAATCGTCCAAAAATATGCAGTCTTCAGTTTGTAGTAGCACAGTCTACTATATACAGAGCTTGAGGTGTTTTCTTGCAAATGATAAAGCAAGCGGTTAGCAAAGAAACAATAGACTGTCCATGGTCGACTTTCGACTGTGTCGTATTTCTATCGAGTGCTAGCTCGTTGCGTACATTGATGCTTTGAAATGTTCGTTATTGGTTTAAGAAAATATTAATGGCTAAAATATAATAATTGGAATAATAATATGAGACAAGGAGGAGACGTTTTAGTGCTATAAATTGTAGCAACAGTAAGAGAAAGATAAAGTTATCCTTTTTCCGATTTCCGAAAGATTCAGAAAGGTTCCTGGGTTTAAGAATGCTGTGCAAAAACAAAACTCTTAATTTTGAAGTTCTTTGTGACTGTTAGAATACATTATATCCTTAAATTTCACAATGAAATGTTTCAGTCTAACCGAAAGGACATTAGATACCGGTTAAAGTTCTGTTTAGCTGCTAAATTTCGGAGAAATAAAGGTTAGGTCTACTTTTTTTTTTTTTTCAGAGGATATATTTTTAATTGTAGCTATTAATTTTGTTATTATATTTATGTGTTATTTTACTAAAGACGTAGAAAAATTAAGTTTGTTTTAATGAAATTTATTGATCACGTTTTATTTTCAATTCTGGTGGGATTATTATTGCTTAGGCCTACTTTTTTTTTTCAAAGGATATGTTTTTAATTATAGCTGTTAATTTTGTTGTTATTTTTATTTGTTGCTTTACTAGAGACGTAGAAAAAGTCTGTTACAATAAAATTTATTGATCACGTTTTATTTCCAATTCTGGTGTGATTATTATTGCTTAACCTCATCCCACTTTGTTACCAGAAAATTAACTACAAGTGGTACGTAAGTTATTCCATTAATTCATATTTCCATTATTATTGTTGTAAAGGGAAATGCAAATTAATATTTATTGGTTTCATAGTTAATTATCGCTATAATATTGAATGAGTGAAGCTATTATAGTAAATTTCAATTCGTTTTGCACAAACAAAAATTATATATAACATTTCTTGCAGGCATCTTCGAGTTTATGGTGGAATTTAATATACTTCATTAAAATAATAAATTAACTTTATGCATTTAATATTTAAATAATGGAAGAAGGTGTTAATTTTTCCAAAAGAAACGACAACGAAAGTGTAACATATTTTTCGTCTGCTAGGAAGATCTGCGATGCTGAGGCGATAGTAGCGATCCTAGTTGTGGGCAACTACCCATGTTTGCATTTTTACTACATATTGAGCTTCGCGACTGTATATAGTAGACTGTGGTAGTAGTGTGTGAATATTTCATATACATATTGTTTACCTAGGCCTATGTAATTTTGTTATAAATATATTGTTGCAATTTTTGCTCAAACATCTCCCTGATGTTAGCTATGTTAATATTATATGAATTACTCATATTAAATATTTCACCGTTACAAGTCATTTTTAAGGAAACATGCTGTGGAAAATGGGTCAACGAGACGAGTAGATATTTTAGCGTACAATGCTGACACTAAACAGGGCATCATTGTGGACCCCACGATACGTTTTGAAGTAGAATGTCATCAGTCAGCCGAGGTCCACCTTGAGAAGAAGTCGATCTATGAACCTACAGTCAACTATTTCAAGCTGAAATATGCCTTAATTCACGTTGAGGTATTCGGCTTGCTCATAGGTGCTCGAGGGACTATATCAGCTTTTTTCGAAGAATTTCGACGATAGTTTGCTCTGCCAACATCTCTGAGGGATGACATTGTGATAATTGTGTTAAAAAAATCCTGTCAAATCTTAATTAATCACATGGTGCCACATTAATAGCAACTGTAATTTTTCATGCCCATTTCTTTGTTTCCCTTTTTTAAAACTTAATATCTATGTTCACATATGTATACTGAGTCCGTAAGGGCTACCCTCAATGGGGGCAGTTTAATAATATTATTATTATTTTTAAATTGATTACTTAACAAATTTAATTCAATTCTACTAATCACTAAATTTTATAGTACGGTATGATTCTTCTTTTCATTTATATTATTGTAGTTTTATTATGATTTTTATGTTTATTCATTTTATTGTATTTGTATTTCTGATTTCTGATGGTGTGATGGCCTTAACTTCACCAGAATAAATAAATAATAGACTAAATAAATAAATAAATAAATAAATAAAATGTTCAATACTTTCATTCTGAACTGTAAACGAATGGTTGTATCTCTATCTCGCCAAAAATACGTTAGAAAACTAATAGGCATACTGCTCTCGTAAATTGGACGAATGTTTTCAGTGTGACTGTACTTCCTTCCAGACTGGCGATGTCACTGTTCCTCCCACTCCAATACCGCACTAGACTAGTCGGAACCGCATTCCTCTCAGCCCTAAACTCCTCAGAGGATGACAGTACTGACGTTGGTCTAAGTGCGTATTATCCAGTTGTTTCATTTTGTCATTTCCAGTTTCAAACACTGCCTTGCACTTTCTGTTTACCAAAAAGGACATTTTCAAGTTTTCAAATTGGTACCAATTATGCAAGTGTGGTGTGCTGTGATGATACAAGTAGCTTATCTTGAGGGACCCAACTTGTAAACAATTATCGAATTTTCTATCATTAATAGGAAATGTATTAGCACTACAGGATTTATAAAAGTGAAAATATACACATAAAAATCCATTGTCTGAAAGTAATAGTTGAATAATGAAATTGTGGGTAATAATTACCAGTAAAACTCTGGGTGCAGAAGGCAACATAACCAAAGAAGCCAACACATATGTAGAAGCCAGTGCACAAATTGACAGCTGCTCGGATCACTTCATTCATCTTGTCCAGAGAGGCATTGGGTAGTGATTCATAGATTTCAAACAATTGCCTGTCATCAGACATTTGATAATTAAATTCCCCGATTCTTGTTCATAAGAATTGGGTTTTTCAAGTGTTATATGTTTTATTTCAGGAAGGAGTAACAGTAAATTTGAAAACTGTAATAAATTATATCATAAAAACAGTATGCTGTCCCATGGATCAAATACTACTTCATTCGAAAAATCTTTAAACTTGAGTTTTTTTTTTAACTTTGCAGCTTAAGTAAAAATCAATGAAGCTATATTTTCAAATAAGAAGCAAAACCAAATAAAATCTGAGCCGTAAAAACTAAAGAATATCAGGAGATATCATGAAGATTTATAACAGGAATGCTTTTAATGATATAAATTGTAAAAATATGTACATTATTTGTTGACAACTAGTTTAAACCAAAAATTCAACCAACTTATAAGCTTTAATTAGGGGATATTTCATTGTGTCAATATAATGAAATATTAAGCAAAGTAGATATTTTTATACATCTTGATTACACAACTTTTAACACTATAAAACGTATTATGTGTCTTTCTCGTGTTAAATTTACATTACTCCGTTAACATGTTTCAGCCTGTTATCAGCCATCTTCAGAACTGGTTGTTGCTGGTCTTGGTGCCTTTTGTTTGTGTTTCCTGTGGGGGTGTGTTTGTGTATTGTAATGTGGAGTCAAAGAGTGTGTATGTTCTGAAACTGAGTTTGTTGAGAATTTCATTGGACAGACACACAAAAACACATCAATTTCAGAACACTCCACACTCTTTGACTCCACATTATACTACACAAACACACCCCCACAGGAAAAACAGACAAAAAGTGCCAAAACCAGCAACAACCAGTTCTGAAGATGCCCGATAACAGGCTGAAACATGTTAACGAGGTAATGTAAATTTAACACGAAAAGACACATAATACGTTTTCCGAAAATATTTTTTTTTCTTTTTCTCAAATATACATATTTTGTTTCTATGTAACAAAATTCCATTATAAAAATTAATTCTCTAACTTGTTAAGATTCATTACAGTGACACACTCCACTATATACAATAAAATACTTCACTTTAACAAAGAAAATACAGAATAATGGAGCAATGATTGTTATAAAAGAAACTGACAAAAAATTAGTAGGGGTGTGATCTTTTGGTATTAACGACATAGTACACAAAATGTGTTAAAAACCTAATTTTATGCATTGAACATGGAAGTCAAAATTAAGTGAAATATAATCCTCGAATTTTCGCTTCATTGATATAAATTCAAGAAATTACTTCATAAAAAAAAAAAAAAACAGGTTTCATGGAGAATTCGCACGAAAAATTACTCTTTCTTCCAAATAAAAGTGAAAATTTTCTTCATTATAAAGCATATATCAGCATTTCTACATATTTGATCTTTCAGCATTTGTCTGCTTTAGTGAAAATGAGGTTATGTTGTTGTTGTTTTGCTTTTAGTGTTTTTATTGTTATCTGTTCTCTTTTGTTTGTGTTGGGTTCGTGTATTTTGTTTATGTGTAGGCTCTGAGGATGGTGTCGAATAATAATAATAATAATAATAATAATAATAATAATAATAATAATAATAATAATAATAATAATAGCACCGAAACAGCTGTAAGCCGCACATGCTTACATAATTAACACAAGTAAGATCACCATTTAATCAATTATTTATTTTCAAGTGTTAAAAGTAGTGTACAAAATATTCAACATGGACTTTCAGCATTACGTATGTGTAATATCTGCAATGATGTATGCATAGTTTCAGGAAGCAGCACAAGCAGACAACGGTCATTTCTCTTTCCCACAACAACTGCCTTTGTGTGATCAAAAGAGCAGTGCTGTCAAGTCCCTCACAGTCGAATAAAACTGAATCATGAATTTAATTAATGATGTAAACAATTTTATGTTAGTTTCAAAGGGATTGTTTCAGTAATAATTAAAAAATGCTATTTTACTGTTTTGTTTCTTTTTTTTAATTTCTTTAGCATGTGAAATATATGCACGAAATTGCTTGTTTTTTTACGAAATATTCACCAAAATTAAACCATTTAATCACCATAAAATCACAACCCTATTAATTACTATTTATTAGGGAATATGGATATTTCATGCAACAGGGTGTAAACAATGGTAAGTGCCAATTTGGGACGAATTGAGTTACTCGATGTAGAAGACAGAGAACAAGAAGCTGAACATACAATTAAAATATTTTGGCGACCAGCTCACAAATGAAAATAGAATTGGGGTTTAAATATATGTAGACTGTGATATTAGTTGTTACACTACACTGATGATAAAATTCGCGTACCCTGGTTTATTATTTATTTAAGAAAATGGGAGAATCTTACCTGAATTTCAGAGAAGTTGCTCAAAATTTCCTCCATTATATTCTAAACACATGTTGCAGCGATATATAAAGTTCAGAGACACTTTCTGGAGTCCATCCTCACTAATATTGCATATTAGTTATGTTATATTCTTATTAACACTTACTCCTTCCATTGTGGAATCCTGGGAAACGAGAATGCGGATGCTTTAGCAAAGAAGGGCAGCATTTCTACTTACAGACCTGTTACTAAATCTACTTATTACTCTGTGAAGAGATTTATTAAATCTACATACTTAGACTTCAACAAACAAAATTTGATAACACAATCCCAAGAGAAAAAATGGAACTCTCAGCATCAAAATCCACAGTTAATTCCCGATTTACCACGAAAATCGTCTGTAGCTGCATTTAGATTGGCAACGGGCCATGATTGTTTGGCTAAACACCTGCATAGAATTGGAATATATCAGTCCCCTAACTGCCCATTGTGCAACTCAAACCAAGAAATGGTTTCGGAACACCTCAAAATCTGTGTTTCATTGGGTGGTCATGATAATATCTTTGAAAAATATTGGAGTGCAAGAGGTCAAATGACTTTATTGTCAAACGCCTGGCATTAGAAAACAACAACAACACTTACTCCTTAAATAATTTGACAGTACAACATTTCAATGGTTGTGTAGTGTCTGGAAGCACCACCGAAACTTGGTTTATTTTATTTTACGATGCTGTATCAACATCTAGGTTATTTAGCGTCTGAATGAAATGAAGGTGGATAATGTCGGTGAAATGAGTCCGGGGTCCAGCACCGAAAATTACCCAGCATTTGCTCATATTGGGTTGAGGGAAAACTCCGGAAAAAACCTCAACCAGGTAACTTGCCCCAACCGGGATTCGAACCCAGGCCACCTGGTTTCGCGACCAGACGTGCTGACCGTTACTCCTCAGGTGTGGACCCGAAACTTGCATAAGTACAACTGGTATGACTTGTTCTTCAGCAGATAAATTTCAATGAGGAAAACCTGTTGCTGTACTGTATATCTAATGGTTAAAATACGTACAGTGCATGCATTATGTCCAGACCTCCTCCACTCTTCCTACAGAGCTGCGCACGAGATCGGATGAGTCTCCTTATGAATTATAGGGAATGGGTTTGTTTTTGCCTTGAACTCGGTAGACACATGTCCGACCTTTCTTCCTATTCCTACCTCCTCCATAGAAACATTGTTCCCGTACTGCACATTGCGAGTGTCTTGACAAAATGCATGAGCTGCAGGTACTTCTCAATACAGTTGAGACAGTTGCCTGACACTGACGATGTACAGTGTCGTCAGGATAGTGTAACAACAAGAAAAACCCATGCATTGTGTCCTAGACCAGACTTCAAGCAAACCTAAATTACAGGCATTCTCAGAAAGCTGCGAGATTGCTGTGTGGCAAGTATTATGTTGGAGTTTCCTGAATGCATGTATAGAATGTTGTTGTTGTTGTTGTTTTCTAATGCCAGGCGTTTGACAATAAAGTCATTTTACCTCTTGCACTCCAATATTTTTCAAAGCTATTACCATGGCCAGCCACTGAAACACAGATTTTGAGATGTCCCGAATCCATTTCTTGGTTTGAGTTGCACAATGGGCAGTTAGGGGACTGATATATTCCAATTCTATGCAGGTGTTTGGCCAAACAATCACAGCCTATTGCCAATCTAAATGCAGCTACAGACGATTTTCGTGGTAAATCGGGAATTAACTGTGGATTATGATGCAGAGAGTTCCATTTTTTCCCTTGGGATTGTGTTAGTAAATTTTGTTTGTTGAAGTCTAACGGTCTTACTAATAAAAACTCTATATACAGACGTTTAACTGTCTTATACTTATACAATGAGTAGCTCATTTATACGTCGTGTGTAAATTCCTTACTAATAATCACTACATACGTCGCGTATAACAGTACAATTGTTACACAGCTACGTCATAGTTTCGTCATTACTTCGTTACGAAAGATAATAGAATACCTGAGGTTCTCTATTGCATCCGGTAGAGCGCTCTAGTGTGGCGTGTTAAGCATCGATAGTACAACTGGCTCTAATCGATTACCATACTATATTTTGGTCAAAGAGTACAAGCTACAGTAATATTATTCCAATTATTCTGTGCTCTTTGGTTTGTTCTTCTTTGGTTACTAGGCAACCATCATCATAAAATGACAGTCGATACGAACAGTTGTTAGAGGGGAGGCCATTTTTTGTCTATATACAACGCTTAAACAAGGGGTTTCGTGTGTATAACTACTGCAAAGCAATTCCCATTGTATAGTTACAGCCTGTTTATACGTCCATCGCTTCTGCATGGTTTATTAGTAAAGTTTTCTGTCTCAACTATGCATAAGTCTAGTATAAAAACTATACACGGTTTATTAGTAAGACTGTAAGTATGTAGATTTAATAAGTCTTTTCACAGAGTAATATGTAGATTTAGTAACAGGTCTGTAAGTAGCAGTGCTGCCCTTCTTTGCTAATGCATCCGCATTCTCGTTTTCCAGGATTCCACATTGGGATGGTATCCATTGGAATACAATTCTTTTATTGAGTGATATTAATTGAGAGAGCATTTTAGTTATTTCTGCTGTTTGAGATGAAGGTATGTGTTTAGAGACTATTGATAGAATAGCTGCTTTGGAGTCTGACAATACAACTGCATTCTTAAATTTATTGATAGATTCCTGAGACTTTCACTTATTGCAACGATTTCTCCATCAAAACTTGTTCCATATCCAAGAGATCTATAAAGTGAGAAGACACAGCACGTAACTCCTGCACCATTACTTTGTTCTCTGGAGATCAAGGATCCTTCGGGGTATAAATGAAGCCAGTTTTGTGGAGGGTACCTAATATTAATTTTAATATTAATTGTTAATATTAATTTCTATTAATGTATAGAATGTAATGGAGGGCATTCTGAGCAACTGCTCTAAAATTCAGATAAGATTCTTTCCATTTCCTTAAATAAATAGTTATGTGAAAGATCACTTGCCAAACTGTAGTGCTGTGAAATTGCAAGAATATAATCTATGAGGGCTGATGATCTGTCTGTGAGACTACTGTAGTGAGAGATAGTAGTGTCAGTCCCTTAAGTTTGACTTGCTCTGTATTATCCAGATTTTTTAAAATATTGATAACGGTCTCCTGAAAAATTCACAAAATGTCACTTATCATTGTTTACATCCAGAGATCTTATTTCTTAAGTAGTTCATTGCGTTATATTGTGATATAAAAGGAGAAAGCTTTGAAAATATGTGATTACACAACACACTTACGTCTGGCAGAATAGTGCCATTGAAAAGATAGGAATACACTGGAGCATACCGGCAGGTCTCCATAGATGAACTTTATCCACCCAATCACCTGCCACTAGGTGTGGCATAGCCTCTGCCATTACCTTCGGACAAAGAAAAATATGATAATATATAGTATAACTGTCTTCTTTGATGAGTTTACAGGGGCTCTAATATTCACAATATCTATTTATATTATTTAATAATTTTAAGGTAGATTCTTTTTGTTGGACTTAGTATCATTTCGGAGCTACTTGCAGGTTTCATCGTCCAAAAATATGCAGACCAGTTTGGGCAGTTTTGAATATTTCATATACATATTGTTTAAATGCCTATTTTATTTTGTTATTAATATTTTAAATAGTATTTTGTATTTTACATCAAACATCTCCCTGATTTTGTATTTCAAATATTAAAATTACTCATTTAAATATTTGTCCTTCAAGTTTTTTTGGAAACATTTGAAGAAAACTTTTGTCTTTTTGCCTATTGGAATTTCAGATATGTGTTTCGGTTCGTGAAAAACAGATTCCTATAATGTCACGAAAATCATTTGTTGGTGATATCAAAATACAAATCAAGTAGTTTTACTTCTAAAGTTCAGCATTATGGTATATTTAAATTGATTACTTTACACATTTAATTAAATTCTACTAATCACTAAATTTTATAGATGATTCTTCTTTTCATTTATATTATTGTAGTTTTATTATGATTTTTCTTTTTATTTATTTTATTGTATTTATATTTCTCTCAAATGATGGCTTAATTCAAACAGAATAAATAATAAATAAATAATAAATAAATAAATAAATTTTTCTCAATTCTTATCATTTGAACACGTAAGTGTGAATGGTTGCCATCTCATCTTCAATGGCAAAAAATATGTTAGAAAACTAATAGGCATACTGCCCAAAATTGAAACAAGCTTTTATAAAGTATGATTGTACTTCCTTCCAGACTGCTGTCACTGTTCCCTCCCACTCCAGTAGAAAGACTGTTCTAGTTTTCGGATTTATTCATTCTCAGCCCTAAACTCCTCAGAGGATGATCCTAACAAATGTATTTTGGAAATTACAATTTTTGACACAATATCCATTTATATTATTTAATAATTCAATTAAACGTGAGATTTTCGAAGAAGTTTGGACTTAGTATCATTTTGGAACTACTTGCAGGTTTCATCACAGAGATAAAATATAATTCAGGACCTGTAGGATCACCTATTTTATTAAACTCATTGTCTTTCTAATTCAAACAACTGAACCAGGAATAACAGAATCAAAGAATAGGCAACAATGACTTCCTTGCCAACAGACCGTCACTCTCCTAATGATGGCTGAGCCTCTTAGGTATCTGTAAAATTCTACTTCTCCTGCAAGATGAAAGGGTGGAGTTGCTGTAACTAATAAGTATTGCTAGGTATTTCTTCACTTCAGTGTGTTACTAAGAAAACATGCTTACTTTCATTACAAGACAGAGATAGAACCCAATAGATGCTGTGCAAACAGAAGTTAAACTGTCCACATTCCTTAGTAATCCCAGTGGTAAAACAACAAACAGTGCCAAACCTGAAAATAAAAGAAATTTATAATTCTGCAACATTTAACAAGACTACCAGTATTCAGACTTTGAAACAAAATATGTAAGTAAACATCTATATTTTCATATAGTCTAGGCAAGCCAAATATACTTGATTCTCAATGGAAAAGGTCAGTACTAATTTATTAGGTCCTTTATTCACTTAAAGGTACAAACTTACAGCCTATTTCGACCTCTTCATTCAGCTCATTATATTCAAAACTCATTTAAATATTAGGCATAAGTTATAGGCTATTTCATTTTAATTTAGGCCTACTATGAAATACACATAAGGCTATTATAGAATACGTACCGACTAGCACACTCTGCCTCAAGCTTGCAGTATTGTTGATATTCAAAGCTTTGGCTACTATCACTGGTCCCAAATCACCAACAACCACGAAGAATGCTATACATGTACCCATAAGAAATCCGATTATGCACAATTCTACAATAGTTTTTCCAGAAGGTCCAAATGTGTGAAAGGCTAGAATAAAAGAAAATAGCTTGTTTGATTATTGTATACAAGTACTTTGAGATGTATGACTTGATTTCTGTAAAAGATTATAAGGTACCGGTAATTATTTACTTCTGTGCCAAATTGAGCGTAGGTCAGTATGGCGGACATCATCGAGGAACAGTGACAGGATAGGTTTGGTTTGTTTAAGTTTTTGATACGCATACCAAAAACCTGAACGGTAATTACCGATTATAAATGTCATTATGAAAAATAAAGAACTTACCCAGAAATTCAAAATTTCGTCTCCGTGCCATTATAGCTGCTTTCAATAAAAAATGGCATGCTAATCGGGATAAAACACTGCTGAGAAGTAGCATCACAATAGAAAGAACAATGCCACACTGAAAGACAAAATGTTATGAATTAATTTATTGAACACATTAACTGTCAACAGCACTTTTTCTTCCTGAGAAGCCGGGCACACAACTTACCTGTTTGAAGCAAAATGGCATGGCCAATACACCAACACCAATAATGCTGTTTGCCAAAGTCATCACAGTTCCAGTGTTAGTTCCCATTGTCACTGACAATTAAACCGAGTGCGAGTAATGACGGTTGTCTCTAAGCAAGGTGTTTGTCAAGGTTATGTTATCACTTTGTGTATGTAATAAATGGAGGATAACTTTTTTCAATCAAGTTGCACTGAACACAGTTTTAACGCCTATTCTACTTAAAATTCTCTTTAATTTACTGATATCACATTCTATCATTACCTACACAGTGGTACAATTATTATTGTTTATTTTCCATGATACCATTTTGGGATACGTCTTCAACTATCCATGCTCACCAACATCACCATCATGGCAAATAATATTTGCAGATAACAACCAGTGTTTTGTACCGGATACAGTTCATAAATACACTGGAAGATTAAGAAGAATGAACTTTTTAATAAGTTTGAGGCGTATTTTTAAATAAATAATTTATAAATATAAACATATTTTGTAAATCTTATTTGTCGTTTGATGCAAATAATGTTGGCTATCCTGTTAAAAATAATGGAGTAACTAAAACTACTGTACACATATTAAATTATAATGTTGAAAACACACTCAGATTTGAAATTACTGTAGCAATACATCATTATAATATAATTTTAAAATTTTAATTGTGTTTCAACTTATAAACTAGTTCAATTGATCTGTGTCAATTATTATTGTTTGTATATGTAACTACTATAGTCAGTAGTTTTCGTGCATGGTAGTTGACTGTCTTTTGAAGACAGGTGGTTTAAGTTGTTTTGATTGTGTTTGTGATAAAAATTTTTGTTAGACAGCAGCTTAGAACGTTATTGGTAAGTATATGTTTCTCTCACATATTCTCAATACACTTTAAATTCATAATATTACGTCGGTTTAATTTATTAAATGCCATTAGGAGTTGCCATGCTTCTGTCATGATTTTTTATGCGGTGTGAACTATGGAGGTTAAATAGGCCTGTTTATGTTTATGTAGTTGTCATAATCCAAATATTTCGTTGTTGGAACACCATAAATTGTACATATCATATGCAATAACATTACCCCCAGCTAACAACATTTCCTTGTAATTTTATTTTTTTTCTACAGTCACAAAATGAAATAACTAACATTTTATAAAATAAAATGGGCGCGCTTCCGAACAGGGGCCCGAAATGCCTCTGCCCCTGTTCGGAAGCGCGCCCCCTATCCCCTCATCTAACCACAACATTGTCATAGTAGGTCTACTCTGTCTCCTGCCAGTTATCCCTTCATCTAATCCACTTTTTGTCACATTCTCGACCTCATTTAACTTAACTATCCCCTCATCCATTCCATTAATCTTGTCACATTTCTCAGCCTCATGTAACTTACCTATCCCCTCATCTAACCCGCTCTAACTTTGTAACAGTCCTCGTCTCCTGTCACTTATCTATCCCCTCATCCAACCCACTCTCGGCCTCATGTCACTTACTTATTCCCCCATCTAACCCCTAATTTTGTGACAGTCCTCGGTCTTCTATCACTTATCTATCTCTTCATCCAACTCACTCTAACCTTGTCATTTTTCTCAACCTCATATCACTTACTTATTCCCTCATCTAAGCCCTAACTTTGTGACAGTCCTCGGTCTCCTATCACTTATCTTTCCCCTCATTCAACCCACTCTAACCTTGTCATATTTCTCGACTTTATGTTACTTACTTATCCTCATCTAATTCACTCCAACTTTGTGACAGTCCTCGGTCTTCTATCACTTAATCCCCTCATCCAACTCTAACCTTGTCACATTCCTCGGCCTCATGTCACTTACCTGCCTCTTCATCTAACCCTTTCTAAATTTGTGATAATCCTCGGTCTTCTATCACTTATCTATCCCCTCATCCAACTCTAATCTTTTCACATTCCTCGGCCTCCTGTCACTTACCTGTCTCTTCATCAAACCCTCTCTAAATTTGTGACAGTCCTCGGTCTCCTATCACTTATTTATCCCCTCATTCAACCCACTCTAACCTTGTCACATTCCTCGGCCTCATGTCACTTACCTATCTCCTCATCTCAACTAACCCTCTCTAACTTTGTGACAGTCCTCGGTCTTCTATCACTTAATCCTCTCATCCAACTCTAACCTTGTCACATTCCTCGGCCTCATGTCACTTACCTGTCTCTTCATCTAACCCTCTCTAACTTTGTGGCAGTCCTCGGTCTTCTATCACTTAATCCCCTCATCCAACTCTAACCTTGTCACATACCTCTGCCTCATGTCACTTACCTGTCTCTTCATCTAACCCTCTCTAACTTTGTGACAGTCCTCGGTCTCCTATCACTTATTTATTCCCTCATCCAACTCTAACCTTGTCACATTCCTCGGTCTCATGTCACTTATCTGTCTCTTCATCTCTAACTTTGTGACAGTCCTCTGTCTCCTATCACTTATTTATCCCCTCATCCAACTCTAACCTTGTCACATTCCTCGGCCTCATGTCACTTATCTGTCTCTTCATCTAACCCTCTTGAACTTTGTGACAGTCCTCGGTCTCCTATCACTTATTTATCCCCTCATCCAACTCTAACCTTGTCACATTCCTCGGTCTCATGTCACTTACCTGTCTCTTCATCTAACCCTCTCTAACTTTGTGACAGTCCTCGGTCTCCTATCACTTATTTATCCCCTCATCCAACTCTAACCTTGTCACATTCCTCGGTCTCATGTCACTTATCTGTCTCTTCATCTAACCCTCTTGAACTTTGTGACAGTCCTCGGTCTCCTATCACTTATTTATCCCCTCATCCAACTCTGACCTTGTCACATTCCTCGGTCTCATGTCACTTACCTGTCTCTTCATCTAACCCTCTCTAACTTTGTGACAGTCCTCTGTCTCCTATCACTTATTTATCCCCTCATCCAACTCTGACCTTGTCACATTCCTCGGTCTCATGTCACTTACCTGTCTCTTCATCTAACCCTCTCTAACTTTGTGACAGTCCTCGGTCTCCTATCACTTATTTAATCCCCTCATCCAACTCTAACCTTGTCACATTCCTCGGTCTCATGTCACTTATCTGTCTCTTCATCTAACCCTCTTGAACTTTGTGACAGTCCTCGGTCTCCTATCACTTATTTATCCCCTCATCCAACTCTAACCTTGTCACATTCCTCGGTCTCATGTCACTTATCTGTCTCTTCATCTAACCCTCTTGAACTTTGTGACAGCCCTCGGTCTCCTATCACTTATTTATCCCCTCATCCAACTCTAACCTTGTCACATTCCTCGGTCTCATGTCACTTACCTGTCTCTTCATCTAACCCTTCTAACTTTGTGACAGTCCTATATCACTTATTTATCCCCTCATCCAACTCTAACCTTGTCACATTCCTCGGTCTCATGTCACTTATCTGTCTCTTCATCTAACCTCTTGAATTCGTGACAGTCCTCGGTCTCCTATCACTTATTTATCCCCTCATCCAACTCTAACCTTGTCACATTCCTCGGTCTCATGTCACTTCTCTGTCTCTTCATCTAACCCTCTTGAACTTTGTGACAGTCCTCGGTCTCCTATCACTTATTTATCCCCTCATCCAACTCTAACCTTGTCACATTCCTCGGTCTCATGTCACTTATCTGTCTCTTCATCTAACCCTCTTGAACTTTGTGACAGTCCTCGGTCTCCTATCACTTATTTATCCCCTCATCCAACTCTGACCTTGTCACATTCCTCGGTCTCATGTCACTTACCTGTCTCTTCATCTAACCCTCTCTAACTTTGTGACAGTCCTCGGTCTCCTATCACTTATTTAATCCCCTCATCCAACTCTAACCTTGTCACATTCCTCGGTCTCATGTCACTTATCTGTCTCTTCATCTAACCCCCTTTAAATTTTGTGACAGTCCTCGGTCTCCTATCACTTATTTATCCCTTCATCCAACTCTAACCTTGTCACATTCCTCGGTCTCATGTCACTTATCTGTCTCTTCATCTAACCCTCTTGAACTTTGTGACAGTCCTCGGTCTCCTATCACTTATTTATCCCCTCATCCAACTCTAACCTTGTCACATTCCTCGGTCTCATGTCACTTATCTGTCTCTTCATCTAACCCTCTTGAACTTTATGACAGTCCTCGGTCTCCTATCACTTATTTATCCCCTCATCCAACTCTAACCTTGTCACATTCCTC
This sequence comes from Periplaneta americana, assembly GCA_025594305.2. Taxonomy (NCBI): domain Eukaryota; kingdom Metazoa; phylum Arthropoda; class Insecta; order Blattodea; family Blattidae; genus Periplaneta; species Periplaneta americana. The sequence continues at coordinate 47,344,345 of JAJSOF020000038.1, forward strand.
GGTCTCATGTCACTTATCTGTCTCTTCATCTAACCCTCTTGAACTTTGTGACAGTCCTCGGTCTCCTATCACTTATTTATCCCCTCATCCAACTCTGACCTTGTCACATTCCTCGGTCTCATGTCACTTATCTGTCTCTTCATCTAACCCTCTTGAACTTTGTGACAGTCCTCGGTCTCCTATCACTTAATTAATCCCCTCATCCAACTCTGACCTTGTCACATTCCTCGGTCTCATGTCACTTATCTGTCTCTTCATCTACCCCTCATTGACTTTGTGACAGTCGTCGGTCTTCTGTCACTTATTTATCCCGTCATCCAACTCACTCTAACCTTGTCACATTTCTCGGCCTCAAGTCAATTAGCAAACTCCTAACCTATCCTAACCTTTACCTTGCAATATTTAGGCCTACGGAAATGCCATTTCCGATACTGAACGTTAGGTGTAGCCTGTGTCAGTTGCAGAGAGGTCATTGAACCCATTGATATGCTCCCTCCGTATGACAAGGGATGTTACGTTTTGTCGCGTGTAGGGACCGAAAATCCGCTGTCTGTTTATAATCATATTTATTTTTTGCTTCTTTAGCCTCAGAAAATTATAGAAACCCGTGATTCTTAGAATTATTAATTGTAGCCATAATACTAGGTACATAGCTATTTTAGTTAAAATATAGCAAATTCTATCTATTGTAAATTTCAGTAAAATTTAAAACTTTAAATATCAATAAATAAGATACAAAATCGGACATTTGATCACTAATGCTACAGGTTTCGCCATTGTTTTTTTTTCACCCCCAATTTAGAAGGTTGCGCCCTTAATGAAGTCCCTGCCCTTACCAGCTAGTAGCGTTTGAAAGCAGATTAAGAAAATTAAGGGCCTGTTATTATAGGCTAATTCTTCTGCGATGGTATCATTGAATAATTAGTTACAGTTTTACTGTAATTTTGCCACTGCGCAATAGCCTGCTGTTACCGTATGACCTTAAAACATTAAAAGGGTCAAACCATTGTAACGGGTGTGACATTTGAACACAAAGAAATACTGATAAGTTTATATTTCCCGTGGAAGTGAAAAACTGAAGAAAATGTCATTAAAATATAGGCTTAGGTCTCAAGCTGCAATCACAAGAAAATACATTTAGAAAATTGATTGATAACAGAAATATATTCCCTTAAATTGCTGTAACGGGTGTGGCAGTATATGGACACAACATTCGACTTTGGCTATTTGATTCATTTGTAAAACTGTTATGATTTGTCAAATCTTTAACAAATGAAAATAATTTACAAAATAGCCAATATATTCGCAGAAACTCTCAAAATAACTTACAACAATGATAAATAATTAGGAGTATAAAGATTTTAAAAATAATGTACGTAACGGATGTGACATCTTTTGTTGTAATGGGTGTAACCTTTTAATAATGAAAGACATGGATTTCACTGAATAGAGAATTTTATTTTTCACATATAAGTTAAAAAGTATCTGTAGCTTTCTAAAACTTGTAATACATTCTGTTGTCTTTCACCATCTGGAAGAATGGCATTTATTTGACCAAAACTTACATATGAAATTTAATGTCTTCTGCATTCATCTTGAACACCTTTGCTTGGTTATCTGAAACTGTTTTGAAGAACATGACCCAGGAGTTGAATCATTTAAGTTTACCATATTCATCATATGTCTACTGACATAAGTAATTTTATTGATGTTTGTGCATGGAATTCATTCATGTATGAGGTAACCTATATTTTTTGCATTTTTCACAAATATTTCCAAATCATGTTTCATTATGAATGTCACAAGAAACTTTGAAAAGAATTTCTTTGGGAAAGGATGGAAATTAGTCAAAACCTTAGAAAGAGAATTAAGTTAAGTTTAGTTAAGTATTTGACATTTTCATGATAGGCTAATTACATGCACAAACATTATGAGGCAATGCAGAAAGTGAAAAAGCAAATGGTGGGTGCAAATTAAAAATGACCAGAGTACTGTAACTGAAAAAGTTGAAATATAATTCACCAATGAATATGATGAAATAACGTTTAGGAACATGTTTGCATTTCCCAATGTCATGTCATTTCAGTCTTTACATCCAGATGCTTGCTAAATATTGCTATCTCTGCAGTAAAATTCTTCTACGAATTTCTTTGCTTTTTCTACTACATCATTAGTCTCTTCGTTAGTTCTTTTTCCAGAGGTCCACAGAAGATGATTGTAGGATTATAGGGTGGGATTATAGATCAGAATAACTGAGTGACTCTCATTAGGGAGGCTATAAGGACCATTATGCCAAAGATTATTAATTATGATGATGATTTATAAGTAAAAAATGAAACTAGCTACTGTTTGCCCATAAGCATTAATTCCTGAATCATATCTTACAGAGATATTTCATGTACAGCTGTTCTAGGTGGTTGTTGGAGGTAGGTTCTGAGTCATCACTCTCTTGATATAAATAAATTATAACACTTCATTTGTTTCCGCTTCTCTAGTGAGTATAATTTCATTACTTGAGTGCTGTAATACATATGAAGAGTTCGCGGGAAAAACTATGAATGTCACATTTCTGTTAAGGATTAGATAATGATCTAATTGAGTCTATAACTGCAAGATGTAGTGCTGTTTCTATAGAAAATAAAGGAAAGGATTACTGTATCCATGGTGATAATTCTCCTTTTTACCATTTTTCATAAGAACAACATTACATTTCGCAGTGATCCATTGAATTAGATAATGACATCAACCTTAAGAAAACTGTCACATTCATCGTTTTTCCCGCGAACTCTTCATATGTTACGCAGTCTAAAATTGAAACTTCTTATTTGATATTTTGAGTCTTCATAACTGATCTGATTAAACTTGACGAGCCCCCACTGGAACTTTTCAATTATTTACTAAGTATATTCGACTGCTGCTTTTCCACAAAATGAGTGTTACAGTTCATGGGACGTGATATTCAACTTGAAGTTTGTTTTTTATTTTAATTTTAAATATTCCATAACACAGAATCACATGATGATGATAATGATGATAATAATACTAATAATAGTGTGAATACTGGTACATATTTTTTTAACTTTTTTCCCCACAATGTCTTAAAATTAACTTTGTTTTTCTAATTGGAACATAATTTTTCATTTAATTAATTGAATTAAATTTAGTAAGAGATTAAGAATTTGGTATAGGTACTTTATACAGGGTGTATACAAATTGATATCAAATATTTAGGCATAGAAACCATTGACACATATCTAGATATTGTAAAATATGTCTGTTTTTTTCGACGTCCTATCATGGAAAAAAAGTAATTTACCGGTAAGCTTTAAATGCAATAGTCGAATATGATACGTTGATGGAGTGTAGATGTACCATTCGTTACATGTCCAGTCCGTAGTCAAACTCATTGCCCATGTTTACATTTTAGAATAGTGGATTTTACCACTTTTAGAAATTAGTCAATCATTCCGATGTCATAAGAGCTGTCGCCATCTTCTGGAAACCAAATGCCACTCCTCTCTGTTCATCCATTGGCCTGACTCTAATACTTTAGCATCCATAGCTGCTAGTATACCCTTCCTTCCAAGTCTTCTTTGTTCGTTCTTTTTTTCCTTATTTCTGGTGGGATCCATTCCATAATTATTTTTGGTATTCTTCTGATATGGCCACCTCTGTAACCTTTTCCTTTCTATTACATCTATAATGTCTGGCTCATCTTGCAGTTTCATAATTTCTTTTATTCGTCTATTTTTTTTTTTTTTTTCCATTTTAGATTTCCCAGCTGATCTTCTTAGGACATCCATTTCTGTACTTAAAATCCTTCTTGTTTCCCTAGTTGGAATTTGCCAAACTTCAGCTCCATATGTTAGGATACTTTGGACTATGGTTTTATATATTTGTAATTTTCTGTTTTTTTTTTTTTTTTGTAATATTTTTGCTCCATCAAATATCATTTAGAGCATTTATTGCTTGTTTTGTTTGTGTAATTCTGTTTTTAATTTCCACTGTATTATCTCCTGAATGTCTATCTTTGTGCCTAAATAAGTGCAATCAATAGATGGTTCTAATTCTTCTCCATTATCAAACTTAAAATTTTTCTAATTAGTTCACAAAAACATAATCGGTAAATATTTTATAGCTGTTTCTTTCATGTCACGGATGTTACATTTTGTCACGGATGTTACAGATGAATAAACTTAATATCCTTTCAAACAGTTTAATCATCAAACAGTTTATTCATTCACAAGCTAAGAAGTTCTATAACAACCTAGAAAATGTTCCAGGTGCCATCCATTACTCTCTCGGAAAAAGTCCACATTTCCCACCAGAATAAAGAGCCGACTTCCAATGGACCTCATATTATAATCAAAATTTATCATCACACCAACCTATGTAAATAATTATTAACAATTATTTTTGTTCATTGAGGAGCCCAATCTAGGCTGCCCTCAGTTCAGTGTCATATATTGCATTTACATTTTTTAGAAATGATCTGTATAGCGCTAAATAAATCAATAAATTGTTTAAAAAAAATATATCCTTCATTTTTTCAGTTTCAAAACAACTGTGACATTTCAAAGTCAAAATATTCACTTAACTGTAAGATTAATTATTAACCCAAACTACTGAAAATAAGTGACAGAGATATATAGTACAGAGTGAAAATTTCCTCGATTCTGGAGCTCTGGAATTAACATTGCAGACTCTCAAAATATTTCTTCAACAATTGTTACTTGGAAAACATACATTAACAGCTGGTCTCTCTATCAGTAAGCTGTAAACTTTGTAAAATATTTTGCGGTTTCTTCAACCTTTGTTCAAGGAAAAATGCACCATAAATTGGTCCCTATAGCAAGTTAATTAACTGTCAAATCCATTTTTATTAAAGTATGAAGGTCTTTTTGCTGTCCCAAAAATATTGCGTTTCTTCAACTTTACATTCCACATTTTAACATCCTGATAAATTTCCAATTTTTATATTTCCATTTTTATTACTCTATTAACTTTCTCCATTCTCTGTTAGGACCAGAGATTCTAGAGTTTAACCATAACCTATAAACAAGTATAGGCTCACTTCAGATGTTTTCTGAATAAAAGCTTCTCTGACCAAATTGCGATTCTCTGTGTTTGTTTCCGTTGTTTGATTCGGAGAGGATCAAAAGAAGTCTTTCTATTTCTCTCAGGTTTGATTTCTGCTTCTTTCCTCGTCTGTATCATCAATAGTGTGGAGTGGCGTATTGGTATTGCTGTTATCCTGGAAATGGAAAACACTGGCAAAGTTAAAAAGAAAAGGTGGGACTAATTTTCTTGTTCGAGACAGAAGCCTTCTTTGCTGTAAGTTTCATATTTTAATTTCGAACAGTTTCTTGGGAATAAACAATTAAATAAACAAACAAGCCTTTTTGAAATCTATGAATAAGTTGAAACTCCCAAAAGAATACAAAATAGGTCAATAGTTGATCTATTACGCCTAAAAAAATATGATCCCCAATAATTTCATCTTTGTAATGAAGTTCTTGTCGACGTCAAATCACAGAAATCATCCCCTCTGTTTATGTATTCATGGATATCATTTTCTAAGTAATCCAGATATATAAGTTCAGCATCTAACGCACCAGCCATATTGATACTTTATGCTAACAATAGAGAGTTAAATGATTTAACTGCATGAAATTGGGTGGCAGTTAAATTAACATAGGTTTTAACAGCCTGTTAGTACTAACAGTAGTTGAAGAAATGCTTCATTTTTGTCTTTAAGTTTACAGTTAAAATGGAATAACACACTGTTATAATTTAACAAAGGTTGAAGAAAGATGGACCTTATTAAGTGCTGTTAACATTTTGTAAAATATTTTGCTTCTTTGTAATTTGAAAACATGAGACTATTTAAATTGATGTCTTATATTTATTTAAGGGAAATTAAATATTGGCGGAGAGCAATGAAAAAGATTTCACCATTTTTTTTTTTGCCAACAGAATGATTTGAATCCAGCTCCAGTAAGGTTTTTTGTTGATCCATCAGTGAATGATTCTTCTGAGTTGTAAGTGTAGAAGTTTTTTCATAATGTCATGCAAATTTTCTTCTGACAAATTCCATTTTTTTATATATTTTTACTGATTTTCCAGACTACAGTTAATCTTGGTTTATTAGCTAAATTGAAGAATGCTTAAAAACAATAAAATATGCCTGAAGGTTTTTAAGATTTTACAAAATCCGATTCTTCAATTTAAAGTTGACATTTTGAAATTATGCAAAAATGAATGCAAAACTTCAATAGAATCTTGATATTTAATTGAAAATAACTTGAAATGCATTTATATAATGGTAGCATATGATTTGCAACTAAAGAATAAAACATGCAAATAGTAAAAATGTAACATCCATGACAACTGGAATGGCTGCTCTGTACTCTTACAGCATAAGAGAGTTGTCATAACTTCAGTCTGATATTGACTGTTACAAACACTTGTATTCGTTTCAATGAGAGAAATCATTAAATGAAAATGATTGCTGTCTTCGAATGGCTCCTAGAGCACTTAACTTTCACTGTCAGAACCAGCTTGTGTAAGTCCCCGACTGAGAAGCACAGTATGTACAGATGATTGTGAATTAAATTGGAGTGATCTACAATGCAAATTACATGACTATGCAATAGTTCGCTTCACGGTTTGTTTTGCTTCATAGTTATGCATTGGTTCAGTCAGACCAGTGAACTGTTGAATAATAATGTACTATTAACAGAACAAAACACACTCCTCCCCTGAATGACATTTTTATGAAGACTTATATCATAGACATGTGTTGTATATAAATGTAGACTTATGGATTTAAAAATTCTTGACTTAAATAGTTAATTATGACAGGTACAACTATTGACTTCTGCGCAAACTTCACCACTTGTAGAATGTCGGTGATCTAAGTGGACTGGGGGCGACTGACGTAGTCTAGAGCAGTGGTCGTCAGCACTCGCTGAAATGTGCAATGGGTACGCGGTGCCGTCCCGTGTGCACTGTCGTGCAACAGGGAGAGATAGAGAGCATATTCGCTAGCAGCTACGAGAGCACTATACTGGGTGTTCATTTCAAAGTGTCATGACGTCATTGTTGTGAGTCAGCGATTTGAAGCGAGTTTCAGCTTTTATGTCAGAGAAGTTGCCTATTAATCAAGGCGTTCAATCTAAACTTGAGAACGTGTACGGTATAACTTGAACGTCGTAGCAACAGATGGCGGTCTGTACGGTCTGTGTGCTACCATAACCTCTTTCGAACTGTGTTTTGCGCGGGCAAGTTGTACGCAGGATATTTGTTATCATCGGTTGCGTACCGCAACATTCCACAATACAAATCAAATGCTCCATGTTCATGTTGACCATCGAAGTTAATGTTGACAAATACGTAAGTAATCGTCTTAACCCTCTCCACATACCCCGACAGTAAGAAAAAAACTCACCTCAGTACGTGTTTCCAAACAGTTCACATTCCTGCCACTATAGGTGTTACCGTACGTATCGGTAAGTACTCTTCAGAATGAACGCCGTACTTGCTAGGCAACTTCTCTGGCACATACGTAATACGCCTCTGTGAAAGTGTAGGAAGATTGAATTCTCTAGGCTCAACGGCTAGCCACATGACGGCATACAGCGAGCCATGACACACTTTGAACTGAACACACAGTATTGCACTGCGTTTTCCGCGAGTAAGAGAGGCTAACCCCAGCGTGCTCTGTGCTGACGACCCCTGGTCTAGAGGTTAGCGAGTGGGTCTTGAATCCAGTTTGGACTAAAGACCTATTTTTTAGTGTTTTCTCCAACTCCAATATGAATGTCAATCTTATGACAAATTATCTGATTCATCTACCTAAATCACCATCTCGCTATCACCAATGCCACTTTCTATTCACAAAGATGTTTGGAAATTATTAACAAATTTTGATTTAGTGAGGTTAAAAACTGTCTCTGAAATTTTGTTAAAATTAAACTGATTGTACTAAATATTATGTAACAATAAAGGTACACGCAAGAGGGGGGTTACTGGGTTTCAATCCCCTGCCCCTTGAACTTTTTGAAAAAATTACATATTTAGATTTGAGTAATTTTTATCCATAATCGTTTCCCTAGCGAATAAGGATGATAAAGAATGGACACTGAGTGAATTTTCCTGTGTTTTGTTTCTCTGTGCGCCAGCGTTTAGTTCTATTTTCAAGCGCTAGAGGTTAGTGTAATCGAGCATAGGCTAAGATAATAATTGAGAATAGAGTTGAGACACAGGATTCAAACATCGCCTACCTTATTGCATAATCCAGTAATGCTTTGCTTTAAATAAATTCAAGTTAACAGCTTTTCCTTATTTCTCAGTGACGAACTATACTAAAAGCCAGGTTAAGAACCCACTAAACAGGAAGTAGTTGGGATGGCGAGAGGAAAGTGCGGGTTAGAGGGGTAGCCTGAGCAGTGATGACACGTTGAGTGTGGGGGGTGGAGGGGAGAAGGAGAACGGAGCTTTTCATTGGACCTCGCGTGAAAATGTCGTCTGCTAACGAAAATCTGGCAACGGAATCACGGAGACAGTGTAGCCAAACTTCCCAGTTCATTTGCAGTACCACGTGCATTACGAGTCGCATTTCATACCAGCGTTATTAGCTCGTGATTTCTTAAAACAGTAATTTTAATTACTAATATTGTTGATAGTGTTATCGAGAACTATAGACAGTAGTTATTTTAAACATATCGGTGACAAACGCTGAATATGCTTTGAATCTCGCGCCACTATGTGGCAACAGAACTTATAAGGAGAGCAACAGAACGTTGCTTCCGGTTTAGTCGGTTCATAACCTGGCTTTTAGTATAGTTGTAATAATAATTTTTTATATTATAAAATAATATAATACATTATAAAATTATGTATCAAATTTGTTTAATATTTGTATATAATATAATACAGGTATATGGTTTTACTTCTCATAAGAGTTTTGTTTTTCCATCTTCAGTTCTTTCAAATCATTACATATTTTAATTGTTGTTGGGGCCAACGTCTCAACTCTCATTATAAAGGAACTCTAGAGTCTAGACATTACAGTTAATGATGGATTTATTATTTTATGGATCCAATTTATTTTATTTGAGTACATAATGTACCTAGATGTATTAATTATATGTGTTATATTTCCGCTGTGTCGACTGCTAGCTGGTGTGATGTCAGCGCCAACTCTAGAGAGAAAGCAGAATCTCACGCTCTAGCTGGCTTGAAGGTCATTGAAATTAGTCCGGCTACATCAAAGGTACCGACGCGAAGTGTCCATTCTTTATAAGCCCTATTCGCTGGTTTCCCCTTCTGTTATTTTTCACTGTTAGAGTAACAAAATCTACATCGACATAAGGTGTAGTCCTCCTACCCCTCCTTCAGTATAATTCCCGTGCTTGGTGCTGAGGTACGTTCGAATTGTAACAATGTTATCTTTATTATAAAGAGACCTACCGCCTAGACACTACAGACATTTTTTAATAAACTTTGCACTTACTACCCTTACTAATTTATTATAATTAGGTCATCACTAACTTCATACAGATTCTTAGGCGCAAACTTTCATAAGGTAGCTATTAATAAATACTGTATTTAATTGAAGTGAAAAAGTGCTGTTATGGAAGCCAATCCCTATCTATCACAAAGGGAGGTCGAAACCAGTGTTGCCACTGACCAAAATTAAAACATACCAGTTCTCACAGAAAATTGTACCAAACTGTACTTTATTTGTTTGCTTAATGTACCAAATCTACTAATCTCTTGTACCTGCCCAACAAATTACAAATTCTGGAAAAAGGCATTAGTACAGAACAGAAAACTAACATTAAATTTGTTTTTGTCCCTTTACTATATTTACAGCAATACGAGTTTTAGTTTTTAACATATAGCCTACAGGAGGACCTCGTTAATCCGGACTAACTATTGGAGGGTAAGTTATCCAGATTACCTGAAATATCCTAAAAGGATAGTAGAAAGTGAACTAAAACTCCGTTTACAACAACAAAACACGTTTATTATACTGTATATGTAAAGACCATATTATGTTTAATGTACAGTAGTGGCAAAAAAAAAAAACCGGACCGACCCTTGTAGATGATACAAAAGAATCCTGTGCTGTGTATTGTGTCAAACTGTGGTAATTTGAATATGGATAGTGGAAGCCAGAGGTATGTACTGCTATTTAATGTTAAATACGCAGTTATCTTTGCCGAATAGAGGTAGAAATGTAATATTGATGCCAGATGAAAATAAAACTCTCATAGGTTTTTTCGTCTGTAAGTTTGAGGCACTGAAGGAAACAAAAGACAGTAAGAATCGAACAAATGCAATAAATTTCTTTGTTACAATTAATTATACAAGATGGATGTGTTTTATGACTAGCAAAATTTGAATCTGTGACTCTGAAATCAGCTACAAGGGTCGGTCCGGTTTTTTTGCCACTACTGTACATAAAACTTAAAGCAATACAATACAATACATACGTGATAATAATTATGATGTGTCGGAACCTGGCTCTGCATCACTTGAAAATCGTTTAAAATAGGGCGCTATGTGACCAATTCGATTGTTGGCTTTCAGCCACTTTTAAAACATTGCATTCCCCATATTTAGGCAAGTTATTTTGTTGGGTGTCTAGATTAGCGAAGTCCGGATTATTCCGTACCCAGTGTTGTCCCATGATGACTTCGATTAATTTTATCATCGCGTCAACAATTGAGACTTATTTTCTGGATAACAGTAAAGGAAAGTATTGAAGGAAAGGAAAATTTAATTTTAAAAGCATTTAATTGAAAGGTTCAGAACTATAGTGGGCCAAGCGCCATTTACTAAAACCGTAGAAAAGAAGGGTTAAAATGAAGTTATTACCATAATTCAGTGGAAACATATAGCAAGTAATATAAAGTATATACATTAAAACTAAATGATATATCAATCTTCATTAAACTATGATATTCACATTACTTTAACCCTTGCTTTCTCCGTTTTTAATAAATGGCGCTTGGCCCACTGTGGCTCTGAACCCTTCAATTTATATCCCCAAATATTATATTTAATTTCAAGCTGACTATATATCGTTGTTAATCATTGACAATAATGTACCTGCAATTTAACATTGACAGCTCATAAAACATTTGTAAAATTATCAGTTTTCATATTATAAAATAAAGTATAGATTGTAGCCTACTAAATTGTGTTAAAAATCAACTGTACGTACCAGCGTACAACCATTTAAAATCGTACCAAATCCGTACAATTGTACCAAAAGTGGCAACACTGGTTGAAACCGGGAAATTCCAAACCAAGTTACAGGAATTGCAATAGTAATATGCGTTACAAGAGCGGTATGTTGAAGTTTTCATGTTCGAGGAAAAGTTTGAAATAGCAAAACGTAGTTGAGCTTTTTTAATTTCCGAGAATTGAAAGAAAACATACCGCTCGTATATCGTACATTATTTTGTGCGAAGATCGTTTATTACATACCTGCAAGAGGAATTTCTAATTAGTTGCAATGAAATCTCCATCTTGGTTTCTGTTCAATGACGGCAAATTTGCAAAACAAAATATCTATCTTCAACACTGTTGCTTTAAAATGTTTTCTGTATTTACTATACTCCAGCAGGCCGTGATATACGTCTGTCTTTTTTTCCCCCCCAGTCTATAAATGCGAACTTAAAACAAACGGCTTCCTTAATGTTACATGCATCACGAATGCAGTAACTTTAGTGGAGTTGTAGGGTTTACTTAATTTTTGCAAATATTTAAAAACAATAATTAACAGTGCAATTTAGCTGAAATTGCAGTGGTAAGTTTCCAATTTATAATTATTACTATATTGAACGTCTCTAAAAATAATATGTTAAAAGCCTAAAGCAGTGAAATCAATATGTCACTTAAGCGGTAAGAAGAGGGAAATTGTTATGTGTGTTAGGTTGGGAATACTGAATGTAGAATTTTATGCTTACCGCGGATTGGTTTTGTGCGGAAACCAAGCAAATACGCACGATCTCGCACAAAAGTATATTCTAATACCTGTAGGTTTTACAATATAAAAACAAACTTTTTCAATATTGTCTTTTTATAGAGATGTAGTTTTAAGTGTATTGATTGTGCATTATTTCTGTTACAGCTCCCATACTTACTTCGGGCTCAAGGTGAGTGATTAACGTCAGAGAAAAAAATTTAATCTCACTAGTTGTAGTTTTTAATTTGTATTGTAGTCAATGTTTTATTAACTTTTTAAAATTTCAACTCTCACGCAATATTATCTTTAAATAAACACATTTGTTGTATAACCCATGGGTCCGCGGACCACAGGTTGGGAACTGCAGATCTAAAGTGAAACCTGTAAGTACCGGTAAAAATACGGATATCCGTCACTTTACTGGTAACAATAAAGATTTTTAACCATTACTGTTATGTTTATGTGACACCAGTATTATGTTCAAATCTAAATTATTTTGTTTTACGTTTTTGAGTTAAAATATAAAATAAATTATTTAACATTAAGTGATTAGATACAACTTAAAGCTTAAAAAAACGATTTTTCAAAATATTTGTTGTTTAATGCACAAACTATTCCAGTATATTTTACTGGGAAAAAAAAAAGAGTCAATATCTGCAATAGTTTTTGAGTTATGATTTAAAAGGCAGGATGCTTCAACCTCAGTCTCTTCTGACAGTGGATAGCGTCACGCCCACTCAAATAAATTTTGATTTTTTTTTTTGTTTGAAATCAATATTTATCATACCAGCTAATGAGCAAGAGTTTGGAGATTAAATTTCTCATACCGTTAGCCATCTTAGAAATGACTGGTTGTTTCTTACACGTTTCTTACAACAATGGTTGTAAGAACGTGATTTTTGCTTTCAAGAAATTATAGCCTTACTTATTACTTACAAATGGCTTTTAAGGAACCCGAAGGTTCATTGCCGCCCTCACATAAGCCCGCCATCGGTCCCTATCCTGTGCAAGATTAATCCAGTCTCTATCATCATACCCCACCTCCCTCAAATCCATTTTAATATTATCCTCCCATCTACGTCTCGGCCTCCCTAAAAGTCTTTTTCTCTCCGGTCTCCCAACTAACACTCTATATGCATTTCTGCATTCACCCATACGTGCTACATGCCCTGCCCATCTCAAACTTCTGGATTTTAAGTTCCTTATTATGTTAGGTGAAGAATGCAATACGTGCAGTTCTGTGTTGTGTAACTTTCTCCATTCTCCTGTAACTTCATCCCGCTTAGCCCCAAATATTTTCCTAAGCACCTTATTCTCAAACACTCTTAACCTATGTTCCTCTCTCAAAGTGAGAGTCCAAGTTTCACAACCATACAGAAGAACCGGTAATATAACTGTTTTATAAATTCTAACTTTCAGATTTTTGGACAGCAGACTGGATGATAAGAGCTTCTCAACCGAATAATAACACGCATTTCCCATATTTATTCTGCGTTTAATTTCCTCCCGAGTGTCATTTATATTTGTTACTGTTGCTGCAAGATATTTGAATTTTTCCACCTCTTCGAAGGATAAATCTCCAATTTTTATATTATAGCCTACATAAAAAATATTTAACGCTCATTTTCCGTAAATTACATCTTCAAGATCCATTACCCTGATAATTTAAAATTTATTCTACAATCTGTGATTAAATTTTTTTGTGTCTATTTATGTATATCTATTAAATAATGCTAAATCACTCCTATATTTTGGATAGATTTCTGATAAAAAAAATTAATTAAAAATGATGAAAAATATCAGTATATTGTTTCAACACAAAATAAAAACATATTATGTATTAAGGAATGTAGTTGCCTAAAGGTGTCTCCACAAAATAAAAACATAACTATTAAGGAATGTAGTTGAAGGTGTTTGAGAATAAAAACATATTATCTATTAAGAATAAGGTTCTTAGGAAAATATTTGGGCTAAGGGGGATGAAGTTACAGGAGAATGGATAAAGTTACACGACGCAGAACTGCAGCATTGTATTCTTCACTTGATATAATTAGGAACATTAAATCCAGACGTTTGAGATGGGCAAGACATGTAGAAATCCATAATAGAATGCTAGTTGGGAGGCCGGAGGGAAAATACCTTTGGGGAGGCCAAGACGTAGATGGGAGGATAATATTAAAATGAATTTGAGGAAGGTGGGATATGATGATAGAGACTGGATTAATGTTGTACGGGATAGGGATCGATGGCGGGCTTATGTGCGTGCGGCAATGAACCTCCGGGTTCCTTAGAAGCCAGTTGTAAGTAAGGTGAAAGAGCATGATATTGGAAACATGAGTTTCAGTAATAAAACAAAACAGAGAGAAAGTGAAAAAGTTGAAAAGTCTATGATTTATGAGGGAAAAGCTTCATCTCTGCACAATGAACTTCACTATTTTGGATTTGAAAAAAAAATATGTAAATATTTTTTTTATATTGTAAATTTTTTTTTCATATAGCTGAAGAACAGTGTTCTACACCTACAATTTTGATTATTTTACATGTTACAGTAATGGATGAAAAAAAATGTTGAATACTTAGAAAATTTTACCTTAGAGAAAATACAAATAGTGGAAATCCGAAGATTTGAACTCAGGACCTAACGCATACGAAAAATAGTGTGTAACGTTATCCATTTAGAGACGGTAGTAGCACACACAAATAACTGATACTGAATAAATACCTAACGCGTCATTATGGGACTTTTATCAACAGTAATCTCACTAGATCTTTTGATTTATCTAGAGAAAATCAAAACTCGAGTGGGATTTAATTGACTATTACACGATTAGAAGAAAGTATATAAAGATTAGAAGTAACAAAGTACTCCAATACAATTAAATATTAATTGGCTTACGAAAATACAACTGTCTTCAAATGTATTATTGTACCATCTCAACATTACGCTAGATGGCAGTAGTGTTTTATGATTGTTTTCTTGTTATCAGTTGTGCCAACTATGGAATATTCATTGAACTCTGTGGACGGTTACTAGTCAAGAAGGCTTTGTTGATTCAGTTTCATTTTTATTAAAACATTTGCATTCCACTTCAATCGTCCGGATCCCAGTAATCAACGTCACTTGACAGATGATTTTCAATAAATCTTAGTATTAAACAATCTCTGATACGTGACTATCCATAATATAATATAGCAAAAGCTATAACAAACATAACCTAAATAATATAAACAAGTGTGAGAAAAGTTTTAATTAGGGATGATGAAATAAACAAGAAACGTTTTAATTAACGGTGATGAAATAAAAAATGAACATGAATAATTTTAAAAACAACAATTATTGAAAGTACAATTTTCAAATTTGAATGTTTTAGTTGGTGGTTCATTTGATGTTATATTGGACGTGTGCGTCAAAGAAGTGAACTCGTTGATGTACATGGTGTATCCCTCAACTTATCCAGGATTTCCAAATGGTGCTCTTCATATATGACCAGTGATCTTTATTAATTCTTGTTCTTGAATGCCAATGCGAGTCATATTTGAAAGTGCTGTGCATCGACTTGAGTGATTTGTAATGTTCTGTTTTTTTGACGTCCAGACAGTGCAGTTTGAAATGTTGGCAAACAAAGAAACAAATGCTAGGGTAGTAATAAAAATAAACAAATGCTAGGGACGCGATAAAATTAAACAAATGCTAGGGACGCGATAAAATTGTACGATAAGCAGTCATGATTGGTTGAAAGACGTCGTTTCGTACCGTTTTATTGGTCAAAAGTAGTGTGACGTAGTAAAAGTGTAATAGTCAAAGTAATATTTTGTTGTAAAAAGGCTGTCTATGCGCATAAAGTAGGTAGTTTACAATCTGCTGTTCCAGTCCCGTAACTTGGTGCGGGTTACATTAAAATATCGCTTTTTCAGATCTCGACGTCCCCTTCGTCAATTTTAACATGCCGCATGTGGCCCTATGTATCGCTTAGTCCACACCTGGCCAGCATAACTCTTAAGATCTGTATCTTGCACATTCGGTGGATGAAAATTATTTTTAAAGTTCTGAAGTATTGATATTCATTCATATTTCATATGCATCTCGTGCTTTAAATGCAAACAGCAGTGTCATACAGTTCTCCATTCATATGGAGATTTGTTGTTTACGTCCTTAGTTCAAACGTATGACACTTGGCTTTTTGTAGGTTATCGGCGTTTTGGTTTGAATAGCTCCCCCTCTGGTCTCTTTCTCTTCTTCCTGAGATTTTGTGTTGGTGGTCGTAACTTGGTGTCAAAGGGTCATTGTCAATGTATTCTAGAAAATACGCCATGTCTGACGATGGCTAAGCCGAAACCTTATTCATTATTTTTCTGGAACATGTTTGTAAACTTTTCAGATTACAGACGTATTGTATAATGACGGAGATGTTCCTTTAATGTCCCTTTCGCGATGAACTGCCCTTATACAGGGACGTCATTTTATTTTTATTAACCTGTCTATAACTTTGGTTCAACGGTTAAGAACCGGAAACACCGTTTGTTACCCCCTTCCAAGACTGGAGTTCAATGATTCTGGTGTAATATACAAACAAATCACTTTACTAAGTATAGGAGGGAAGAAAAGTAGTTCATCCATTTACGTAAACTAGGAAATATCGGGATTTTGAGTTTGATAATTTCTATTAGGTTTTTGTTTAATCAAAATACAGTACAGTATTAACAATGAGTGTTTTTACTCACGAACTGAGCTGTTCATTCGGACGTATTCATTATGCAGTGTATATTATACTGTCTACAGCACATTAGCGTACAATATAGAGAATGAAGTTAAATTGAAAAATAATTATAATATGGATATCTGAACACATTTTTGAAAATGGTGGCGGTTCATTTCGATAGAGGCTTCAGTTCTAATGTGTGTAATTCCAGTTACCAGTTTCGTCCTTCGTACCAGTAACTCATGTTGAAATAATTCTGTACCTACTCTATAAAAGAGTACCTTACTTACTGTAAATTCAATCTTCACTTCTGTCCGATCCGAAAAGATAAAATTACTCAGACATGCTATCTGCTGTCCGTCCAAGTAGTTACGTTGCAGGGTGTAGAAAGGGGGAAAATCACGTGACAGTTAATTACTTAACGAGGTCCTTTTATTTAAGTTATTTTAAACAATTGTATGAGTATAATATTACGTAGACGTCAATTCCTAACAGAAATTAATGTTCTTAGAAAAGAGCTAAGACAGCCCAGCCACTAGCCTTTGCAGAGAGGAGAATGAAGCAGGTGGGGGAAACCGGAATGCGACGTAGGCAAATGGACGACAGTACCCTTGCGAAAATGATTCAATATTGAAAGCTCTTTCGTCACTGGAAAACGTGAAAATATTTTTGGAACCTACTGTTTACTATGACCGTAAGGCTACTATGAGTGTATATGCGGTCTTGGATCTGTGTGGAGGACGGTTGAACTTCATTAGTAGAAGGGGTGGGAGTGAAGTACATTAGAAAAACTCAGGTGCAATAAAAATTGAAGTAAAAATAAAATGATGTCCCTGTATATCTTTCCACCTGTAGTTAACTTGCTCTTGGTTACAATTGGCAGAACAAAAAAATTCCGCGGAGTTAGTTCTGTGGATAAGCTTATTATTAGGATACCTGACTAATTATATATTAGGCAACTTTCTACACGTGACTACATTTTAATTATATTACCTTTTCTTAAAATGAATTTATAATATCGTTCTGTGTGCAGTATTATTGCTTTCGTACGAAATTAGGATCGGAGAATTTTTGGTTGGTAATCACCGTTAAGTTTACGCTTTAATGACCGTGACATGTTCGTCACGCTTATATATCACACGATAAAACATGCGAGGATATGGAAGTTAAACCTAACCTTTGTAATGGAGGGAAGTGATCGGCCAGATTGTCTCTCTGCTTTCTAAACTTCAGAATTCTTAGTTAAAAAAAGAATGTCGGATGTGCATCAGACAAGCGCAAATTAACCGAAAGGCTAGATCGTCGGATTTTCACGCTGAAATCTCGGTATCGGATCTAGGCGAAATTAAATGGAATTTGTGGTGGATGAACATGGTGTAGGCCCATGTGTTATTTCCCAAGTAATTGATAATTTCTGTTTCAATACGTTATATGATCATTTGTTACTCTTTCTGATTTTATTGAACCTTTTCCTATAAACATCAATAATTCTGTTTTCTTTGAAAATTTAATATAAAAGCCGCCCTAAATAAGGGTTCGAATAGATCGGCCTACTAATAAATTCATAGAGAATAATCATTAAAACCAATTGTGTGACAATTTGAAAGGAAAAAGAAAACATTAAGATAAATAATGTGCTGGCATCGATATGTAGATGACATAATAGTCTTATATAATGGAAACAAAAGACAAATAGAAAACCTACATCAACGACCCAACAAAATACATCCCAAATTAAAGTATACAGTAGAAATGGAAAATAACCAAGCTATAAACTTCTTAGACATCACCATAACCAAAACAAATAACAGACACGAATTCAAAACATACAGGAAACCCACTACAACCACAACACGTATACACAATTCATCAAATCATCCCATACAACATAAACATGCAGCTTTTCGTACAATGACACATATTAATTAATATACCAATGAACAATGACAACTACACTGAAGAATTAAACACAATAAAATATATAGCACAAGACAATGGATACAACCCTAACATAATAGACACACTAATAAAAAAGGCAAAACAAAAACAGAACAAACCAACACAAACAGCACGCGAGAATAAATACATAACATTAACATATCACAATACCCACAAAATTGCAACTTCATTCAGAAAACTAAAGTACAAAATTGCATACAAAACAAACAATACAACACAGAAATACTTAAATAACCACATTAAACATTCAAATAAATATAATTCAACTGGAGTTTACAAATTAAAATGCAATAGTTGCCCACATTTTTACATAGGACAGACAGGAAGATCCTTTCACACAAGATATAATGGACATATTAAAGCTATAACCAAACCCTACATCACATCAAATTATGCAGACCACATTATCAGTAATAATCATGACTACAATAATATAGAAACAGATATGGAAATTTTACACATCACACCAAAAAGTTCACAGTTAAACATCCTAGAACAGTACGAAATATATAAGAATACAGTAGCATACCCACAATATATACTTAACACACAACTGCAGTTCGATACGCACACATCATTTGACGTCATAATAAATCACAACATACAAACAGCCAACCCCCACCATAGGAGCAACACACCCCTACCCCTACCATCGACAACTGCACATCACAGAGTCAAGATCACCAGTGGTTCAAGAGACATTGAGGACGACGACGACACATAGCGTCGAAACGGGCCGTCAATTTTAACACTTTTAACGTATAACAAAGTAAATTTTAAGATAAATGATATGAAAACATAGGAAATCATTTACAATAAAAGTTTGTTGAGTACAAATGATTACTAATTATAGCTAAGGATGATTTTAACACATGAGATCCTATGGCATCAATCGTTGCATCAGAAATTTTAAATTGTTTAAGTTGATTTAAAGTTTCTCGTGGGATCGTGCCACGGGCACCGAACATGAGCCCAAAACTGTCCAATGTGTGATGTGGTATTGTGCTCCAAGATGCTGACAACAAGGCTCATATATGACTTGTTTTTCACGACACACCTCTTGTGGCTGTTGCTCGTGCATCTCGAAACGGATTGTGGGATCAAGAATGACACCCTTATCCTTCTGCCGATCAATTATGATGATATCAGCACGTTTAGTAGAGCCATCAGAAGAGACGCAACCAACCTCCTCATAAACCTCATAGGAAGCATTCTGACGGATTGAAGATGCGATGAGAGAACGAATCGTATTATGTCTGTTGATTCGGAGCAATTCTCCATGATGGCAGAAACCCAAGACGTGATGAAGCGTTTCTTTCTCGTCACATCTTCTGCAACAGGTTGAGTCAAGAGTTCTACCAGGGAGGTACAGGTATTGTATTACAGTTCATCTTAAGGTTGCATCCACTGAAACTTGTCGAAAGTCCCTTTTTTGTCAATACCTTTCTTCCAGAATAGAAAACAACTCCCAAATTTCAATTTGCTCCATTGATGAAAAGAATCTTCACGCAAAAGTTTTTGAGAAGAAATACATTCAGAGCAGTCCAAGGTAATTGATAATTGTTTAATACAATGTTCATTTCGTTTGACGATTGAGTGGCTGCCATGATAGTGTAAAAGTCTTTGACAAATATTTAAATGCTGAAGGTAAGCTTCCCACTGGGCTTTAAAGACTCCTAAACCTCTCAATCTTCTTGGTGCATACAACATAGCATCCGGGATGTCAGTAGGAATGTTAATTATTTCCTTAACAGCACTGCGAATTACTTTGTCAATATCAGATAGAAATTTCACTTTAAGATCTTTTAAAGGAGCACATTGGATAGGGTAAACCAACTGAGGCCAGATATACATACTTACTTACTGGCTTTTAAGGAACCCGGAGGTTCATTGCCGCCCTCACATAAGCGTCATTTCCCTATCCTGAGCAAGATTAATCCAGTCTCTACCATCTTATCCCACCTCCCTCAAATCCATTTTAATATTAGCATCTACGTCTCGGCTTCCCCAAAGGTCTTTTTCCGAAGGCCTTCCAACTAAACTATGTGCATTTCTGTATTCGCCCATACGTACATACCCGCCCATCTCAAACGTCTGGATTTAATGACAGTCAGGTGAAGAATCAATTGCAGTCTGTTGTGTAACTTTCTCCATTCTCCTGTAACTTCATCCTTCTTAGCCCCAAATATTTTCCTAAGAACCTTATTCTCAAATACCCTTAATCTCTGTTCCTTCTCAAAGTGAGAGTCCAAGTTTCACAACCATACAGAACAACCGGTAATATAACTGTTTTATAAATTCTAACTTTCAGATTTTTTGACAGCAGACTAGATGACAAAAGCTTCTCAACCGAATAATAACAGGCATTTCCCATATTTATTCTGCATTTAATTCCTCCCTAGTGTCATTTATATTTGTTACTGTTGCTCCAAGATATTTGAAATCGAAAGATAAATCTCCAATTTTTATATTCTATTTTGTACAATATTCTGGTCACGAAATAATCATATATAATTTACTTCCTACCCTAGCTTTACTTGCTTCAAGTAGAATTTCCGTGTTTTCCTAATCGTTTTGAATGCTAACATATTGACGTCATCCGCATAGACAAGAAGCTGATGTAACCCGTTCAATTCCAAACCCTGAACTTTCCTAATGGCATATTCTAGTTAAAAAGTAGAATAATGCATCTCCCTGCTTTAGCTCGCAGTGAATTGGAAAAGCATCAGATAGAAACTGGCCTATACGGACTCTGCTGTAAGTTTCACTAAGACACATTTTAATTAATCGAACTAGTTTCTTGGGAATACCAAATTCAATAAGAATATTATATAAAACTTCTCTCTTAACCGAGTCATACGCCTTTTTGAAATCTATGAATAACTGATGTACTGTACCCAAAGTATCCCATTTTTTTCAATATCTGTCGAATACAAAAAAATCTGATCAATTGTCGATCTATTATAGCTAAGGATGATGTCATTAATAAGGGTGAAGTGACCAGCTGATTAAGATTTTTTGTCACTTTTCCAATTAGTTTAAGAATGTTGTATTTTGATAAGTTTACATAAGATTGATCGTATTCTTTCTTGAAGACAATTAGCGTGTCACCGTATCAAAACGGGTGATATATTACTGTAGTCAAGAGTAGGACATAGCACGCAGGAAGTTTACCGAGACTTACTGAAGTTACGGATTATGTCTCAAGCGTTGTAGTGGTTGTCGTGGTAATGTTGTTTTAATGACAATGATGATGCTGGTAATGATCATAAGGGCGAAAAATTAACGTCTATGTACATGTGTACGTACAGCTGTAAATGAGAACGTAATGTGCCAATTTTGCAAGAGAGGAACATGGGAACATAATCCATCATAATAGACAAATACTGGCTGGTTTACAGCAATTGAAAGAATAAATTGTCGATAGAAATGAAGTTCTATCGCGCGGTTCACGTGTAAACGTAACCCACTGCAAGGCATTGCTGTGGTGTCTCTTTATTGAAAGTTGTCCGTCTATAATGTAGTAAACCTTACGAGCAGTGTGTGGCCCAGTAGTAAGAAGTCTGACATCCGTGCCAGAGGTTGTGAGTTCGCCTCCTGGTACGGTACAATTATTTTTTTTTTATTTTAACTTTTACTTAATTTATTATTTTAAATGTGAAATGGCATTTGTTAACAAACTTCGTTTTGCCTGCCTTGTAAAAATATTATTGCCCATCACCTGTGAGCTATTAATAGGTGAGATCTGGTCTGTGTAAACAAAAATACTTGTTTCACATCCTAAAAATTGGACGCATATCAAACACAAATAAATAACTAAATCAACAACAACAACAAACAATTTGTTTATATTAACAAAACAAGGCTTTGGTGGGGAATCTTGTCCACAAACCATGCATCAACATCTGCCATCATGAGTCCACAAGATTACGGAACAGGTTAAATTCTTGGCCATATTCTCCCTTGCATCTAGAACTCTGTCCCACAATTCCCCAGGTGTCCGAACGGGTGGGTGTTCTGCCCAATTAGATTCCATCAATTTATCTCTGGTTAATTTGGAGCCAGTCGACTGTCGACATCATTCGTAAACCATCTTTGAATCCGGTTGGCGGTGTGTATCGGATGATAATCCTGCTGGAAGAAAAGTGTTCCTCCTGGATATCGTTTTCGAGCGGAAGGGATCATTACATTTGCCAAAATGTGTTCGTAGACTTCTGTCGTAAACAGACCGTGGATGCGTTCCAGAAGTCCTACCCCATCGTATGACACACGCGACTCACGCGAAGCGTATCGGTGGTCATTCATACAATAAACTAGGCAGTACTTCATTGCTATTGGAGACAATTACCTCGTCGGAGAAAATTACATTTCTCCAATCAAAGTCCTATCGGATAGTAGCATATGCAGAATAACCCATGCGAACCATCTTCAAGGGTAATGACGAGACAGAACGCTATATTAACAGATAGCAGTATTGCTTGAAAGAGAGAGGGAGGTTTATTATTTATTAGAGTTTGGGCATATTCTAAGATATATCGCCACATAATTTAGTGAGACACATATGATGGCAAATTTGTAATAAAAAAGAAGAAGAGTGGGGGAGATTAGAACCTTGAACTACTACTACTAACTTGTTCAATATACCAATGCCGTAACAACTTACGCTACTGCAACTGTTTATATCAGTTCGGCATAATATATGGTTTGCCTGTTCATATTCGCTCCGGTCGATTTTGTATTTATCAATTTTTTTATTATTTCACTTTTCAAGGGCCCTGATGTATCTAGAATCAAACCGCCATTCGATTTTATTACATATTGTGACAGCGACGTGAGATTCGAACTCACGACCAGCGTCCCGCGAGAGAGAGCATAATGAAGCATGAGGGACGGCGCGACGAGGGGAAAGGGAAAGGCCCACGCGACGAGGGGAGAGTGCACGCGCAACTGCTGCATGCGGAGTAAGGGGGAATGGACCTTTGACCCTTCCAGAAATGCGTCGAAGTGGAGATATCCAGATAATTCTCTACACACCTGTAGAAGGTTCTCGCAACTATGATTTTGCTATAAAAGAAGAAGCGCCAGCGAACTAGAGCAGAGTTTTTCAGTTATTCAGTTGAGTAAGCCAGAGCAAAAGCCAGCCGGAGTTGACTGAGTGTGTTGTCCGCATCTGCGTCAGCATCCGAAGGCCTGAGTTCGAGTGCAGTGGACCGCAGTTGGAGGGACCTGAGTTCGAGTGCAAAGTTAGGGACCGAGTTCGAGTACAGTGAACTGTCTCTGAAGGTCTGTGGTTCGAGATACTGTGAACTCGAGTGCTGAGATAGAAGAACTGTGAACTGAGAACTGATAGTTCTGATTTGTAAATAGTGCTTTGTAAATATTAGTTAAGATTAACAGTTCAAGTCCAAGTAAATTGTCATTGTCGTCGGTGGAGTGCTATAACAAATACTGTGTTGAGTGAAAATCCAATTGTTGACGAGAGCGTTTAAGGCGAATTGTAGAAAGGAATTATTGTTGTGACGAATAAATTACATTGTTGTTACTAATAAAATTTACAATATTTTAACCTCTTAAACAAAATACAGCAAATTTAAATGGTTTCATTATGTGTTACCTAGTGAACTACAGCGTTGACGAGACGAGCATGCGCAATGTATGTCTCTGGAACTTAGAAACTGTCGGTCGGCCCATTCTTTTTGCCGCTAAGTGTACATCCTTGAAATAATTTGGATTTAGTGAGAACAATGCGTACGGATCATTTGGGTAACGAACCAGTATCTCTGAATGAGGAATCACCTATCATGCAGTATGGATCCTTCAAATTATTGAGGTGAAAGGCAAAGGACAATGTGATTAGCCCCAGTAATATAGTTCGTACCTGTGTAATAATCAGCGTCTTTCTCTTCGAGGAATAAGGCCCGATCTTCTATTGTTAGTAGCCTCATCGCTATGGAGTCTGCCCGTCCGCCCCATCTTTTATGCTACATGACGAGTTCATAATGAGCTATTGTCATGCCTGTCTTGCCCAAAGCACACTTAACTTCACGTCCCAGTCGGCTCTTTCGTTCGCATATTTAATCTATCTATATAGCTCATAAAAATATCGATAGTTGTCCAGTGTCTATAGATACTAGAGATTGACTACATTGTTCTTCACACGAAGGTTTTGGAGAGTGTCTTCAATTCAAAGTTAACCTCAGAGTATAGTGAGGGTCACGTAAGAACAGTTCCTAAACAGCAATCTTGTCAATGTTGCCAACTGTTACCAGATATCACACGATCCTACGTAGGTGTCCCTAAATGCTAAGTTTTTAGCGCCATTTTGAAAAAAATGTAAACTTTTTCTTAATGTTAGTCTAATGGTAAAACAATTTCCTTTATAAAAAATAATTGTCAAAAAGTAATTTGTACCTAGTGGCCATATCAGGAAATTTCATGATATGGCACCCCTTGGTCTACAAATCGTGATTGTTTTCAGTTTGATAGCGCTGTTGTGCTAAAATTAAACAATTTTGATAAAATGAATAAAAATGACACTTAATCTTTTTATAATTTAAAAGTGTAGTCAAAAAGGTTTTTCCATTAAGTTTGATTAAAATACAAAATTGATAATCCCAGCTATAAGGCATGAAATTTGTCAGATGAAATTGATAAAATTGTGCATTTGATATTTGTGCATTTTGGCCATATCAGAGCAGGTAAGCTTTCACGAAAATCGTTTGATTATGAACAACTCGTAAAAGATACGCCATCAATATCACCAATCAGCAGAAATTAAAATGTTAAATGTTGGTTTTATTTAACAAGTCTTGAAAAACATGCATAAAAGAAAGAAGACTTACCAGAGAAAAATAAGAAGTCGAAAACCGCAAAACAAGTAACTGACGCCATATTGCTCAACCTGACTGGATGGAAAACGATCAAGTGACATACCTGGATGCCCTTTCACTGGATGCTGCTGCAATTTAGCGGATTTTTGCCAGTAAATCTAACTGACAATAGGGAGGTGGCCTGTCGAACATTTAAGCACACCTTACTAAATGAGTTATTTACTTACTGTACCTTTATGTTGGAAGGTTATTCTAAATAATTCAATAATTTGTAACATATTTTCGTAGGCAAACTATACGAGAAAGGGATCAACATATTAGGTGATTTGTCTGGCAATATGAAATTCATTGGTTTGATTAAACAATTGATTCACGAGACCTAACCTAAAAATGTATTTTGTTTGACCACATGAAATTATTAGTACTAACTCCGAAAACTGAATATCACCATGAAATGTATGCTTAAGAATAGTCTACTTATCTTTACTAATAATAAATCTGTAGCCGAAATTTTTCTGGTAATTTTCGCTTTTCCAAAAAATACTTGGTCCTAACATATATAATTAACCATCCTGAAACCGAAATTCGCTTTTTTTTAATTTTTGTTTGTATGTCTGTCTGAATGTTTGTAACCTTTTCACGCGGTAATGGCTGAACCAATTTGTATGAAAATTGGAATATAAATTAAGTTCGTTGTAACTTAGATTTTAGGCTATATGACATTCAAAATACTTTATTTAAAAGGGGGGTTATAAGGGGGCTTGAATTAAATAAATCGAAATATCTCCCTTATTATTAATTTTCACGCGATAATAGCTGAACGGATTTCGACGAAAATTGGAATATAAATTAAGTTCATTTTAAGTCAGATTTTAGGCTATATGGCATTCAAAATACTTTATTTAAAAGGGAGGTTATAAGGGGGCCTGAATTAAATAAACCAAAATAACTCGCTTATTATTTATTTTTGTGAAAAATGTTACATAACAAAAGTTCCTTTAAAAATGATTTCCGATACGTTTCATTCCAAGCAAAATTTTTATGGGACCAAATTGCACCAAAAACGGATGTTCTCTGAACCAAATGATCATATTTTAATTATTTGCATGTAATAACAATTAAGAAACATGTTAAAGGAATTATCATTGCACTAAATGAGTGGTCTCTGGAGCAAAATGATCGCATTTTAATTATTTAAATACAATTTAAATTAAGTGACATATTAAACGATTTATCCTTCTATCAAACACCAATGTTCCCTGGACCAGATGTCCTATTTTAATTATGTAATTACTTTGAATTTATTTCTAACAAGGTGCAGCGCAGCGCACGGGTACAGCTAGTTCCTAATAACTTTGCTTTCTAGTTATAATTGCTGTCTCCGTGCGCATAATTCCTTCTTCATTATCTTCTTTCGGTTAAATCTGAAAGAACAGAACGCCAGTAGTGGAAGTTATCCCCACTGTCGCAGGACGCTTTACGCTTTCTTGGTAGAGTCGCTGCCATGCTTTTTCCTCTCTTTGACATTATTGTAATAAAAATCTAAACATGAAAGAAATTCATTAAAATGTGAAATGGTATTTGTATCGATTACCCACCTGCATTATCACACCTAAGTATGTTATATTTATTTACATGTATCTGATTATAGTCTTGAATTATAACCATAATGCAACACATAAAATAAGTATTATGATATTAATTAATTATTTTAGTATTTTCAAATTTCACTAGCTTTCAGTAACCGGCTCAGAAATCTAGACTAGACGGCAATTGAGCTAGAGCGCCGTAGCCTGTATCATGACCGGGAGGAACCAATCAGAATCAGTCATGCACTTTCTGAGTTCGTTTGTTCACGTGGTCATTGAATAAGTAACATTTACTATGTGATGTAAGGTAAATAAATGGAAGAAGAGACTGTAAAAACACCGACACAAGGGCGCGGAAAATAGTGTTTAAGGTATATAATTATTATAAAAACCCGGGCAGAACGCTGCCGGCCATCTTGATGCTGGCAGCAACGTTGCCAACGTGCAAGAAACGACTGCAGAAGTACTTATGTGGTGTGGGATTGAGAAACGTGAAAGAAAGAAGTGAAGAAAGAGGGTTTGTTTGGTGTCATATTGATAGTAATAATAAGGTCAATTGTCTTTTGATAATTTAAATTCTCTCTTGCGCTATTTTTGCACGTGCGTGAAGTTGGCAATGTTGTACGCTTCTCTATCTGTCTCTCTCGACGCAAACGCTCAAATGCCGTGGACTTTAGTACACTTTTAATTTCATGGAACTCCCGTACCGACAACATCTGTCTCAGCTGTCAACATAACAGTTACAAAATCACTACCGGTACCATTTGTAGTATTTGTCAGTATCGAAATTCGAAACGAAGTTGGCAAAAGAAAATTGAACCTGCAAACTAGAAAATCACCATAATCTACTAGCATATCTAGTAATGGGGAAAATGGTTAGGTTTCACCCTTAGGGTATTAAGTAAGCTGATCCGGAGTATAGTCTGTAATAAGTTTCAAAACATCAAACCGTACGCCATTTACTAGAATATTGAATCAGGTTCATCCAGTTGTGTAACCTATAACCTCCAAATATATTTTAATATTGTCTATCATGTCCATTAAGTTGGTTCTCTGTTCTATCCAAATTATAGGCTATATAGTCGGTCTTTGTTCTTGAACCGTAAGAAAGAATCGTCCGCGACAGAGGTGAACTTTACACTGTAAACTGTCTTTTAAAACGCTTCTTTGTAACGTACTTTAGAACACATTTCACCCTTACTTTTAGAAAGCATATCACTACTACCATATTAATATTGATGTGATAACAATAATACTTGCTTATGAATGGCTTTTAAGGAACCTGGAGTTTCATTGCCGCCCTCACATAAGCCCGCTATCAATCCCTATCCTGAGCAAGATTAATCCAGTCCCTAGCAGTATATTCCACCTCCCTCAAATCCATTTTAATATTCTCCTCTCATCTACGTCTCGGCCTCCTCAAAGGTATTTTTTCCTCACATCTTCCAGCTAACACTCTATACGCACTTATGGATTCACCCATACGTGCTACATCCCCTGCCCATCTCAAACGTCTGGATTTAATGTTCCTAATTATGTTTCCAGAATTAAAAACTTAATGACAGACTTCCCTGTATATACTGTATATTATGTACCATGTATTGTAAAACAAGTTTATTTCTATCCTAAGTGTATTTTTCTATTTTATCTTGGTTACTATATCAACATGACCTGCACTAATTTATTTATTTACTTATTTACTTATATTTAATATGCTGTACAACAGCCAGAGGCCAATTAAAGTTCAGCACAAACAATATAACAAAAACATTAGCAATAATTTACAATAAAAGTACAAAGGAATAATTAAATTAATGGCAATTAATTAAAATGATAATTACAAATGAAATAATGGAATCATAAATGAAGAATGGAATCATATAAAATAGTATTACAAATATATACAAGATTATAATACAACTATAATAATAACAACGAATGGACGGGATAAAATGGATGACTAAACTACATAGCATATACTACTAATAATAATTTAATATTAATCCATCAATCTCAACATCGTCTCTTTTTTCACTCAGTTATTACTAGTATTATTATTTACTAATTTTATTATCATCTTTATGTGAGCTTTTTTCTTAAGTATTTTATCTACGAAGTATGTATATCTATGTAACGGAACTGTCCTCGAACACGAGTTTTGCTCTTTCGGGGTATTTTAATGTAACGTTTTTATGTATATGTTATTATTAAATAAAATCTAAATCTAAATGTTAGGTGAAGAATACAATGCATGCAGTTCTGCGTTGTGTAACTTTCTCCATTTTTCTGTAACTTCATCCCTCTTAGCCCCAAATATTTTTCTAAGCATCTTTTTCTCAAACATCCTCAACCTCCCTTCCTCTCTCAAAGTGAGAGTCCAAGTTTCACAACCATACAGAACAACCGGTAATATAACTGTTTTATAAATTCTAACTTTTAGCTTTTTTGAAAGTATATGTATATATTAGACTATTTGACTATGAGATTTGTAATCAATTTCGAATTTTCATATACGAGTATTACAATAGTATTGTAAAATCTATGTTATTGTATGCAATTTTTGCTTGCAATAAAAATCTTGTAATCTTGTAAACTAGATGACAAAAGCTTCTCAACCGAATAATAGCAGCCATTTCTCATATTTATTCTGCGTTTAATTTCCTGTGGAGTGTCATTTATATTTGTTACTGTTGCTCCAAGGCATTTGAATTTTTCTACCTTTTCAAAGGATAAATTTCCAATTTTTATATTTTCATTTCGTACAATATTCTGGTCACGAGACATAATCATATACTTTGTTTTTTTTTTCATGATTTACTTCCAAACCTATCTCCTTAAGGCTGGTTCACAATAAACCGGGAACGAAACGACAACGAGAACGAGAACGGAAATAATGTTAAAATAAATGTATTTAGATGTGAACATTCACAATTAACTCTTGTGAATGCTCACATTTAAATACATTTATTTTAACATTATTTCCGTTCTCGTCGTTTCCGTTCCCGGTTTATTGTGAATCAGCTTTACTTACTTCAAGTAAAACTCCCGTGTTATAATAGCAATAATATAGATAATAATCATTTTCATCCTTTCAAGGATTGAGTCTTTCACCCAATCAGGCCTCAGACCTCACTTTTGTGAGAGCTTTGGATTAGAGTTGACGCTCAGAAGTAATGGAACTCCTGGCTGCTTAGTCAACAATCAACATCAGATTAGGGAAACATGTACTTCTTTCTGTATGGGAGGGAGGTAAATCTGCACTTTTCTGTTTGGAATTGAATCCAGCTCTGATTGAATTTTATAATAATCGGATAAGCAAGAGAGCCACAGCCCAGAGTTGGGACTTTACGCCTAAATAATGCGTAATTAACGTAATAAATGCAAAATACTTAAAAAACGCCCAAGAAATTTAATTTTTACTCTTTCCTTTGTTGAGTTTGTAATAAAATTTACCGTTTGAATTACCAACAAACCTAGCATATAACTCGAGGATGCCAATTACTGTTAAAAAATGGAGACCTTAAGAAGATTTTGTAGTATATAACGAATGAAGTGAAAAATTTCTACACAGAACTATACAAAATGTCCTACGACCAACAAAGATAGTAATGCGAGTGGAAGCGAAGATTGAAAAAATAAGTTTATTAATATTTTTGATATACAAAAAGTCTATTCAGCCATGCTTCCCAACTCTTTGATGATTAGTCATTTACCACAAAAATTTGGGAAATTATTACATTTAATGAGTTATTATGTTCAAATCATAATAATTATCTTAAACTGTTATACTACAAAAAGGCCTTTATCATAAAATCGTTTATTTTTAAAACCCCACAAGTGACAAAAACAAAACTATCGGGAAATCAATAAAAACTTTTTAGTTTAATTAATTTTATTTTAATTGTTAAAATGTATTTAACAAGTGATATTATTTACTAAATGTTAGGTTTATTCACTATTAGTTGCGTTTTATAATATACAGGATGATTCACGAGGATTTACCATCCTTTACGGAGCTTATTTCCGAAGACATTCTAAGCAAAAAATGTCATATAAACATGGTTCCTATTCTCAATATTTACAGAGTTACGTATCGTTATTGGAACGCATTGCTGTGAACGCGTGATCTTGGTCAGCGTGCAGTCAGCAGCCAGCGCGAGCGCTACGGAAATCAAAGATAGCCGTATGCAGTTACGTAGCGAGACGAGTGCCGTTCACAAGCGTGCGGCCAAGTGTACTCAAGCGGACGGCGACATTTTTAAAATGTATTGTAAACTCTCCAAGACTGTAAATTAGGATGCAAAATTGAACTGCAAATAATTGTGTGAAAGTGGTGTGATTTGTAGTAATTGTGATGAGTGCGTAAGAATAATGTAATTTTCTAGTTAAAATAGGAAAAGATGTCTGTACGAAGCAACTAAGGAGTTCACAGCACATTTTTAGCTTCGTAAACTTGCCAATTAAAGAAATGATACTTCTGAATGGTTCATTCTGTATTTGTGTTATTCTTTTACCTTTAAACTAAAGAAAAAACGTATTTTACAAACAACTGAAAATATTAAGAATAGGAACTTTGTTTATATGACATGTTTTGCTCAGAATGACTTCAGAAATAAGCTCCGTAAATGACGGTAAATCCTCGTGAATCACCCTGTATATAAAGTCTCCCAAAAATTAATTAGTTAGGATGTTATGGGGTTTTTCCAACAAACAAACTGAAAGTAAGCAAAGCACTGCTATTTTTCTAAGTGTTAGAGTGAATGAAAGTAAGTATGAACATTGTTATAATCTATGTTAGTGGTCGTCAGTACTCGCTGAAATGTGCAACGGGTAAGCGGTGCCGTCCCGTGTGCACCGTCGTGCAGCAGGAAGAGATAGCATACCCGCTAGCAGTTATAAGTGCACCATGGTGCACTGCGTTTTCCGCGGGTAAGGAACGGAAGCCCCAGAGTGCTTTGTGCTGACGACCCCTGATCTATATGAAAACTACAGTATAAAATCACAAAAAAATTATATTTTTTTCTGCTGCAATAGACATTTTTCTTATTAGGCTTAAAAGGAATGAAGTAATTAATGCTTATATTGTTCACCATTCAAATTCTCCAGTGATTATGGATCATAATTGATTAAATTGATTGGTATAAAAAGATAACTTATTCAAAATTCGATCCAACAAAAGTAAGATCTATAGTGTGTATGTGTGTGTGCGTGCGTGTGCGTGCGTGTGTGACAGGATGAATATCATTTTACGTGCATTATCTCAGCAATTACCTCTGGCTGATACATCTATTATCAGACAGTACATCTCACTTGACGATATGTGTCAGATGAACAATATTGTTATATACATCTCAAGTCTGATTAGTGTAATATGTTACTAATCAGCCATGTATGTATTGGGGAGGGGGAAGTAACTGGCCATTCTACCTCATTATCTTCTGGCTTAGTTGCCTCATGAGCGATGCCTTATTCGTGTCACTTGTGATGTTTCAGCCAGTCTTCGGACATGTTGATTAAATATGTATATCTCAGCATTTGCAGAAGAGTAAATTATTGTTGAAGTGTCTTTGTTCTCCTTGTTTGGATGCGAGTTACGAAATCGTTCTGGAAATCTCTGCGATTCATTAGTGAACCTCAACCCCTGGATAGGCTTTGTGGACCGTACTGGTGAAAGCTGAACACCTTAGTCAGAAAATAAGAAAACTCGTTCTCTTGCTGTTGGTCTGTAATACATGGAAACCACAGCACCATCTGGTGCTATGAGTCACTACTACAAAATGATACCCCGTAATTGGCAGCGACGTTCTATTACATGCCTATGGAGAAGCCAATTACAGTTTCCAAATTACAGGCCATTGATCCTACCATACATCGGCATCTTACGTTAGGTTTTCTCTGCAATTAGATTAATGTTGGTGGCAATATTGTGTATAAGAATACCTGTCTTACATTAGCAATGCATTCTGAGTTCTTGATTTAGGAACAATTGAGTTTAGAGTAGACTTACGACAAATAAAGTTCACTTCATTCTGTATATTAGTATCTCTGGAAGTATAACTAAAAAGGAAGGAAGTATTTTAATTTTAATCAGTTATTTTGGAGCTTAGTTTATACAGAATGTTCATTAAGTTTGGTGTAAAGCTATTACTAGGGGGGCGGATGTTGATGATCTAATAACCTACTTGAAATGATCATCAAAATGCCCTTAAACTAATATAAAAATGATATTAAATTAAAAGAAAATGACATTTAAATATTATTCACCGTACTCGCACCACAAATTCTTAAAAATTAGTCACCTTGTTTCAATGACTGTCCTGCAAATCTCGGAAAGAGGAGGCAACTTCCTGGAATTTGGCTAAGATAAAGGAAAAGAACATGCAACAAAATGAAGGTTTTAAGGGAAAAGTATAGAGTTTAATGAGGATTTACAATGTGTTTCAGTCAGGGATGGTCCATGTCAGTGCCTTCATTCTCTGTCTCATCCTCCCGCGCTCCACTTTTGTTACCAGATCTTCCAGATGAGGGAGTGTGAATGACAAAACAAATTGTGGGCGCAGCGTGCATTCTTGCAATCTTTATGTTAAAAATACTGTCTACTTCAGTAGACATCCCTTCCGAGCCATGTTGAGGACACAACGTCCTTGTCCAGGACATGGTGAAAGTTTTCCCCCTTCCAAACATAAATTCTAAAAACACCCTCGTACCGACAAATAACAGTAGCAAAGTCCTCACTTAGCCTGGTATTCATAGTCGACACTTTCGATTAAAGTGTCCTTAGGAAGACGAAAAGTATCACTTTTCCGTTGCACAGTCGACACTTTGGTGCAAAGGAACACTTTGGATGAAAGTGTACTTCCGACCACACTTTGAGCCGAAAGTGTGACTTTGTAGAAGAATGGCGGACGTCTTGGAAGTTGTCGAATTATTTATTAGAACGTGCGGAAGAGGTGGCACAATTAGTACACAATATACGAAAGCGCTACATTAGAGATAGGCCTAAAGACAATCCCGTAGAATTTTATAATGATATAGAATTAAAAAAAAACGGTTCCGATTTGATAAAGAAACTGTTATTGAGATTGCTTATCCTTTCGATGACCGGTTGACAAAAACGAATAATAGAGGTATGCCAGTGCCTCCAATAATACAGTTATTTACTGCATTAAAATTCTATGCTACAGATATACCATACATTAATATCTGTAATATTATAGTTCAGGTATTTCTGTAGTAACATTCGTATATTTATAACCTCAATTCGATGAAGTGATATGTAGGTAGATATGCCTATATAACCTATTTTTTATTACTGAAACGAATTTTTTAATTTAAATAATATTAAACTAACTTAGCATTGAGAGACCTCACGTGCCTGCCTTCTTTGTAAGCAGATTCCATAATTATATTGAGTTTAAAATGATTTTGATTTTTGTTGACTACCTGTATTTTGAGATAAGGTTTATCTTGATGTTGATATAATCATTACTGTTTTGATAATATAATATATTTTCACGCCGGTAAGCAATACATCAGATATGGCTGAGATACTGTCTCTAGTTCATGTGCAGTCATAACCTCACCATGAAAAGAGATCTCATACTATTAGGCCTATTTTGTTTTGCATTGTAGAAAAATTTGGCATTAAAAATATTCCTGAAGAGCAGGCAATAATGGAAACGAGAGAAAGAAAATAATAATAATAATAATAATAATAATAATAATAATAATAATAATAATAATAATAATAATAATAATAGCAGTAGTAATGTGTTTATGCTCGACCATGCCGAAATGTTAATTATACATCTTAGCAGACCTTTAATGTATGTCATTAAAAACCTACTCATTAAAGGTCAGGTCTTTCAGCCAATGAAAAGGTTACAACTGTTCAGCCAATGATAGGTCAGCTTTCTACCGTTATAAAATCGCAAGTATCGATTATTCTCGGATAGGCAATCGAAAGAGAATTAGCGAAAAGTCAGAAAAATACTGTCGCATAAGGTTATGTTCTGTTACTATAATAATTAGCGTTAATTGTAAATAATATTCAAATAAATTCAATTTGTCATCTCGTTTTTCAATGTCGAATTCAATAATCAAGGTTATAATATTATAATATTATCATGTCTAACGGGACTACTTCAAGGTCAATCACATTATTGTTCCTCGGAAAAAATCAATACTTTCGCGTCTGCTCACATCTCACAATTCACGACCTAGAACAAGGTCACTTCCGATCTTGTCAGTTACAAATAAAATGTGTACATCTGAATACCGGTAATTTCAAGTTAGAAATATGGTCGAGCATAAAAATTCGTATGAAACTCTCCTATAAAATAAGAATCTCGTATGAAATTATGAAACTCGCTTGCGCTCGTTTCATAAATATCCATACTCGATTCTTAATTACTATCATTATAGGCTTGTTGCATAATGTACTATTATTTCATTCTTTTTTTACTTCTATTCACTATTCACGAAAATGATAAAAATGAAAATAAAGGAAATAAAACGATATATCAATGAAGCAGATACGTATAAAACCTAACCTAACAATATAAATTTAATGATATACATACACACACACACACACACACAAAACTTAACCTACTCAGTCTAACTTAACTGTATAAACTAATAGAATATATGTACAAAATCTAACCGAACTATATAAATCAGTAGAACGGATACATACAAAACCTAACTTAGCGACATAAATCGATGAAAAAGATATGTACGAAACCTAATCTAACCGTATAAATTAATGGATCAGCTATGTACTATACAAAACCTAACCTAATTTCACCAGCAGTATCACTACCTATTTAATAAAATATTATATATCTGAATTGAGTGAAATAATCTAAACTCTCGGCAACAAAAACTAGAAACTGAAATAAAACAACTTTAAATATATTTTCTTTTTTGCGCGATCAATTAGGATCCCAATTCTAATCACAAGCATTGTAATTTGTAGGTTACACATTAATTTGTTATTGTTTGTTCACTTGTTTTGAAAGGCATTGTGGGACTTCTGTAACCAACCAAATTGTAACTCTACACTTTGCTTCTTGTAAAGTCCACTTCTTCAATCGTCTGTGAATACCACTAATATGAAAGAGCCACTTTCGTCAAAAGTGTCACTTTGCAAAATGGTGATATAAAGTGTCGACTATGAATACCAGCCTTAGAAATTTCATTCCTGCTGGCTACATAACCATAAAACAATTATTTATAAATCTGCTTTGGAAAAGAAGCTCACGGTAATAAGAAAATTTTATACGTCATCCATGCGTTACACTAGTTATAAACCGTTGCTGACCTTACATAATCGTCAACATCTTTTTCTCTCTTTGTTTGAAATCATTAACAGATTTTCTGTGTTGGAATTTAGTTTATGAAGCGTTGTTGCACGATTCTACATGGAAAACGTGGCTACCGTTAACCTCATTCTGCAAAGGTTAGATACTTGACCATCACTGACAATTATAGAGCGCATGTTTTTAAAATAGTTGATATATTTAAAGTGGGTCTGGCTACTTACTCATGCTATGTCTTTGTTCCTTATTAGTCTATTATTTCACTTGATCATAGCATTCGTTGAGCTCATCAACAGGCTAGCACCAGCATGTACTTGTTCACATGGTTGTCGAGACGTGAGGAGCATGCAATTTGTTGAATCGTTTCACATTGGGCGCCGACGTCACTAACAACGTCAGTGGAGATTTTATACAAGTGGGAGATTCTTACAGTAATATTTTCTCTCATAACACAAGTTGCTGTCATATATTATGCCTTTCT
This sequence comes from Periplaneta americana, assembly GCA_025594305.2. NCBI lineage: Eukaryota > Metazoa > Arthropoda > Insecta > Blattodea > Blattidae > Periplaneta > Periplaneta americana. The sequence goes on from JAJSOF020000038.1 coordinate 47,381,210, forward strand.
GTAAAAGTGTTCTTTGAGGCTGTTAACCATTCGTTTGCTAGCTGCGTAGAAGTACTGGATCCTAACTTTTATTTTGGGGCCATAAAAGAACGCCAATTAAGATGCAAGACATTCAGTGCTTGAAAAAATTGCAAATTATTCGTCAAGTAACCAAACCAATCTCGTGATAAGTCTCATATCCGAATGGATAGATGACATCTAGAAAGATTCTCTTTCATTCATTCATAGTTTTCTGCTCAAGGGCAGATCTTTCACTGCAAACCCAGCATTCTCTAATTTTTCCTATTTTCAGCCTTTTTCATCTCCGCATATCGCACACCTAGTAAAATACTGTCGTATGTCGAAACTCGCATATTACATGTTGCTGCTACTGCTACTACTACTACTACTAATGCTGCTACTACTACTGTTGCTGCTATTGCTACTACTACTGCTACTACTACTACTGCTACCACTACTAGTGCTGCTGCTACTACTACTGCTACTACTACTACTACTACTACTACCTACCACTACCTACTGCACTACCACCACCAGTGCCGCTACCACCACTGCCACGCCGCTGCCACCACCACCGCACTGCCTGCTACTACTGCCACCACCACACCACTACTACTGCCACTACCACCTGCTACCACACTGCCACCACACTGCCTGCCGCCACCACTGCCACCTGCCACCACCACCGCTACTACTACTACTACTAATACTGCTGCTACTACTACTTCTACTGCTACTACTACTATTACTACTACTGCTACGGATACTACTACTATTGCTACTACTACTACTGCTGCTACTACTACTACTACTACTACTAGATATTACTACTATTGCTACTACTAATACTATTGCTACCACCATTGCGGATACTACTACTATTACTACACCAGTTACCACTACTACCATTGCTACCATTGCTGCTACTACTGCTACTACTACTGCTGCTACTGCTACTACTACTGCTGCTACTGCTACTACGGCTACTATCATTGTTACTACGGCGACTACCACTATTACAACTACCAGCTACTACAATCACTACTACCACTGCGTCGACTACTGCCGTTACTAATGCTGTTGCTACCAAGTTATTACTACTACTACTACTACTGTTCGTTACTCAGGAGAAGACGAGCGGAAAGAATGTGACCTTCTTGACTATCGCTGTTGATTATTATAAACATCGCCCAGATAAGCATCCCAGTAGCCAGGTTATTACTCGTGCAGGAAACATGAGTAACAATGCGTATGGAAATTAAAGCTAAGTTGAACAGAAGGAGACCTAATCTTTCCGCTTACTGCAGTACAAATATTGCACGTGTTGTCGTATGTTATCTGTTCACATCCCTTCCTGCTCAGTCCGCTCTCGTCTTCTCCTGAGTCACCGACAGTACTACTACTACTACTACTACTACTACTACCACCATCAGCACTAGCACAAACTCTACAATTTGTGCTGCATATGATTTGTGCTTGTCATGTTTGTTCGTTACTATGACTGTGCAACTGAATATTTTATGTCATTATATTACATTTGGCGAGCCGCATGAATCGAAACAAGACCGCGATGTATGCATTACTGGATTGAAGAATGATTGTATTAGATCTATATCTGACTCGTGAAATGTGGAAGTTTGATGCGTGGTAAGAAAAAGAAAGAAAACTAGAATTTCAGGTAAAGTTTTATATTTATGACTCCTTGAGTTGCAGAAGTTGTGAAATGATTATGATGAAAATGGTGGAATAGTCGTGCAGTGGGATTGACAGGGAAGAAACCTGCTCTACAGCCTTTGTACGCGCATGATGTGTCTTAAGAGATGAAAAGTTGTTTTATTAAATCTCTACTAAATCTAATTTTTTTAGACAAAATTTTTAGATGAAACCGTGTTAAGGGAGTGTAGCAATATGCCGTTAATTTTATTAGAACACTTTTTTATTGCATCTCACAGTTCAGCCATCGAAAGTAGTGAGTGATATATTACAAACCTCACCATTAGTCTAATAATTAATATGTATTATTCTTGTGACAAACGCTTTTTCTTTGCTGACTAGTTAAATGCCTTTTTTATACATGAATTAGTAAGCCAATATTCAGAAAGTGTAATTTCAAGACCCACGTGTTAAAGTTATGAATCCTAACTGTAGTTTTTATTTTTTTTATTGCCACATAATTACAGGTATTCGGATACAAAAAGAGGAACAGGAAAGTAAAAGACAACACCTGGTTAAAAGAAGGGAAAATAAAAATAAAAGAAGCTTGTGTACCAGTGATAGGTGGAGTACGATGAATAATCATTTCTTTGCTTTAACTTACACCTTTCCGTAATTGCAGACCATCTAACAAATTGAAAAATGTGGCTTATGACTTCTGGTGGGTAGAAAGTTGTGCAGTGTAATCGATTTCTGTACAGGAATAGGGAATCTATCTACAGGTTATTGAATATATCGTTGTAGTGCGAGTTCGTTGGAGTAATTCGTATTTCCGGGATGTGTAATCAAAAGTGATTATGGATGGTAAATGTGGCACTCTTCTTCTCAAATTTCATAATTAATTCACATCTAGAGCCAGGAACGTTCTAAAATGTGTAAATGACTGCTAAGAGACTGAAGATGCTGTTGCGTTGGCCGAAAGCGGACTGTATCCACTCGTATTGAATCAGAGCCTTTCATAGACCTTTCCAGAAGTCCTGGATTCTAGAACACTTAGAAAAGAACAACTTAAATTCGTATAAGCTAGGAAAGAAGTAGGTCTACATCTAGATTACACAACTTTTAACACTGTATCACTTCTGAATATGTATGATAAGACTTTCTTGTGTTAAATTCTAACGTACCTTGTTTACATGTTTCGACCTATTATGGATCATCCTCAGAACTGGTCGTTGCTGGTCTTGGTTATGGCTGTAGTTTTTGTTTTATTTCCTAATTGAGGTATTCGGATACAAAAAGAGTAGTAGTAAAAGTAGTAAAAGAAGGGAAAAGTAAAAGTAAAAGTAGTAGTAGTAGTAGTAGTGAATAATCATTTATTTATTTAACCTTTGTAATTGCAGTAACAAATTGAAAGATAAGGCCGTAGAAAGGCAGTGTAATCGATTTCTACAGGAATAGGGCCCTATCTACCAGGGATTACAACGTTATAATATGAACAATCAAAAATTACAATTAAATTAAATTTAGAATTACAATTCAAGCCAGGAACAATAAAAATGAAGAGTACGACAAGATTACCTAAGTATTGAATCAGAAAGCTAGACATTTTATCATAGAAAAGTTAAGAACAAAGAATATTTTTGTATTTACTGAATTACAAATTAAACCTACAATAACAAAAATCTATAGTATCATCAGAAATTGGTCCGGATATTGAAATATTTTGTGATAGATTAAGAGAACTATTTAACCTGGTAAGAAACCACGTCTGAACGAGTCTTAATTACTGACCAAGTGAATTAGTATTAAAAGTAAGTTTGCGTTTGAATTCAATTTTATTTCGACAGTCCTTGATGCATAGAAGTTAAGAACAAAGAATATTTTTGTATTTACTGGTAACGAATTAACAAAAATCAGAGGATGAAATAGATAGATTAAGAGGAGGAAATCATGTCTGAACGAGATGGGATGGTATTGTTAGTATTGTTTCATGGCGAGAGCGTGTGTTCAGATTGTGGTGGGAAGAAAGGTAAGTGAAGCGAGACGACAGGTACGAAGGAATTGAAGAGTTCAAAATTTCGAGAAGAAGGAGAAGTGAATGTAAATTTCTTTTCTTATCTAGTTTAAGCCAACCTATTGCTTCCAGGGATGGGGTAATATGATCATATTTACGAACATTGCTTACAAAACGTACACACAAGTTATGAGCACGTTGAAGTTTCGTTTTGTTGTCGCTGGAAAGGTCAGTCAGTAAACTGTCAGCATAGTCAAAATAGGGAAATACAAGTGTCTGCACAAGGGACTTTTTTAAAGCAAGAGGGAAGATGAACATTTATCCTTTTTAGCACATGGATAATAGAATATACTTTTCTGCAGGTTTCCGTGATTTGCATGTCCCAGTTGAGATTATTATCCATGTGAGGGTGTATTCGTGTGGTGTAAAGTGGAGTCAAAGAGTGTGTGTGTTCTGAAATTGAGTTATGTGTTGAGAATTTCTTTGGGGTGTGTTTTTGTGTGTCCGTATATTTCATATTGTTCTAGTATGTTTACAGAGACATCAACACAGACATGGAAATACTACACATCCAACCGAAAAGCCAGAAACTAAACACACTAGAACAATATGAAATATACAGACACCCAGAAACACGCCCCAAAGAAATTCTCAACACACAACTCAATTTTAGAACACACACACTCTTTGACTCCACTTTACACCACACAAACAGACCGTCACAGGAAACAAAACAATAGGCGCCAAGACCAGCAACGACCAGTTTTGAGGATGACCCATAATAGGTCGAAACTTGTAAAAAAGGTACGTTAGAATTTAACACAAGAAAGTCTTATCATACATATTCCGAACGTTTTATAATAATTGCTGCTATTTGACTTTTCGTTTCTGCAAAGAAATTTTACAGTGTTACATTTTGTTCGGATCAAATTACTGCACATCAAAACTACAATTCCTTTAATCATTTGTAATCATAATATTCTGCTGAGCATATTGGAAATTCAATCAATGGCTTTCCCAAAAACGCTATGAAATGTTTCTTATAAAACAGTTTTTATTTTGAAAAGAAGCAAAAACGAACAAAATCGTATTACACTTTTTATCTGAAATATCTCAAAGAATAACCCTCTGAAATTAATGACATTATTTACGATTCACCTATGTATCTTTATCAACATAGGAAACATGCCAAAAATCACTTTTTTTTTTTTTTTTTTTTTTTTTTTGGAAAAGTCAATTTTTTCTCTGCTTAAAATTAAAAAATAGTTATTTTTCTCTAGACTAAATAGAATGCGAATATAAAATTAGAATGATACACCACACCCGTGGCCGACTGGTTAGCCTCTATGCCTTCCATGTGGCGACCTGGGTTCGATCTCCATCTGAGTCATGAAGGAATTTGTGGTGGACAAAGCGGAAGAGAGGGATTTCCCCTTACCATTATCATTCCACCAATACTCCACGGTCACCCTCACTCTGCGAGAACTCCAACGAATCATCCAAAACAAATAAAAGTGGTTGAAAGTTGTGCACATTTATATTTAGTTAAGAATTATTAAGATTAGAATGAAAAACTTTATGCGCAGTGACGAATGTACCGTCTGAATAAAATTCGTGTGCATGTAGTATTGGACATCGACTGCAATTGAAGGGTTTCTTGCAGAAACAGCTAATGTCAAAAAATTCGGAAAATGAGATATTAATATGTATGTATTTATCTATACTGCAAATGGGTAAATAGAAATGCCTGTTATTATTCGATTGAGAAGCTCTTCATCCAGTCTGCTGTCAAAAATCTGAAAGTTAGAATTTATAAAACAGTTATATTACCGGTTGTTCTTTATGGTTGTGAAACTTGGACTCTCACTTTGAGAGAGGAACATAGGTTAAGGGTGTTTGAGAATAAGGTTCTTAGGAAAATATTTGGGGCTAAGAGGGATGAAGTTACAGGAGAATGGAGAAAGTTACACAACGCAGAACTGCACACATTGTATTATTTACCTGACATAATTAGGAACATTAAATCCAGACGTTTGAGATGGGCAGGGCATGTAGCACATATGGGCGAATCCAGAAATGCATATAGAGTGTTTAGTTGGGAGGCCGGAGGGAAAAAGACCTTTGGGGAGGCCGAAACGTGGATGGGAAGATACTATTAAAATGGATTTGAGGGAGGTGGGTTATGATGATAGAGACTGGATTAATCTTGCTCAGAATAGGGACCAATGGCGGGCTTATGTGAAGCGGCAATGAACCTCCGGGTTCCTTAAAAGCCAAGTAAGTAAGCAAATGGGTAAATAACTGGTGGCAGTGGTAACTAATTACACTCAATAATGACAATAATAAACACAATTAATAATAATATATTAATAATACTAATACTACTACTGCTACTACTACTACTACTACTAATAATAATAATAATAATAATAATAATAATAATAATAAATAAATAACAGTAGTTTAATAAAATTAATAAGGAGCATCCTAAATTAAATGAAGCACGATCACTTAAAATAACATTTAAAGTAAATCTACTAAAACCCACGAGTATGATTTATGTTCATATATGCGCAAGTACCTTTCAGCACTACACTCATTTCGCTGTCAATTCACTCACTGAACTGAACTACGACACATTTCACTGATACTATTTTGATTTCACTAACAATTCAAAAACATTTCATGTTGAAATACTTCGCTCTATCACTAGAAACTATAAAACTTCACTGACACAACACACTTTTTCACTGATACAACACTTCAAATAACAAAACATCAATTACACCCTTTAAATAGTGTGCATACTATACTACCGTTTATTAGTAAAGCCCTTAAGCCCATTTTAAAATATAGTTTTGGTTATTGGTAAAGCCTTTAGTAAATCTGCAGGTCCCTGATAGTACGATTCCAATCCCTGATAGTGTTACTGTATTCTACGAAAATAGCAGTAGTCATGGAGTTAGATGGTCATGAAATATTGGTACTTCTGTAAAAACAACCAATGTCAGTTAGCTTTCCCGTGGTAACAATCATAGTCATATGACAGTAGTTGTTTTTGCTTGCAATCAATGTCCGACATTTTATGTTCGAACACTGCTCTTCCACCAGCAAAGCTGCAAGACATAAAGCGATTAAGTGCCTTCCTTCAGAAGCCAGAAAGTAGACTCTTCTACAGACAGATGAAGAAGAGTCCACACGACAGTGATGATGGTGGTATATTGATGTAGATGAAGAGGACAATAGTGATGGATGGAGTGAGTGAAAACATACAAGTGAACTATGGGAAATGTGTTATTTTTAATTCAGTTGTTCCGTCCTACATGAAAGCTAGGGTTAAAGGTCAATAGGTCTAAGGATTTTAAGTCTAATGACAGAAGGTCTAATTTTGTAAGTCTAATGACATTTTGTCTTTGGAACAAAGATTAATACAACCTAGTCAAATTTACAAAAATGTCTAATACCACATAGTCTAACTTGCAAAGATGTCTAATACTATTATGCCTAAATTATAACAATAATACATCTGTTACTTGTATATTATTGTTTATTACATACCTAACTGAGGAGTAAAATACAGTAGGTCTAATGTTAAAATAGTTGAGCAATGAAAATAAAACTATTTATAGTTCTTTGGAGTCGAAATTATTATAAACAAGAATTATTTTTACCTTTAGGCGAATTAATAGTATATGTATTCATTTTGCTAAAAATGTTCTGAAACTGACAAGGCACCGTATTACTAAAGAAACGAATGTTCATTATCGTAACAATATCAACTTTTTAGTACGTATTGTTAAAATTATTTGAAATTTACGCATACATTTTATTTAGAAATTTACACAATAAACGTAAATTTTATTTAGACATTTAGGCATTAGGCATTTTTCTATGTTCAATTTAGACCTGAGTTATTATAAGAATTTTTATTAATTTTGATTAAACAAACACAAAACACTGTCCTTAAACACAACACAAACACAAGAAATACATCACACTAACATGACTGAAAACAATTTGCCTATAAGATCGCAGAAGATTCAGAAATATAAGAATAAGCATACAAAGAAAGAAAACACACTGTCCAGAGACATCTGTCTTTACACAAACTGAAACAAACAAATAAATACAACCGTTAACTACAGGACTATAAAGATATCATGCCTAAAATGTGGTAGAAGAATGCATAAAATTAAGAATAAGTATGTTTACAAAATATGCAAAGAACACATTCGAAAGACTTACTGTCCAGAGACACAATGACATCTGAAATGATAACTAATGAAACCACCATACAATAACATAAATGACTATTAAAGATATTTGCCTAAACCCCAAAACAAGAATGCAACAAACTAAGAACAATGTTTACAAAATATACAGATACACTGTCCAAGACACACTGTCCCAGACAAATGACCTCAAACCAGATCAAGTGAAGAACGCTGTTAACTAAAGTGACTATTAAAGATATTTGCAACAAAATTGTGATAGAAGAATTCATTAAATAAAGAATAAGTATGTTTACAAAAAAATAATAACGCATAATTACTGTCCATTATAAGATTTAACATTTTAATAATAAATAACTAAACAGTAAGAAACCAACCGCTAACAAAGTGACTATTAAAGATATTTGCCTAAAATGATAGAAGAATCCATTAAAGGCATAAGAATCGAGATATGTTTACAAAATACAAGGATAGGATGGTGTCCAATAGCACGAAACAGCTGTAAGACGCACATGACCTGAAAATTAACACGAGTAAGACCACCATTTAATCAATTATTTGACTATTAAAGATATTTGCCTAAAATTTGATAGAAGAATTATTAAATTTTTTATTAGAATAAGTATGTTTTATTAGATACCTACTGTCCATTAGATCTGCTGTCCTTAGACGTAATGACCTGAAAGCGAAAGCTAGTGAAGACCACCGCTAACTAAAGTGACTATTAAAGATATCTGCCTAAAATATGGTAGAATAATGCATAAAAGTATAAGAATAAGTATGTTTACAAAATCGAAGAGAATTTGAATTAGACTTTGTCTTAGATGAAATTTCCTGAAACCAATAGTTTCACTATAAAAAGTGACTATTAAAGATATTTCTAAAATATGGTAGAAGAATGCATAAAAGTATAAGAATAATATGTTTACAAAATATGTAATGACCTGAAACCGAAGGCTTTTTGAAGACCAATTTAACTAAAGTGACTATTAAAGATATTTACCTCAAAATTACTTGAAAGAGTTCATTGTTTAAGAATATGTATGTTTACAAACGGTCTCGTTGTTTACAAATATACAAAAGTGATACCTACAGTCCATTATACTTACTGTCCTTGATACACTATATGACCTGAAACCAGTACTGTAAGACCACCGCTAACTAAAGTGACTATTAAAGATATTTTCTAAAATATTAGAAGAATGCATACAAATAGTATAAGAATAAGTATGTTTACAAAGCCAGCACGGATTTGAAAGTCCATTAACTTACTGTCCTTAGATAATGACCTGAAACTGAAGTATAGTAAAGACCACCTCTAACTAAAGTGACTATTAAAGATATTTGCCTAAAATGTGATAGAAGAATGCATAAAGTATAAGAATAAGTATGTTTACAAAATATAAGGATACCTACTGTCCATTAGACTTGCTGTCCTTAGACGTAATGACCTGAAACCGAAGGCTAGTGAAGACCACCGCTAACTAAAGTGACTATTAAAGATATTTGCCTAAAATGTGATAGAAGAATGCATTAAAGTATAAGAATAAGTATGTTTACAAAATATAAGGATACCTACTGTCGATTAGACTTGCTGTCCTTAGATGTAATGACCTGAAAGAAGTTTAGCAAGATGACGGGAAGTTTAAAAGTGACTATTAAAGATATTTGCCTAAAATGTGATAGAAGAATGCATTAAAGTATAAGAATAAGTATGTTTACAAAATATAAGGATACCTACTCTCCATTAGACTTACTTACTGTCCTTAGACGTAATGACCTGAAACCGAAGGCTAGTGAAGACCACCGCTAACTAAAGTGACTATTAAAGATATTTGCCTAAAATATGATAGAAGGATGCATTAAAGTATAAGAATAAGTATGTTTACAAAGTATAAGGATACATTTTGTTTTAAATAAATAAGATAATTTTTGTAAGTGATTTTCAGGCAAAAAGAATCATTGTCAAGATGTTATAATTTTTTTAAGGGCGTAATTTTTAATTTTCAATAACAAACACTTGTGCAATATCGTTTCTGTCTTATGAACAAAATGTATGGACATATTACCACACACACACACAAAGATATGGCAACAAAATATAAGTTTTGAGTGAGATAAGATCGGTTGTATTTATTGGTTTGAAGCACAGTTACTGTAGTTAGTAAACTGACTAAGAATATGATTATGTCTCGTAATCAGAATAGGCGAAATGGAACTATAAAAGTTGTTTATCCTTCGAAGAGGTAAAAAAATTCAAATATCTTGGAGCAACACAAACAAATATAAATGAACACTCAGGAAAATTAAACGCAGAATAAAATATGGGAAATGCCTTTGATTATACAGTTGAGAAGATTTTGTCATCTAATAATTATTCAAAATCTGAAATTTAGAATTTATAAAACAGTCCATTACATAGTGTTGTTCTGTATGGACAATTTGGAAACGTTTGGACAAAATATCACTTTGAGTAGATTAATAACAATATTAGTACAGAGATTTCACAGAATAAGGTTCTTAGGAAAAATTTGGGGCTAAGAGGGATGAAGTTACAGGAGAATGGAGAAAGTTACACAATGCAGAACTGCACTATTATTATCCTTCACCTGACATAATTAGAAAACATTAAGTCTTTATCAGACGTTTGAGATGGACAGGGCATCCAATAACATCTACAGATATGGGCAAAAACAAAATGCATATAGAGTGTTAGTTGGGAGTCCAGGGGGACAAAGACCTTTACAACATTTATATTAGATGGGAAGAAGTTTTGGAGGTGGGATATGATGGTAGAGACTTGATTAATCTTGAAAGGATAAACATCTATGATGTTATGTGACAGTTCATCAATGAACCAACGAATTCCTTAAAAGCCAGTTAAGTAAGTTAGTAAACTGATCCTTGTAAATTTTATGTTACAGTGGACACTTTTTAATTATGAACTCAAAGGGAATGAGCGAAAAAACTTCTGATATTAACATAAAAACAGATTTATTTTGCCAAAATGACATTTACACTGAAATAAATTTATTTCCTAGAAATACTATTTTACATTGGTTTTTGCAACTCACCCTTTTAAATTTTATCCATTAAAGTGTAGTCCTAGTAGCGTGATACAGCGTTTAAAGTTTTTGAGTACAAGACAAACAATCAGTAGAAAATAAAAACATAAATCTAAACTGGTGTACACTCCACGTTTTTTTCATTGTACATAAAACGAGAAAACATTCCTAAAACTGAAGGTTTGAAACTAAATTGTACTGTCAAGTCACAGTCCGAAGATTGGTTGGAACTGTAACACCGTTAAGGCATGATCAAATGGGCGATGAGTAAAATATGATGTCTACCTGAAGACAAAAGCCCTGGACATTTGTTTTTTAAATCGTTTGTTCAGTAAGTCAGTCTTGATAATAGAATTTCAAAAATAAGCAAATAGGAATGTCAGGAACTAGAAGATGGATTATTGGAAATTTTAACTAAGATGTCAACGAACACAATTTCGAACTTTTATAAAATTCAGAATACATTTTTTCATAATGAAAAATTAAATTGTTCCTTCGAGCCTTATCCAAATAGTGGCTTAGAAAACGATCGAAAATTAAACGTAAATTTTTACGTTATTTTAAATAGGAGTTTCGAGGGGAGTACTTTTATTCGAATTGCCCAATAATTGAATTATCTAATGCATCGAATTAACCAGTGTCCACACAATATAAATGATTGACTAAGTCCACACCGGTACTTTGAGCCTGGCTCTTAAGGAAGTTCAAGAAACATTTTGTTTTATAAATTTAAATTAAGGCCTGACATTCAAGCTATTTAGTACCACTTTGTAAATGTGTTGTAATCTAGCCTGACGAGTTTAATCTCCTTGGTTTGAATTTAAATTGTTTAAAAAATGAGTTGTAAGGGGCAGTTGCTAGAAAAAGTTATTTTAAATGTAGTTCTGTTTATAAAATAAATAAATGAATATTTGACTAATTTGAACTGTTGTTTAAGTTATAACCAGAGTATTGAGTTATGGTTTTACGTTAGTAATATTGTTTGATCATAAACTCATGGATGAATGTTCTATAGAAAAATAGAAATTATGCGAGCATGTGCGGAAATCAAAGGACAAAATTTTGACCAGAAGTGACGGTTGAAGCGGAAGTAAAGAAACACAATCCAATAAGAGTCTCGATAATAGCGATAATTATGCACCGCCAATTCGGTTAAAATTAGATTTGATTGTTTGATCGACGTTGGGAATGCACAGAGGGGAATAAAATTGTAGTATGGGAGAAAAATGATTTGTTTCCGCCATACATTTTTTATGGTATTGTATAGTTAAATAAATAAATAAATTACCAGGCTTCATTGTACCTTACAATCACATTTACACTGGTTTTTGTACCTCCTGAAAATTTTACTATTTTCACATTGGTTGTTTTTATCAAAAACACTTCAATTTTAATCGTTTTTATATGTTAACAGTACTAAGAGGGATGTATAATTTTTGCTCGTGCTGTATTTCCAAGAACAATGGCAACGAAGGGGTTTCATTTAAACTCCCACACACAGGCAACGGAGAGGAAAAGTATATAACCATTGCAAAATTATTATCTCAATATCTGTATGATAAAAAAGGATGAAGCATAATTTCAGTGTTGTTCGGGAGATGCGATTAAAAGGGGTGGGGAACAAACGAGCGAGCACCATGTCGCGGCATCACAGCCAAAGCCAGCGCCAGACTCCGTCCGTGGTAATATGTATGATTGCGAATGCTGGTCACATATGACTCGTGTGGGCGAGGCTTGCAACTACCAGTAAATAAGTGACTTGACAGCTTATAAGACGCAGAGGATGGTACGCTTCTTGCTTTGATATACAATGCTGGAGTGAGTGGGGGACATGTCACCGAGCCTTCGACTTCACCCTTCGGTGCCTGTCTTAATTATACGCGTCTCTGTGGGGAAGTAGTGTACGTAGCTTTAATTGCCAGAATAGTGTCTGAAGGTTGTGGTAACCCCATACTCTCATCGTAGAACTGGGTCTTCTATGAGTGATAGTTACACAAGAAGCGGGTACTTGTATTTAGAAAAAAGTGGCAGTGAGCTGACCTTAAATTCTACAAAAATACTGAGAGACTTGAACTGCTTCTGGGGCCCGTTTCACAATCCTTACAAATTATAAATAACAATTTACAAATAACAAGTAAAAGATTACAAATGCTTGTAAATTGTGTTTCACAATGCTATTTTATTAGTTTGTAAAGTCTGACGAACTTTACAAAATCAGCTAAAGAAATTTACAAATACGCATTATTGGTTACACAATATCGCCAACGGCAGTTCACTAAAATCGCTAAGGAGCAGAGCTAGAATCGCTGTATTTTTACTACTGTCGATACATATGTTTATATTTTGTACTAAAATAGATTATTATAAGCTTGCTGATTCATATTTCACCAACAGAAAATATAAAGTATTGTTAAAAAAATTAAAAGTATTTATATTTTTATATATTGGCGACAATGGAGTTTCATGTGATGTGATTGGTCGAGTATACCAATAATTCTATTACTTAAATGACCAAAGTTAGCATAAAATTCAGTTAAATAAGTAAATAACAGATTTGGTCCACGTACAAATATGCAATTGATAAAATAATTACGATCTCTAAACACAAAATCAGGTTAATTGTTTGTGTTGATCCATCAGTATTTATTAATGTTGCATTCCTAACCTCGCTAACATTAGTGATCCCATCAGCAGCATAAAAATTCAGTGCTATAGTAAATAATATTTTGTGAAAAAAACCTATTTGAATTTAACTCTTTTAACAATATAAACTACCCTGTATTTACTTTTGCACACTGATATCTTAGAAATTCCGTGCTTATCTGCTAACCCACGGAACTGACAGCTAGTATGCATCCAGTGCAAAACAATACAGTTCTGGCTTTGAGGTTAGGGCATCACTTTTCTCTTTTGGATGTTGGATATGATGTCCCATATCTTGTAGGTAGGAGAGATTCCAGCGAAATGGGACTCGAAACGACTTCAGAATACCGCGTAAGTAGTGTCGCTATTGCATTATTGAATTATTTATTTTTGCAGGGAACTTCTTTATTAAGTTCGAGTATTTATTAAATACAATCTTCGTATATAAATACTTACACGGTATTCTGAAGTATAGCGCGGGACTCATTCGAAACCTTTCATTAAATTTATACAATGATACGAACGTGTTATTAATTCTTGCCCGGAGAATTCTACGTATACGTCTTCGTTTGATTAGGCCTAAATTCAATATCTTCGTCTGAGTCATTAGAACTCCTTAATAACATCAAAACTGCTTTAGTTTAATTCTTAATATTATCCACTTACTCAAAATCAATTTAATAAGTATTTATTTATTGTATTTATTATCAAAAACCTGTCTCGAATTTAACTCTCTTAACAACATCAATTACCCTATGTGCACTTTTGCACACATAACTTAGAAATTCCGTGCTTATCTACTAACGCACGGAACTGACAGGACTGACAGCTAGTATATTAAACCAATGCAAAACAATACAGTTCTCGCTTTGAGGTTAGGGCACCACTTTTCCATGTTGGATGTGATGTCCCATATCTTGGAGGAGAGATTCCAGCGAAACGGGACTCGAAACGACTTCAGTGTCGTTATTGTATTATTCAATTAATTTATTTTTGGTGCAGGGAACTTCTTTTTTAAGTGCGATTATTTATTAAATACAGCCTTCGTATATAAATACTCATGCGGTATTCTGAAGTGTAGCGCGGGACTCATTCGAAACCTTTCATTAAATTCATACAATGATACGAACGTATTATTAATTCTTGGCCGGAAAATTTTACGTATACGTCTTTGTTTGATTAGGCCTAAATTCAATATCTTCGTCTGAGTCATTAGAACTCCTTAATAACATCAAAACTGCTCTAGTTTAATTCTTAATATTACCCAGTTACTCAAAAATTAATTTGATAAATATATCTTTATTGTATTTATTCAGAATTTGTTGCAATATCAAACTTTACACATCTCAGAGCTATTGCAGAAAAATGTGCTCACTTTACAAGTAAAGTTTACACATTTGTAAAGTTACCCTTCATTGTGAAACAGAATGCTTGTAAAGTGAGCAAAATTTAATTTGTAAAGATTTTATTTCCTTTGTAAAGTTCAACATTACAAACAAAGATTGTGAAACAGAAGTTTACAATCTATAAGCAAAGTTTACAAATTACAAAGGTTGTAAACATTGTGAAACAGGCCCCTGGTCGTAGTATTCAACGTGATACCCACTGTTATGCAACATTTAACAGTTTTTTTTTGCCGTCGGTAAAGAATAATTCTTTAAAAAATCATGAGAACTTGAATGAAAATTATGTATTACGGAGCTGAGACGTTACTGACTCATCGATAAGTAATTTGTACATATATATATACATATACATATACATATACATATACATACACACATACATATACAGAGCGTTCGCCTACGGGTGAGGCCAGGAAAGCGGCAATGTACTGATATGCCGCTTTGTGCGCGCAGTTGTTGAGACACGCTCGACAATCAAGGACATCAAGGTCGACAAGTTATCAGTTGTGAGCCAGATGTTGCAGTATTTAACACGCACAGTGCAGTTTCTTGACACAGTGCTTAAATATTCAGCGTTGTGTAAAATTTGTTAACAATGCAAAACGCAAAATCCACGCTTGAACAAAGAGTTTTTTTGTATGATGCATAGGCCTATGTGAAAACAGAGTCATGCAGAGAGGTGCGTAGGCAATTTGAAGTGAAATATCCGGGTGCTCCAATTCAGGGTAGAGAAACTGTTAGACGTCTTGTTAACAAATGAAGGACAACAGGGTCGATAAATGCTACAATTCCTAAGCGAAAACGAAGAGTATTGACGGGAGAAAAAATTGATGAAATCAGTACATCATTTACACACTCTCCTAATAAATCTCTAAGACTTGTTTCACAGGAAGTTAGTGTTTCAAAAACATCAGTCTTTACTGCTGCTAAACTTTTAAAATTAAAACTCTACAGAGTACAGTATAGAAAGCGGAAGCTTACGAATAGACAATTCCCGCAAGCGACACCGCAGGCAGGCCGCTTTCCTGGCCCCACCCGTAGGCGAACGCTCTGTATATACACATACATACGTACATACATACATACTGGGTGTTCATTTCAAAGTGTGTCATGACGTCACTGTTGTGAGTCAGCGATTTGAAGTGAGTTTCAGCTTTTATGTCAGAGAAGTTGCCTATTATTCAAGGCGTTAAATATGAACTTGAGGACGTGTACGGTATAACTTGAACGTCGTAGCAACAGGTGGCGGTCTGTACGGTCTGTGTGCTACCATAACCTCTTTCGAACTGTGTTTTGGGCGGGCAAGTCGTACGCAGAGTATTTGTTATCATCGGTTGCGTACGGCAACATTCCACGACACAAATCAAATGCTCCGTGTCCATGTTGACCGTCCAAGTTAATGTCAATAAATACGTAAGTAATCGTCTTAACCCTCTCCCCATAAAGAAAAAAAAACTCACCTCAGTACGTGTTTCCAAACAGTTCACATTCCTGCCACTACCGGCGTTACCGTACGTATCGGTAAGTACCCTTCAGAATGAACGCCGTACTTTCCAGGCAACTTCTCTGGCACATAGGTAATACGCCTTTGCGGAAGTGTAGGAAGATTGAATTCTCTAGGCTCATCGGCTAGCCACATGACAACATACACCGAGCCATGACACACTTTGAACTCAACACGCAGTACATACATACATACATACATACATACATACATACATACATATATACATACAAAGATATGGCAACAAAATATAAGTTTTTGTGGGGTGACGCGTCACTCGGTATCATTCTAGGGTTAATTTCATTGTTGGTGAATATAGTATGCAGTTCAAAAACGCTGCATAAAATTCTTTCAAATTCGCAAATTATTAAGCTTATTATTCTTTTACTGGCGACAAATAACTTCTGTAGCTGAAAATACCTTCAAATTGTTAAACCATTTCCGGCACCGTCCATTTTCTGTCTCGCGATTGACCTAAATTACTATTACAGTTGACAAGTCTTGAAATTCTCATATGATTATCGTCCAGGATAAGTAATTTTTACAGCTGAAGATCTCTTCAGCCATCGGTGTAGCTCAGGGACAAGTGTCTGATCTCCAGGTCCGAGATTGCGCTTGGGCATTGGTTCAAATCCTGCTTAGAATGATTACCTGGTTGAGTTTTTTCCGATTAGAGAAGATTTCCTCAAATTCTCAAGTCACTATCTCTCTCTGTCTCAGTAACTTCTGAATTTTAAAGTAACTTCATTACCATACACCGTTTCAATGACCACGAAAAACTTGTGCAACTGTAAATTTCTTTATATTGCAGATTATTGCCATCCTTCTCGCTGGTAACAAACGTTTAAGTTAAAAACTATTAAATAAACAATAGTACATTATGCAACGAGCCTATAATGATAGTAATTAAGAATCGAGTATGCATATTTATGAAACGAGCGCAAGCGAGTTTCATAATTTTCATACGAGCTTCTTAATTACCATTATAGGCGAGTTTCATACGACTTTTTATGCTCGACCATATTTCTAACTTAAAATTACCGGTATTCAGATGTATACATTTTATTTGGAACTGACAAGATCGGAAGTGACCTTGTTCTAGGTCGTGAATTGTGAGATGTGCGCAGACGCGAAAGTATTGATTTTTTCCGAGGAACAATAATGTCATTGACCTTGACGTAGTCCCGTTAAACTTGAACAATGATTATTGAATTCGACATTGAAAAACGAGATGACAAATTGAATTTATTTGAATATTATTTACAATTAACGCTAACTATTATAGTAACAGAACATAACCTTCTGCGACAGTATTGGATTTCCAGCCTCCGTGACTTTTCGCTAATTCTCTTTCTATTGCATATCCGAGAATAATCGATACTTGCGGTTTTATGACGGTACAAAGCTGACTTGTCATTGGCTGAACACATGTAATCTGAGTTATCATTGGCTGAAGACCTGTACTTTAATGAGTAGGTGTACTTTAATGACATGCATTAAAGGACTGCTACCAGATGTATAATTACTACATTTCGGCATGGTCGAGCATAAAAATAATAATATAATCTATGAAATGGTTATTTCGGATTTTAAAGGCTGATTTATTTCCGTGACAGATGGAGAATGTGTTCAAACTAGTATAAATCGCGTATTAATAATTTACTTTCCTTTCTGCAGATGGAATGTTGAGAATTACTTCCGTGGTGGTGGTAATGTAGAATCTAAAATATAGACACGGTATATTAAATTAAAAACAACTGTTTGTTTGAAGACAAACGATTAGCAGTTGGAAATGTTGCACAATGAACAATGTTTGCCGAGGAGAGGATTTTATCTTGGAGTCAGAGACATTAGGAGCGACTGGTGTCTTTTGATACTGACATTGGCCTTCTGCCAGCTTTTATTGAATAATAAACAGCGCTATTATAGTCTGTGTTTAATGCATAAGTTATAAGTCGAATAATATACGTGTGATTGCTTGCCTCTGTGGTATTAAATTCACAGTTACCTTTATACTAAACTAGTGGCTTGTGCAGCAAATACTGCTGCAAACTAAGTTCATTAGACGTTCAAATAAAAATTTTTCAGATTTATTTTCAATTAAGAATACTTGTCTTTTTGATAGTCATTTGCTTCCATAATAATGAAACATACTCCCTCTGAATGGATTTTTTTAGGCCAAATACTTTTTCTTGAACCTATCCAACTTCAGTTTTTGAGTTTCAACGCGAAAACGCAAGTATCAATGTCAGGACGATAGCAGTAGCTATTTCAGGTCATTGTGGATTGTAGGCAAAAGTTAAAAAAATGTCAGGTTTGCTAAGCTTTCGAAAAATAGCATTTTCGTATAGCTGCTGCATGTAGAACTTGAAATGTAGAGCGTAAAATCATTTTATCCTACTAAGAGATCTTGCTGAAATGATCTGGAGACTGTAAAATTTTCTAGGCCTCTTATTTTATCAGGTTGATCTTTCCTTAGGAACTGTAATTTTTGCGCTCTCTCGAGCCAATACTGAAGAAAATGACACATATCAATATCTACACTACACCGTCATTAAGATATGGAAAAAGAGCCAACCCCACTGGGTTAATAAGTATAAAAATATTTGATTTTTAATAACAATATTATTATCTTACTTAAGTTTTGTACTTATATATAGCAGCCACTCAGTAAATTATAGAAATGAAGATCTAAATTAAGATATTCTCTACATTTACTTACATAACCACAAAACGTTTCACTTTCATGTCATCAATATAGCATCAATATTATGTACAATTAATGACAAATAGATGCATCATGATATTAACTATAATAATATTCAATTTCTAATGGTAATAATGTCATCAAACCACCTCAAGTTTCGTAGATTTGAATATCCAATACACAGCTGCACTCAGAAAATTATACACTGCAGAATCAGTTTTTAATAACAAATTGAATTGAGCTCTAAATATGTCGGCAATCCTGCAGGTCATGGCCTTCGTGTAATAGCCTATTGTTTATTGTAGCGTGTGTTTTGTTCTGAAATTCAATCAAGTCGGCCGTGAATGCAATTAATTAGTTCTCAAAACTGACGAAAGATGGATTTTGGAAAAAAGGAAAATGATGTAGGAAAATTGACATTTCACTGAAAACTACTACTTTTCCAAAAAACTTTGGGTTCCAAGCTTCAAAATGAGGGGTCATTTATTAAAATCCGTTCAGCCGTTTTCCCGTAATTTCCATTACCAGTTCAAATTATATATATAGATTGTACTGGACGTATCCTTTATCAAACTTGCGTTGTGTAGCATGCGTTTGCCATGTTCTGTTGCCGACTAGTTTTTAAAACAGCACGTTTGTTCATCTTGATAATACCTCTTTTTATTAACAAACTAAATGGCTAAACCCTTAATGCGTTTATATTATTATTATTATTATTATTATTATTATTATTATTATTTACTCATTCAGAAGTGGGATATTTTATATTATTACTAGCCGTACCCGTGCGCTCCGCTGCACCCGTTAGAAATAAATATAAAGTAATTATATAATTAAAATAGGACATTTGATCCAGGGAACATTCGTGTTTGATAGAAAGATAAATCGTTTATTATGTTACTTAATTTAAATTGAATTAAAAAATTAAAATGCGATCATTTTGATCCGGAGACCACTCATTTGGTCATAAATATTAGTTTAGGAAATACAGGAAACGAATGTACAGAATAGCCTATCAAGTTTTCTGTGCATAAGAAGCTATTTTAATCTTACCTGTCCTCGATTCACTCAGAAGTTACTGTGATAACATAATAGCATTATGTCCATCTAGAGAAACGACACTTTCCAATGGTGAATTAATAATTAATTATACAAATCGGTTAATTTAGCTTCCGATATTACTTCATAGAAACGCAGAAACATTATCTGTAGGCTATCTTTCATAGCTTTCGATTGTTGCTGTCCAAGGCCCCTTCTATACGAAGTCATTTGTTTTTTAATTCATTACACGGCCTTAGATGGCAGTTATTTTAATTTTAAAACTCATTTATCTCATTAAATATCAGTCCTATCAAAATTTTTCAAGGAATAAAACTTATCGGAACTTATTTTTAAAGAAACTTTTGTTATGTAACATTTTTCACAAAAATCAATAATAAGCGCGATATTTCGATTTATTTAATTCAGGCCCCCCTTATAACCCCCTTTTAAATAATGTATTTTGAATGCCATATAGCCTAAAATCTAAGTTACAACGAACTTAATTTATATTCCAATTTTCATCGAAATCCGTTCAGCCATTATCGCATGAAAAGGTAACAAACATACAGACAGACATGCAAACAAAAATTTCAAAAAAGCGATTTTCGGTTTCAGGGTGATTAATTATATATGTTAGCACCAATTATTTTTGGAAAATCGGAAATTACCAGAAAAATTTCGGCTACAGATTTATTATTAGTATAGATATTAACTATTCATTTGGAACCTACTAGCAATAAAATCTATACTAATAATAAATCTGTAGCCGAAATTTTTCTGGTAATTTTCGATTTTCCAAAAATAATTGGTCCTAACATATACAATTAACCACCCTGAAACCTTTTCACGCGATAATGGCTGAACGGATTTCGATGAAAATTGGGACATAAATTAAGTTCGTTGTAACTTAGATTTTAGGCTATATGGCATTCAAAATACTTTATTTAAAAGGGGGGGTTATAAGGGGGCCTGAATTAAATAAACCGAAATATCTAGCTTATTATTGATTTTTGTGAAAAATGTTACATAACAAAAGTTTCTTTAAAAATGATTTCCGATAAGTTTTATTCCAGGCAAAATTTTGATAGAACTGATATTTAAAGATATACAAGAGTCTTAAAATAACAATACAATACATTTCCACCGCCGCCTCAGATTATAGTGTCGTTGTTCCGTAACTTCTATGTGCAAAATATTACATTTTTTAGTAGGAAGAAAAACAAATTTATTCATTCTATGGCTGTAGTGCATAGGAGATCGTGAGTTCTTACATTTTCGAAAGAAAGAAATATAATTAAGTTATATATATATATATATATATATATATATATATATTAGATTGTATTATTTGCTGCATCATTAAGTTATTTAGTAGAGCAAAAATCTGAAAATCGATATATGACATGGGAGTTATTGCAGGAACGACGACGATGGCTACAATGAAATCAAAACAAAATGACTCCGTCTATTTAAGGCGGCCTGGACGTTTATCAATAATAATATACAGAGAATATTTTGTGAGTCTGTATGAAGTAATCTCAGAAGCTAATTAACCTTCACAATCAACTCTATTAATTTGGAGTGATTTATTAAAGGATGCATTCAAGACTAATTTAGAAAAATGTTAAACGAATTATATTTGAACCAAATGAGTGGTCTCTGGACCAAAATGATAGCATTTTAGTTATATAAATACAATTTAAATTAAGTACCATATTAAACGATTTATTCTTGTATCAAACACGAATGTTCCCTGGACCCAATGTTCTATTTTAATTATGTAATTACTTTATATTTATTTCTAATAAGTGCAGCGGAGCGCATGGGTACAGCTAGTAAATAAATAAATTATTATGGCTATGATTTTTATCCCCTAAAAATTCCGGAAATATGCTCTAGTATATAAAAAATATGCTATAACATATTTAAATATTTTTTTATAGTTCGCTTTGAAACTATAAAATGACAACCACAAGAGAAAAAAAGTGAAATTTAAGGAATTTCAAGGCATATAAATTGTATTCAAAACATAAGATACAAACTTGTTTTCATAAACTTTCATTATATCTGTATTTTGGGACCTGAGTTGCAGTGTACAATGAATACCTTGTGCATAAATTTTCAAATGAAAATGATTGTCTATTGTCTGCTAACAAATTTTTGTACATAGAAAAGCTTTCTCTACTTCTACTGATAAGTAAAATGAGAGTAAATTTAAAATGAATATTATCACTTGACTCTAATTCTCTCGCTGTCTTTCACACACATCCTCCTTTTTCTAAAATATGGCAACAAAGTGGTTTCCCCTACTTCCACATCCAGTTGCTTCAAGTGAAATGCCTAGCAATAGACAAATAAGTCGTGACTGTTCAGGATCAAGTTCAATTTGCATATTCCACAGAACAGGGTAGGAAGAAAATATTGAAATGTTACCAGGCAAAAATGAAACAACATAATTCTAAAAAAATTAGAGGAAACGAAAAACAACATTGGATATACAAATCTAGTCTTTCAGGTGAAGCTCCCTGAAAGCAGATTTGAAAATTTAAAAAAATTGTTCCGGGGCCGGGATCGATCCGGGATGAATACCAGCGCTCTCCCAAGATACCCGGGAACTCCACCCGACATTCAATTTTCCCTTTAATATGCGTGGGCTGTCGAAAGCCAGAGAACATCGAGTGTCAACTCTATGTGACTTAGAATTGTGGTTTTCTGTTAACGTACACAGTGACGTATATATTATGCAAATCTAGTCTTTCAGGTGAAGCTCACTGTAAAGCAGATTTGAATAATTTCAAGGGAAAAATTGTTCCGGGGCCGGGTCACTGTGTACGTTAACAGAAAACCACAATTCTAAGTCACACAGAGTTTGTGTGCACTCGATGTGGGTCTCATTGTCAGCCCACTTATGGATAAAATAAAGTTGAGACGGTGTCGGGTGGAGTTCCCGGGTAGCTCAGTAAATATTGTTCAACCAGAGGTCCCGGGATCGATATTTTTCCCTTGAAATTATTCAACATTGGATATAGACAATTGTGTAGAAAGGTTCAAAATATAAATATATGTTGAATATGATAATAGATTATTAAAATATGCTCTGTCAGGATAAAACTGTCAAGTAGGTATGTACAAATATGATCTAACAAAATACTTGATTTAATTAGTGTATTTCGTAAAATGGATTTCTGTATACTTTAGCAACTCATTGACCTTATAAAAATATGTTAAATCATGAAAATCTTAGCCGTAAATATTGTTGTTGTTATTATTATTATTATTATTATTATTATTATTTTTATTATTATTATTATTATATTGTGTTTTACGACAGATAGTTATCGATCACCGTATCTCAAGCTGCGAAACTGTAACTACACCACTTTTGCGTTTCTGAATTTGTCCATAATTCATCATATAGGATGGATTTATTTATTTATGCATTTATTTATTTAATCTGGCAGAGCTAAGGCCAGTGTTTACATTACACTGTTACGATGAAGACGATTACCAGAGGAATTGTGGAATGTTGGTTGGATAAACGGGAGTACTTTTCAAAGATCTATCTCATACATCATCTTTGTGAATTACAATTTTCAGTTAGATTTGGTACTCTGGTATAAAGGTCGGGTCCACACCTGTGAAGTAACGGCTAGCGCGTATGACCGCGAAACTAGGTGGTCCGGATTCGATTCCCTATTACCTGATTGAGGTTTTTTACGGGGTTTTCCCTCAACCCAATATGAGCAAATGCTGGGTAACTTTCGGTGCTGGACCCCGGACTCATTTCACCAGCATTGTCACCTACATCTCATTCAGACGCTAAATAACCTAAGATGTTGATAGAGTCCTAAAATAACCTACTAAAAAAAATAAAGATCGGCACACTAGCCATTCGGGTTAAGGTGCGCTTATGCGGTATTGTACACATAGAAGAATTATTATCGATCTATCATCTATTAAAATTTAGAGAGAAATTAAAGACCTGAATTGACAAAGATCCCAAGTCCAATACTTACCGATGGTTTTTGGTCCACAGGGGTTGATAACTCGTCCCTGGAAAGCGTTCATCGTTGGACAGATTCTGAGAGAGATGGTGGACTGAGCGTCTGTGGGTAAGTCTTTTTTCCACTCCTGTTTTTTTCTTCCCACGCTAATTCTGTAATTTTAGACCTGAATTGACAAAGATCCCAAGTACATTGAAATGAAGTTTTCAGGAGAACATAAAAACTACGTAGACTTGCCATATAGGAGCATTGAAACAAATGTTTGTATGATTCAAAATCACTGGCTTGAAGTCGAGCCTGGATGGTAGCCTATTCAAAACACAACATATGCCAGGAAAAAAGACAAATTCGGTGACTTGGAATGTTTGTCAATTCAGGTTTTCAATTTCTCTTATTATATTAATTCTGCAATGTAATGGTTAGGCGGATGGCCAGCACATAACGCCTTAAGAACCCATCGTGATCTGAACCACAAATAACGCAGCAAGTGGACTGGACGTGACTATTTCGTTTATATGACGTCATTCCGTTTTCGACCAATGAAGTGTAATGAAATTTTGAATTCCAACCAATCACACTCAAACTTTACGATAATTTTTGCAGCTACATTTATCACTATCAATTTATCGCATGGTCGTTCTTTTGTTTAGTCGTTGTCGCCAACTGTTTCCCCGTGAATTGATGATCATGAATACATTAAGATGCAACTACACGGTTAAACTTTTCTTTCAACTTTAAAGCAATGAATGCAAGATTGATATTTAATATTAATTAATATATTTACGCAGTGAACACGACGTTCAAAACGGCGCACCATGTAGACACAAAATCTTCATGCATCTTAATTGAACGTACCTTTTAAACTTGATTCTTTCAATATTCTTCCCAGATTGCACGCATATGCGATTGGAATATTGAACTGTGTAGCTGCAGCTTTACTTACGCTACACACTACAGCGAGAATGCGTTTGTCGAGCTATAAAAAAATGCTTTCGTGTACCACTGATTGTAACGGTCGAAACAAGACACAGCTGACATTGGTCCTGCTCCCACAGATAACATAACCTATAAGTTGCCTATAAAATTTGTATTTTGTGAATGAAATGAAACAATTAATAGAAAGTCAGATGTTCAGATTTATTTAACATCATCGCATATCAAACCCAATGACCTTTAATTAGGCCTATCTATACAGAGATGGCTTCATTGTGTAGCAACATGTCTCGCTGTGAATACATAAGCATTGGTATATATAGCTGTCCCCACTGTTACTGTTAAATTAAATTATGATTTCAGCAGATAATGAAAATATGTATTTATGTTATAATAAAAAGAAAAGTGCAGTATATGTAATTAACATTGTTAAACCTGTATTTCGCAATTGGCATTACTGAGTTATAACATCGAATTTCTTTATTGCAGTAATCGTTATTCATCTACGAGTATTTCAACTTCACAATGTCTGAATAGGTTAAGTATTCATTAATAAACAATTATTAACATTTTGTGATCGAATTTTAGGGATATATTATTTACATTTTTATTCTATTCACGAAATAGTCCTAATAAATGCCACCGAGGTCTGAGATTTCCCAGATAAATCTCAGAGCTCTCGTGACATTACTACAGATAAATCAGTTAGTTGGCCTGCTCGTTCTCCTGACATTACGCCACTAGATTTTTTTCTTTGGGAAACGGTCAAGGTTACTGTCTATCAAAATGTTACAACACCACCAGAGGACATACAGCGACGTATTATTGATGTCTGTACATAAATTAATAAGCAACACTGCAATGTTTTAAGACATAATTCATCCAAAGATTGTAATTATGCATTAATTCTAATGATCACCACTTTGAGCAGGACATGTAGATGGTCTGTTTTAATAAAAGTACAGAAGTGCTACAAACTCCCATTTTACTTCGGACTTGGAGTAAGTACGTACGGTATGTGTTTTGGAACAAACACCTTCCAGTCACTATTCTTCTTAGCATTTTCTGTTAGTCTAAAATTCTAAATTTTCTGAACAGTGTTGCCAACTCGATTCTTAAATCGTTATGAAAGAGTGCAGAAACCGCTAAATTGCTATATATATATATATATATATATATATATATATATATATATATATATATATATATATATATAATTTGAACTGGTAATGGAAATTACGGGAAAACGGCTGAACATATTTCAATAAACGACCCCTCATTTTGAAGCTTGGAATTCAAAATTTTTCGGAAAAATAGTAGTTTTCAGTGAAATGTCAATTTTTAAACATAATTTTCCTATTTTCCAAAATCCATCTGTCGTCAGTTTTGAGAACTAGCTAATTGCATTCACGGTCCACTTGATGCTCGCTTCGCTTCTCCTTCGAAGGGAACATCAAGTCGGCCGTGTTGCATTTCAGAATAAAACAAAACACACACTGCAGTAAACAATATTACACGAAGGCCATGATCTGCAAGAATGCTGACATATTTAGAGCTCAAATTAAATTGGTTATTAAAAACTTAACTTACTAAAAATAATTTACAGGTTCGATTCTGTGGTGTGTAATTTTCTGGGTACAGCTTTGTATTGGATATTAAAAACTACAAAACTTGAGGTGGTTTGATGACATTATTACCATTAGAAATGAAATATTATTCTAGTTAATGTGACTATTTTTCATTAATTATACATATTAATGCTATATTGATTATATGAAAGCGAAAGTTTTGGGGTTATATAAGTAGATGTAAAGAATAACTTAAATTAGATTTTAATTTCTATATTTTACTGAGTGGCGGCTATATAGTATATGTTACTGAAAGCTATAAAACTTACGTAAGATAATAATATTATTAAAAATCAAATATTTTTATAGTTATTAATGAAGTGGGGTTGGGTCTTTTTCATACATTTAATGGCGGTGTGGTGTAGATATTTATATGCGTGGTTCTCTTCAGTATTGGCTCGAGAGAGAGTATTTTTCATTATTATGGAAGCAAATAACTTTCCGAATGTCTGGTATTCTTCATTGAAAATAAATCTGAATGAACTTAGTTTGCAGCATTTGCTGCACAAGCCACTAGTTGCTAATATAAAATGAAATTATTTTGCCGCTGTGACTGCTAAAAATACGCGCTAAATCCCTGTATCTGCAATACAAATTTCATAAATTTTACTCGCTAAACTAGCACAGAAAAACACCAACCTAGCGGGAAAACCACTGAATTGACAACACTGTCCATGAATCTGTTACAGAAAATATGAATTTGGTGATTTACAGTTTCAATATTGGTGTTATGAATAACCAGGGCCGGGTATTTATGGAAATCGCGAAAATCACGACATAATAGATATGCAATAGATTTTACTAATCTCTACGAATTAAGTGATTCTGATTAATAAC
Source organism: Periplaneta americana (assembly GCA_025594305.2). Lineage (NCBI taxonomy): Eukaryota > Metazoa > Arthropoda > Insecta > Blattodea > Blattidae > Periplaneta > Periplaneta americana. The sequence goes on from JAJSOF020000038.1 coordinate 47,408,877, forward strand.
ATGCGAATAAAACTATCGCGACAAATCGCGAAATAATTTCTTATAGCGAAATATAAACACATTCGCGAATTATTACTATTGCGTCGTTTTATAGCGAATTTCATATTCTGAGTTTTTTTTTCCGATTTTTTGTACTTGAATTTGTTATTTATCCAAGTAAGCTGCATTGCATGGTATTCCAGGTGTTCTGATTACATTAGTGAACTCAAAAGACGGAGAATTCAACATTTCACTGATGATTTGAAAGTGTTAATTTGAGGGCTGAAAGTTTATTTTATAATTTGAGGGCTGAAAGTTTATTTTATTTTATTTTTTTTTTCGTTTTTAATGAATGTATGTTAAATACAGTCTCAATCCAACAAATATTGTCTATTGGCCATACCGCACCTTTACCAGAATCCAACGAAACTTTAATGTTAATTATTTGGAAAGTAATATTCATACTGAGTTAATAGTCCAATTCCAAAATAATTGTAGGCCTATTTTCCAAAATTTCCATTAATCTCCGGCAAGAGTACAAGTCAATCTCCAACAATACCAATATTAAAAAACGCGCAAATGATAAAATTAATCTCCATAAATACTTGCCCCTGCGGATACAGCCACAATTTGACAATGAAATCTGCAATCATATACCATCCTAATGGAAACATATCCCTTGTGCCCCAAACCAAAGAGCTGACTGGTGAAGTAGGTTTTTTCTTTTCACCCATATAATGCAGCACCTGTTCGAGTAGCACACATAGCATTTGTGTACGGAATAAAGGGGAACTTTAGCTTCACTCTCCCATCTTTAACTCAAATATTTTGAAAAAAAAAAAAAAAATTGCAATTATACCACTGGGATTTACATCCCTCAATTATAGGCCCACTGTCCGTCTGTTTTCACTCAACTAGGCCTACACGGAAATTTATTGACGCATTTATTGATCTAGCCGAGCCGTAGCGCAGTTATCTCATGGTTTGTATGTGATAGCCAAGCTGCGGATTTTTAGGCACTAAAAACAGTTGAAATAGGCAGGAAAAATAGGCATTCAAAATTCTAAAATAGGCATTTAAAAAGGACACTAACAAATTTCTAATTCTTAACGGCTAACACGACCATAGCGTAGCATTATACACTAGTTTCTATAGTAATGCCATTATGGCAGTGAATAATTAAATATTCGTCCAAATGCTGTAATGAGAACTGATGTCTGTTGTCTGTAAGAATGTTCTTAAATTGGCAGAAACTCCCTTCCACTTCACATGAAGTGATGGGGCAGTACTTCAGGGATCCAATCCCAGCTGGGGACCAAACCAGTGGGAACGCAGTAATGTCAATGTATTTTCCAATCATACTTCTGATTACTTTTGCTTTGGCATATCTCCACGGTATACTTCATGTATTACAGCAGAAAACTCAACTCCATACTCAATTCACGAACTCACAAAACGGATACACAGTTTAAAACAACTACCCTAGTCAACTACACAAGTCCACACCTGTGGAGTAACGGTCAGTGCGTCTGGCCGCGAAACCATGTGGCCCGGGTTCGAATCACGGTCGGGGCAAGTTACCTGGTTGAGGTATTTTCCGGGGTTTTCCCTCAACCCAATACGAGCAAATGCTGGGTAACTTTCGGTGCTGGACCCCGGACTCATTTCACTGGCGTTATCACCTTCATTCCATTCAGACGCTAAATAACCTAGATGTTGATACAGCGTCGTAAAATAACCCAATAAAAAAAACTACCACAATTATTCATGCGGCTTTCGAAATACATTTTTTCTTATTGGTTGATTTTAAATTATTCGATTTCTCCGCGCTCTGGTGGCAGTAAACGTAACACAGAGAATTATCGATAGTTCTATATCACTTCCCTCTGCTAGATAAAAAAGAAACACATTACAGATTTAAAAATGTCGATATAATGGTCTGTAAATTCACGTATAATATATAATACGGATATTTAGGCAATTTTTAGGCATTTATAAGCAAATAGGCATTTAATAGTGAAACAGGCAATTATAGGCACTATAAAATTCGCATATACTTACTTACTTACCTTACTTACTGGCTTTTAAGGAACCCGGAGGTTCATTGCCGCCCTTACATAAGGTCCCTATCCTGAGCAAGATTAATCCAGTCTCTACATCATATCCCACCTCCCTCAAATCCATTTTAATATTATCTTCCCATCTACGTCTCGGCCCGGCCTCCCCAAAGGTCTTTTTCCCTCCGGCCTCCCAACTAACACTCTATATGCATTTCTGGATTCGCCCATACGTGCTACATGTCCTGCCCATCTCAAACGTCTGGATTTTATGTTCCTAATTATGTCAGGTGAAGAATACAATGCGTGCAGCTCTGCGTTGTTTAACTTTCTCCATTCTCCTGTAACTTCATCCCTCTTAGCCCCAAATTTTTTCCTAAGAACCTTATTCTCAAACACCCTTAATCTCTGTTCCTCTCTCAAAGTGAGAGTCCAAGTTTCACAGCCATACAGAACAACCGGTAATATAACTGTTTTATAAATTCTAACTTTCAGATTTTTTGACAGAAGACTAGATGACAAAAGCTTCTCAACCGATTAATAACAGCAATTTCCCATATTTATTCTGCGTTTAATTTCCTCCCGAGGTCATTTATATTTGTTATTGTTGCTCCAAGATACTTGAATTTTTCCACCTCTTCGAAAGATAAATCTCCAATTTTTATAGTTCCATTTCGTACAATATTCTGGTCACATAAAATTCGCATATAATACTTACAATGTCTTAAAATGGATATGGAACCTAAAATCTTCCGCCTTCAGGTTAAGGATTAAAATAGGCATATAGGCATAAATCCACAGCTTAGTAATAACATACAGTTATGTTTGAGGACAGATGTGAGTTTTGAGATGGGAAAAATCTTTAGTTTTCCTCACATTTCCATTCCATCAGTACTCTGTTATCGCAATATCATAATCTCTGAATAGACTCGTAGTTAAAATAAACTTTAAATAAAGATTCGCATTTGCATCATACTTCCTTTCGTTGACATTCCTTCTTATTTCACTCCATAAAACATGACGTAATAAATCGAGAGACGGACATGCATCCCATGCACGCGATGGACGCGTACCTTGTGAATATAGGATTAATGGCACTTGGTGTAGCTAAAACCGTAGATGTGTAAGAGTTCATACGCAGTGACGTGCATGAATGGCATGGAAAAGAGAGATCCTGATGCTGGAATGAGGAAGATCTAGCCGGGCAAGAAGGCGAAGGCGACATCAGATGAGGAGGCTAGTTGGCTAGATGGGGTCCCATTCATTGTCGTGTGCTGCCGTCGTCGTTACTGTCGTTTCAATTAGCAACACACTCATCTGTATTCATGTGGCATCCGCTTGCTGCAGCAGTCAACTGTACAGTCACTTGTAGAAACACTGGACCCCTGCCAGGTTACTTACTTGTATGCATTCGTTACCTGCTATTGTTAAGGCTTATTTCAGTAGGAAGCTTGAGGAATGAGCGAGTTGGATTTGTTTCTGGCTTTGAGAGCCGACGTTTTTTGGAGAATAAAATATATTTGGTTAAATAGAACGGGTCATTTAACGTCATACTTTTCGTGACTTGTCTTGTGTGCTTGCTACTACCAGAGCCTTTCTCCCAGCTTCTTATCGGTTGCGCCGTTGCCTGATAAATTGCTAGCTAATTTAAGTTATTTTTGCTCAGAATATCCAAAAATGAGATGGCTTTATTTGTTAAGTTTCTATCCTTGTCTCTTGTCATGTTTCGAATTTTAATCGTGATTATTTATTAGTTTATTTTAGAAGTGCTGAGTTCTTGTTTAGAAAGTGTACATTGGGAAAATAATTAAGGTACACGTACCAAATAACGCCACTTCAGTCACTTTTACTCTGGAAATAAGTTATGTATAAACACGAAAATATGAAATAGAAACTATAATCTTATCTTTACAAAATAGCACAATGAAAATTGATATATTATATACCGAACAAGAATTAGAATTCAAATAGGAAAACTTTGTAAACTGGCGTTATTAGGAACACGTTGTCCAATTAACGTCACCTATTTTCTAGTAACCTATACACTTATAATTATTAATGAATTATTTTTCATAAGCAACACAAATTGAACTAAGCGATTAAATTTGAGTTTATGTTAATAAAAGATACAAAATCACTCAATACTAATGAAAGATTCTTGATCTGAAACTGAAACACCAGATGGATTAGGAAAATATGTTTTCCAGTGACTCCTTACTTAAAAAAAAAAATAAGAGACAATGTGACACAGTAGAAAGTTATTAAACACAAAAGCATTTACCTTAGTTTAATATGAATGTTTTCCAATAAGGAAAACAAAAAAAAAAACTGAGTTATATAAAATAAAAAAAAATTAAGAGTTCGATAAGCAATTGAACCAATATCACCACTGCACATTCTGAACATTTGTAAGTTGAAAGCTTAGTGATTTTCCTGATGTTTTCACACTGATGCTATACAGTCAGCCTTAGTACTAACATAACCTAAAATTTTGTCTGTAGACCTTTAACGCCACATGGCGTTAAAGCTCTACTGAGTACTTGATAACATGACATGCCTGTTTCTCTAACATTTTCAAATTTTATAGATAGCAAATACTTTCTATATATAGAAGAATGTTTAAGGATCACGAAAATATATAGTTTAATATAGTTATTATTTGCTCAACACACAAAATAAAATATTACCTCTTACCTTGATATAAGAACAGCCATTCACTATCAACACACAACAGGAAAATGACGGAATATAATGTCACTCGTAAATGTCAGCGGACAGCTAGTAACTCATTTCATCACTAGATTGCAAGCGAATGCAGGCTACAGTAGTGCACTACCGAAAACTTATGTCGTTAACAAATTTTAATAGGGTGGCGTTAAAGGTATACATGGCGTTATTTGGCTCAGAGACCTTAGTTATACTTATAATTTTCTTTTATGTATCGGTCTAATACTAATAAATCGTGTATAGTTTTTATACGAGACTTATACGGAGTTGAGAGAGAAAACGTTACTAATAAACCATGCATAAGCAATGGATGTATAAACAGGATGTAACTATACAATGGGAATTGCTTTGCAGTAGTTATATACACGAAATCCCTTGTTTAAGCGTTGTATATAGAGAAAAAATGGCCGCCCCTCTAACAGCTGTTCGTATCGACTGTCATTTTATGATGATGGCTGCCTTGTAACCACGGAAGAACAAACCAAAGAGCACAGAATAATTAGAATAATATTGCTGTAGCTTGTACTCTTTGACCAAAATATAATGTGGTAATCGATTAGAGCCAGTTGTACTATCGATACTTAACACGCCACACTAGAACGCTCTACCGGATGCAATAGAGAACCTCAGATACTCTATTACCTTTCGTAACGAAGTAATGACGAAAGTATGACGTAGCTGTGTAACAGTTATTTTTATTTTTTTTAGTAGGTTATTTTACGACACGTTATAAACATCTTAGGTTATTTAGTGTCTGAATGAGATGAAGGTGATAATGCCGGTGAAATCAGTCCGAGGTCCAACACCGAATATTACCCAGCATTTGCTCATATAGGGTTGAGGGAAAACCCCGGAAAAAACCTCAACCAGGTAACTTGCCCCGATCGGAACTAGAACTCGGGCCACCTGGTTTCGTGGCCAGACGCGCTAACCGTTACTCTATAGGTGTGGACTGTAACAGTGTCATATTGTTATGTACGACGTATGTAGTGATTATTAGTAAGGAATTTACACATGACGTATAAACGAGCTATTCATTGTATAAGACAGTTAACGCCTATAGCTATATAGAGTTTTTATTAGTAAGACCGATAATTTTCTTTGTAACCTCATGATACAGTAAAATGAAAGTGAAGGATATCTAGGGAGGTGAGCTATTCAATTCATATTCTTATTTTCGTGCAATGTGCATTCAAATAGTTTAGCTAAATGTTTTTTTTAAATTGAAATTATTGTAAAAGTGTTATGGTACGGATGATAATGTAGTAAGTACCGACCAGGCCGCTACCTTCCCGCAGTAGAGGTCAGAGGAACATATTTTCCCGTTAGGATGTCAAAATTTAATTATAGATGTGTATATACTTGGTAATGTAGGCCCTATGTGCTCTAGATCCCTATTACTGGAAGATTGTAATGTTATATTCGTTACTCAATGATACAGTTGATGCAAGTCACGTGTATGTTTTACTGTTATAAATGTCAAATGCTTTTTTTCGAATAAAAGTGAACATTTCCCTCATGTTTCCAAACGAAACCGGACATTTCCAAAATATTTTTGTGTGTAAAATGCACAGAAAATGACTAAAATCGTGATTATTGGCACCATTGGAACGAGCGCTCATATAAATTGAGGGAAAGAAGACAGCGGACGGACACTGAAAGTTTTCTTTTCTCAATCGTACTATCAGGGATTGGAATGCTTTACCTGCAGACTTACTAAAAGCTTTACCAATAACCAAAAATGTATTTAAAAATAGGCTTAAGGATTTTACTAATAGACGGTAGTATATTATGCACACTATTTAAAGGGTGTAATTGATGTTTTGTTATTTGAAGTATGAAGTGTGAAGTGTGTTGTGTAAGTAAAGTGTGTTTGTGTCAGTGAAGTTTTATAGTTTATAGTGGTAGTGCAAAGTATTTGAACAGTGAACTGTTTTTGAAGTGTTAGTGAAATCAAGATAGTGTCAGTGAAATTTATCGTAGTTCCAGTGCAGTGAGTGAGTTGACAGCGAAATGAGTGTAGTGCTGAAAGGTACTTGTGCATGTATGAATATATCATACTCGTGGGTTTTAATTCGAATTTAGGGTTAAGATACAAATTAGATTTACTTTAAATGTTATTTTAAGTGATCGTGCTTCATTTAATTTAGGATGCTCATTATTATTATTATTATTATTATTATTATTATTATTATTATTATTATTATTATTTATTATTATTAATTATTTATTATTATTATTTATTTTTTATTAATTGTTTATTATTATTGTCAGTGTAATTAGTTCCCACTACCACCGGGTATTTACCTATTTGCAGTGTGAATAAATACATAAACTACATACATACATACACCATTAGAACAATGGACCTAACGTGCACGATACATAAAATTGTCGTTCACTTTGGGCTACCGCTAAAGTGAAGGCTCGATACAGTTTTTTTATTTCCTGAAAAAAAAAAGATACTTTTTTTTTTTTTTAATGACCCGTTTTGTGCGCAACCTCCACAGTTGAATGAACACGGTTTAAAATTGTCATTTTTCGTCTTCAGTCTTACATTTCACTAGACAGATTTTGATTTTATCCCTTTTTTTTGTTGTCATGTCTGCGTCATTTCGACATTTCCATTCACTATAGTGTCGTCAACATACATTAATTTTTGTTGTTGTAAAAGGTGTATCCCATTACCTAGTAGGACGTACTATAAATCCATACGCGGATTTTTTCCACTCAGTACAAGACGGATAATGGTGGAATTCAAGTGACGAAGGGCACAAGACATCAAATTAACAAGACATAAAACTTTCATATTCTAGGCGGGATTCGAATAGACGACACGGCTTACGCGCAATGTCAAAGCTACTCCTTAATAGTTCAGCTTTTTGCAATACGGGTGACAATACTTGAGGTTTATTTAATTTTCAGTATATTGTGGAGATTTAGAAATTCAAAACCGCTGGAAATAGGACCGTTTACCATGCAATTAGCTGTCAGGACACTTCGTTGAAATGCGATGTGGCTGTAGATTCATGTACTGCATATGTAATAAAATATAAAAGTTGCTGTTCACAACTAAACAGCAAGTGCTGAAGGCGTGTAGAGTGGGTTTACAGTCCCATGAATCTTTTAACTACCATGTTAAACGGATGAAAGTGGTCGGTTGTGAAATGCACACTCCTTCCTTGGTGCAGGGGAATGTTTTCTCAATATCATCAGGAATAGATCCTGTCTGTTCCGTACCTTCTGGCAAGAGAAATTGTCGTCCATAATCTTATCACGATTACCTTGTTCTTACCAGATCATTGTCTCTTATTCACTTCATTAGTTTGATTATCTTCGAGGTTATTCGAGGTTAACCATAGGGGAGGTTTTCTAATTAATTTTAATGTTGACTGCGACATTAGCATAGTATTTATTTTCAACATCATCATCATCATCATTTGATTTCAGGGATTGCATGCTGTAGATCGTTATGTCCTTAATTATAATAATAATAATAATAATAATAATAATAATAATAATAATGATTTATTTAACCTGGCAGAGTTAAGGCCATACGGTCTTCTCTAACACTCAACCAGGAGTAAAAACTGCGTTATAGAAACACTACAAATTTACAAAGTACACACAAAACTGAATAAGATAATAATAATAAAATGTAAACAACAAGTAAGAAGAAATCAGACATAATATATAACATACAGAAAGAAAGAAAAAAGCATAATAAAATGTGAACAGCAGGTCAAAAATAAATGAGGCCTACAAAGTATAAAAAAATAAGACAATTATTGATAATAATAATAATAATAATAATAATAATAATAATAATAATAATAAATAAGAATAGTAATGATAATAATAATGATAATAATAATAATAAATAAAATAATAATAACAGGCCTAATAGTAATAATAATACTAATATTAGTAATACAATAGTGCAGTACAAAGCATACAATGAATACAATATTTTTAAGTATACACAGTAAGGAAAATTATGTTTATATATAGCTCAACTTATCACATTAGAGATATACCATTATCGGAAAATATGAAAACAAAAATATAAAATAAGTTAAATATCACTAGAACATAAAAAAAATTATGTATTATATTGTATCTTATTTATTTATTTAACTAGCTAGCTAGTGAGTACAAATTAAATTTATAAAACAAAAATGTTTCTAGCCACTATCGTAAGAGCCAAGCTCGTGTACGGTGTGGTCTAACAGTCTTACTAATAAACCGTGTATAGTTTTTATACTAGACTTATGCAGAGTTGAGACAGAAAACTTTACTAATAAACCATGCATAAGCGATGGACGTATAAACAGGCTGTAACTATACAATGGGAATTGCTTTGCAGTAGTTATATACACGAAACCCCTTGTTGAAGCGTTGTATATAGAGAAAAAATGGCCGCCCCTCTAACAGCTGTTCGTATCGACTGTCATTTTATGATGATGGTTGCCTAGTAACCAAAGAAGAACAAACCAAAGAGCACAGAATAATTAGAATAATATTACTGTAGCTTGTACTCTTTGACCAAAATATAGTATGGTAATCGATTAGAGCCAGTTGTACTATCGATACTTAACAGGCCACACTAGAGCGCTCTACCGGATGCAATAGAGAACCGCAGATATTATCTTTCGTAACGAAGTAATGACGAAAGTATGACGTAGCTGTGTAACAGTTATACTGTTATGCGCGACGTATGTAGTGATTATTAGTAAGGAATTTACACACGACGTATAAATGAGCTACTCATTGTATAAGTATAAGACAGTTAAACGTCTGTATATATAGAGTTTTTATTAGTAAGACCGTTAGCCACTAATAATAGTATAACATAAAATTTCCAAGGACAGTTTACTAAATACAGTAAGTAACTTAATTCAAACCAATAAATAACACAAGAACAAGAATAAAGAAGAAAGAGGAAAAGAGATATAAATACACATTTAATATAAATTGACAATCCGACAGAAGCCAGTGATATTCAATAAAAACATTAATATAGTCGACAGAAATAAAATGTAAAAAAATACATTCGTTAATATTATATATCATTGATAATTTTACAAATTTCTTTTTTTAAAAGCTTCAATTTTAAAATATTTCAAATTTGGAAAATTGTTTATAATTTTATTATAAAGTCTTGGGCCGAAACTAGCACCATGTTTAAGAGCTGCACTTGTATGACATTTAGGCTCAATTAATGGGAAAGTAGACTTTTGTCTTCGAGTACGATATTCATGTCGAATAGATTTATGTTTTATTTGATTTCTGTGGTAGTAAGTTAGTAAACTATATTTATAAATGTCTTCAATAGTTAATACATTAAAATCTGTATAAATTAAATTTGTTGGGTCAGACAAATTTTTATTAATCTTCTGTGTAATAAAATTAATGGATTAAGTACAGATGATGCTACTCCACCCCAATTTATTATACCATATTGTATTAATGATTGTACAGAAGCTAAAAATATTATTCTCAATGCCTCCTTAGTGACAAAATTTCGAAGTATTATGAATTTATAAATTGTCTTTCTTATACGTGTACACATGAAATCAATTTGTTTATCCCAACGTAAATGCTGGTGTAATAATAAAATTTATTTGACTTGTGTGGAAGGTGTTGGCTGTGGGCAATTACAATAATTATTTGTTAATTCATTACATGAAATATTATGTATTATTAAGTGACAATTATTGCATTATATTATAATACAAAATGAATACACAGAATAAACATAGTTCACATCCGTCTGAGCAACCTCGTGTTTGTGGGCAGTTCCTATAAATAACAATTTTGTACTAAAATACAATATTTAAAAATTCGATAAAATTACAAAAGTTAATAATACAGGAATTACAAAACAGGAGTTACTAAGATAAAAAAGAAAATCAAGTTAAGAAGAGAATATAAGTTTGAATGAATTTAAATATATTTATATAATTTATATAATTTTATTTAATCTGACAGGATTAAGGCCAAAGGCCTTCTCTTCCATCCTACCAGATATTTACTTAAGAAAAAGAAAACATAAAGAGGACATGAATAATAAACAATTTGCTTAATTTTATTTTTAAATTTATCAACAGTAATCTCACTAGAGGTTTTGGTTTATCTAGAGAAAATCAAAACTCGAGTGGGATTTAATTGACTATTACAAGATTAGAAAAAAGTATGTAAAGATTAGAAGAAATATAGTACTCTAACACAACTGTCACCTCCCTAGCATTTGTTTCTTTGTTTGCCAATATTGTACTTTCAATAATTGTACCTTCTAAATGATTCACGTTTATTTCATCATCCTTAATTAAAAGTTTTCTATCATTTATCTTATTTATATTATTTAGGTTATGTTTGTTATAGCTTCTGCTGTATGAGATAATGGAAATTCATGTATCAGAAATTGTTACATATACAGAGTATTTCCGGGCTGATGTTACAAACTTTCAGGGATGATGGGGAAGGAACCCTGGTCCGGGAATGACTGGGTCGAAAGTTATAAGCAAAAATAGTTGTGTGGAAAAGAAATAATTTTATTCCTCTGTACATCAAATTTATGTGTATTTACCTGTACGTCTTACACCTACTGTATTCATCTGACGTTGTTTACATTGTCTACCTACAGTATTCCGTTCAGTGCGCTGTCTGAGGGGTGGGGAGAGGAAACTGCATTAAAGCAATACAGATGGCGTAATATGTAACGGAAATGGTCGGTCCTGATATGCACGTCTGTAGACAGCAGTGTATGTGTACAAGTTGCAGTGTCCAGTCGATCAGTCCTAGTGAAATGGAGGAGTATACGAGAGCGGAATGTGCAGACATGATTTTCGAATAAGGATGAGCCAATGGGAACAGTAGGCAAGCTCACAGATTGTATCGGGTCAAGTACCCACGTAGGAGACATACGGCCCATACCATCGTTACACGACTGTTCCAAAGATTAAGGGAAGGGGGGCATGTGGTGCGAAATTACAATTTAATTTCCACACAACTATTTTTGCTTGTAACTTTCGACTCGGTCATTTCTGGACCAAGGTTGCTTATCTCAAATTGATATCCCTTCCCCATCATCCCTGAAAGTTAGTAACACCAGCCCTGAAACATCCTGTATATATTATATATATATTTTTATTTTATTGGGTTATTTTACGATGCTGTATCAACATCTAGGTTATTTAGCGTCTGAATGAAATGAAGGTGATAATGCCGGTGAAATGAGTCCGGGATCCGACCGGGATTCGAACCTGAGCCACCTGGTTTCGCAGCCAGACGCGCTGACCGTTACTCCACAGGTGTGGACTATATATATATATATATATATATATATATATATATATATATATATATAAAATTGAAGTGAAATGCAACTGTTTTAATAAAAATGAAACTGAATCAACAAAGTCTTCTTAACTAGTAATCGTCCAGAGTTCAATGAAGATTGTATAATTGGCACAATTGGTAACGAGAACAGCTCATCATAACACATTGCCATCTAATGGAATATTTGTAATGATGAGATGGTACAATAATACATTTGAAGACAATTTAGAATTTTCTTAAATCAATTAACATTTTATTGTATTAGAGTATTTTATTGCTTCTAATCTTTATATAGTTGCTTCTAATCGTGTAATAATCAGTGAAATCCCACAAGAGTTTTGATTTTCTCTAGATAAATCAAAACCTCTAGTGAGATTACTTTTTAAAAACAATTTTACCGCGCCACAAATATCTAATGTAATGTTCACAAACACAAACATAGCTGCTCTGTTGACAGAAAATGAGCAAAGGATGGATATTTTGCTTTTATAAGTAGCTAATATTTAAAATAAATCTGAACCTGATAAATGATTGTAGTGTGTTTTCAGTTGTGTCAGTCTGTAAATCCACTTCTTCCAGATGGCTCATTTATTGCTTAACAAGGGAACAGGGTCAATATTTCAACAATTTTCTGGTGGAATTCTGGAGTAAATATGTGATTATTGTCAGTATTCAGCAAATCAAGATTTTCAGGTATAACTCCCTGTAAAGTTGATTTGAATAATTTCGAGGGAAAAATTGTTCCGGAGCCGGGTATCGATCCCGGGACCTTTGGTTTAACGTACCAACGCTCTACCACTGAGCTACTCGGGAACTCTAACCGACACCGATCCAAACCAAAGGTCCCGGGATCGTTACCTGGCTCCGGAACAATTTTTCCCTCGAAATTATTCATTGTCAGTATTTGCTACATTCTATGTTTCCCTTGAGTTGTAGGTAACTTGTGAAGTTTACCAAAGTAAAGAAAATTGAAAATAGTAAAAATTTCCCAGTTTGGGAACATTTCAAAAAATCATTCGGGAATATTCCCAAATAAATTTCTTCCCGCGGGATTATTCCCACATCCCAACACTAGGGTAAAGTAGGTAGTTATTTACCAGTATACGGTGATTGACCGCTTCCTTTTTTCAAGTATATTGTGAATAAACCACGATCGTGATTTCACTTTTTGCTGCATATACCTCTAGTAGCAACCCTTATTTGTGGTTAGTTGTCGCTGTTCATCCCACTGAGTTAGTGTCTGATGTCTGAGAGGACTGAAATCGATTGGAAATGCAACTGAACCTAAACAAGTGTAAGTAACTAGAGAAATTGCTAAGAATAATGCACACAATAATTTATTTATTCTGCAGAGAATACATAAATTCTGGTGCTCGTTTTTACACTCATAATGTGAGAAAAGGTATAAGGTTTCCCTCCACAGAATATTATTTTGTAAAAGTTTTTATATGACATAAAATGCCCCCTGGTCAATCACTATAAAGTGTATGTCCGCAAACTACAGTGATTGGTCGTTTATAAATTATTTGTTAGAATAATGACCAATTTGCTCCAATTCTATATATGTTATCGGTTAAATGATGGGGATTTTTCAGGACTGATACTATATTATAATGCCTAAGCCAGGTAAAGTGCATTATACAGGGGAAGCTTTACGAAACGCTACAGAACCTGTCCGCAGTGGATTTGGTTTAAATGAAGCTGCCAAGAAATTTGGTGTCCTAAAAGCAACCTTAGCGTCCAGAAACAAATATCCCGTTGAAGGAAAAGTGTCCTTTGGTCCTCGTCCAGTGCTGGGTGAAGCCATTTGTAATAACATCAGAGAAATGACACATACTTGCTTCTGATAAGGCACAAAAGAGAAAAATGGAAGAAGAGGCAAGAGAAGAAAGGAAGCGAATAAGAAATGAAAGAAAAGGCAGCGAGAAGAGTTCTTTTCTTATTTTTTTAACTTGGTTATTTAACGACACTGTACTACTACGAGGTTATTTAGCGTCGATGGGATTGATGATAGCGAGATGGTATTTGGCGAGATGAGCCCGAGGATTCGTCATAGATTACCTGACATTTGCCTTATGGTTGGGCAAAACCTCGGAAAAAACCCAACCAGGTAATCAGCCCAAGCGGGAATTGAACCCGCGCCCGAACGAAACTCCGGATCTGCAGGCAAACACCTTTGCCGACAGAGCTACGCCGGTGGCGAATAGTTCTTAATCAGAAAGATCAGAAGAAGAGAAACAAAACAGACAAAAAAGTGAAAATTGTGAAAATGTGTTGTTCAATCACTAATAAGTGAGTATTCAATAACCGTGCAGTAGACGGTCAATCACTAATAAGCGTGTGGTCAATAACCGTGCAGTAGACGGTCAATCACTAATAAGCGTGTGGTCAATAACCGTGCAGTAGACGGTCAATCACTAACAAGCGTGTGGTCAATAACCGTGCAGTAGACGGTCAATCACTAATAAGCGTGTGGTCAATAACCGTGCAGTAGACGGTCAATCACTAATAAGCGTGTGGTCAATAACCGTGCAGTAGACGGTCAATCACTAACAAGCGTGTGGTCAATAACCGTGCAGTAGACGGTCAATCACTAATAAGCGTGTGGTCAATAACCGTGCAGTAGACGGTCAATCACTAATAAGCGTGTGGTCAATAACCGTGCAGTAGACGGTCAATCACTAACAAGCGTGTGGTCAATAACCGTGCAGTAGACGGTCAATCACTAACAAGCGTGTGGTCAATAACCGTGCAGTAGACGGTCAATCACTAACAAGCGTGTGGTGAATAACCGTGCAGTAGACGGTCAATCACTAACAAGCGTGTGGTGAATAACCGTGCAGTAGACGGTCAACCACTAATAAGCGTGTGGTCAATAACCGTGCAGTAGACGGTCAATCACTAATAAGCGTGTGGTGAATAACCGTACAGTAGACGGTCAATCACTAACAAGCGTGTGGTGAATAACCGTGCAGTAGACGGTCAATCACTAATAAGCGTGTGGTCAATAACCGTACAGTAGACGGTCAATCACTAATAAGCGTGTGGTCAATAACCGTGCAGTAGACGGTCAATCACTAATAAGCGTGTGGTCAATAACCGTGCAGTAGACGGTCAATCACTAATAAGCGTGTGGTCAATAACCGTGCAGTAGACGGTCAATCACTAATAAGCGTGTGGTCAATAACCGTGCAGTAGACGGTCAATCACTAATAAGCGTGTGGTCAATAACCGTGCAGTAGACTGTCAATCACTAATAAGCGTGTGGTCAATAACCGTGCAGTAGACGGTCATTCACTAATAAGCGTGTGGTCAATAACCGTGCAGTAGACGGTCAACCACTATTAAGCGTGTGGTCAATAACCGTGCAGTAGACGGTCAGTCACTAATAAGCGTGTGGTCAATAACCGTGCAGTAGACGGTCAGTCACTAATAAGCGTGTGGTCAATAACCGTGCAGTAGACGGTCAATCACTAATAAGCGTGTGGTCAATAACCGTGCAGTAGACGGTCAATAACTGTAAAAGTGGACTTGTTGTGTTTATTTAATTTACCGTTGCATTAAAATTTTATTTTCTCTTTTGTTTATTGATTTTGATTTGTTTCTGAATCTTCACTTGACCCAATGCCTTTAAAATTCTCTCAATAAGTTACCACTGTTTTCCGCTATTTCATTGTTTTATTATTCATTAGCTTAAGTGGTCAATCACTATACAGTTTACCCTATTCCCATGGGACAGAGAAGTTCCCATATTTCTACCGGAAGTCAAACCCGCGTCTGCTGTCAAAATTACGACTTGCACCTCAGTGGAGAACTGGTTATTTAATATTTGTAGAGAGCTATGACTTAATGAATACGTAATCTGCAATACAGCTTCTCTATGATCGTGGTTCTTACAGCATGTAAAATATTACAGCATGTGTAGTACATGTGTTTATTGCAAAACAATTTTCTTGTCTTCGTACAATGTTTCGTGACACGTAAGCGTCAAATGAATGAATGCATGCACGCGTGCGTGTTTCAGAGCATCAGCGTGCTGTTTATGTTGCGTCCCACTTTTCATATTCAATTACAAACACTTCTTTGTCTTTAGGCGCAATAGAAACAACTAAATATGACGACTTTTCATCAAACGGGTAGAAATTCAGATCTCGGCAAATGTTGTGTCCGAAAAAGTGAGTGTAGGACACATTTTCTACAAATAATTCGATTCATGTGTCATTTACATACCACCATTCACTACATCTGTAGCTTAAAAAGAGTTTATAATAAATTACCTGTACCATCTGGTCCCATTTGGGTTGAGACAAAGGAATAATATGATCAAATTTAAAACAATTTTTTTTTTCTATTTCGTGTAACGTTTGTGTTTCTTGTATGTAGAGTTTCCAGAACAGCTTAGAAACATAATTAAAAAAACGATTTGTTGGCCGAGAATTTAAAAAA
The DNA here is from genome assembly GCA_025594305.2 of Periplaneta americana. NCBI lineage: Eukaryota > Metazoa > Arthropoda > Insecta > Blattodea > Blattidae > Periplaneta > Periplaneta americana. The sequence continues at coordinate 47,425,427 of JAJSOF020000038.1, forward strand.
GAGTACAAATATAGGCTACTGAAAAATTGATATCATTATGTAATCCAGTTTCAAAGACAATTACAAAATTATTTTGACATCTATCTATACTAATAATAAATCTGTAGCCAAAATTTTTCTGGTAATTTTCGATTTTCCAAAAATAATTGGTGTTAACATGTATAATTTACCATCCTGAAACCGAAAATCGCATTTTTGACATTTTTGTTTGTCTGTCTGTCTGTCTGGATGTTTGTTACCTTTTCACGCGATAATGGTTGAACCGATTTATATGAAAATTGGCATATAAATTAAGTTCCTTGTAACTTAGATTTTAGGCTATATGGAATTCAAAATACTTTATTTAAAAGGGGGATTATAAGGAGGCTTGAAGTAAATAAATCGAAATATCTCCCTTATTATTAATTTTCATGAAAAATGTTACATAACAAAAATTTCTTTAAAAATAATTTCCGATGAGTTTTATTCTATATAACATTTTCATAGGACTGATATTTAATGAGATAAATGAGATTTAAAATTACAATAACAACGCCATCTAAGGCGCTGTACTGAAATAAAAACAAATGACTTCGTCTATAAGGGGCCTTGGACAACAACAATCGAAAGCTATTAAACATAGCCTACAGAGAATGTTTCTGTGTTTGTATGAAGTAATATCGGAATCTAATTAATTGTTTAATTATTATTTCACCATTGGAAAGTGTAGTTTCTCTAGATGGACATAATTCTACAATGTTATTACAACTTCTGAAACATATAGCAATTAATATAAAGTATACACATTACAACTAAATGATATGTCAATCTTCATTAAACTATGGATGCATGTAATAACAATTAAGAAATATGTTAAAGGTATTGTCATTGCACCAAATGATTGCTCTCTGGACCAAAATGACCGCATTTTAATTATTTAAATAAATTTAAATTAAGTAACATATTAAACGATTTATCCTTCTATCAAACACGAATGTTCCCTGGATCAAACGTCCTATTTTAATTATGTAGTTACTTTATATTTATTTCTAACAGGTGTAGGGGAGCGCACGGGTACGGCTAGTCTTTTAAATAAATTCTTGTCAAATTGTATGAAACTGAATTTCGATATGTGCTCTCAGAATTTTAAAATCAGCAGTTAACATTGTTAGAATCAGTTTTGAATTTGCTGTTATAAAAATCGAGATTTTTTTTTTTTTTTTTTTTTAATTTGGCTGAATGGAAAATTTCTATTCCAGAGAAATGTTTAAAGAATATGTGTTCCAAATTTTGTATCCTGTATACGCAGCTATGGCTTTGATAGTTCAAAAGTTAGCCTATATACATTTTTGTCTGACATTGTACTAAAAATAAGCTGCGGGAAGTGGCAATAAAAGTTTAGCATTCATTGTTGAGTATAAATCTTACTTTCCTCTGATTTTAATGTCACTAGCACTGCATTGTAAATTATAATATATTAATATACGCATGCTCATCTGAAATTTAGACTAAAATCATTATACATCTTGATTACACAGCTTTTAACAATATATCACTTTGGAAAGCGTATTATATGTCTTTCACGTGTTAAATTTTATGTTACCTTGATAACATGTTTCGGCCTGCTATTGGCCATCATCAGAGCTGGTTGTTGCTGGTCTTGGCGCCTTTTGTTTTCTGTGGGGGTGTGTTTGTGTAGTGTAATGTGGAGTCAAAGCGTGTGCGTGTTCTGAAATTGAGTTGTGTGTTGAGAATATCATTTGGATGTGTTTTTGTGTGTTCACTAGAACAATACGAAATATACAAACACACAAAAACACATCCAAATGAAATTCTCAACACACAACTCAATTTCAGAACACGCACACTCTTTGACTCCGCATTACACTACACGAACACACCTCCACAGGAAACAAAACAAAAGGTGCCAAGACCAGCAACAACCAGTTCTGATGATGGCCAATACCAGGCCGAAATGTGTTAACGAGGTAACATAAAATTTAACACGTTAAAGACATAAAATACGTTTTCTAAAATCATTATTATGCCTACTGAATGCAAATTTGCGCCCGTTACTGAATTAAAATTGCGCCAGGTCTAATTTAAAACATTGTACACTTCGTTGAAGCCTAGCTATATTATTATGTTTCAAATATACTTCATATAACTACACAGATCTCATGAGATGACATTCACAACGCCTCTCACATAATATGAATTATTTCGCACTATACAGGGCGGACCATTACTCACGGTACCCATAATATTTCTTACTTAACTAATCTAATGGGCCTGTGTGAGATTCATCATTGTCTATGCAGAGTTGGATAAATCTCCAAGTTTTTTTTTGTGACATTTTATGTAACTGTTATGGTGTTATGTCTGCAAAGGCAGCTGTCACAGCATCTTTCAATTCGTCTTTTGTTTGATATCGTCTAGCAGCCACTTCACAGGCTGTTGTTCGGTGTTGTCAAGTCGGGATTTCGTGGTGGCCATGGTAATGGTGCTGGTAACTGTTCAATGGATCCAGCAACTGCAGCACATGTGTCGAGTCTGACGATTTCTTCTCTCGTATCATTCTTGAACTTTTTTGCATTTAAGTCAAGTTCCTAAGCTTAAAATAATAGGAATGCATCGAAATACGCTGTATAGTGGACTTAACATTTGATACCATAAAACCTGAACCATATCTGAAATATTTATTTTGTGGTAAAAGATTTGTAGCACAAATTAGTTCCGTTTAGATTTGGGGAAAAAATAACGTAACAGTTATTTTGGAACCGTTCCTTGTTTGGAACTGTTCCAAAACGTAACAGCACCTTGGAACACTATGTTCCAAAATAACAGTGTTGCTCTGAGCTAGTACGAAATACTTGCAGTTACAAATACTCGTTTCACTTTGGAACTAAATTATGACAACGCCTGTTCCACAGAATGGAACATGTTTAGTAATATTCAAAGCAGTGACGCCAACTTTTGAAGAACAGTGGGTGGGCTCAAACATTTGACGAGCCTTAAGTTAAATAAATCTAACAACACGATAAATTATTGGGTGGGCTCGGATTCCACGAGCCCATATAAGTTGGCGCCACTGTTGGAAAGCAGAATTGGGAATCCTTTTGTCGTAATGAAAAAAATGTTGAAAACAAAAGTAAAAGATAAATAGTAAAGATACGAAGATAGTCTTTAAAAAATGTACACATTATTTTGGAACTGATGTTAATTAAGTATAGGATTCTATCAAATAACATAATGCCTGTATTATAGTAACTACATTGTGAATTTTATCAAAGGAGATGAAAATATATAGGTTATGATTTATTTCCAAATATTTTACAGTTTTAGTTTCATTACCAATTCTTAAAATTAAACTAAAATCTGTTGAAACATGACTATTATTGAAGTTCTTTTGTTTTAAAAAAAAGTACAACGGTAAATTTTCATATTTCAGTACAATGAGATTCCTATTCTTCATGACGGTAGCCTACATTATTAATATGAATTTTAGCACGGCCGAAATGATTATAGCTTTTATTTACGCATTTTTGGAAAAAATGAACACTACTGTGATCTTCAGCTAAGCAGAAGAGGAAGAATAGGTTAGGTTGTATTTACCACTGGGATCCATTTCGATTTCGTGACCAATTTACAAATAATTAAAATTACATTACATTTCCTGCTTCGAACAAACCTGATCTACGAATTCAATTTAGCATTAGAAAAGATTTCATTTCCAGGAATTCACATCTCGACTCATTATGACATCGTACTACATCATATGGCATACAGGAAAGTATGTGATCATTTAGCATCCGTACATGTTCCTAAATACCACTGTTACATTACGTACTAGTAGTACGTGGCTCTTCCACTGTTACGTTAAATACTCCTGTTACAAAAAATACTTGCTGTTACAAAAAATAACTTGCTGTTACAAAAAATACTCGATGTTATGGAACTACATTAAGAGTCATGACTATAAAGTAACGTAACGGCCTGTTCCAAACCATTACTGTTACATTACATACTAGTAGTACTGTACCTGTTATACAAAATACTTGCTGTTACATGTTACAATCAAAGACGTGTTACAATATACTCGATGTTATGGAACACGGCCGACTTGATGCTCCCTTCGCTATCAAAGGTGAAGCGAAGCTAGCATCAAGTCGGCCGTGTATGGAACTACATTACGACAACCGTTGCTGCAGTGTTATCAATTTTTAGCGACTTTGTCACAAGATCTGGCTACTTCTAACAATTTTCAGGGACAAAATCAATACCAACTTTTAATTCTGAACTGGCGTCGTGCATAAATATAACGTAACTGGTTTCGTGGTGTCAATACTGTCAGTATGATTTCTGGACTTTCTCAAGGCCCTCGACTTATACTTTTGCCTTTTTTACCCAAATGTTTGTATAAACTACTTTGACTAAAGGGTTTTAACAAAAATAAATTGTCACACGCTTCACAGAATGACAGAACTGAATTTAGGGACTTTGGAGGAGTTTCGTTCATTCCTGGTGTGTTTTATTTTGGTACAGTTTCCACATCAAATTATATATATATATATATATATATATATATATATAATGTAAAAATTAATTTCTGATCCTACAGAATTTATCTGTTACACTGGAGGAGGGATTCGATCCGGTGCTGTGGAGCGAACTTCGGCGTAGGCTATATATAATATATGGTGGTACTGTTATTTTGGAACTGTTATTTGGAACCTAGTATTTTCATGGAACTGTTACGAGAAAATAACAACTTTTCCCATCTCTAGTTCCGTTGCTTTTAATGGAACGTACATAGAAAGACACAACTTAGCAGTCTTTTATGTTGCATTAACATTTTATTAACCGGCTAAACGTTCTACGCAATTCTTATTCATGATACAGGAATGTAGAGACATTTGCATTTCAAAAGGAAAGTTAGTCTTGTGGCCTAGAATGTACGCTGGGACTCCTGGACTTCACATACGAGTTCTCCATCAATTTCTGTTTATAATTTCATCACTGTAACAACTAGCGTTGCTTTTAGTGAGAGTGTGACGAATCGAGAATATTTAGTGGCGAATGATGTAGGTCTATAAAACCCAATAGGTTTTACGTTGTAGTTTTTCCTGTTAGAGGGCTCGATCTAGGGACTTTGTTGAATATGAAATCACGTTGTATGCTGACTATTACAAAAAGTGGTTAAATAATCACATTGTACGGTGATTACATCATATAACACTATGACGAGGTTTTTATATAATCTGCTTTGATTCTGTATCCTGTAAACACTATTTGTTCGGCCACTATACGCTTGCTTTTAGTAACAAATCTGTTTACATCCCTTGCAACGCAGGTATTGAAAAGGATAATCCTTTTCCAGTGGTAATTTTAGAGAGGACCTACGTGAGTTTTTATGTTGGGAATAATGCGTAAAGTGTACAGAATTGTGATTAATCTATGAATGGTTTAGTTAGGGCAGAAGGTTTATTATTTTTGACTCAGGCCTGTACTGCATGTAATAGAGTTTGATTTGCTGGTCTTTGAGTCTTGCACATGAGGGAACTGAAATTTAGAATAATTGAAGGGCTCCCTGCAAGAACGAGGTAGCTCCACTTTTTATAAAGTAGTGGAAAACAACAAAAAACATTCTAAAAATTCAAATTTTAACTGTGCTTCTTTCCTTTTTCAGAGTATGTTCTAGGTACTTAGAAGATTCGTAGTAGTATTTAGTATAGTAAAGGCAGAAGAAATAGGCGGTTTTTTGGTTTTGTGCGAAAACTAACTCACTCCACACTTTCTCTAGCGGTTTATGACTTGAACAAAGAGACCTTCCTGTCGCTGCGTTCGAATGCTAGTTGTTGACAAGTGCTCGTCTGTGATATTACTGTGTTACAGCTTGTTCGAAAAAATATGTATAATAAACAGTATTTTTAAATACTAACCATCCAAGTAATCGCTATCATGTCTCGGTCGAGCCCTGTCAGAATTCATACTAAAGGGGTTATTTATCAAGTTAGTTGTTTCTTGAAAGAACTTAAAGTATGTGACGACATTAAAAGTGTCTATCATCAACGCAGACAGCCACTGCCAAGGCGTGTAGTGTTTCTCTACGATCGGTTAAGAGAACCTGTGAAAAGGTTTTTTTAGTCATACTTATTGTTTTGTTAAGCTAAGCCATTATTAAGTGTGCTTCTAATACATAAGTATTTTTTATTACGAAACTCGTTCATGTTACAATAACGTGTCCATCTTCTACATGTAGTAAAAATATGTTTATTTTTTGCACTTTAAATTTTAATTTCCTCATGATTCACAAAGTTGATAACTGTATAAACATTATTTAGTAGTTTCTATTTTAATACAATATTCTGAAAACACATAAAACAAAATCCTAATTGTGTGTAACGCTGAATATTTGATTCCTAGTATTAGGTTTACATTAGGCCTACATGATAATAATTAATACATTTGTGAAATGGCTAACTTGCGAAATATTATAAATGATAATATGATCTGAAGTCTGATTAGTGTAATATGTTACTATTCACCGATGTATGCAATGGTTTGGGGGGAAGAGAACTGGCCACAATAACTCATTATCTCCTGGCTTAGTTACCTCATTAGTGATGCCTTATTGTTGTCGCTTATGAGTTTCAGACCTGTGTTCGGACAGTTGACTAAACAAAACAACAATATTCAGTAAATCAGGTATTTGTAATTACTAGAAATCACGTTATTATTTTATTCTTTTTAAGTTTTCCTATAATGCAAAACGTGTGAATGGAGGAGTAAGTTATTTGGGACAGGACCATACACCAAGCAGGTTCTGAGGGGTATAGGAGTCAGGGTTGTGAATGAGGGGTTCGCCATACCCGCCTATTTCTTCTGCCCCTAGTATAGTATTTATTTATTTAACCTGGTAGAGATAAGGCCGTCAGGCCTTCTCTGCCTCTCTACCAGGGGATTACAACTATAATATGAACAATAAAATTACAATTAACATTAAATTTACAGTTACAATTACAATAAAAATTAAAGTACAAGATCACCTGCTTAATGAAAGCTAGACATTTTATCATAAAAGTTAAGAACAAAGAATATTTTTGTATTTACTGAATTACAAATTAAACCTACAATAACAAAAATCTATAGTGATGAAATTACCGGATATTGAAATATTTTGTGATAGATTAAGAAAACTATTTACAAGAAACCACGTCTGAACGAGTCTCAATTACTGATCAACTGCCTAGTAAGTTTGCGTTTGAATTGAATTTTATTTCGACAGTCCCTGATACTTAAACACAGAATAAATATGGGAAATGCCAGTTATTATTCGGTTGAGAAACTTTTATCATCCAGTCTGCTGTCGAAAAATCTGAAAGTTAGAATTTATAAAACAGTTATAGGCCTATTACCGGTTGTTCTGTATGGTTGTGACACTTGGACTCTCACTTTGAGAAAGGAACAGAGACTACGGGTGTTTGAGAATAAGATTCTTAGGAAAATATTTGGGGCTAAGAGGGATGAAGTTACAGGAGAATGGAGAAAGTTACACAACACAGAACTGCACGCATTGTATTCTTCACCTGACATAATTAGGAACATTAAATCCAGACGTTTGGAATGGGCAGGGCATGTAGCACGTATGGGCGAATCCAGAAATGCATATAGAGTGTTAGTTGGGAGGCCGGAGGGAAAAAGACATTTAGGGAGGCCGAGACGTAGATGGGAACATAATATTAAAATGGATTTGTGTGAGGTTGGATATGATAGAGAATGGATTAATTTTGCTCAGGATAGGGACCAATGCCGGGCTTATGTGAGGGCGGCAATGAACCTCCGGGTTCCTTAAAAGCCAGTAAGTAAGTAAGTCCCTGATGCTAGCAGGTAACGAATTCCAGAGTCTTGGCAGGGCTATTCGTTTTATTACTCAATAATTTATTATAATCAGCAATTGGGGGGGGGGGGATAAAATAGTATAAACAAATAGTGGTGCTACCCTTTTTTTATAATAAAATTGTAGGCCTATATAAATTAGCTACGTTTTGAACTGAACACAGAATTACTATGTCAGATCATAAACTACAACATAAAGATATATACGTATACATATGCAGAGTGGAAGTGAAATAACTTTGCAGATTGAAAGGGACGATAGGGTACACATAAATGAATAGAAAACCTATATTACGTTTTGTGATTAAATGCACGGTTAATTAAGAAATTAAGTTGGAAGTTTTAGCAGTCCGGCAACATCGTCGCTAATTCGTTCTACTTGTGATACAGACGTAAGAGGTCAACGAACTCGGTGAGTCTCAGTACGTAATCTGCTTTCTGCCAAGACGTTGCCACACGCGCGCTTCATGCAGTGGCTTGAATTTAGGGGTTTTTAAAATTAAATTTTCACGAAAACCGTGCACGCTATTGAATTACTTGATTTGAGGAAAAAAAGAAAATTTTATTGACATTTATTTGAGGGTGGGAATGAAAGGTTTTTGGATTGGGTCTGAGTCGTAAATCGAGTGAAAATAGTTTTGTGTTGAAAAATGTACAGATAAACTAACTAAACCCCAATATAGTACACCAATGATTCTGCAACAAGCGGGCCCTGTTTCAAATCTTGGTTGGGACGAGTTAGGGTATTTTTTCCGAAGTTTTCCCTCAACAAAATTGAAATTGCTTGGACCTCGGACTCATTTCGTCATCGTTTTTTCACAATGTACCATTTTTTCATCATTATCACAGCCCGGATTAAGTTTCTGATGTTGTACAGTATACGTACAAGAGCGCGATCGTTCGGCGATAAATATAATTTACAGAACAGGAGTGGTAAACGCAATACGCTTCAGACTGCTGTATAGGCCTTCGGAGCCCTTCTCTGTAAGGAAAAACAAATGTATTAAATATATATTATTTAATGTACCGAAGTACATAATTATGATAGATACATAGGGACATTGGGAATCTCGTTAATCCATTCATGCACGTAGCACGTAGAGCTGAAAACCCGGTTCAAATCCCGGCGACGGAGAGAATTTTTCTCCGTTCCATTACTCTTTCATCTTATGATGACGCAGAATATCTGCATGGAAATATCATATGTACTTCGGTACGTTAAATAATATATATGATATGCGTAAATCACTTCGTGATTTAAGACGGCGCTTATTCCGTCGGATCCCGGCCAACTAGTCACTCATAACGAGTGCACCTCAGCACATGTGTGGACTTCAGTCCTACGTTCATAGACATCTATGACGTAGTGCAGAGGGCGGCCACTAGAGGGAACCCAAGAGTTGGAACTTAAACTGAGACGATTCTGTCCAACACCGGGATGGGTATCCGGTGTGGCTTAGTGGATAGAGCATCAGCACGTAGAGCTGAAAACCCGGGTTTAAATCCCGGCGCCGGAGAGAATTTTTCTCCGTTCCATTACTCTTTCATCGTAAAATGTATTAAAGCCATACGAAGGGTCAAGGCCGAGCCGAGAACCTGCCATCTAGTAATTAACTGCGTAACTACCAGACGTGATAGGGGTGTTGTATGATTAGTACTACGAGTCCTCACAGATATTATTAATCGGTTTTTCTTTAACCGGAGTTCATCACTTATTGTGGCTTCCTTTTTTCCGATCACAAGGTTTGGACTCCATTCCAGCCTCTGTAACATTGAAAAAGTTCTTGGATATCGCCGTGAAGGAATCGAATCCGGAACCTCCAGGTTCATAGTCTGACTATTTAACCTTATACGAAGGAGACGATAGTATGTATCTGTATTGTAGTTATTACTAAGGAGCGGGTTTCTATGTAATTAAATATTATTTTTGCGTGTGATAAAACACAATTAACAAAGTTAAAAATTCCGAACATGAAGTTTCAAGTTTAAACTCCGAATTTTATTTCACATAAAACACATATTTTCACAAAAAATTATGTAAATACATATTTTCAGGAAATCTGTTATAGACACATAAATCTTGGAGTTTTTTTACTTAAATAATTTTTTACAAGAACTTTTAAACATTTTAAAACTAAATCAATTATGTCACTCAGAAGTAGGGGGCCTACGTTATCTTTTTAAGAATTCTTGGTTGCTTCGAGTTTCTAAGCGCTGTGTGGTGTATCCGTGATCCATTTTTGTAATAGTATCGCCTCAAGTTCTGAGAACTGCTGAGCAGCATATCAGTGTTATTATTAGAGAATAAATTAACGTGGACAAGGAGGAGAGATCTTGCAACATATAATTAGGAATGTCTATTGTTGCTGAAGATGATTTCATTCCACGTTTTGTTTGTGAAACACAACAAATGTCTCGCCTCTCGCTCATGTCTATCAAGTAAGGCAATACGTCTTGTTGTGATTCCCTGTTATCGGGCTTCGTCAATCAATATCTTTCAGGATATACTGAAAGATGTTTGTTTAAAAAACGATTTGGCTTTCCTATTACCAAATCTAAGCTTTTTGTGTGACACCATAAAAAAACTCGAAACATCCAAAAATCTGTTGTCTGAAACAGGGAGGTGCGTGCCGTGAAAATTAAACTAGACTCGCTATCAGGTTCAGAAGTACAGGTACTGAGGGACAAATTCCAGAATGTGTTTGGGGAAAACAGTGGATATAAAAAAATGTGTAAAGTTGCTCAAGTATTGGAGGGTGTGCCTATAGATGAAATTGACGGTATATGAGTTTGTGACATTTCTCTCTTTAAATATGCACGTCTGACGTCCTGTGATGTGGAAAGATCGTTTTCACAGTATAAATCGTTGTTCAGAGATAATCGGCATGCATTTGTGATGGAGAATTTGGAGATGACCTTTGTTGTTCACTGCAATTCTCGGCCAACTACTACCACTCAAGTGTGGTTGGTGAGTACCTATAGTCCCGTCGCTCTAATTTCCGGCAGCTAATCGCTTTGCAGGTCGGCTACATTTAAACGTGTGCGTCTTGTGATTCGCTGATTCATTCCTTAAGGCTCGATAAATACTTAATATAATCGCCTGCCATTCTAGCTCTTTCGTTGGCGTTCGCAGAAAGCACACGAAGACGTTATTTGCCGCTCAATTATTTGCTGAATTACAGTGCGTTTGATTTATTATCATAGGAGCTACGACATGATAATGTTTAACGGTGTGGCAAATAGATTCCTCGTCTGGTAGCTCGGCAACGTAAGAACAAAAATGGCAAACGATACTACCTACCTAGACTTTATAGAGCCTTCACTTTCTAAGACGTAAGAAAAGAGGCGGAGTCACGCCGGAAATAACAGCGTCGGGACTATAGTAACATTTTTTTTTTTTTTCCAAGCTAAGTAAAGTATTTTTGTCATATTAAAAAAAAATATTTTTTTTTTTATTTTTAGCAAATATTTTCGTGCTTTTTAGCACATAAAAATCCGCTCCCTAGTTATTACGTTATTCAATAAAATTAGTTTTTAGAATAACCGATTCAAAACTTTTGTAGTAGGCCTAATCCTAGTTACTTGTAAAGGGTGCGTCAGAAAGAACGGATGGATTTCAAACTATCGATACGCAACGAGGAGAGAGATATAGTGAGGGGGACCACGACTGTTGGGTCAGCCAGAGAATGCAGTTTCAGTTGAGAACATGGTGTTGGTCTGGTGTACAACGTGCTTTCATCGTAGAGACATTTTTGAAAATGAAGAGTCTGTGATCGCCACTCAGGACTCATTTCGACATCGGATGTCACGCTAGGATTCCAACTCGGAATACAATTTTGCGGTGGGAGGCTTCATTTCATATCACAGGTTCAACATTAAAGAAGAAATCACCTGGACGAAATTCTATTGCACTGAGATTGTCCGAGGCTACGGTAAGATCTCGCGCCCTGCGACTTCTTTCTTTGGGACCGTTTGAAGGCGTAAGTTTGTAAACATCGATCACATACACTGGACGAACTGAAGACAGCGATTCGTGAAGAAATCGTGGCAATTGCACCAGCTATGACTGTGAAAGTGATGGCGAACATCAGAAAACGCCTCGATGCCTGTATTGAAAGCCAAGGACATCATATGGATAATGTTGTTTTACATAAATAAACTGCATGTATTGGTGAATATGTTGATAACAATAAATTTTTGATTTCATGAATCTTTACAATTTTCTTGCCATGTGAAATCCATCCGTTCTTTCTGACGCACCCTGTATATCTAGAAAGTTACTTTAGCAGTATGTAATACCGAAGATTTTCCAGACGACGCTGAGACTCATGACAATCCTGTCCCCGGTGCAGACACTTGTGTACCGACTGTAGAGCTGTTTCGTAATCGCTGCAAATGTATTTGGGATGTTAATGTGACGTGTTGTGCAATGGCAGTGGCTAATGCTCAGGTCTGGCACAGCTCGTCGGCGACTCTGGTGTGGAAGCACTGTCGTGGCACGGGATCACTTGGGATTATACGGCTCATATGTTGTAACACTGATCCTTTAGGCGAAGGAGTGAAGGTTCAGAGACGAAGAGTCTGTGACGTATGTCCTTTCTCTGCACAGTTCCGATAAATAGGATACCAATTTCTTTGGCAGCTAAAACTCATAATGTCACATTTTAAAATGCCTTTTCAGAATGAAAAGTTACATTTGTTAGAATCAAATTTCTGCACATTTAAAAGACAAAACTAAAACTCTTTCAATAATTCATTATCATAATACTCTGCTCTCTTAAATTGACTGAGCATATTGGGGTTTCCCAAAACACACTATGAAATGTTTTATCTCGAAAAGGAAACAAAAACAAACAAAATTATGCAGGGACATCATTTTATTTTTACTTCAATTTTTATTGTACCTGAGTTTTTGAATGTACTTCACTCCCACCCCTTCTACTAATGAAGTTCCAACTGTCCTCCACACAGAACCAAGGCCGCATGTAGTAAACAGAACTGAGTTAGTGAGTATAGTACATTCCAGAAATATGTTCGCGTTTTCCAGTGACGAAAGTGCTTTCAATATTTGCCTACGTCGCATCCCGATTTTCCCATCTGCTTCTGTTCGCCCCTCTGTCAAAGGCTAGTGGCTGGGCTGTCTTAGCTCTTTTCTGAAAACATTAATTTCTGTTAGGAATTGGACGTCTACGTAATATTATACAACTGTTTAAAACAACTTAAATAAAAGGAGCTTCGTTAAGTAATTAACCGTCACGTGATTTCCCCCCTTTCTATGATCCTGCGACATAACCACTTGGACGGACAGTAGATAGAATTTTATCTGTGCGGGTCGGGCAGAAGTGAATATTGAATTTACAGTACGTATAGAGTAGGCACAGAATTATTTCAACATGAGGTACTAGTACGAAGGACGAAACTGGCAACTGCAATTAGATGCAATAGGTAGTTTATAGTGCGATAATATGCACCAAAGAACTGAAGCCTGTATCGAAATGAAAGGCCACCATTTTCAAAAATGTGTTTAAATAGTCTATCCATATTATGATTATTTTTATATTTAACTTCATTCTCTATATTGTACGCTAATGTGCTGTAGACAGTATAATATACACTGCATAATGAATACGTCCAAATGGACAGCTCAGTTCGTGAGTAAAAACACTTATTGTTAATATAGTGCTGTATATTGATTAAACAAAACCTAATGAAAATTGTCAAACTCAAAATTGCGATATTTCCTAGTTTACGTAAATGGGTGAACTACTTTTCTTTCCTCCTATACCTAGTAAAGTGATTTGTTTGTATTTTACACCAGTATCATAGAACTCCAGTTGTGGAAGTAGGTAGCAAACAATGTTTCCGAGTCTCAACTGTTTATCCAAAGGTATAGCCCGACTAATATTAAAAATTTTAGTAAAAATAAAATGATGTCCCTGTATTAAACTTTTGTTTTTGAGGTCGGCCTCGGTAGCGTAGTCGGTATAGCGCTGGCCTTCTGTGCTCGAGTTGCGGGTTCGATCCGGACCAGGTCAGTGACATTTAAATGTGCTTAAATGCGACAGGCTCATGTCAGTAGATTTACTGGCATGTAAAGAACTCCTGCGGAACAAAATTCCGGCACACCGGCGACGCTGATATAACCTCTGGAGTTGCGAGCGTCGTTAAATAAATCGTATTTTTTTGTTTGAAATATCTCAAAGAATGACCCCTGAAATTAATGACATTACTTACGATGCATTCTGTATATATAATCCAGAGCATTGGTCTCTTACTAAGAGAAAATTCTTGGACGAAAATATTGAAATTAGAGAAGTGAAGGTAAAGAACATTGATTTGATTTTTTGATTTTAATTTTGGTTGAAGAATTGTTTGTAAATTTTGTGCTGCAAATAAGTCTTTGTTGTTGGCCATGATTTTTTCATTGAATAACATATCTCTTATAATAGTAAAGTTGTTAGTGTTAAGGTTACAAGACTTGTTCTGATGAAAATAAACGGAAATATTCTTAAAATTATTATCCTAGGTAACACAGGCCTCCCATAAGGGGGATGAACACAAATCGAGTGGGAAGGGCCGGGAGCCAGGGGAGCCCAGTCCGATTTTTAGATATTTTTTAGGGACAGGAAGACATAATAATCCCAAAACATTTTTACATGAAGAAAATTCTCTTAAATCATATCTTATTCGAATAGTAATTATGTTTTCAACAAATTGCAGAAACTATTTAAGGGTTAATACTTGTAAGTATAGGCAGGCGACATAGACCTACATTTGAAGGGTTCAGAACTAAATGTGGGCCTACAGATCTAGCCATTTTATCTAAAACTCTGTGCAAACAAGGGTTAAAATGAAGTTATGGGACAATAGTCCATTGGAAACATATAGTAATTTCAATATAAAGTATGAAAACATTCAAACTAAATGATGTCAGTCTTCATTAAACTATTTATTCATCTAAAAACTTTAACTTGCTTTCTCCGTTTTAACAAAAATGGCGTTCTTGAATATGGCTCAAAACCTTTTACAATTTCGAAGTGCAAAGATACTAATGCTCGTGATAACCGGTCAGACTGGAGTATTGGGTTGAGTCATTTGGTTTGAGTCTGTAGAAGAATCGTGGAACGGTTTATTAGAAGTTTAATATACCATTATTTATTCTTACAAGATTACCATATTTCACGTCAATCTCAAAAAAATGGCCAAATACAATATCACGCCCCTCGTTATAAGAATGAAATCAAAGTAAAATTGAAATGAAAAGCGACTTAAGAGCGGAAGGCTGAACGTTTTCTTATTTTGCTTTGCTATAGCCTATATTGCAAGAGCTAACTATAAATGTGATGTTTTAACGATTTGTACAAAAGTTATTTTTATTATTTTACTATGACCTAGCTGTAAATCTGTTTATTAATTTTTTAATATATTTTAATAACAAAATGTCACTTTGCCACATAATCCGCTCCCTTGCAACTGTTATAAATAAATATAAAGTAATTACATAATTAAAATATGACATTTGATCCAGGGAAGATTCGTGTTTGATAGAAGGATAAATTGTTTTGTTACTTAATTTAAATTGTATTTAAATAATTAAAATGGATAATTTTGGTCCAGACACCACTCATTTGGTGCAATGTTTCCTTCAACATATTTCTTAATTTTTATTACATGCATCCATACTTTAATGAAGACTGGCATATCATTTAGATTTAATGTATACTTTATTTTACTTCTATATGTTTCGAACATTGAATTATGATAATAACTTAAGTTTTTAACCCTTGTTTTCATACGTATTCAGTAAATGGCGGTTGGGCCACTATGGTTCTGAACAGTCCTTCTGAAAATAACTCAAATAACTTAAATTAAATTATATTATATTATATTATATTTGGTGAATTATATTATATTATATTATATTATATTATATTATATTATGGAAAATGTGTTGATCGCATGTCACAATTCTTGATAAGTAAGTTTTTAATTTGTTTGGGGGCTCTTGAAGCAGGAGGAACAAATTCAAATTTTATAACAGCTGCAACATTATCTGCTTGGCTCATTGCCCGTTTTTTTTGCATTGCATTTAATCATATGTATTTTATCCTATTTTAACACGATTCAATTGAAAATAGTTAAAATTTGAATTATAAAAAAATGGAATGCAAAAGCTAAGATATTATTACAGCATACTAAATCAATACACTACTCAGATGGTTCGTTAATTCTCTGAGATAAACATTATTTTAAGAAATACATGAAAGAATATACAGAATAGCCTATCAAGTTTTTGTGCATAAAATATTTTAATCTTACCTGTTCGATTCACCTGTAATTACTGTAATAACATTACAAAATTTGTCCATGAGAAGAAACTACACTTTCCAATGGTGAAATAATAATTAATTACACAAATCAGGTTAATTTAGCTTCCGATATTACTTCATACAAACACAGAAACATTCTCTGTAGGCTATGATTCATAGCTTTCGATTGTTGTTGACAAAAGGCCCATAGATGAATTCATTTGTTTATTTCATTACACCGCCTTAGATGGCAGTTATTTTAATTGTGAAACTCATTTATCTCATTAAATATCAGTCCTATCAAAATTTTTCAAGAATAAAACTGTATCGGAAATGATTTTTAAAGAAATTTTTTGTTATGTAACATTTTTCACAAAAATCAATAATAAGTGAAGATACGATTTATTTAATTCAGTTTATAACCCCCTTTTAAATAATGTATTTTGAATGTTAGCCTAAAATCTAAGTTACAATGAAGTGTAAAATTTATATTCCAATTTGATCGAAATCGGTTCAGCCATTATGTGAAAAGGTAACAAACATACAGACAGACAGACAGACAGACAGACATACAAAACAAAAATTTCAAAAAGTGATTTTCGGTTTGAGGGTGGTTAATTATATATGTTAGACCAATTATTTTTGAAAATTATAAATTAGCAGAAAAATTTTTTTAAATTTATTATTAGTATAGATGTCACTATAGTAAACATACCTGCATTAATTTTTAAAATTACACTTTATTTTTCACTGATTGTAAGACTGGTGACTAGGGCTCTGAAGTTGATGAAATATCGTCTTTTTTCTGAGACATCACAGACAATGCAGCATACAATACAAACTCGTTTCACTTAAACACGAACCCATATAGCCTACTTTCATTTTTATTTATTTATTTTGTTTTGTATTTTTCGGTCTTTTATTGTCTACTAGTCATTTTTTAAATGTTCTACTTTTTGTTACATTTTTCCCTTTTCTACTCATCAACGGACTTTCTTTTACGGTCATACAGCAATTTTCCTTGTGGTTGCATCAGCCTTGACTTCTGATCATGTGTATTACGTGCTTCCCTCAATCAATGCAACAGAACAAAT
Source organism: Periplaneta americana (assembly GCA_025594305.2). Lineage (NCBI taxonomy): Eukaryota > Metazoa > Arthropoda > Insecta > Blattodea > Blattidae > Periplaneta > Periplaneta americana. The sequence goes on from JAJSOF020000038.1 coordinate 47,442,708, forward strand.
ACTGCAGCCTCAGTGTCCGCAGTCAGCATATTGTATCACACAAGTGAAGACGTAAAAATGCCGAAAGTAAAACAAAGCAGATAAAGTTTTCTGCAACAGTTAGTGACTGAGTTTGATGACAATGTATTTTCCACAGATGGAAGTATACTATTATTTTGTTAGTATATTACTATTAAAATCATGTTTTTTTTATTTTATTGTCATATTTTTATAAATTTAAGGTCATTTTATAGGTCATTTTTCTGTGATTTTTAGGTCATCAATTTCCGAGCTCTACTTATTACTAAACATGTTCATAAAGGGAGGTTTTTTAAATTTATCTTGCCTAAGTAATGTTTGAATCTCGGTAACGAACAAAGGTTCTCAGGCATTATAATACAATTTCTTTAGCTTGTTTGTCTTACCGTTTCATTTACAGAATTTGAATATTCACGAAAATATTGGCGAGAGGGGAGAGTCTTGTTATTCTAAGGCAGTGATGTCAAAGCAAGCGCATTTTTCTGACCTTGACGTCGTGCTCGGGCAGCAAGCGCTAAGTATGGAATGAGGAAGGGTTGTGTATATGAATAAGCAACCTGCTGGATTAAGAAAATAGTGGTGCACAAATTTCAAACGGAACGTGAAATTTTATGTCGTTATTTTTATATGGCTTCTTTCTGTTTAATATTGTCTATATTGTCTGTAAAACAAAAGTACTAACACTGATTTCTTAATCTTGCACTTGTGTTTTAAATCTTAATAACATAATAGAGAGTTAAGAAGAAATATTCACTTAAATTCCATAGTAGTATAATATTATACTGTATTAAGTGGATGAAACACATCATTCATAAAGAAAGTGATATTCCAAAGAAAGAGATTGAATATGACATGATAAGTTGGAATTTATATTGATGGTATCTTTAGCCTTACAAAAGTAATCAATAAACTAATCAAAACAATATTACAGTACAAAGCAAAGTTACCTAGGTACTGTATCTGTTTTAAGTGTAACTAATATTACATAACAAAACTCTTATCGCATTATGCTTTTAAGGTGATATTTGTGAGCAACTTCCTATCATCAGAACATTAAATTATTTTCTCGAAATGTGCTGAAGCTATAGAGCTGACATTTTTACAACACATGGGCACATATCTTTTGCTTATGATGTAACAGTAATTGCTTTGTTAATTCATTTCCTTACAAACAATTTCCATGCGAATATTTTCAAAAATTTCAATACACTATCTTCAATAATACGTATATACGGTATATTAGATTTACGAAAACATTCTGTAAGGCTACTAAATAAATACGCCTATACCTGAAAATTTCACTTTTCCACGAAAAGTTGGGAAAATATTTCTTTTGAATAAAAAAATCAAACTTGTGAAAAATGAGCATTATAATTAAAACTTACATTCTTATAATGCACTTATACTTCTCAGGCAAATCTGAAAATTAACATGGATACAGTTTTAATAAGTTCTCTTCCCTTTATCTATTGAATCAGTGCTGGCCATCCCTGAATATAGCTCGACCAACGGCATATACCACCTCTTTCGTCTGTCTCTTTCCTTTCCGCTGTAAAGCGCTCAGGCTCTCCTGGGCTCTAAAGCGCGCGCTTGCTCCTGTGGGCATCAATTGACATGCCTGTTCTAAGGCATGAAGCCTTACACCACGCAGCTACGACGCGGAACTTTTGATATCTACTGATACCAAACCAAAACCCAGAAGAAACTATTTTTTTAAATGAGGATGGATCTGTTTTTTGCGTGACTACCGGCATTTTATTCTGTGCAGGATGACCGAGAATGCGGGAATACAATTTTGTTAACCCTAGGTTGAAGTGCGGTGTTGTGTCTCTATCAGGCTGAAATGAGAGTAAGACGTTCCGGGTAATGCAATATTGAAAGGAATGTGAGCGTGTAATTACGGATTATTGAGGCATACTAATTGCTTCGAAAGTACAGGATTCAATAACCTGGAGCTACATTATTCGCTAAGTAAATGTTACTTACCCTTGGCATTCGTTAGGTCCGCCCAAGCCTTGTAATAGAGGAAACGTTATTCTGTTGAGCAACATCTCATCAAGTAATAATGTTAATAGATTTTTAATTGAATTTATATGAAGAATCCCAACTATAGCACTTTATATAGAGGTCATTAATTCTAACCTGTTCTTACGCGCACGTTGATCCGAAAGCTGTTGTTTCTTTCACCACACTTAAAGACCTACCTAACTTCTTGCTTTACTATTTTTATATCGACGTAAATTAAAGAACTGGCTTTATTAAACATTGCAAGAACTGTAGTGAAATTTTCTCACAAGGTCTGGAAGCAATAGGCAAATTTTCTCCAGATTCTTCAGTTACAGTCTTACTAATAAACCGTTTATAGTTTTTATACTAGTCTTATGCAGAGTTGAGATAGAAAACTTTACTAATAAACCATGCAGAAGTGATGGACGTATAAACAGCCTGTAACTATACAATGGGAATTGCTTTGCAGTATATACACGAAACCCCTTGTTTAAGCGTTGTATATAGAGAAAAAATGGCCGCCCCTCTAACAGCTGTTCGTATCGACTGTCATTTTATGATGATGGTTGCCTAGTAACCAAAGAAGAACAAACCAAAGAGTACAGAATAATTAGAATAATATTACTGTAGCTTGTACTCTTTGACCAAAATATAGTATGGTAATCGATTAGAGCCAGTTGTACTATCGATACTTAACACGCCACACTAGAGCGTTCTACCGGATGCAATAGAGAACCTCAGATATTCTATTATCTTTCGTAACGAAGTAATGACGAAACTATGACGTAGCTGTGCAACACTTGTACTGTTATACGCGACGTATGTAGTGATTATTAGTAAAGAATTTACACACGACGTATAAATGAGCTACTCATTGTATAAGTATAAGACAGTTAAACGTCTGTATTTAGAGTTTTTATTGGTAAGACCGTTAATGTTTAATTTAGGGGAGAGTTGGGTACTATCGGACATCGGGTAATGTCGGACAGTGCGTTTCTTTCATCTGCCAACAGACATGGTTACGTTTGTGTATGCGACATCACAGAAACGTAACCATGTCATTCAGGTTCTATTATCTGGTGGTAGATGAAAAAAACTCACTGTCCGATATTACCCGATGTCCGATACTACCCAACTCTCCCCTATACTTTTCAGATCTGTCATAAAAAGACTTAAATGAGGAATGCTTCTCCGAGCATTTCGATTTTTCTGTAATTTAAATTCCACCATTACTCAATTACCACTGTGTATAATCGGATCGTCTGTGATATCCTTTGGCCTATTTAGTTTAAAGGGTTAGGTACAGCTTACAGCAATAAAATTTTGGAAATATTCTACATTTTTTTATACATTACTGTATCTTATACAATAACAAAAATTATTATGTGTGAAACACTGTCCTTCTGCTATATGAAAAAAAAAAATAGTTTTACGATTTAAAAATATCATTTTTTTTTTTTTTCAAAATTAAAAATGGTGGCAGTTCACTATGCAGTGATGAAGCGTTTCCCTCATAACTCAAGAACTATCCAACATTCTGTGATTACATTTTTTGTGTTTATTTATGCATATCATTTGTACATTATGATGCAAAATCACTTCTCTACCTTTGACAGATTGTCTGATAAAAAATAAATTCTTAAAAAAATAATCAAATATCAGTCCCTATTTTCTTCCAACACAAAATAAAAAAAATACTATTTATTAAGAAATGTAGTTGAAAGAGCATGATGTTGTAAACATAAAATAAAAGAGAGAGAACATGAAAAAGTTAACAAGTTTATGAGTTATAAGGAAAGTGTTTAAATACTTATCTTCTTCGTCTATTCTTCTGTTGCCTCCCAATCCCGTTCTTCCAAGCCTCTCTCCTTCATTCCACTTCTTATATCGACCATCCAGGTTTTCCTTGGTCTTCCCCTCTTTCTGATCATATATGCTATGTCCTCATAGTCCTGTGCTATAACTAGCTGGTCGTCTGCAAATAACAGAATATAAATTGTAGAATTCTCAGTAGGTATTCCCATATCTTTACACTTCTTCTTCCAATTTTGTAAAGCTTGTTCTATTTTTTTAAATTGTAAAAATATATTTTTCACATCACAGAAGGATAATGTTTTACACGTACCAATTTTATTATTGTACAAGATACAGTAATGGAGGAAAAAAAATGCTGAATATTTCCAAAAATTTTACTGCTGTAAGCTGTACCTAACCCCTTAAAGCGGAAGTAAATTGTTTACGTTGCATATACAGTCTATGTTTGGACGAAATCAGTGCCATCATGTTCCTGATCGCCAATTATTAATTTCCTTTTTTATATAATTCATTTCGGACTTTTATTATTGATGGGAGGCATTGTTCTTCAGTAGAAATTCCCTTTGTAGTTGAGTTTGGTTAAATGCTTGCTGATCCTGTTATGGGATAATATAACGGATATGTGCAGGCCGTACATCCATTTAAAATAAAAACCAGTTTGTGGTTTCCCGTTTACCCTTTTCTTATTTCTTCTCTATGCATAAGTTTTATCGCTCCTTCCAGTTTCCTTACAAAACTGGTGTTATTAGCTAGCTAGCTAGCTGTGTGTGGAACGGCGTGTTAATATCATCTGCCTTTGGCCTGTTCAGTCTTCAGGGGAATTCATCTTGCCACCTTGTTGTAGGTCGTCCAATATTTCGGTATCCCTGTGGTTCGTAATTTAGTACAATGTTCGGTAGCCTATTATTGTTCATTCTCAAAATATCCTGGTGCCATTTGTGTTTATTGTGTAATAGATTCTTCTAAATTATATATACAGTATTTAGCTGTTTGCAGATATCTGAATTTCTGTTTTGTCTAAACGGGTAACACCAGCTACTGCTCTCAAAAATTTCATTTCGCTAGTTTCAATCCTTCTTTCATCCTTTTTCTTTATTGTCCAGTTCTCACAGCTATACATCAGGCTAAGACTTTATAGAATTTCATCTGCATACTTCTTATGTTTTTTGTCTTGAAGATTTTCTAATAGTCCCCCATATTCTTTCAAATTTGTTTAGTTTAATATCTTCACTGTAGTTTTGTGATGTATTGAAGCCTAAATAGTTAAAATTCAAAACCTGTTCAATTGATTTATCAACAGTAATCTCACTAGACGTTTTGATTTTATCGATAAATCTGCTCGTGTTCCACTCTCAGATTTATCTAGAGAAAATCAAAACTCGAGTGGGATTTAATTGACTATTACACGATTAGAAGAAAGTATATAAAGATTAGAAGTAACGAAGTACTCCAATACAATAAAATATTAATTGACTTACGAAAATACAACTGTCTTCAAATGTTTTTTATACCATCTCAACATTACAAATATTACGCTAGATGCATGCTAGATGGCAGTAGTGAACAATGCCTTCTCGTCGAGATCTATACACGATGGCAATATTACTAGTCAAGAAGGCTTTTTTGATTCAGTTTAATTTTTATTAAGACAGTTTCATTCCACTTCAATTATCTGAATCCCAGTAATCAACGTCACTTGACAGATGATTTTCAATAAATCTTAATATTAAACAATCTCTGATACGTGACTATCCATAATATCATATAGCAGAAGCTATAACATAACTTAACTAATATACACAAGTGTTAGAAAAGTTTTAATTAACGACGATGACATAAAAAATAAACATGAATAATTTTAAAAGAAATAATTATTGAATGTACAATTTTCAAATTTGAATGTGGTTGGTAGTTCAATTGATGTTATATTGGACGTGTGCGTAATAGAAGTGGAACTCGTTGATTTAGGCCTACATGGTGTATTCAACTTATTCAGGATTTCCGAATGAATAATTTTAAAAGGAATAATTATTGAATGTACAATTTTCAAATTTGAATGTGGTTGGAGGTTCAATTGATGTTATATTGGACGTGTGCGTAATAGAAGTGGAACTCGTTGATTTAGGCCTACATGGTGTATTCAACTTATTCAGGATTTCCGAATGGTGCTCTTCGTTTATTTGTAAATCGGATTTCAGAAGATGCATAGGTATGATCAGTGATTTTTATTAATTCTTGTTCTTGAATGCCAATGCGAGTCATATTTGAAACTGCTGTGCATCGACTGGAGTGGTTTGTAATTTTATATAGGCCTATATATATTTTTTTTGACGTCCAGACCAGCGCAGTTTCAAATGTTGGCAAACAAAGAAACAAATGCTAGGGATGCGATAAAATTAAACAAATGCTAGGGACGCGATAAAATTAAACAGATGCTTAGGGATGCGATAAAATTGTGCGATAAGCAGCCATGATTGGTTGAAATACGTCCTTTCGTACCGTTTTATTGGTCAAAAGTAGTATGACGTAGTAAGAGTGTAATAGTCAACAGTAATGTTCACACCTGTGGAGTAACGGTCAGCGCGTTTGGCCGCGAAACCAGGTGGCCTGGATTCGAATCCCGGTGTGGGGAAAGTTACCTGTTGAGGTTTTTCCCGGGGTTTTCCCTCAACCCAATACGAGCAAATGCTGGGTAACTTTCGGTGTTTGACCCCGGACTCATTTCACCGGCATCGGAAGTACATTAAGCTTTAATGACAAAGAAGTATAACACTAATAAAGGAGTAAAATTGATGCCACTTTTATTAGTCGTTTCTTTATTACTGTACTTCGAAACAAAGAAATAAAGAAAGAAAGTATTGAGATGTATCTGATTTGCGTAGGCTTTTGTGTTTCCTTGACCGCAGTATCTTCCTGTGTGGAACCTTGAAGTTATTTACTGCTCCATTGGATATTTACAGTTAAGAGTTGACATATTTCTGAATTTACAGCAAGAAAATATGAGAGATAGACCGAAATTTTGCACTCTTGAACGTGACTGTACAGGAGTCGGGTCAGCAGGCAGGATTGCATTCGTTACGGCCATACATCTCGGAGTTGAAGTCTCTCTCTCTTTCTCTGCCCATCCCTGCAGGATTTGAATACGTTAATGACAACCCTGCATAATATCGTAACTCTGTTATTTGTTTGTCTCTATATATGCTAATATCTCTATATCTACGTACGAAATATAAATCTAACATTCTGAGACAATATCTACACAATATTACTGAGATTAAATTTATGTGCACGACGAAACATGGAAAATACTTCGTGAAGCATTCATCGTAAAATAATACCATTGATAGTATAGTACCTGGGGAAAGTTTGGATAAAACATATCTCGAGTCCATTGTGTACTGTTATTTCTTTCTTATAATGATGAAATGTGCAAGTAATGCTAGCTTACAAGTCATGTGTGTTTTCATAAGATTCCCTGATGATGATGCTGGATTGTTCGATAAGCGGAAGAGTATTGGTTGATGGTATTGCTCTAGAAAGTCTCTATCTCTTTTGGCTTACTTTAATTGAAAACGACATGCTTTCACATTGTGTGAGGGAGAGAAAACAGATTTCCGAAGAGGGGAAAATACCTTAGAGTGGGGATAAAGTGATAAATAAAGCCAGTATGTCGATGGCTAAGAAATGATACCTCTTATCTACAAAAATTGTAATTTATTTTAACTATATTATTTAGATTAACGACATTATTATTATTATTATTATTATTATTATTATTATTATTATTATTATTACAATTAGAACCTGTAATTAATCATTACAGAACAACTGGCTAAATCATCTGCATCGCATGCATAGAGATAGAATCCCAAAAGTCATGCTCCACTATCGTCCAAACGGGAAGACATCTCTCGGTCGTCCAAAGAAGCGCTGGATTGAAAATTCAACTGTGAAGGGAAGAAGAAGAAGATTATTATTATTATTGTTATTATTATTATTAGTATTATTATTATTATTATTATTATTATTATTATTATTATTATTATTATTATTATTATTATTATTATAGCTCGGATGTTTGGCAAAATGCCTTTTTACTGGGTGGAAGTAAATCATTATTTGCATACATATAAATGTGATTTGGAGTAAATCAAAGTGATAGGGCTAGTTTTATTTTGCCTATTTTACCTTTTCAAGGTGTTTCTTATTAATAAATGCCTTTTATTTGCCATTTTAAAGCAATATTTCTTATTTATTTGCAATTTTCTAATTAATTGTAATGTGTATGAAATTTAAATATTTGAAACAATGACTAACTTTAATAACAAAGTAAATAAAAGTAATTTATTTCAGTGCTTAATCTGCTAATAATCGTGCCCTAATACTATTGGTGTGATATGAATAATGATCGACAATCCACAGTTACAAATATAATATTGTCATATTCTCACGGTACTGGCAATCAGCTTTATAATTTTATATATTAACCTCGTTCTCATAGAAGTTGTCACGTAGCATTTTGAATTGTTTGCTTTCATATTTTCAAATCTTACTGTTTCAATTTTGTCTACATGTGTTTATTATTGTAGGAAAAAGAAATTTGAGTGAGGAACAGTTGGTTATTTCGGGTAACAGAAGGTATAAGATCGGTTAGCTAGAATGCCTAAATTCAGTAAACCATTTAAAAATAAACTTCATGCTTACGTTAATGAATTTTGTGCCCATGTGTTTTCAACCGATGAAACAGTTTTGTTTTGTAAGGTATTTTTAAGTCAACATGTGTCACCTACGAAGTAAATATTGAGTTATGTTGATATGGGGAGAGTCGGGTAGTATCGGACGTCGGGTAGTATCGGACAGTGCGTTTCTTTCATCTACCACCATATGGTAGTACCTGAATGACATGGTTACGTTTCTCTATGCGACATCACAGAAACGTAACCATGTCAATCAGGTACTATCATCGTGTGGTAGATGAAAGAAACTCACTGTCCGATATTACCCGATGTCCGATACTACCCGACTCTCCCCTAACTTAAATTTATTGCTAAAATATATTAGGTCTATGCCTTTTTTTTTTAATTCATAATTCCGTTTTAAAAAATTCTTGTGCTTTTTTACGTTTTTATGCCTTTTTGCCTGCCTATTTTAACTGTTAGAGGTGTCTAAACATCCGGGCTCTAATTATTATTATTATTATTATTATTATTATTATTATTATTATCTTCACAAAGTTCGACCGTTAACTAATATTTTGTTCTCGAGTAGAACATCTTGCAAGCAGAAACATATATAAAAAGTTTGCCTTCTTTGAGAAAAATTAATTTTTAAAACAGTTGTTTGATATACCTGTGCATTTACATATACGAGGTAGACTAAACAAACAGAAAAACGTACTCTAATCTTTTCTCGTCGCATAATAGTGGTAGTAGTAGTAGTTATAATAATAATAATAATAATAATAATAATAATAATAATAATAATAATAATAATAATAACCTTTGTATGTAATTCTTTCCATACAAATTAAATTCAAATACCGATTCGCATGTCTTAGTCGTTTCTAACATTTGCCTGTTTACGAAAATTTGTATTTAAAAGTGAATCTTACTATGTTAAAAAATTAATTGGTGCTTTATAAGGAGATTATACATGCACATTGTTTTCTTGTTAGATAACAAACATTATTGTCAGATCGGCCGTTGATAGAGAAACTGTAGGCTTTGTATACCCTATGATTTTGTAGAAATTCGCCCATGCGTATCAACGAGTCTTTAAAACAAAATAATTTCGAATCGTTCTTCAGGGATTAATTTTCACTAGTTCAAAAACCCTACTGTTATGCATGAACCCAACGTCTGCAACAGATTATAGCTTTAGAACTTCTCTTTCAACGGTCTGATTTGGCAGTACAGCTGGTTATTTGACAAGAAAGCAATGTACCAGTACTTAGTAGAATCTCTGATTTACAGTAATTTTCTCCATTACCATCTTAGTTTCTGAAGTCCAATGAATGTCGAACATGAAGTAAGGCCACTAAGGAAAAATACCAAAGAAGAAAGATTCGATCCGGTGCTGTGTATTGAGCCTCGGCGTAGCTCAGTGGTTAGAGCGCCCAGTGCTTAGAACTGGGGATCCCGGGTTCGATCCCCGGTCCCGGAGCGAATTTTTCTCCATTAATAAGCAATGGTTCATTCTTTTTGTGATAAATTTTTACAGTCCTTTGCAACAATACTTTACAATCCAGTTCTGTTAGAATTTGACTGTGACGCAAGGTTGTACTCGTACGTAACTACGCATTATTTCAAGCTTCTTGTGCAGCCACAATGCCACACACACTTTATTTGGATTTCTTTCTTTATTTCTTTGTTTCGAAGTACAGTAGTAAAGAAACGACTAATAAAAGTGGCATCAATTTTACCCCTTTATTAGTGTTATACTTCTTTGTCATTAAAGCTTAATGTACTTCCGGCGAGGCGCATTAAGTGCTCTCGGGCAAGAAAAGTTGCAATCAGGAGTTGTAGCCTCTGTCAACTAAATGTGGGGTTGTAATAGCAGTGCCTTGTCATCATACAAGAATAGCTTCTCTATTGCCTGCACAAGTACATGTCGGGTGAAACCTAAGAACTCTGGTATACATTGAACAGTCTGTGTTCGCATTGTATAGACTTGAAGGATGTGTCTGTAAATCTCTCAAGTGAATTCTATGGATCCATTCATCACTGTCTTCTGTAATTTGTACACATTTCTGTTTTCTTGTTGAATGATTCGATTCCGTATTCTGGAATTAGCTGAAACCAAATTTGCTATCAGAACTCGCGGTATAGAATTTCTAGTCGTGTATTTAAGAATTCTGCCGGCGCGTGACGTTCTGTGGGTAGCACAGAGTAGTAATAACTCAGGAATGCGATATCGTGTCAACTCCAATCTCCATGCTTGAGTTGTTCGGTGTTGCAGGACACCATGGTTTGTAGCTAAATCGTCATTTGTTTTAATCTAGGCAGTCATCTTTCAAGGGCAATTCTCCCCTCTACTAAAGTGGGACTTCTTGGTTAAGAATGAGGTTGCCAAGTTCCTCCTTGTCATATCGTGTAGGCTATATTCATTGTTTAGAATATTTATGACTCTACAGAAATGAAATTGCATTTTTAAATCTTATTAGTGACTATAGAAGCAAATTATGTAGAGAATTAATCGTAATTCTTAACATATTGAGGTCGGAAAAAGAATTCCTATTTCATCATGATATCTTTGTAGTGACATAATGAATTATTAGCTACAAATTTTCTTCCTCTTCCCCTGCCCATATTCTTTCTCTTACTCCTTGTTTTCTTCTTTCTTCCTTTTACTCTGCCCTATTACCTTTTCTACCTCTTTTGTGGTTCCCCGTTTTCTTCCTACTCTTCTAATTGTGTTATCTTTCAGTAGGTTATTTAACGACGCTGTCGATGAAATTGATGTTCTCCGCTTAGGCTATGCTATAAGAATACCGCGTGCGTTTCTCACCCAAGCAGTCCGAGATTCGATTCCTGGTGTGCACAGTGGGAGAAATTTATCTTCCGTCCACGGGATTGGGTGTTCGTCCGTTGTCTTGTGAGTGTCACACCGATCCCATGACTAGGGAGGTATTTCTGAAATGTCTAGTGTACCATCCAATGAATCCCCCTACCCTATCCGCATTGGTATGTAAGTCGGGCAAAGGGGAAGGCGAAGCAGAAAAAGAAAAAAAAATAAAGGGGAAATTTGTGATGGCGAATTCACGCCCTAGCGCAAGTCCGGATCCGTCTGAACTATGCTAGTAAGTGTTTATATTTTGTATGGTTGAATTTATCTCCGGTATTTCTGAAATTATCTTACCGATTGTGGGTCCAAGGATCGCGAGTTCAAATCCAACCGACAACGGTGTTTTAAAGGGCGATTAAAATTCTCTGAATGCTGCTTTCGGAAGGGAAATAAAGCTGGGAGACCCGTGTCTTACGTATTGTTATTAAATTGCCCTAAATTTAAATTCAAATCTGAGGACCTTATAATTTAATATCTACGAGTGACAACGCAGTCACAAAAAATTTTAGGAACTACGGTTATTGGTTAATCGGTTGCCTGTGCAGTAGCGATATCACCAATAAAATATACATAATTACTTTCTCCTCCATTTTGAAAAAGAAATTGAGTCCGCATTAAGATATCTTGATATATTGATTTTATCTTCTCTCCAAAAAGAAAAGTGTCCAGCAGTTATCTGATAGCTCAAATGCTCTTATTTTTCAAACAGTTGATGTTGATTTACCGCACTTCAGTTACAGTTATCTTGGTAGTTAACATAACCACTGTGATAAAACCAATTTTCATCATTAAAAATATTAAAGGCTCTGTAAACTAGCTATTACGGCTGAAAGTATCATCGTGCTAACGCAGGGTGTGTAGAAAGTGTTAAACAGTCGGTCGACTGAATCGTCGTGGACGGATTTTTGATACCACATAATATAATAATTCATTCCTCAGACACTCTCTCCACAAAGACTGCTTAATGAATGGCTCAAATAAAAATTCATATTTCAAATTTTCACTTCATTTTAACAATACTTTAACATTTAAGCGAGTCCGTAGCACTTGTTGATTCGTTCTGGTAGCCATCAGTAGTGACAGACGGAGATAAACATTATAAACAGAATGCCAACAGGAGGGTTTGGTGCAAAAACCATGTAAGTCCACTTTTGTTTAAAAAAAATTAATTAAAGTGTGCATCGTATATAATATGACAGTGCGCATCTTTTGATGCAAGAACCAGAGTCTGAATAGTTGCCAGCAGAGACCTTGGTTGTATTTGGAGCAAGAATTAGACTAGTCCTGGACTTGTATGTGTAGAATTTGTATTTTGCTAATACAGTAGCGTGCAAATTAATCCGAACAACGTAATTACTTATGCAAAAACACTCAAACGGGATAAAAAAAAAAGGATCTAAGACATACCTCAGTAATCTATGTGGCCTCCCTTGTTCCTAATAACAGCTCTGAGACGATTTGGCATGGATTCCACTAATTTCCCACAAATATTCTTCATTTCTTCATCGCGAAACCATACACCAATGAGGGAAGAAATCATCTTCTCCTTTGTAGAACAATCCATTTTTTGTATTCTTCTTTTGCAAATTGACCACAAGTTCTCAATGGGATTGATGTCGGGTGAGTTGCCTGGCCAGGGGAGTACCTGAATATTCTTCTTGTTGAAGAATTCTGTAGTTTTTCGAGACGTATGGCATGGTGCCAGGTCTTGTTGGAACACACCTCTGCCATCCGGAAATGATTTTTGCAGCTGGGGTACGATTCTGGTTTCCAATAAGTGAATATATTTGTCAGAATTCATCATTCCCTTGATAGGTATTAATGTTCCAGGCCCTTCATGTGTAAAACAACCCCAAAACATTACTTTAGGGGGGTATTTTGGTGCTTGTTGGAGATGAGCTGCTGTTACTTTTTCGGATCCTTTCCGTACGTAAGAAACACGGTGGCCGTGGACCTCGAAATGAGACTCATCGGAAAAAAGTACATTCTTCCAGTCATTCACTGTCCAATGTTGATGTAATTTTGCCCACATTAAGCGTTTTTTTGCACATAACAGGGGTTAGCAGTTGCTTCTTAATAGCTTTACGAGCCCTTCGTCCAGCTTCCAAAAGCCTACGCCGCACTGTTGTGACGTGAATATTCGCCCCAGTGGTAGCCATTAACTCGCGGTTTAAGTCGACAGAAGTTAGTGTATGATTTAATTTACTTTTCCTGACAATTAAACGATCATCTGCAGGTGAAGTCTTCCTTTTCCGGCCACAGTTTCCTTTTTTCTGGGGTGTGATGGATCCAGTCTCCCTGTATCGTTTTATGATCGAATTAACAATAGCCAAACCGATGTGACATTCTGCAGAAATTTGCCTCTGTGTCATAGAAGAATGCTCTGCTAATGTTATAATTTTAGACCGTTTTCATGGAGTTGTATCCATTTGTGAAGACGACAGAATGTACACAGGATTGCAGTATTAAGTCTTCAACACAACTGAAATGCTTATAAGTACAAATTTAATTTAGAAACCCATATAGCTTTTATTGATTTTGATAAAGTCAGAAGAGACCTTTTATTCCACATATTACAAGATAAAAATATTCCAAATTTGCTATTACAAAATATAATAGAAATCTACACAGACAGCAAAATAAGTGTCAAAATAAATAACTGTATATCCGAAAGAAAATTAGTTAATAATGGAGTTCGACAAGGTTGTCCATTATCACCAACTTTATTTAATATCTATATAAATGAAATTATTTTAAAATGGAACCAAATCTACACATCAGGAATCAAAATAACCAGTGCTCTAACATTAAATACCTTACTCTATGCCGATGATCAAGTCATAATTTCCAATTCAGAGGATCATTTACAAAGAGGATTGTATACATTAAATAAAATATTAAAAGATTTTGGGATGGAAATTTCAGCACAAAAATCAAAAGTAATGGCATTTTTAGGACAAGACCCAGTCAGAAGTAAGATAATACACAATAACCAATGCCTCGGACAAGTGCAAATTTTCAATTATCTGGGTTGCGAAATATCTTATCAAAATGAAAAAGATGTGAACAAGAAAATTACCAAATTTACACAAACTTCAGGAATAATAAACAATACATAAAAACTAAATTAGTACAAAAATCTACAAGAATAAAAATATATAATACACTAGCATTACCCTCCCTCTTATACTGAAGCGAGATTTGGACATTAAAGAAAAAAGACATGAACAGAATCAAAGCAACGGAAATGAAATTTTTCAGGAGGACAGCAGGATATACTCTTTTAGACCGAAAAAGGAATGAAGAAATTTTAGAACAATTAGAAGTAAAGTCAGTAGAAGAAAAAATCAGCAGATACAAATTCAATTGGCTAGATCATGTAAGAAGAATGGAAAATTCAAGAATCCCAAAAATTATGATGCTGTATAAACCTAGAGGACATCGTCGACCAGGAAGACCTTTAAGAAGACTGCTAGATAGGGCCGAAACAGGTTACAGAGGCCTAATTCGTGAAGGATGATGATGATAAAAAAAATAATGACAGACCTTCAACAATGGAATTACACGTACTACAGATGTCAATTAAAGCGGTATGAGCAGCTGTGAGGCCAACAATGACAGAAAATGTAAAAATACGTCGTGTTCGGATTAATTTGCACGCTACTGTACAATACGAGTATGATTCGCATGTAACGGTATTTAAGATAATTGATAGTTACCAATAAAATTATGACCAAGTATTGTTTATATTTTGTTATTCATGAACTTTACTGAGACAGTGATTATATTTTGCTAGTAATATATTGTGACAGCGACGTGAGATTCGAACTCACGACCAGCGTCCCGCGAGAGAGCATATCGCGCGGGCTTCACGGGGAAAGGGGAAAGGGAAAACACGCGAGGGGAGGCTGCGCGCGCAGCTGCTACTTAACGCAGTGAATGTGGAACGGACTATTCCAGAAATCCGTCGAAGTGGAAGACTCGCGAATTTTCGAGGCTACGTCGCTGTGGTTATAAATTACGGTCGCGAAGGAACGACAGCAGTTTTCAGTTATTCAGTCAGTGAGTAAGCCAGAGCAAGCAAGCCAGTCAAGCCAACCGGAGTTCGACTCGAGTGTGCGTCCGCATCTGCGTCAGCATCCGAAGGCCTGAGTTCGAGTATTTGCAGTGGATCGCAGTTGGAGGGACCTGAGTTCGAGTGCAGTGGACCGCAGTTGGAGGGACCGAGTTCGAGTACAGTGAACTGTCTCTGAAGGTCTGTGGTTCGAGATACTGTGGACTCGAGTGACTGAGATAGAAGAACTGTGAACTGAGAACTGATAGTTCTGATTTGTAAATAGTGCTTTGTAAATATTTGTTAAGATTAACAGTTCATTGTTGTTCGTACTAGTCCAAGTAAATTGTCATTGTCGTCGGTGGAGTGCTATAACGAATACTGTGTTGAGTGAAGATCCAATTGTTGACGAGAGCGTTTAAGGTGAATTGTAGAAAGGAATTATTGTTGTGACGAATAAATTACATTGTTGTTACTAATAAAGTTCACAATATGTCAGATTTTAAATGTTTGGTCCAAAAACCAGGGAAGTCCAATTTTGTTTTCGCATTTACTTCAAAAGTGTTTTTCTGGACTTAACTTGTTCTTGCACCAAATCCCTCAATGATATCATGTCCGGCAGCTAATTTTCTTTAGTTCAGTGGCGAGTTCGAAGATTCACCTTAGACATAATATTTATTTCTACTGAATTTGCTCCAATGGAAATGAAGAAAATCTTTTCAAATATAGCCTATACTTTTTTGTTGGCGGACAAGAGCCAATTTTAATTTGACAATTTCCCCAATTTGCATCTCAGATATTTTACTTGCTGTATTTGGCGAAGCATCGCAATTCTGTTATATCATAAATAAATCATTTTATATAATTTAATAATAATTGTGTATAGCGCGGAGATTCACAGAATTTTGTATTGAATTTTCCAATTTATGTCTGCGGGTAAATTCTTCAAAAATGAAAATGTGTTTCTCAAACCTTTAATTGAACACAATACCATAGTTATTAATAATTAATTTCAAATATCTATAATTTTCAAAATTAAAGAGTTTGGATCAAATGTTTTGGGTAACTTCGGCTCTATGGAAGGACTTGTTTACGAAATTGCTTTCTAACTCTAATTTATAAGCCAAGAAAAGTAAATATATATTTTTAATATTGGGTCAGTTTTATTTTTTGTTCTTTATAGATATTTGTAACTCATAATTACATTTTTATTTTACATTTTTAGTTGTTTCTAGGTCGTCAAAATCCCATCCAACACAGATATGACATATAGGCCTATGTATAAAATCCAGGTAGTAGGCCATTGATCAAAACGAAGGGAAGAGTTCGGCTGGCACTGTGAACCGGATCCCGGCATAGCTCAGTTGGTTAAGAGCATTCAGCGCGTCAAGCTGAGCGGTCCTGGATTCGATACCCAACTTTCTCCATTTTCCTGTAACTTCATCCCTCTGAACACCTCATTCTCAAACACCCTTAGCATCTGCTCCTCTCTCAAAGTGAGAGTCACAAATTTCACAACCATATAGAACAACTGGTAATAATATAACTGTTTTTATAAATTCTAACTTTCAGGTTTCTTGAGTGCAGACCGGATGATAAAAACTTCTGAACCGGAACCCATGTTTACTATAATTTTTTTGCGTCTCTTCATTTTTACTTCTGATGTCTAATTTTTTACCGTCACTTTTGAAACACCCTGTGCAAAGCATGAACATTGTTTTAGAATAGGCTAACCATCGATTAATCAGGGAAAATAGCTCAGGTGTCAGACGAAAAGTTTCGCGTTCTGTGGCGACGGGGCATTTTAAATTTGTCTACCCCTGGTCTTAGGTGTTAGTAAGTGTGAGTCCCAATGACAAACATCGCTGGCAGCTTTTGTATAGACAATTGCGCGATGCTTTCATTCAGTGAAGATGAACGTCAGATCCGGAAGGACATTGGTTTATATTGTGTAATATAGTAAATACACATTGTCGTGTTATTATGTCCATAAAGTGCTAGCATGCCGCTCGTGAAAGGCGGGTTTTCCTTTGAAGCTAGTGACGATAAATTATTAACTATTGTTGCAAGGCGTATAAAATCTGGAATGGTAATGGTTATGTAGAAAACATCTTTGTAGTGTAAAATTTTCCTGGTCTAGCGCTGTTGAAATTTTTTAGAACAGGTTTTCCAGTTTAATGACTGTAATTCATTTACAGTTTTGTCGAGGCATTTGAGTACGCTATTGGATTAGAAATACTCCAGGATATTTATGTCAGTAAGGATGCTTTATCCTTAAGTTAAATATATTTCAACATTTTGGTAACATATACAGTATTGTTCAACTTTTAAGTGACGATTCTTAAAAGGATAATTATTTTTGTGGCCTAGTTCCACGTTTCTTCCCTTGGAGTAGGCCTAACTTCTTACCAGAAAATGTTGTACCACTATCTAATTTCATTTCTCTGCTTGAGGATCTGGCTTATATGTACAGGGACATCATTTTATTTTTACTAACATTTTTAATATTAACCTGTCTATACCTTTAGAGAACCGGAAACACCGCTTGCTCCCCCCTCCAAGACTGGAGTTCGATGATACTGGCGTAAAACACAAATCACTCTACTAGGTATAGGATGGAAGAAAAGTAGTTCATCCATTTACGTAAACTAGGAAATATCGCGATTTTGAGTTTGATAATTTTCATTAGGTTTTTCTTTAATCAAAGTACAGTACTGTATTAAGAATAAGTGTTTTTACTCACGAAGTGAGTTATCCATGCGAACGTATTCATTATGCAGTGTATACTGTCTACAGCACATTAGCGTACAATATAGAGAAAGAAGTTAAATTGAAAAATAATCATAATATGAATATTTAAACACAATTTTGAAAATGGTGGCCGTTCATTTCGATACAGGTTTCAGTTCTTTTGTGCATATTATCGCACTATAGACTATTGCATCTAATTCCAATTGCCAGTTTCGTCCTTCGAACTAGTAACTCATGTTGAAATAATTCTGTACCTACTCTACGTACTGTAAATTCAATCTTCACTTCTGCCCGACCCGAAAATATAAAATTACTCAGACATGCTATCTACTGTCCGTCCAAGTGGTTATGCCGCAGGATTGTAGAAAGGGAGGAAATCACGTGACAGTTAATTACTTAACGAGCCCTTTTATTTAAGTTAAATTAAACAGCTGTATAATATTACGTAAACGTCCAATTTCTAAGAGAAATTAATGTTTTCAGAAAAGAGCTAAGACAGCCCAGCTTTTACAGAGGGGCGAGCAGAAGGAGGTGGGGGAAATCGGGATGCGACGTAGGCGAACGGACAGTACCTGTGCGAAAATATGATTCAATATTGAAAGCTCTTTCGTCACTGGAAAACGCGAACATATTTCTGGAACGTACTATACTCAGTAACTCAGTACTGCTTACTATCTGCGGTCTTGGTTCTGTGTGGAGTTGGAACTTCCTTAGTAGAAGGGGTGGGAGTGAAGTACATTAAAAAGCTCAGGTACAATAAAAATTGAAGTAAAAATAAAATGATATCCCTGTACATCTACAGATCGTTCGCCTACGGGTGGTGCCAGGAAAGCGGCCTGCCTGCGGTGTCGCTTGCGGGAATCGTCTATCAGTAAGCTTTCGCTTTCTTTACTATACTCTGTAGAGTTTTAATTTTAAAAGTTTAGCAGCAGTAAAGAATTATGTTTTTGAAACACTAACTTCGTGTGAAACACGTCTTAGAGATTTATTAGGAGAGCGTTAAATTATGCAATGATTTCATCAATGTTTTTCTTCCGTCAATACTCTTCGTTTTCGCTTAGGAATTGTAGCATTTATCGACCCTGTTGTTCTTAATTTGTTAAGACGTCTAACAGTTTCTCTACCCTGAATTGGAGCACCCGAATATTTCACTTCAAATTGCCTACCACCTCTCTACATGACTCTGTTTTCACATATGCATCATACATAAAAACCTCTGTCCAAGCGTGAATTTTGCGTTTTGCATTGTTAACAAATTTTACACAACGCTGAATATTTAAGCAACTGTGTCAAGAAACTGCACTGTACGTGTTAAATACTGCAACATCTGGCTCACAACTGATAACTTGTCGACCTTGATGTCCTTGATTGTCGAGCGTGTCTCAACAACTGCGCGCACAAAGCGGCGTATCAGTACATGCCGCTTTCCTGGCCTCATCCCTAGGCGAACGCTCTGTATTATCAGGCAGTACATCTCACTTGACGATATGTGTCAGAGGAAGAACAATTTTATTGTTTGTATACATCTGAAGTGTGACTAGTATAATGCAGCTATACCTGGTAAGGTTTATCTTGTCTCAGTAGCAATAAAACCAAGTCCCTTCAAATGAGGGTGAGGATTATAGGAGGGTTGTAAATTTTCAGGATTCCTTTCAAAACCTTGTTATTGTACAGGCTACCTGAACTCAGTTTCTTGAAAGACAAGCTCAGTGACGGAACTACACAGTACGAAGAGAGATATTTTGTTATTTAATTTTTTGCTACAGAATGTATCAACTAGTCCCTTCCGCCACTGGATGGATGGACGGTATCGCTCCACTCCTCCATCGCCATAACAATACAGACGAAGTAAGACATATCTCCTTTCTCCCCCTTTTCACAGTGAGACAAGATACATCACACAGGCTTTAGTTGGCGATGTACTTACCTCATTATCTTCTGTCTTAGTTGCCTCATAAGTGGTTGGTATCATTTGTGAGATTCGGACCTGTCTTCGGACAGTTAACTAAACAAACAGTCTAATTTCAGGCTGTTTAATTTCTTTGTTTTATTATTGTGCCTAACTGTGTAGAGTAAACTTCAGGATTATTGTAAAAGCTGAAAATAGCAAATAAATTGAACTTAAGAAGTGGTTCGAAGTTATCCTTATTGGAAAGAAGTTATCCCTGTTAATTGTAAAGAGCAGTGGTCGTCAGGACTCGCTGAAATGTGCAAAGGGTACGCGGTGCCGTCCCGTGTACACCGTCGTGCAGCAGGGAGAGATAGAGAGTATACCCGCTAGCAGCTACGCAGTGCACTATGGTGCGCTGCGTTTTCCGCGGGTAAGAGATGCTAGCCCCAGCGTGCTCTGTGCTGACGACCCCTGGTATAGAGCGTTTGCCAGTGAACAGGGTTCGCTTAGGTCTTATTAGGTAGATGTATTTAGATTTATTCAGAATTATACATTTAAATGCATTACTCTATCAGAATTCAGGTAAATGTCGTTGGCTTTTAACTGTTATAGTTAAAACGCGACTGCCGAAGAAATAGGTCTAATGTGAACATTTCCACTGAATCGAGCATGGGAAGTTTTTGCTCAGCGAAGTATGGACAGATAACACAGGCTGAAGAAACGTTGCAGATTGAGGAATGAAGCTGTGCTAGAAAGAATATGTAAAGTGAGAATAATGCTGAAACTGATCAGGTAGAGGAAAAGAAATTGGCTGGGTCACTGGCTGAGAAGAAACTGCCTACTGAAGGATGCACTGGAAGGAATAGTGAACGGGGGAAAAGTTCGGGCAAAAGAAGATATCAGATAACAGACATGAAGATATTTGTATTGTATGCGGAGACTAAAAGAAAGAAAATAGAAAAGATTGGAGAATGCTGGGTTTGGAGTAAAATAACTGCCCTTAGGTAGAAAACTGTGAATAATAATAATAATAATAATAATAATAATAATAATAATAATAATAATAAATTTATTTATTATTAATATTTGTGTGCTGAACAACAGCCAGAGGCCAATTATATTTGAGCACAATACACAATCAGAAGATTCAAAGGTGCAAAAACAAATAAATAATATCTTAAATAAACAAAAACATACATAAAATAGATAACAAGAACAATAAATACTAATAGTCAAAATGAAACTATACTTTAAAAGGATCTAAATTGTGCCCATGCAAATTGGCATATTTTATGCATCTACAGACTGGAGAAAGTGATTTTGAATATCTGTTATAATTTTTTTTTAATCTTAACCCCTTTGTAGGAATACGAAGGCTGATATTGTTTATGATAGACTCACAATCAATATCACCCTTGATCACTTTGCAAAAAAAAATTGATAATCAAGATTTTGACGTAATAAAGGCTACAACAGTTAAAATATTACAGGTAGTCTCATAATTAAAGTCAGAGGAATTGGGTATAACTCGAAAAGCACATAAGGAAATAAATTTTCTTTGAATAGTTTCCAATTTCACCGAATCAGTTGAAGTAATGGATTTCCAGGCTACAGATGCATATTCAAGTTTAGATCGAACCACAGTAAAGTATAGAATTAATACTCTGGAGTAGAAAAAGAATAAGTTATAGACCTTATTAAACCAAGCATTCTTATTGAATGATTATAAATATATTGAACATGATCGTGAAAATATAATTTAGAATTGAGTAATATACCAAGATCTTTAATATAATTTTTCCTAATAATACAGACGTTATTAAGAGAATAATTAAATTTTATGGAAGTAGTTTTTCGTGAATACGAAATGACCAGTTTTTGTTAATATCATTGATAATAATAATAATAATAATAATAATAATATTAATGAGTGCTATATATAATAACTGTTTCCATGCACCAGACATGCCCTTCACCAGAATGTAACTTAAATAAAATTGCTACTAAAGTTCATATCCATGCGGGTATCACGGAACTCGGGTTGCGAATCATTTCTCATGTCGAGTTCCGATAACGCATTTATAAACATTTTCTGAATCATCCATTTTACTGGATAAGCACTCTTAATGGAGTGTGATATGTAAATCGGACTCTGTTTTCAGTTGATGTGCAATTTTACGACCCGATTCCGGAAAGGACAAGTTTGTTGCACCGTGTGAGTCGAGTGACCTTTACGATTCGCTCTTAAACTTTCGATAGTAATAGTTTCTGAAGCGACTTTCGTTTGTTATTGATTAAACGACTCAACCAGAATGAGATAAGTAACTTCCCCATTACGTTCTTATATAGCCTAGCCTTTCGAAGTGTCAGATTTAACGACTGTGAAAGCAAGTTCCATTCCTAGAAACAGATAAAAATGTATAAAAGTGTCGTTTCTTAACTCCTGAGTAGTAATTTTAGCGGTTTCATTTGCAGTCCTAATAGAAATGAAAACTATTGACTCTAACCTGAAATCCCAGATTTTACCAACGTATGCTGCGTATTGTAATAAGCAGACAGCGGATTTTCGGTCCCTACACAGCGACAAGACATTACGTCCCTTGGCGTACGAAGGAAGCGTAGCATTGAGTTCAGTAACCTCCCTGTAACTGACTTGCACCCTAGATCATATATGTAACATACTCCTCGCTACGTTAAAATCGGCAGCACTTTGAAGAAAACAACCGCCAGGATCGCCACCCGTCCGCCGTAAACGAACACGAGATGGCAGCACAGTCGCTAATGCAATTCAGATGGTAATTATGACGTGACTCCTTATGTCACAACTAGATGGCAGCGTAGTAAACCTAACAAAAGTTGTTAACCTCAAAGCCTATAAGCCCGACATATCTGTTACATAATTATATGATCTAGGCTTGCACCTAAAGTTCAGTATCAGGCAGTGGCGGTTCCTCGAAGGAGGGAAGGGAGGAACGTCCTCCTAACATTTTTCTTCTTTTGAAAGTAAATACAAAATAAAATATGTGCCTTGAAATTCGAGGAAGATTCGATAATTTTTAAGGTGACAGCTATCAGAAAACCTCGGTTGATCGAGTTTTAAACGACGCACGTTCATGTGCTGCTAGAAAACTGTTAGAAAGATGCGAGATTGTTTGTGTGGAGGAAAGGAAATCTTTTCCTCCTTTACTGCAGTTAACGCTCATAGACAACAGCGCACTAGCGGCCAGAGAAAGAAGCAGAGTTTTAAAGCAAATAATGAACGAAGAGGGACGAGATCCTCCTCTGAATCAGCGCATGGGCGGGAAATAGTGTACTTAGCAGACAGAAACCGACTGTCATGCAGCAATCATGCGATGTTGCATTCAACCAGACTATAATACATCTAGAAGGAGACACAATAAAAGCAATTTTAACGCAAAGCTATGAAAGACATCATACAAACATTTTTAAAATTATAAATCAAAATATATTATTCATTGCACTTCATATAGGCTGGTATTCATGGTTTGAAACTTTCGAGGATATTTGAAAGTTAAAGTCGGGTTTATAATATAAAACAAAGAGCAAATAGTTCTACGTTATTATCGCAGATCTTTTTGGCCCCTGAAATTCACTTCCATTCATTGTCTACTAGACAGGACAACAGCCAAGTTGTCAATTTTTGTACAAATATATTTGAAAGTACTCCAAACTACATTATTTTTAACATAAAAAAATTAATCGACCACCGGCAGCTTTGAACAATAATGGTAGTATGACTTTACAAGAACTGACATTCTTCAAAAGCATGTGATACTAAACTTGTAAAATGTGCATGTGGCAACACAGACCACGTGGATGGGTGCAGTGTTCTCGCTTTCCTAACAGATTATTTCCCATTCCCATATCCGTAAAACGGTGCCGGTTACGTGTTAGTAACTATTCTCTTCCAACACGTGTGATGCTGTAGTGTGCGCGAAAAATGATGCGAGTTTGTGAATTTCCTTTTAATTGTTAATTTGTGCAATTATTAAACAATGAATGGAAGTGAAAACATATATTTTGGACAATTTAGGAAACTCAGTTTACAAGAACAGATTATTGCTATACAGTAGGGAAGGCCAACCCCAACACTACCTGGTCTTACATGTATGCATGTAGGGGCTAATTTGTAGCATGTTTCATTCAAGAAGGTGTCATTTCGTGCTGTTAACTTTTTTCTTCCTCTTAAGAAATATGCAGGAGCCGCCACTGTAAGTGATAAATATTTATAGACACTATAAAATTTGAATGTGTGTAACTCCTAAACCTGAAACAAATTCATCTGCAAGAAGCGTGTGTATTTACATAAAGGACAAAATATGTAAAAATGATAAAATAAATACTTAATACGTAGTACACTTTAATTAGCCATTTTATAATGCTTACATTTGTTCAGATTTATGTCATATTCTAAATTCAAAACGCCGTACATGACATATGAATCGTTTAAGAGAAAAGTTTTATATAATATTCTTATTGAATTGGTATTCCCAAAACTCTAGTTCAAGTAATTAAAATGTGTCTCAATGAAAAATACAGCATAGGTCGTATAGGCCAGTTTCTGCCTGACGCTTTTCCAATTCACTGCGGGCTAAAGCAACACCTTTATTTTTTAATTTAGCTCTGGAATATGTCATTAGGAAAGTCCACGAAAACAGAAAGGGTTTGGAATTGAACGGGTTACACAAGCTGCTTGTTTATGCAGATGATGTGAATGTGTTAGGAGAAAATTCACAAACTATTAGGGAAAACACGGGAATTTTACTTGAAACAAGTAATGAGATAGGTTTGGAAATAAATCTCGAAAAAACAAAGTATATGATTATGTCTCGTGACCAGAACATAGTACGAAAGGGAAATATAAACATTGGAAATTTATCCTTTGAAAAGATGGAAAAATTGAAATACCTTGGAGCAACAGTAACAAATATAAATTATACTCGGGAGAAAACGCAGAATAAATATGGGAAATACGTGTTATTATTCGGTTGAGAAGCTTTTGTCATCCAGTCTGCTTCCAAAAAAAAAAGCTAAAAGGGAGAATTTATAAAACAGTTATATTACCGGTTGTTCTTTATGGTTGTGAAACTTGGACTCTCACTTTGAGAGAGGAACAGAGGTTAAGAGTGTTCGAGAATAAGGTGCTTCGGAAAATATTTAGGGCTAAGAGGGGTGAAGTTACAGGAGAATGGAGAAAGTTACACAACGCAGAATTGCACTCATTACATTCCTCACCTAACATAATTAGGAACATTAAATTCAAAGGTTTGAGGTGGGCAGGGCATGTAGCACGTATGGGGGAATCCAGAAATCCATATATAGAGAGTTAGTTGGGAGAACTGAGGGGAAAAAAGACCGAAGGCGGGCTTATATGAGGGAGGGAATGAGCCTCCGGCGTCTGAAAGCCATTTTGTAAATAAGTAAGGAGGCAATTACATTATAAATTAATAATTTCTCATGTAAGCATTTATTATTGTGATCAATGGAAGTAAATCATTTGACTGTGAACTGTTATTTTTAAAGCACTTAAGGTAAAATATTTATTATACATTTCATTAGTTTTTATATTTGTTACAATGTACCTACAATAGTTTGATATGTTATGTGTTGGTATTTAAATACATTTTATGTTGACGTTTTGCTCTCTTTTAAAATCCATATGTAGGCTACGTATCTTGTGTTTTCAGTTGATTTATTGCTATAGGTATAGAAGGGTATATGTTGCTTTCAACTTTGATATGTGATTTGCATTTTTTATTTTAATTGTGATTACATTAATTTTTGCGCGTCTTCAAAAAGCAAGAAAACAAGATCCGTCTCCTAATACCGATTGATGAATGTGCTGTGAACTCTTTTATTGTAAGATATGAAATCTAGAACATCAAAAACTTTAAACAATAGAACCAGAGCATGGTCAAAGATGTAATCGGGAACTAAAGTCGCTTAAGAAAAATAACATTATTTTCAACTGTGTGCTGATATAATCTTGCGGGATCATAGGAGCAAGTTGTGCATCCCTTGCAACTCGTATATTTTCTGTTGTGAATACATTCTTTTAATATAATCAGTATTATTTTATACGAAGGATTCAGGAAGGTACACGTTAGAAAGTCTGTAACGGTGACGTTCTTGCATTTCTTTCTTCAGAGGCGTGTGTGTGAAACTAAAATCTGCATACCTAGTGTAGACACGAGCTACAGCTGGGTGGTTAAATTCACGTTTCGACTACGTTGCACCCGAAGCTTCCACCTCCTTCATGCATCAGCAAGGAGTTTTTCTCTGAGATGGTCTCCGCAATGGTATCACTATTATTGTCGTCTTCTTTCTTCAAAGATTGTATCTTCTGCCTTTTTAGCCTTTATAAATAAGCAGTAAGGCGTAAATATTCGGACATTGCGATGGTTTGCCATGTGGTTACTATGGTCAAATTATAGTCCTGTATATATTTTTCTTTTCCCAATTCTTGGATATGTCTTTAGATTTCATTATAAGATGGAGAGGCCAATGATATATTTTTTCTGGATTTAGTATACCTTTAATTCCTTCTGCTGCCCACTGTCTTCTGGATTGACTGATGCCAGAAATATTTTTATTCCTAGATTCTATGACATATTGCTTTGCTCCACCGCACTTACTATTAGTCTTACCGTCTCACTTTGTTATTCAAACTGGAGGGAACTTCCTGTAAATCCTATGTGGATCTATTTACGAGCATTACTCTGAAATACAAAGTAGGCGTAGAGAGGATCGGGGCAAGATGCCTAACTTTTTCTTTGATTGAAAATTTGAGGTACTGTTTATTTAGTTTTGAATTTCATATTGAAATATGAAAGTCTGTAAAGTATTTTGAAACTATATTTTTGGTACAAAACAGAAAACAATAACTACCGTAATTTCACACAACTATGGTCATAAGCCACAACTATGGTCCAAACACACGCACTCACGAAAACAGTGATATCTCAGTTCCTAGTGACAGTTAGTGACTATTTAAATACTAAAGCATAGAGCATAGATATAGTAATATTGTGAGGATTATGAAACGTATCCTGTCTGCCATGTTTTGTCGCTAGTCAACTGTCAATTGGAGTTAGGTTTTGCATGTTACCTCGTCCACTGGAAACTTTCTCTGCCATCAGTTACCACAACAAGAATTTCTGTGTTCTCGATGGTCTATATGACAGGTAATTTAGTATTTACATACATTTAATGAATATTTTTACAGTTGCATATGTATTTTCATATTTATTGGAAGAATAATAAAAAATGGTACTTGGAGTTCAACTACGGTCCTATCATTTTTGTGGACCAGAGTTGTGTTCCGACTTTTGGTTTCGGTTCGTACATTACAGAATGTTTTTTATAACTTCTGATGGTGCTACCTAATAAAATTTTTCGTAGAAAGTTGTAGGAAGGTCCTATAAGCCATATGATGACAGAAGTATGCTGCATGAAAATAAACTAAACTCACCTGATCGACAATGGTTCTTCTTGTCTTCAGAAAAAAAGTATTCGTGCATTTGTCGAACATGCTATATCCATGTCCAATCTTGGATGTCTGATAACGTTATTCTACTTCTGGTAAACTGTGAAAATGTACCTGGATAGCCAAGACCGCAAAGTACAGCATTCACTAAGAATCTACCTGGAAGACGTTGGGCAAAATGCTTTTCAGAACGTCACAAGAATGAATTATCACAGGTTTTGCAGTCTCCAAATGTGACCGATCTGATGCAACTACTAAACAGAACTTGTTTTAGAAATTGAAATACCATTGGCGGCAAATACTTAACGAGTGAAAAGGGACACCAGTTGGAAGAAGCATGCCAACAGATTCCAAAAATGTATTTCCTCCATTGTTAAATAAGCTCTGGAATAAAGTTACTGTTTTCCGATATCGCAAGTAAATTTGCAGTTGGATTCAGGAAAGTTGCAATCTTTCCTCTTTGTGCAGTTGAAGTTATAGGAAGTGTGCCATCATGTTCTGATCCTAACGTCAGAAACCCAGAAGGAAGTGCTGTTTCAGACACATTCATAAAATATATAGAAATGACAACGAATCAAGCAATAGAACAAGGAACATCATAAAGAGGAGAAAGAAGAAAATTGATGTTGAGTCGGGTAAAAGTATTTCAGCAGCAGATGTTGAAAATTTTGCATTACCATCTACCTCCAAAATTGCAATTAGCTCAAGCAGAAACAAAGGTTATTGCAAGGGGAAGGCAGTAGAGAGTTCTACCGTGAAAGATGAAGATGGATATTCCTTGGCATCAGATCTTCATTGAACTTGTCAGACATTGAAGAGACACCCGAAGATACTTCAAACCATCCTTAAAAGATATTAAATGATCTATCAGTAATCCAAAGCAGCGAAGTACGAAAAGGAAGCTTTTCCATGTGCCTGAACTTGAAGGTCTATGGAGTTAAACAAAAAATTAACCAACTGATTATGTATCTGTTTGAGAATGTTTGATTTTGATTATGAATGGTTGTCTTAATTTTTTTTATTGATTTCATTATTTGATACAATTTAAAATTAAGAAATAAATAATTTTTCTCACTGTCTTCTGCAAAATCTGTATTTTATATTAAAAATTATTGACTGCCGTATGACACAGTTGCAAAACATCCTCTCAACTGTAGTCCATGAGCGATTTATATTAGGATATATTCAATGGACTATAGTTGTGACTTCATAACACAACTATATTCCACAGTTTATGAAAAGATGTTCCATATACCAACTACATTTCGAATAATAAAAGTGTTTGATATTAATTGCTGACCTTTCTAAAGTTGATATCAACAAAATAAATTCTTCTAATAGTTTTATTTTGTAAATTACATTAAGAAATCTAAAAAGTGATGAGATATTGGACCATAGTTGTGTGAAATTACGGTACCATGTTTACAAATACAGGTTTTCCTCTCACCTGCACTTTAGGCATCTTTCCCTTATAGTCGGGGTAAGATGGCAACTGCAATTAACACATTTACTGATATATGTATTTTACCTGAACTTGGTTTGATACATTATAATTATAACAAAAATGACTTAACCTAAAGCTTATAGACACTTTCTCACTCGTTTATCACTACTTAGCAACACAGTAATTGCACAGATTTTATTGCCGTGTGCAAGGCTCACTTCTTGCACGCAGTGAATTCAATCCAGTACATTTTTGTCATCATTCTTTTTTTAGGCTGCGTTTAAAGGTACGGTAAGGAATCTCGTATGCTTGCAATGCTCTAAAACAGTTCATACCCTCTGTTCTAACATGATCCACCGCAAGTTTAAGACTGTCCTCAATGCACTGACCTCTATCAGAGGACCTTATGTAATGTTTACACATTCCTTGCAATAAAACAAAAAAGTAAAACTCTTGCAACTAGTTGTCATGTTGCCCCAAAAAAAATGAGCATTTTCCCCAAGTATAGGGATAAGACGCCCAGTGCTGCAACGCAACCTAACATGACGGAACAGGGTCGTTGGTTGTTAACAATACAAACTTTAGAACCTTTACTACAATATCCATTACAAAGTTTTGACAGTTATTACAAATTCAAGGATTTATTAAAATTTTAACATACCTTTGCAATTATTTTATAGCAGAAAAAAGAGCTGTTTTCTTGCTTTCCTGAGTCTCACAACAATAACACGTGGCAAAATGAGTTAGCTTCCACTCTTCCACTCTTCACATTCAGCTGTCTCAGTGATCATAAAGATATGCGCATAGCGTTCTTTCTTGGAAGAATATGAAACTACAAAGATATAAGCAACTTCCCCCGATAGTGATCTCCCCTCGATTCACTCTGTGTATTGTTATTTCACTTACTTTGTGAATGTTGAATGTGAATATTGGTACCCTCATGTTTACGTTGGTATCATGCTTCATTTATGAAGAAGTGAAGAGAAATCCACCCTATGTCATGGTGTGGACTGGATTGAGTGCAACACACATTTTCGGCCCTTTCTTCTTCCAAGGTTCCGTTAAGGGGCCAGCCTACCAGGACATGCTTAGTAAATGGTTGGTGCCACAATTGCAACAAGCTGGTAACGAAGACACTGTGGTCATTCAAAGTACGGAGCGCCTGCACATTTCGTATTGCAAGTGCGCCGATACCTGAATACAACCTTTCCCAACCGGTGGATTGGAAGAGGATCTGCAGATAATGAAGCTCCTTTTGCCTGGCCTCCACGAAGTCCCGACCTCGCAACACCTGATAATGCTTTCTAGGGGTTCATCAAGGATAAAGTGCGAAATCACCGGTATAACACAACGGCACAATTACGAGCAGCTGTGAAAGACGCCTTCAACGAAGTGACTCTTAATTGTATCTGCAAAACATCTGTCAGGACATGGCGCAGAATTCAGCTGTGCTATGAAAATGAAGATCTTCATACCGATGTCTTGGATCGTTAAACTATCAGGCACATATCCATATTAATCAACCAACCATACACATCGTAGTGTCGTAATACATGGGGGATACCAGGGTGCGAATTAACGGGGGGAATGAGGGGGATTTCCCACCTTGTTGAAAAGTTATCCCCCGCTCTTAAATTCATATTTACATCCCTGCCAAGGATAACTTCTATCCCCATCAAAAAATATAGGGCCGTATTCATAGACATTCTTAGCGCTGGCTTCCGGTGGATGATCAGCGAACTAACTTTTCGTATTCATAAACCAGTGTCAGCGATATGATATGATATGATATGAATCCTGTACAAGTAACCTGTCGATAGCCGGGGCTAGTTTAGCACGCTCGTAGCTCGGGCTAGCGAAATGTCTATGAATAGCACCCTTAATGTTTTAATACGAGCATATATACTTTATAAAGTATAAAGTAAGCAAAGAAAATAATATTGATGTATTATCTTCACCAGCAACCTGACAACAATCAATAACTCAAGAATTACACATCTTATCTTAGGCCTGCTCATGGATATAATTATTATTATGATCAAGATGCAAGACAAGCAACTCAGTGCGACCAAGCGTTGAGCCGTATATAGTGAGGATAATAATAATTTTACGTATGGTATTCTCTATCTAGGATTCTATTCCCCCTCATCAGAAATCTTAATTCGCACCCTGGGGGGTATGCCCACTTTGTGACCTCTCTGTACATCAGCATAGTCTGAGATTTTGACTATTTTATCGTAAATTGTACTGTTAGCATTAATGGTAATGTTTCTGACTATTCTCTCTCTAGCACTGTATTAAACAATATACGAGGCGCATCCAGAAAGTAAGTTTCCCGATTTTTTCCCCTTGAAAGTAAATGTAATTAGCCGTGTCAATTGCGCATGCGTAACAGATCTATGACGTATCAATCATATGCCAGCCGGACAGGTCCCGCCTGGTGCCAGTAGCGTGGCAGCAGTAGTCCGAAATGGAAGCTCTTATTCCTTCTCCCGCCGCCCCGCCTGCGAGGTTCGGTCGGTGATAAAGTTCTTTAATGCACAAAGCATTGCGGCAATTGAAATTCATCGGCAGCTCTGTCAGGTCTATGGGCCGAACATCATGAGTAAGCAGATGGTGCGTCGCTAGTGTAGGCAGTTTTCCGAAGGTCGTCAAAGTGTCCATGATGAAGAGCGCAGTGTGCGACCGTCCCTCATCAATGATGATCGTGTTGAGCTCGTGCGACAGTGCATCATGGAGAACCGTCGCTTCACGATTACGGAGCTGAACAGCCATTTTCCGCAGATATCGCGATCCTTGTTGCATGAGATTGTCACTAAGCACCTGCTGTTCAAAAAAGTGGATGCCGAAAAACCTGACACCCGAGCAACGTTTAGGAGCAGCACTGACATTTCTGCAACGGTATCACGATGACGGCGACGAGTTCCTCGACAGGATCGTCACGGGCGATGAGACTTGGATTTCGCACTTCACCCCGGAAACCAAGCAGCAGTCAATGCATTGGCGGCATAGTGGATCTCCGGTCAGGACGAAATTCAAACAGACGCTGTCAGTACGGAAAGTAATGTGCACGGTGTTCTGGGACAGGAAGGGCATTCTGCTCATTGACTTCCTTCCAAGAGGTGAAACAGTGAACGCTGACCGTTGCTGTGAAACACTGCGAAAATTGCGACGTGCCATTCAAAACAAGAGGCGTGGAATGCTTACTGCAGGTGTTGTGCTCCGCCATGACAATGCTCGTCCACATACGGCTCGGCGCACAACAGCTGTTTTGACGGAATTTGGCTGGGAGTTGTTCGATCATCCACCCTACAGTCCTGATCTTGCTCCCAGCGATTTTCATGTTTTCTTGCACCTCAAGAAATTCCTGTCCTACGGTGAGCGTTTTGGCAACGACGAAGAGCTGAAGACGTCTGTCACACGCTGGTTCCATTCACAGGCGGCAGAGTTCTACGACAGAGGGATACAAAAGTTGACCCCACGATACGGCAAGTGTCTCAATTCTGATGGTGGCTATGTTGAAAAATAGCTGAAATATTTCTGTACCTGTTGTCAATAAATGTATTCCTGAAAGTGTGTGTTCTTTTTTTTTAAATAGGGAAACTTACTTTCTGGATGCGCCTCGTATTTACAAAACACAACACAACACAAACACAAGAACACAAGAAATACATCACACTAACATATGAAAACAAAAGCTCGCATCTTCATTCAGAAAGCAGAAATACAACATAGCATACAGAACAGAAAACACACTACAAAGCCATCTCAACACACAAAAAACACAAAGAAATAAATACGACCACACAGGTGTATACAAACTCACATGTAATAGTTGCGACAAGTTCTATATTGGACAGACAGGCAAATCATTCCAAACACGCTACAAAGAACACATTAAAGCAATAACCAGAGGACACAATACATCTACATACGCCGATCACATAACCAATGCTAACCATACATACAATAACATAAATGCAGACATGGAAATCCTACACATACAACCCAAGAACCAAAAAAACTCAACACACTAGAACAATACGAAATATACAAACACACTAAAACTCACCCCGATCAAATTCTCAACACACAGATCAATTTCAGCACACACACACTATTTGACTCCACCTTTCAACACCTTTCAACAATCAAACGCACCCACATAACAGGTAGAGAAGTTCGAGATGACGCCGAGATCTAGTAGGCTCTGAGGATGGTGATGTAACACCGAAACAGCTGTAAACCGCACAAACTTACATAAATAACACGAGTAAGTCCGCTAGTTAATCAATTACTTAATAGCCTATATTTACCCCCAAAAGAGGAATTGTCGTTACTATTAGCTGCCTTTTATATTTGGCCAGCCCTGTTCTGTAGCACAAGCAAGACAGGGTTTCGAACCGTAGTTTATCAGAATGCGAAATAGGAGCGCTGTTTCTTGCATCGTGACATACTGTGAAGTTAATGATCTCAGATTGTGGAGTGCTACAACACTTGTACTTGCTGATTCTGAAACACTGATATAAATTGAAGGCATGAAAATTAATTGCTAAATATTTTCAATATATAAATTAATCCTATTGCGGAAGAAGATTTTATCCCGCCTCGCATCTTCTAAACTGGACAGGTTGCCCTAGAGTTTAGTGGCCGCTGTTCATTCAGGAAGATTCTTGACAGTATTTTATGACTACCAAGTAGCCGTCTGCTCATAGTTACATCTTGTCCGGTTTGTTGAAGAGTATTGTGCACCAAACGGTTGCTATACATCTTGTCCACCTACATCCGTGTGCCGGTCATTACATTCTGCTGGAGAGACTGGTTAATTAATAGGTTAATAACTACCAGCAGTATGTGCCGTATATCTGAAAATAGAAAAATAAACAATTTGTCTTTTTAGAAACCAACTCATGTATACCCAGTCTCCAGTTTTCTCTTAACGAAGGACTTTCCATATGAAATTATGGTACATTCGTTCATATTTCTTGACAAACGACTGGCTCGTTTACTTTTTTTAATCATTCAAGAAATTTCAGAGGTTAAAGAACTTTGTTTAGTCGCGGGAGTCGCATAGTCTCGCATTTGTTTTATTTTCTTATTTTTGTTTCTCATTACACGAAATATAATGAAAATATTGCGGTCTTCAAAATTTAATTTTCACAATTTTGACGAAAATGTAGTACAGAAGGATGCCAACTTTTTCTGAAGAAAATACGGGAGACTAAGGAATCGACAAAATTTCACATAGAAAATAGACTAAGGGTCGAATTCATAGTCGTCACTTATAAAATGAGGAAACACTTAAGTAATGAGCATTTTACAGAAAAGAAAGAAGTGAGCTAAGATAACTAGTTATGAAATATGAAGATATCGTCGAGAGAAAAAAAAAAAAAAAATTGATAATTGTTCTCTCCAAAAGAAGAAATTGACATGGAACAAAATTGCAGTTGAATTTAATGTAAACTCCGGAAATATTCCTGTAAGTAAATCATTTTAATTTAATTTTCAGTTATTTTTATGCTAAACAAAGTGGAAGTGATATCATTACGCAAATTTTAACAGCTTATTCCTTGGGTGGAATACAGACAAAAATGCAAATGACACTTTGTTGGGACGTGAATACTTTTCAAAAAAATGCCACTTAAATCTACCTGAAATGCTCCTGTATCACAAAATCTCAAAGCAACCAGTACTTTCAGCAGTGGCGAAATCGGTAAGCCTCATGGTTGTATTGTGAATTGAAATGAGAGACACCAGAATATCCACAACAGTGTTCTTGTCGAAACGGTATCTCCTCTTAAATTGTTGATCATTATACATCTCTAAAGGGTTCTCCTTATCTCTGATATATCTTTTGCTTGCCGAAACTCATTTTCATTTTAATTACAGAACTCAATAAATTAAATTAAATCATAATCATCATCTATTGTATACCGAATCAGCTGATTACAATGCATATGAGGAAACACTTGAGTAAGCTGACAAGCTACCTTATTTGAATAAGTGTTCACTTCAGTGGGATTTATGAATTGGAAATTATTATAAGCAACTGCTTAAGGGTTTCCTTACGATAAGTGTTGACTATGAATTCGGCCCTAATTTTTCGGCTCAGTTACTAAAAAATAACTTTATTCTACACTTCGGCAGCTAACAAGCAAACGTTCTGATGGGGGCAGATAAAAAAGTTAAATTTTTGTCTTCCACCATGTTAATAATGTCAAAAGACGTGCTTATACAAGTTTTGGTCACTCGACCGCAATTACGAGGGCCGTAAAAAAATTAATTCGCCAGGGGCCGTGAACATAAAGAAAAAACACAATTTCATTGGACAAATTTATTAGAACGGACACAGCTTGTTGAGCTATTTCTCAACATATTTTCCATCGGAATTGAGACATTTCTCATATCATGGGATCGACAGAGAGAGGTGCAGACGCAGTCAAACGCTGGTTCCGGACTGAGGTGGCTGACTTCTACGACACAAAAATTGATCCCATGGTATGAAAAATGTATCAATTCCAGTGGGGGATATGTTTGCAAATAGCCCAACAATTGCTGTATCTGTTTCAATACATATTTCCATGAAATTGTGCTTTTTCTACAAACGACACCAAGGAAAATCACGTTCTGGACGGCCTCGTAATCGCGGTCGAGTGGCCAAAATTTGTATAAGCACTTCTTTTGACATTATTAAAATGGTGGAAGAAAAAAATTTAACTTTTTTTCTGCCCCCATCAGAACGTTTGCTTGTAAGCTTAAATTTCATGTGTGAGATTAGGGCAAATGTTTATATGACATTTTTGCTCAGAATGTCTTCGGAAATAAGCTCCATAAGGGACGGTAAATCCTTGTGAATCACCCTGTTTATATGTTTAAACTTGACACAATGTACAGACATGAGACACGACGCTGGACATTATTTCTGTATTTATGCCAGTTTAAATGTTTACCGAACACGATAAGCAGATCTGCTCAAGAAAATAACTTTATGAGAATACAGCATTGAGTACTAGGCCTATGTGTTTCTTTATCGAAGGTAGAAGCAGTAAGTTTTAATTTTTTATGTCAGTATGGATTTTATTACTGTATTGTTGTATTGTATTTGAGAGGGGGCATTAGGATCCAGCGCTAGATATGTTACGTTTTACCCTTCAGCTAGGAGCTTTTTCAACCCACACCGGCTTATTACTCTAAAGTCCGCTGCGTATTCAGGATTCGAAAAGACAACTCCACTCGTTGAGCGTATTCCGAATCTCACCGGTGAGCAATCCGATGGCATCACGGTGTTCCGAATTCCACCGATGACGTCATTGATGCTCCACCGGTGTCGCACCGGTGCCATCAACTTGCAGAGGTGGTGGCAGTCTCCATCAGCCGCCATCAGTGAATCTGATTGGTTCTTGTATAGGACGGGAATTAGTAGACGAATGACATCGTGCACTGTTGTGTCATGGCGGTGTGTTCTGCTGTATTGTTTGTAATGAGCACAACGTAAAAACAATATGTTAATGACTTATGAGCGAACATGTCAACGGACCAGTTATTACTACCGGTTCAAGAAATAAGTTGTTTATGATCTCTTTTATTTGAACGAGATGGCAGTACGGAAATTTCGCAAAATTTTGCTAGCGTAGCACAGATAACCACTTACACAGTCGCCATGACAGCATCGATTCTTCCAGCAGTTTTGTTCCTTTTTTTCGTTGCAACGTGACGTCATTGATGCCACCGGACCGGTGAGATTCGGAATACGCTGGTTCCTAGACCAGCCCCCTCCTTGCATCATCAACCGGCATTCGGTGAATATAATAGAATTATAAGGGAATGGAGATCGACGGAATTTTATGGATTATGTGGTACAGACACTCATTCTACCTCACTTCGATTATTGCGACGTTTTGTTCAGTGATCTCAGGATTGATTCCACTCAGAAACTACAGCGTGTTCATAACGCGTGCGTCTGCTTCATTTGTAATGTTCGATACTACGATCATATCTCACCTTCTTTCGAGAAGTTATCATGGCTTAGGTTACATGAGAGGAGAAATCTGCACTCGCTTTCTCTCTTATATCGAATTATGCACACTTCATCCCCCTATTATTTATTCGCTCGTTTTCATACTCTGTCTCGCTATCATAATATTAATACTCGATCACAACGCGATAACACGCTAGTAATTCCACTTCACACATCATCTCTGTATTCCTCATCGTCACTGGAACTCTCTGCCGCCTGAAGTCAAGGGCTGCCGAACATTGAAATCTTTCAAATCCAAGTTAGAAAATTATCTTATGACTAGTCGCCAAACTAACTTACTATTATGACAAGTGTTGTATTGCATGTTTCCACGTATTCACTTTTTTTTTTCTGTTCTAGTGATATTTAACAACTTATTTTATATTTTTGTTTTCATATTTTCGGATAATGGTATATCTATAATGTGATAAGTTGAGCTATATATAATCATAATTTTCCTTACTGTGTGTACTTAAAAATATTGTATTCATTGTATGCTTTGTACTGCACTATTTTAATACTATTATTATTATTATTATTATTATTATTATTATTATTATTATTATTATCAATAATTGTCTTATTTTTTATACTTTGTATGTCTCATTTATTTTGACCTGCTGTTCACATTTTATTATGCTTTGTTCCTTTCTTTCTGTATGTTATATATTATGTCTGATTTCTGCTTACTTGTTGTTTACATTTTATTATTATCTTATTCAGTTTTGTGTGTAAAATTGTAGTGTTCTTTGTAAATTTGTAGTGTTTTTTGTAACGCAATTTTACTCCTGGTTGAGTGTTAGAGAAGGCCGTATGGCCTTAACTCTGCCAGGTTAAATAAATATTTATTATTATTATTATTATTATTATTATTATATACTCCTATAAGAATACTGGGCACCAAGCTACGAGACAGAATGAGTAACGAAACACTACAAAGACTGACGAACACTACTGACGCAGCAGAACGAGCCACGGCAACGAAGTGGACCTGGGGGGGGGGACATGTGGCGAGACTACATCAGACAAGATGGACCCATGCAGTCACGATGTACGTCGGAAAGAAAGGACAGGGAAGACCACGGCTCAGATGGTCTGACATGTTTACCAGAGAGGCGGGGAAACAATGGTCGAGGACAGCAAAGAACAGAGTTTTGTGGAAAGAACTAGGGAAGCTCATTGTAAATAGATAACGTAATCAGTGTTAAGATATTGTAAATAGTAAATTCAGTATTAGTGAAAGTGTGAGATAAGTTTTGTAAATAGTAAAGTCAGTGTTGAAAAAGTGTCAGGTAAATAGTGTAAATAGCAATCAGTGTTGTCAAAGTGCCAGTGTCAGTATAATGTGTGTAGTGCAAGAAAAAAAATGAACAAAGAACAGTGCGGAGGCTAGTTAAAGTTGAACAGGGTTATTAACCATGTCACAAAAGTAGTATACACGACAAGCTCGCCTGGATTGGCTCACCAAGCGAGTACACTTGACCCATCCCTGTCGAGGGGGTTCTAACCCCATCACAGGAGGCCTGTGCCCAACATGGGACATCATGGCTAACATTCATTCATTCACTCCTATCAGTATATGCTTGGTTAGCATTGCTTCATAATGACTGAACGAAGGACGAAGAAATTACGTCTTGTCATACACCGCATACTCAATTAATTCCAAGAAGAGTCTTCGCTTGACATTCATGAAACTGCAGTTGATCAATGAATTGATGTACGGATTCATAAAGTGGGCGTGTAGGCATACTGTTGTGTTGATTTACTGCGATATGTGCGTTGCATAAAACTTACGTTCTCTTCTGTTTAGACTTCAGTCTGAATTGAGTAATTTGGATATGTCTAGGTCCTTGAAATAAAATTATCATAACCCATTAAATGACTTCATCTCGTCAAATAGAATATGACTATCAGTAATTCCGTAGACGCTAGATGACTGCGCAGTTGATACAGCGTATTTAACTAACTTATTAAAAATTAGGAAGGAGAGATTTTATTTTTCTACAAAAAGATATCGGAAAGACATAAAATAAAATCTCTATTAAAACTGTGTCAGGAGTGATGTAAGTTATTTCAGTTTCAGTATAATTTTTTGTATAATTCTTTTCACGGAGAAAAGAAATCAGAAAAAAAACAACCAGACTATACTTATTTACTTGCTTTTAATGAACCCGTAGGTTCATTGCCGCCCTCACATAAGCCCGCCATTGGTTCCTATCCTGAGCAACATTAATCCAGTATCTACCATCATATCCCATCTCCCTCAAATCCATTTTAATATTATCTTCCCATCTACGTCTCGGCCTCCCTAAAGGTCTTTTTCCTTCCGGCCTCCCAACTAACATACTATATGCGTTTCTGGATTCGCCCATACATGCTACATGCCTTGCCCATCTGAAACGTCTGGATTTAATGTTCCTAATTATGTCAGGTGAAGAATACAATGCGTGCAGTTCTGCGTTGTGTAACTTTCTCCATTCTCCTATAACATCATCCCTCTTAGCCACAAATATCTTCCTAAGCACGTTATTCTCAAACACCCTTAACCTATGTTCCTCTCTCAAAGTGAGAGTCCAAGTTTCACAACCATAAACTGTTTTATAAATTCTGACTTTCAGATTTTTTGGCAGCAGGCTGGATGATAAAAGCTTCTCAACTGAATAATAACAGGCATTTCCCATATTTATTCTGTGTTTAATTTCCTCCCGAGTATCATTTATATTTGTTACTGTTACTCCCAGGTATTTGAATTTTTCCACCTCTTCAAAGGATAAATTTGCAATTTTTATATTTCCATTCCGTCCAATATTCTGGTCGCGAGACATAATCATATACTTTGTCTTTTCGGGATTTACTTCCAAACCTATCTCTTTACTTGATTCCAGTAAAATTCCCGTGTTTTCCCTAATCGTTTGTGGATTTTCTCCTAACATATTCACATCATCCGCATAGACAATCATCTGATGTAACCCGTTCAATTCCAAACCCTCTCTGTTATCCTGGACTTTCCTAATGGCATACTCTAGAGGAAAGTTAAAAAGTAAAGGTGATAGTGCATCTCCTTGCTTTAGACCACAGTGAATTGAAAACGCATCTGACAGAAACTGACCTATACGAACGTTTCACTGAGACACATTTTAATTAATCGAACTAGTTTCTTGGGAATACCAAATTTAGTAAGAATAATAATTCAATAACCCAGTCATATGCCTTTTTGAAATCTATGAATAACTGACGCACTGTACCCTTGTACTCCCATTTTTTCTCCATTATCTGTCGACTAAAAAATATCTGATCAATAGTTGGTCTAGTACGCCTAAAACCACACTGATGATCCCCAATAATTTCATCTACATATGGAGTTAATCTTATCAAAAGAATATTGGATAAAATGTTGTTCGTCAACAAAAGTGATATTCCTCCTACAGTTAGTCTTGTCCCCCTTCTTAAAGATAGGTACGATTATGGACTCCTTCCATTGTTCTGGAACAATTTCCTTTTTTCAAATTGCAAGTACAAGGTTATAAATTTCGTTAGATAATGCGCTTCCACCCTCTTGTATTAATTCTGCTGGAATTTGATCGATTCCTGGAGACTTATAATTTTTCAGATTTTCTATCTCAATTTCGACTTCAGAAAGTGATAAAAATTTATCGTGAGTTTATATAGGTTAGGGGTAGCAATATATCCAATAAATGGCTTTCTGCAGTTTGTAGTTTTATTTATACTTACTTACTTACTTACAAATGGCTTTCAGGGAACCCGAAGGTTCATTGCCGCCCTCACATAAGCCCGCCATCGGTCCCTATCCTGTGCATGATTAATCCAGTCTCTATCATCATATCCCACCTCCCTCAAATCCATTTTAATTGTATCCTCCCATCTACGTCTCGGCCTCCCCAAAGGTCTTTTTCCCTCCGGTCTCCCAACTGACACTCTATATGCATTTCTGGATTCGCCCATACGTGCTACATGCCCTGCCCATCTCAAACGTCTGGATTTAAAGTTCCTAATTATGTCAGGTGAAGAATACAATGCATGCAGTTCTGTGTTGTGTAACTTTCTCCATTCTCCTATAACTTCATCCCTCTTAGCCCCAAATATTTTTCTAAGCACCTTATTCTCAAACACCCTTAACCTATGTTCCTCTCTCAAAGTGAGAGTCCAAGTTTCACAGCCATACAGAACAACCGGTAATATAACTGTTTTATAAATTCTAACTTTCGGATTTTTGGACAGCAGACTGGATGATAAGAGCTTCTCAACCGAATAATAACACGCATATCCCATATTTATTCTGCGTTTAATTTCCTCCCGAGTGTCATTTATATTTGTTACTGTTGCTCCAAGATATTTGCATTTTTCCACCTCTTCGAAGGATAAATCTCCAATTGTATTTATACTTATTTATAAAAAATCAAAATTTATGTTCAATGTGATATTAACATTTGAAATGACATTTACATGACTCACATCCTTTAGATACCGTACATTAGAACGAAAATAGCAAGGAAAACGTATGTAGCTACTCCAAGACTCCTTATTTCACAGTCACAGTTCGCAGACTGTATTAGAGCTCGAGGTGAGGACTCTTTGATAACAAGTTCTCAACTGAGATATGTAAAACTATAAAAATGCTCTTCTGACTACATATTCAGACTGCTTATAAGCGTATATTGAGAGCAATGCATGCGTGATATAGGTTACTCCTTGATAATTAAATCAACTTCTAGCCCGTCTTCCATTGAACTCTTTGACCTCTATAAAATTACCTAATTTAGCATCTCGTAAACTGGTCAGTGAACGGTCCGTCAAGTAGCCCCATGTGGACATTGCCAGGTCCTACCTATAATTTAACCGTGCGTATAAACCGTTAGATAAATTCTAATGTTGCTCTAACCACTAAACAGGCTCAAGTTTCCTTAATTTGCTTCTGAGAGAAATTAACGTATGCCGCATAAGTTGGCGAGGAAAGTTCACGGACATTGTATAGGTTCTTGTACTTGGAGATATAAAATACGCAACGTATAAAATGATTTTCGCTTAAAAGATAGCCATTTTGATTGTCATGTTTATTATTACTTCCTAGTATAATGAATTATATTGTTACTAAATATTGTTACTAAAATTACGTATGTATTTATTCAGACTGCAATGGGTATATACCCGGTGGCAGTGGTAACTAATTACACTCAATAATGACAATAATAAACTTGTTAATTTAAAATACACTTAATAATAATACCAATAATTAGTACAAACAATAATTTATAATGACTATTACACTCTTACTACGTCATACTACTTTTGACCAATAAAACGGTACGAAAGGATGTATTTCAACCAATCATGGCTGCTTATCGCACAATTTTATCGCGTCCCTAGCATTTGTTTAATTTTATCGCGTCCCTAGCATTTGTTTAATTTTATCGCGTCCCTAGCATTTGTTTCTTTGTTTGCCAACATTTGAAACTGCGCTGGTCTGGACGTCAAAAATATATATAAAATTACAAACCACTCCAGTCGATGCACAGCAGTTTCAAATATGACTCGCATTGGCATTCAAGAACAAGAATTAATAAAAATCACTGATGATACCTATGCATCTTCTGAAATCCGATTTACAAATAAATGAAGAGCATCATTCGGAAATCCTGAATAAGTTGAATACACCATGTAGGCATAAATCAACGAGTTCCACTTCTATTATGCACACTCCAATATAACATCAATTGAACCACCAACCACATTCAAATTTGAAAATTCTACATTCAATAATTATTCCTTTTAAAATTATTCATTCGGAAATTCTGAATAAGTTGAATACACCATGTAGGCCTAAATCAACGAGTTCCACTTCTATTACGCACACGTCCAATATAACATCAATTGAACCACCAACCACATTCAAATTTGAAAATTGTACATTCAATAATTATTCCTTTTAAAATTATTCATTCGGAAATTCTGAATAAGTTGAATACACCATGTAGGCCTAAATCAACGAGTTCC
Source organism: Periplaneta americana (assembly GCA_025594305.2). NCBI lineage: Eukaryota > Metazoa > Arthropoda > Insecta > Blattodea > Blattidae > Periplaneta > Periplaneta americana. Next base: position 47,485,787 of record JAJSOF020000038.1, read on the forward strand.
ACTTCTATTTCGCACACGTCCAATATAACATCAATTGAACCACCAACCACATTCAAATTTGAAAATTGTACATTCAATAATTATTCCTTTTAAAATTATTCATGTTTATTTTTTATGTCATCGTCGTTAATTAAAACTTTTCTAACACTTGTGTATATTAGTTAGGTTATGTTATAGCTTCTGCTCTGAGAGGATAAAAAGAACTTCTGCTATATGATATTATGGATAGTCACGTATCAGAGATTGTTTAATATTAAGATTTATTGAATAGTAATCATTACAGTGTCTGTATAAAGACACTACTGCCATCTAGCATGCATCTAGCGTAATATTTGTAATGTTGAGATGGTACAATAATACATTTGAAGACAGTTGTATTTTCGTAAGTCAATATTTTATTGTATTGGAGTACTTCGTTACTTCTAATCTTTATATACTCTCTTCTAATCGTGTAATAGTCAATTAAATCCCACTCGAGTTTTGATTTTCTCTAGATAAATCAAAACGTCTAGTGAGATTACTGTGATAATAATAATAATAATAATAATAATAATAATAATAATAACAATAAAGATAATAATAATAATAATAATAATAATAATAATAATAATAATAATAATAGAGAATATCCTAAATTAAATGAAGCACTATCACTTAAAATAACATTTAAAATAAATCTAATTTGTATCTTAAATCTAAATTCGAACTAAAACCCACGAGTATGATATGTTCATATCTGCACAAGTACCTTTCCACATTACACTCATTTCGCTGTCAACTCACTCACTGCACTGGAACTACGACACATTTCACTGATTCTATCCTGATTTCACTAACACTTCAAAAACATTTCACTGTTCTAATACTTTGCACTGCCACTATAAACTGTAAAGCTTCCCTGACAGGAACACGTTTCAATGACACAACACACTTCACTGACACAACATAATTCTTCACTGATACAACACTTCAATAACAAAATATCATTTACATCCTTTACACACTGTGTATAATTATTGTCTATTAGTAAAGTCCTTAAGCCTATTTTTAAATACGTGTTTGGTTGTTGGTAAAGCCTTTAGTAAGTCTGCAGGTAAAGCATTCCAGTCCCTGATAGTACGATTGAGAAAAGAAAACTTTCCAGTGTCCGTCCTCTGTCTTCTTTCCCTCAATTTATATGAGTGGTCGTTCCTTGAAGAGTAATTTGGCAGCTGCAACCTATTTTTATATCTCTCCAGGCTGGCTCACATCTGTATAATCGAATAATTATAATGGAGATTTAATTCAGTTTGTGTTCTTGCAAGATTTTGATACTATGGAGTAAAGATGAACAAAACTACAGTTACTACCACCGCTCTTGCTCGCTCATAGGCCCCCCCTCCAAACTTGGCCGAACTGTTTTCTTACTGTTAACGCTAGAAAATATTGCTTTTGTTTATGATTAAGTTTCTGTGCTTAAATTGACGAATTAATGTCTTCAGACCATGTGCCTGGACTGTAATATTTATTTTAAATTTCTGAATCTATAAGAATTTCTATAGGCCTACCTCATTTATGGAATAGAAGCACTGTAATGTTTTTTATGCGAGATCATGCGTATTTGCTTGGTTTCCGCACAAAAGCAATCCGCGGTAAGTCTAAAATTCCATATTCAGTATTCCCAACCTAACACACATAACAATTTCCCTCTTCTTACCGCTTAAGTGACATATTGATTTTACTGCTTTAGGCTTTTAACATATTATTTTTAGAGACGTTCAATATAGTAATAATTATAAATTGGAAACTTACCACTGCAATTTCACCTAAATTACACTGTTAATTATTGTTTTTAAATATTTGCAAAAATTAAGTAAACTCTACAACTCCACTCTGCATTCGTGATGCAAGTAACATTAAGGAAGCCGTGAAAAAATCAACAAGATTCCAGACTCATCATAGACTGGGGAAAAAAAAAGACGGACGTATATCACGGCCTGCTGGAGTATAGTAAACACAGAAAATATTTTAAAGCAACAATGGTGAAGATAGATATTTTTGTTTTGCAAATTTGCCGTCATTGAACAGAAACCAAGATGGAGATTTCATTGCAACTAATTAGAAATTCCTCTTTCAGGTATGTAATAAACGATCTTCGCACAAAATAATGTACGATACACGAGCTGTATGTTTTCTTTTAATTCTCGGAAATTAAAAAAGCTCAACTACGTTTCGCTTTTTAAAACTTTTCCTCGAACATGAAAACTTCAACATACCGCTCTTGTAACGCATATTACTATTGTAACAGCCTGTACTGATGTGTTAGAACTCTGCAGGTGTTCAGGCCGCCGCTTGGATAAATATGAATAACATTCTGCACAACAATGCAGAAAAAACAAAAGTGATCCCGGTATAATGTGTAAACTAGACGAGATTAAACAAAACAAAAAGGGCCGTATTCATAGACATTTTTAGCGCGGGCTTCCGGTGGATGATCAGCGTTTTTCGTATTCATAAACTAGTGTTAGCGATAGGATATGATTTGAATTCTGTACTAAACGGCATTTCTTGCAAGTTGAGAGGGCGCGAAGACATTCTTTTCCCCCTCCCTATTCCTCAGATAACGTTAGCGACCGAGCAGTAGCTGTTACTTCTTATACCTGCACGCCCTACACTGCACACAGAACAAAATAAAATATTTACTAAAGTACACTAGGGGATATAAAATGCAGCCATACAGATGTTTGACAATGACTTGTTTCAGTATATTTAGTGTCATTGTTATAATATTTTCAACTGGCTACTAATAAAATTAACGAATGTTGGTTTGAATGTTGGGGAGCGGCACGGTGCAGATTGTCCCAGTGTGTATGTCGCAGTGTAGCAACTAGCGGTGGAGAAAACATTTATCTTTTGCCCTGAGTGGTTTGAGATTTGTTTCGTCCTTACAGTTTACTTCGTAGTGTTTTGTGAATATCGGTATAGGAAATAGTGTACATAGTGTAGTGTTAATGTCTTATATAAGTACATAGTTTTTTTTATTTAGGATTAGGACCGTATTTTATCGTAGTTTTTAAATTATTTAACGAACATTATGGCTTCCAGCAGTGTTATAAAACATAAAAAAGGTAAACCAATGCGAAGTGGTCAGCAGAGATGTGTGTTGAATTTATTTCAAACGTTATGTGCTGAAAATCCAACTTACAGTTTAGAAAAGGTGGCTGAGATGACGGGGAAACTGACGGGAGTGGGAAAAGCAAGTGTTTATCGCATCAGAAGAGAGGCGAAGATGAATGACAATAAATTAAAGAGTCCGGTGAAATTTCGCAAAACTGTTCCACTATTAGAAAAATACGACGAATTCACAAAATCAACAATAAGATCTAAAGTTCACCAATTCTTTTTCGTCAAGAACTGCCAACTTTAGACAAAATATTAGCTGCGGTGAACGGTGATGAAGATAATAGTGATAGCAGTGATAAGATAAGACGTAAAGAGGTATGTTAATTCAAATTAATTCTTGATTTCCGCACAAAACAGATTATGAAAATCTATAAAAATAATTCTAGTTCTAATTTTATTATAATGCATGTCATAATACAGGCTTTGTATTATAATGTTATTATTCATAATTCCACTTAAATTCACTTCATAGTACTATAATTTGTGTAGCTGAACGTAGAAACGCATTACTACTGGTTCAGTAGACCTATGCTTATTAAGATCGAAATACTTAAATTTAATGTCAGTTGTACGCCTGTTTTAGTATTTATTTCTTCTTATGTTACAAGTAACTGTCATATATTGAACTCATTAAATATTTTAATATGCAAATTATTGATATAGACATTAATAAAAATAGAATTGACTTCTTGGTATAGGCTTTCGAACTATAGATTTTGACACTTTGTGTTGTAAGTCAATTAGTCGAACGTTTTTACGACGGACTGTAGCACCTTCCCCTTCACTGACGGTAGAGAGTGTGAGTAGAGGGGAAAGCCTCTCAACCAAACTGAAATGGGGATTAGTAACCAGTGGATAGCCGGGGCTAGCTTAGTACGCTCGTAGCGCGTGCTGCGAAATGTTTATGAATACCACCCATAGAAATTACATTTCATGTGATGTCTTGGTAGTTTTCCGGAGTTTTTCCTCAACTAATTGAAGCAGAATTGCTGGGTAATTTTCAGTGTTGATCTAGGACTCATTTCGCCATCATTAATTGACATATCATCATCCATACAAGAGCGCGGCCGTTCAGCTACCCAATCATTCCCAGAATAGGCGTGGTAAGCACAATAAGCCTCAGACTGCAGTGCAAGCCTTTGGGTCCCTGCTCCATACAAGAGCAAAAAAAAATAAAGTAAAATTGTCTGTATATTTTGTTACAATTTTACTTTATTTTGCAATACCTTTATTAAATGATCATATTCCGATATGCTGTACCAAGGTCAAGCTATAACGGGAGGAAAGAGATAACGGATGTCCCTCATAACCTCGTTATATCGGGATTCTATAGTTTTGCTCCCCCAAGGAAACGTTTCTCTCTCCGCTTTTGCGCTCGCTGTGTTCGTTGCATTTGTCTTTCAAGTCTCGTGCGCTTCGAGTCTCGCTCATGATTCTCTAAAATAGCATTTGGTCGGCGTGGAGAGATTTCGTAACTTTGAATAACATACATCGTTGAAATAAATAACATTAGAGATGTTTGATACAAAGAGACAAAACTAAACAGTATCTCAGTTATCAAAATGTTCTGCTTCTATTATCAGATATTACCTATGATTATATAAACAGAAAAAAACAAATCTCAAATAAATTTGCATTTTTAAGGAACATAAAACATAACGTTAAATAAAGCGTTAATATTTTTTTGTACTTGTTTTTTTTAATTTTAATTTATTTATTTAATTTATTATTTAAATTCAAATATACAGAATAAAGAAATATAATTACAAAATATACAGAATAAAGAAATATAATTACAAAACAAAACAAAGAGAAATACAACTAAGATAATACAAGCAATATAGAAAGAAGATACAGTGGTATTAACAAAATTTGAGACCGAATGAGCAGCGCTCGTGCTCGGTCGCAGTTCAGATATAATATTAAAATAAAAATAATAATAATAATATAAATAAATAAGTAAAATAAAATAGGAACTAAAATATAATTACAGCGGCAATGGAATTATATAATATAATATTAACACTAGAGAAGAATAATATCGCACGTGAAAAGTAGGACTAATATATATTTCAAAATTATGGAATACAAATATAATATAGGTTGATTAATTCATACACATAGGCTATAAATTTATTTAATCAAATTGAAGATATTAACACGTTTCTAATTTTCTTGTTATATGTTAGTGGGTTACATGTTAGAAGTTCTGGGTGTAATTTAGTTAAAGCATTGTACAACCGAGGGCCAAAATTTATGCCATGCTTTAGACCAGCAGATGTGAGACATTTAGGTTCTACTAATGTTGAATTAATATTTCGTCACTTGTGATTGTACACTTGATCTCAAACATACGAAAAGAAAATTCCTAGCCTTTTAATAAGGGCTTAGTAATTAAATAAAGATTGGGAAACGGGTTATTATACACTGAAAGATAGAGATGATGTTTCAGATAGGCTACTTGATTGTTTATACATATAGGGTAAAGTTGCCTAATCCCGTGATACTTTTTTTTTTTTAACTGAATGTCAGTCAAAGCTTTGCCGTTCGATCATAGCGCCGGACATTTTTCAGCTACTTTTGAAACATCGGTTAACTTCCAAGCAAGATACCCAATCCTGTGACAGTCAGTGAAGAAAGCGTATCACGGAATTAGGAGTATCACTGCAATAGACAACTTTACCCTATAACAGTTGCCAAAGTAGATAAAAGTTCAGTCTGGTATAAACAACTGTGGCGATTCAAGGCTGCTTGAAGATCGAGAGTTCATCACTCCCGAAGTCCCGAAACATTCACAAGCAGTCTTTACGTCAATGACGCGACGTATACAATATTGTCGTGCGGGTTTTCGGCTTTACGGGCGCTGTTAAGGCTCATTCGCAATGAAAATTAAACATAACGTAAGCGTTAACTTAAGAATATAAACGTTACGGTAAACTCAAGAAGTCATTCACGATGGGAACATTAACATAACCACAAACATACTTGGTAACCATGGGAACATAACAACGATGTCATTTCCTCATATTCTGTCGTATACTTCAGCGCTCCACGACTGTGTTCTGTTTGCAAATCACGTAAGCATAAGTATGAAGGTTTGGAGTTTGCAAACTTTCATGTTAACGTCTTACGGTAATGTTCATGTCAATGCTTATGTGAATCATTGTGAATGATCCCATTTGGTAGCCTGGGCACAAACTTCTGTGTTTATGTTACGGTTATATTTAATTTTCATTGTGAATGGGTCTTAAGTCTTGCTTTCTCGATCGTTGTTCAACTCTACTATGGATCCTTTTGACATATTATACTCTCTAAACAATTATTGCATGAACCTTATTCAGAGTTTGACATCCTTTGAACATTCGAAATTCACAGTTTAATAAGTGACATGTGTTTTAAATTAAATTGACATTTTTGTGTATACCAGGTATTTTAAATTAATAATGTCATACCTGTTGAATTCACAGTTTAAAATTTGCCAAGTATTCTAAAATATGTTGTATATACTCGTATTTTAGGTATTTAAATTGAAGGTTTAATATTTGCTTTGTATTTTATGTTCAGAATTTAGTTTTTGCCGAGTAATTTAAATTTACAGTACATATAATACTTATTGAACTACCTAAATTATAAAAGCTGCCACGTTGTTCTAGTGGCTAGAACGCTGCACTCATAATCCTGTGGACCCGGGTTCGATCCCCTGCGTAACCCTGATTTATAACTTGTGTTGAGCAAGCCCGTGGTTCAGATAACCTAGTGTTCCATTCTTCTGACTCATAGTTTGTGACTGAGAGCAGAAGCAAATCTAGTTTCTCATGGGGTCAAAATTCTCTAGTCCTGAACTCTGCTTCGTGAAACTAGTTTCCATTTTCGGTGAACAAAAATGCGAGACCGTAAGGTACATTTCCTCAAAGGAAGACAATATGGAGGTTATGTTGTATTTGGACATTGTCCGTCACATGTCTCACGAATTTACCGGGTATCGAACCTAAGTTCGCCTAGTGGGAGGTCTTGTTCGCTGTACGAGAGACCCGGAAGGCGCGGGTGGCCTCTGCAAAGTGCTCATGGAGATATTGACAGTGACAAATGTGTTAGTATTTGGCCATCGTCAGGAATGTCGATGTCCGAGTTCCGTTCACTTATTCATTCCTGCTGTTAGTAAACACTGCAGGGATTTGCTACAAGACAGTATGAGTCGACCATTATTTGAATGCGCATGGGACCCAAGTGAACTACGTTTCTGACAGTGGCGGCCGAAGGCCATTCTGTCAAGTGGGGCACAACCTTAATGATGAACCCTGAAAATTAAAAACATATAAAACCAATTTATGTGCACTAACCTTCCTAATTCTTGTAGATGAGCTCCATTTTTCGGTTCTTTCTGCGAGAAAAAACCTCTATAACTCTGTTGTTGAAGTTCGGAATAGAATGTACCATCTTCCTCTGCTACGCCCAGAGGAAAGTTAAATGGAATTTTAAGTGTAATTCACAGAAATGCGCTGATTCTCACTCGTTCGTACTCACAGATCACGCACTGCCCGCCTTCTTACTACCGCAGCGCTAGACTTGGCGAAACTCAGTTGAAAACTGTAGTGTGCACTGAAGGCGGCAAAACGCCCGCCTAGATTCTCTATTGTCAGTGACAAAGCTTTTTGAGAACTGCCAACTTCATGTATTGTAATGTAAACTTTCTTTTTTGGATACGATGGAAGCATAAAAGTTTACAGGGAGCATTAACAACATAACTGTGACAAATGAATATCTATATATACAGGGACATCACTTTATTTTTACTAACATTTTTAACATTAACCTGGCTATACTCGGAAACACTGTTACCTCCCTTCCAATACATGAGTTTGGAGTTCCTAGTGCAATATGTAAACAAATCATTTTACTAGCTATAGGAGGAGAGAAAAGTAGTGTATCCATTTATGTTACATGGAAATATAGTATTACGATTTTCAGTTTGGTCATTACTTTACAGTATTTTATCAAAAAAACAGTAGAATAGTAACAATTTTTTTTCACAAACTCAAGTCTTCAGGCGGTTATATTCATTATGTAATGTCTACTTTATTCACCATATCACTAACCTAATTTATTCCTGAGAATTTTGTGAGCACTTCCGTAAGAAACCCCAATTTCTACAGCTAACTTCTTGACCGCCTTATTACGAACTCACTGCATCCTTTCTCTAGCATCTTCTACAGCATCTTCTGTCACCTTTGTTGGCCATCTTACACTTTTCTTCCTTTCTGTACACTTTGTTGCTCTGAATTTATCTACCAGATTAATGATGACATTTCTACGAATATATTCCGTAATGATATAATCAGGAAATTGTGAAAAAAAAAAAAGAAAAGAAAAACTGTTGTTCACATTCGGTTATATTGTAATTCCAGTTTCCATCATCGTCCTTCATACCTACAAACAGTAAAACAAAATCTTGTTTAAATGATGCTGTTAAGTACCGCACCATATTATAGGGTACCGTACTTTCGGTAACTCTAATCTTCACTTGTGCTCAGTCCACACAGATAAATTCATTTATGCTACACACCATACCTATGTGAAAATAAACTTCAATAATATAAGCTTTTTATTCTATAGAAAATGCAACATATTTGTGAAACACACTGTACTCTGTACTGTTTATTTCATTGCTAGCAACAGCGGCCGTAAGTTTGTGTGACTGACGTTAGCAAGGACATTAGTGAAGGGGGTGGGAGTCAAGTACATTTAGAAACGCAGGTACAATAAAAATTGAAGTAAAAATAAAATGATGTCCCTGTACATACACACGTGATTTATACAATGAGTCGAGCTCTAAATTAATAAACTTACATTTAACGTTTTTCATGTCAAGTTTAGCTGTAAAATGTCGTCTGCTATTCAGCAAATATCAACACCCCTAAAAATGGCACGCAGCTAATTGGACTGTTCCTAAACTAAAGAGGCTTGGTGGGCACGGCAAATACAGTGCCCAAAGCACACGGTCTGAGGCAAAGAGCTCCGCCTTCCTACAACTCACACCCCCATCCCTTCCTCGTCCATCGCTGGGCACGAGAAGAGAGAGCCCATTTTATTACCTGTTCAGAAAACTTGGGTTTCGTAGACTACTACACATTCTGAAAACATTAGTAGCAATGAAAATGTGAAACTCTTTAAGTTATTATTTCATAATGTAATTAAATTGCATTATAATATAGTCATAATACGATAATAAAAATCACTGGGAGGCACGTGCCCATTTGCCCCTTAATAAAAAGCCGCCCCTGGTTTCTGATATTGACAAGCTGTGATATTAAACACATAGAGGCATATATACTACGTACATAATGCATTAAGAGTGCTATTTCCGCTATGCAACCACTACACATTAGTGTTAAGGGGCATTCTAGATTTGGTTGCCGTACCATATAAAATGTATTGTCTGTCCGAGTGATTATGTTGCATCCAGGTTTCCCCCACCCGTTTCTGGTGGCCCCACTGTTGGGGCTTGTGGGTGAACTGTCTTAGATATTTCCTGAAAACATTTGCTATTCGGAATTGGACTTCTACGTAATATGTATTATAAAACTATTTAATAGTACATTTTGCAACGAGCCTATAATGAAGGTAATTAAGGAGTGAGTATGGATAATTTATGAAACGAGCGCAAGCGAGTTTCATAATTTTCATACGAGCTTCTTAATTACCATTATAGGCGAGTTTCATACGACTTTTTATGCTCGACCATATTTCTAACTTGATATTATTAATTTTCTTTGTATATGACCTTGGCCAATGTCCCGTATGTTGTGAGATGTGCGCAGACGCGAAAGTATTGATTTTTTCCGAGGAACAGATGTTCACATTGACCTTGCTAGGCCATAAGAACCTACAGAGATAACATTAAAATTAAATTAGACATTGAAAAACGAGATGACAAATTGAATTTATTTAAATATTATTTACAATTAACGCTAATTATTATAGTAACAGAACATAACCTTCTGCGACAGTATTGGATTTCCAGCCTCCGTGACTTTTCGCTAATTCTCTTTCGATTGCATATCCGAGAATAATCGATACTTGCGGTTTTATAACGGTAGAAAGCTGACCTATCATTGGCTGAACAGTTGTAACCTGAGTCGTCATTGGCTGAAAGACCTGACCTTTAATGAGTAGGTGTACTTTAATGACATACATTAAAGGTCTGCTACCAGGTGTATAATTACTACATTTCGGCATGGTCGAGCATAAAATAACTTAAGGGATTAGGTACAGCTTACAGCAGTAAAATTGTGGAAATGTTCAACATATTTTTCCTCCATTACTGTATAGGGTAAACATTGATAATTTCGTGATAATATCATGAAAATTAATTTAAAATGCAAATGTGTAAATATATCCTTATTCCGATTTTTTCATCTAAAAGACGATAATTTGCTGTACAAATCTGGAGACATAAAAGATTGCACACGTTCTTGAACAAGTGCCAAAAACCACTTTTACAACTTAAGCTGAAAGGTTGGTTATTTCGTGATAACCTTGGTAATTTCGTGATATTACATTGATAATTTCGTGAGAGGTAGAAGAATTGTGGAAAAATTCATTAAAGTCAAATGAAGTTCTAATTTATTGTTATAAGACTTCAAACATAGTAATTCCATCTAATATTCATAGCAAGAAAATATAGAAATAATATCTAAACATAATAAGAATGAAAACAAAGTAAAAATTGAAATTGAAAAGGGATCTTCTTTGTCCTGGAAGGGTGAACACTTTTATTACGGACTTTACTATAGCCTATATTACTAGGGTAACTCCAAAAGTAATGCATAACGTTTGTTTAAAAATTATATTTTTATCCTACAGCTTTGCTATTTTCACAGAATGTAGATGCATCCTTTAGGAACAAAATGTCACTTTTCCACATAATCCCCGTCCCTTTCAACTGCCTTACATAACCTAGGAACGAGGGCCTGTAGACCAGCACGGTAAAAGTCTGGACCAACACGTCTGAGCCACTCTTTAGCAGCGTGCACAAGGGAGTCATCTTCTAACCTCGTTCCGCGAAGGGATCCTTCAGTTTACCAAAGAGATGGCAATCGCACGGTGCCAGTTCAGGACTGTAAGGCGGATGTTTCAGTGTTTATCCAAATTTTCTGATCTGGTCTGTGGTCTTGTGACTGACATAATATGGATGTGCGTTGTCGTGCAATAGCAGAACATCCTGCTTCTCCCGATGTCGTCGAACACGACTCAGTCGGGCTTGAAGTTTCTTGAGAGTTGCCACATACGCGTCAGAATTAATGGTGGTTCCGTGTGGCATGATCTCCACAAGCAAGAGTCCTTCTGAATCGAAAAACACAGTAGCCATAACTTTTCCTGCCGAAGGTGTACTTTTGAATTTCCATTTCTTTGGTGACTTTGCATGATGCCACTCCATTGTCTGCCTCTGTCTCCGGTCCAAAATGGTGGAGCCATGTTTCATCTTCCGTCACAATTCTTGCAAGTAAGTCATCTAGTACTTATCATTGGCACTTAGCATGATAACAAATCAAACAGAAGCTACACTGAACCCATTGCGTCTCCGTTTTCTTTTTTGTTATCACATCTTATCTTCAGATTTCTAAAATTTGTATTGTAATACAATTTTTAAAATATTATAAAATGTAACGCTTAATGCTCAAAAAATTTCGCCTCAAACAGCTAAGATTTCTATCAGTAAAGCTAAGCCTATATGGCGACTACAGCTGTATCTAAAATTCCAAAAGCTTTTCCTAAAATTTCATGAATATACAATAAATCATTGTACCAAATGTCATATGCTTACCTTTAATAATAAGCCTGTAATGTAATTACAAACATCCACAAAATTTGTACGCCTGAGAAGTCGACGCAAACTTGCTCTCTCCAAACATAAAAGCTCACTGAAGCAGTATACAATAGTCACACAAAGCGTAGCTGTATGTTTCTGGAAACTGGACAACATATGGAATCCCTTGGCGGAAATTTGGATCTCGTAACACCATAGGTTAGTTCACAAAAGAGCAAAGAAAAAGTATCACGAAATAACAACTGCCACGAAATTACCAATGTTTACCCTATTGTACAATAATGAAAATAAGTAGGGGAGAGTTGGGTACTATCGGACATCGGGTAATATCGGACAGTGAGTTTCTTTTATCTACCACCAGATGATAGTACCTGAATGACATGGTTACGTTTCTATGATGTCGCATACAGAAATGTAACCATGTCATTCAGGTAATACCATCTGGTGGTAGATGAAAGAAACGTACTGCCCGATATTACCCGATGTCCGATACTACCCAACTCTCCCCTATGTGTAAAACACTGTCATTCTGCATAACTCAAAAGCAATCCAACGTTCTATGATGAAATTTTTTGTGTGTGTTTAAGCATGTCATATCTACGTTATGATGCAAGATCACTTCTCTACCTTTGATAGATTGTCTGATAAAAAATAAATTCATTTAAAAAATGGTCAAATATCAGTATTTTCTTCTAACACAAAATAAAAAAATGTATAATTTATTAAGGAAAGTAGTTGGAAGAGCATGATATTGTAAATATGATTTTTAGCAATAAAATAAAAGAGAGAAAATGAAAAAGTTAAGAAGTTTATGAGTTATGAGGAAACTCATCACTGCACAGTGAACTGCACCATTTTAAATCTTAAAAATATTTTTTTCATATAGCACAAGGACAGTGTTTACGCATAGGCTACCAATTTTCATTATTGTATAAGATACAGTAATGGAGGAAAAGAATGTTGAATATTTCCAAAAATTGTACTGCTGTAACCTGTGCCTAACCCCTTAAAGAAAAGGGCTACATGCCCTGCCCACTTCAAACGTGTGGATTTTATGTTCCTAATTATGTTAGGTAAGAATACAATGCGTGCAGTTTTGCGTTGTGTAACTTTCGCCATTCTCCTGTAACTTCATCCCTCTTAGCCTCAAATATTTTCCTAAGCACTTTATTATCGAACACCACACTATTCCTCTTTCAAATTGAGAGTCCAAGTTTCACAACCTTACAGAACAACCGTAATATAACTGTTTTAAAAATTCTAACTTTTAGTTTTTTTTTTTTTTTTAACCAGATTAAATGACAACAGCTTCTCTACCGAATAATAACAGGCATTTTCCATATTTATTCTGCTTTTAATTTCCTGTCGAGTGTCATTTATATTTGTTACTAAATTGTTCCAATACATTTTAATTTTTCCGCCTTTCCAAAGGATAAATTTCCAGTCGTTAATTGTGACAACGGAGACAAATACGAAGAAAATGGGAACGATACTGGCGATTATTTGTGGCTGATGAAGAAGAAGGCATTGACTATCGTTTGACAGTGATCTCAGATAACGTAGGCCCAATTGTGTAAAACTCCCTGACTAAAGATCAACTTTGATCGAGGATCGAAAAGTGAACCGAGTTCAGACACTTCTTCTATTGTATAAAACTTTTCTGCGATCAAATTACCTTGGTTCAAATGCAATCTACGTTCACGTGAAAAGGATTTGGCAACATCGCATAAACAGGTGAAATACGTGATGCGCGGACAGGTTTGTTCAGTGTTGCCAATCTAGCGACTTTAACTCTTTTTCAACAACAATTTCTTTTAACTTTTATATTGCTTAAATAGGGATTTAGTGACCTTTATAGCACCCCATAGTGACAAAATTTAATCTTTCTTTGTTGATAATGAGAAATCTAGCGACTTTACAACTACTTTTTGATGACTTTCCGTACACTCTGTTGGAGACACTGATTTTTTGCAATGTAAATAATGGCGGACAATAAGAAGAAGGTTGACTGTTCTCCGAGTTGTTATCATGTTATGGTGTTTGATACTGCTAAACACAATAAAGCTTTATAAAACGACAATTTTCGTTTAGTAATACAGTTAATTGAAAATTTATGAATGTACCTATCATATCCATTAATAATTAATGGTTGTTATAAACATAATATAATTATAGGTTATGTTATTGATACTGCTGAACACGATAGAGCCTTATAAAATATAAGATTGTTTGTGTATTAAGGCAAGAAATTGAAAGAAATATATATATAAATGTACCTATCATATCTATTAATATTAATAATAATGGATATTTTATTTGCACAATCTGTCACTCGTATATTTCAAACAAAAGAAATAACTGAACTTGGATCATCTAACTTAATCGGAGAAATTTCTTCAGTCAAAGTTGACTTTAGTTTGAGACAAATTAATCTCAGATTAGACTTTATACAACACAAAATTCCAAGTTCAGCTGAAACAAGGATCAATTTAACCTCTGATCTAAGATTAAATGGTTTATACAATCGGGCCTTAGAGCTGTAGAGGGTAGTAATAAATAGTTATAAATAGTTTTTTTGTTATAGAGAGTTCACCCCTGCACTTATCAATGGCACTAGGTGACTTCATAATCTTCGGCCTCGAAAATCACTCACCGTCACTAACTATTACTGTATAGCCTAAAAACATGAACCGCGATGGATACGGTTTCTTTTGAAGGATAGGCTACTAGTGGTTAAGATTGCTTCCATTGTCGTGACTGCAATTTCGTTGGTGATAAAGTTTTAAGCCACTCTTCTCCATTAATGAAATTGATCAGTGGACCGTGTAGTATTGTACACATTTGAGGAAAGATTCCCAGGCCCATTCCGACTGCACAGAGTATTCATTTCAAATAGCTGTATAATCCTCGAGATCCTACCTGTGTAGGGAACCGAGCAATTGAGGGCGTGGATAGTTGCTCATTACGTGTTAGCGAGTACTGCCCAAGAATTCCTGCTGCTTCATTCTGTTCTGCTGGTCCAGTCACGTATTGCATCTCGTCGTGGCGTGCGCTGACACACCCCTAGGGTCGGCTGTATAGTCTCCCAGCCTCAAGTTCTGTAACAGGAGTGACCAAAGTACGGCATTGCATTATTTTATTATGACAAGAAAATATAACGGTGCTTTAATTTATTGATATTAAGGGGAGAGGATGGTATTTTTTTTAACTTTTTTCCTATTTGGTGTAAAATATTAATTTTTTTGTATGTAGAGAGCTAATAGTTGTGGCAACTTAACCAAATAAATATATTTTGAAAAAAAAAAAATTATTTGGGGGTCCAAATTTGAAAAACACACCCAATGCAGGATTGTATTAAAACCGATATATCTAAACCATTTTTAAAGATAATTTCAAACAGTTTTTTGCAATGTATTTGCAAAAGCATGTTCTACAAACTATCTAACAGAATTTTGATATTAGTCCCTACGTTTGTAAAATAAACAATTAAAATTTAATAACAATTTTCTGATTTCCTTTCTTGCAAACAAACGGACGTATTTTTAAAATGAAATCAATTAACAAAATTCTGTTATAGAGAAAAGTTTCCTAATAGTCTAAAGAATGTGTGTTCTAAATTTCATGCATGTATATTTAATAGTTCAGAAATTATATCCATTTTTGTCTGGCAATGTAGCAAAAAAAAAATGAAGTTACTGGAAACCGATAAAAGTGGGCGTGTGATTTAAAAATCCATAGCGCAGGAAGTTTAAAAATGACGTCTCAACATCCGATAAGGGCACAAATACCCACAATATGTTATGCAATGCATTCCACATATATCAAAGGGTATTTTAAAGAAGAAAAAAATTTTTTTTGAAAATTTAATTTACCGAAAACAACAATAAAAGTGGGCGAGTGATTTAAAAATCCATAACGCAGGAAGTTTAAAAATGGCGACTCAACATCTGATAAGGGCACAAATACCCACAAAATGTTATGCTATGCATTCCACACATATCACAGAGTATTTTAAGGATTTTTTAATTTATTCATTTTTCACCAAAAAATGCCATCCTCTCCCCTTAAGGACGTAGATGAAAACATTTTTGTGCGAGATCGTGCGTATTTGCTTGTTTTCCGCACAGAACCAATACGCGGTAAGTGTGAAATACCACATTCAGTATTCCCAACGTAACACACATAACAATTTCCCTCTTCTTACCGCTTAAGCGCGACATTCATTTTACTGCTTTAGGCTTTTAACATATTATCTTTAGAGACGTTTAACATAGTAATAATTATAAATTGGAAACTTACCACTGCAATTTCACCTAAATTGCAATGTTAATTATTGTTTTTAAATATTTGCAAAACTTAAGTAAAGTCTACTACTCCACGAAACTTATTGCATTCCTGATACAAGTAACATTAAGGAAGCCGTGAAAAAATCAATAAGATTTCAGATGCCGATGTTATTACTGCAATATGTTATATAAATAATATTGTTAAAATATTAAAATGAAAAATAAATCATTACATAATCTTACCGTTTGTTTTAAGTTCGCATTTATAGACTGGGGGAAAAAAAGACAGACGTATATCACGGCCTGCTGGAGTATAGTAAACACAGAAAACATTTTATAGCAACAATGTTGAAGACAGATATTTTGGTGTTCCGAAGTTGGCGTCATTAAACAGAAACCAACATGGAGATTTCATTGCAACTAATTAGAAATTCGTCTTTCAGGTATGTAATAAACGATCTTCGCACAAAATAATGTACGATACACGAGCGGTATGTTTGTTTTCATGTTCTCGGAAATTAAAAAAGCTCAACTACGTTTCGCTTTTTCAATCTTTTCCTCGACCATGAAAACGTCAACATACCTCTCTTGTAACGTATATTACTATTATCTGAGACATTTTCATGGCCCAGAGTTAGTGTAGCCGGAGATCGTTAGCCTTCTTCAGACTTGTCGGTAAAGAGAATTTTTTTGGATAGTATATATTTTTGTGCGAGATCGTGCGTATTTGCTTGGTTTCCGCACAAAACCAATCCGCGGAAAGTCTAAAATTCCACATTCAGTATTCCCAACCTAACACACATAACAATTTTCTTCTTCTTACCGCTTAAGTGACATATTGATTTTACTGCTTTAGGCTTTTAACATATTATTTTTAGAGACTTTCAGTATGTTAATAATTATAAATTGGAAACTTACCACGTTGCAAAACTTAAATAAACTCTACAACTCCACTAAAATTACTGCATTCGTGATGCAAGTAACATTAAGGAAGCAGTGAAAAAATCAACAAGATTCCAGGCTCATCATAGACTGGGGGGAAAAAAAAGACAGACGTTTATCATGGCCTGCTGGAGTATAGTAAACACAGAAAACATTTTAAAGCAACAATGTTGAAGATAGATATTTTTGTTTTGCAAATTTGTCGTCATTGAACAGAAACCAAGATGGAGATTTCATTGCAACTAATTAGAAATTACTCTTTCAGGTATGTAATAAACGATATTCGCTCAAAATAATGTACGATACACGAGCGGTATGTTTTCTTTCAATTCTGGGAAATTAAAAAAGCTCAACTACGTTTCGCTTTTTCAAACTTTTCCTCGAACATGAAAACTTCAACATACCGCTCTTGTAACGCATATTACTATTTTTAACCGTGTGATGAGATGCGATGAAATCTGCAAGCAGTTCCGAAACGTCAGAGAAATCATGTCTTACCATGTGGTAAAAAAACTGATAATATTCTTTATTTTTTATTATTTATTTGGCTGCAGTGCGTTACAATTTTGAATGACAAGTATTAACCTCCGGTCATATAGCTATCACTCACTTATCAACATAACATTTTTATATATAATTACACAAGTAGACCTTGTTATATTATATGCACTAGTGTCGTTTACTATACTGCCATCTAGCGACAGTAGAAGGAGTCACGTCATAACTCCTACTTGAATTGCATGGCGCAACAGTACTTCCATCTAGCGGTTGTTTTAAATCGACGGTGGCGATCCTGGTGGTTGTTCTCTTCCACATGCTACCGTTTTTAACATTACGATAGCTAATCTGTTACATACGTGATCAGGGATAGAACTTATTGAAGAAGACAGTTCCGTAGTGACTGTGACATCATTTACAGATAAGATATGCCGGCGCGATACAAGCGTACCTAGTACATTCGTGAAATAGTGTAATATTTAATCAGATTCAGAATACATATAGGTCTATACAAACACATTACCCAACGTTATTCATCGTTAACCTGAGAACTGAAGTTCCCCTGTGAAGTATTCTCTCATATTATTTCCAATATTATAGTGATTGTGATATAATTCCCGGTAAAGTAGTGAAATTTTAGAGGGGGTGTGTTACAAATAAATATACAGTAAACCGTGTGTGTATCGAGTACAAGGATATACAGGGTGAGTAAAAAGTATGGAACAAAGCTTTTAAATTCCTTATTTCTAATTTTATGATAAAGCTATTGATACAAACGTTGTAGGGTATCAAAGAAGAATATTTTGAACATCTTTTCAAATACTGTGCTTTTCATTTATAAAGGTGTGCCAATGAGTTTGCTTTTTTTTTTAATGGCACCATGTACAATACTTATTTTCCATTTTTTTTATTCTTCAAATCTCAGTACGTACAAAATCATATTTTTTTGCCATTTATAAACTGTTGTTTTGTAAAAATTGCCTTTTTTGATGACGATATATGTGTACTGAACAAAGGGAAATTTTAATGTTTCTTTACATCAATTTGTATTCAAAGTAACCAAACGCAGGATGAAGGTTTTCTCGCCGTGCTAATTATTCGTTCCACCAGTGTTTCGTTATTACCATTTCGATTCATCGTCTGTGATTATCCCGGTGTTTAAAAGGGGCGCTATTTGTGATCAAAATTCATCGTATATTGCGTAAAACATACTATAATGAGAATAGTAATATGCGTTACAAGAGCGGTATGTTGACGTTTTCATGTTCGAGGAAAAATTTGAAAAAGCGAAACGTAGTTGAGCTTTTTTAATTTCCGAGAATTGAAAGAAAACATACCGCTCGTGTATCGTACATTATTTTGTGCGAAGATCGTTTATTACATACCTGAAAGAGTAATTTCTAATTAGTTGCAATGAAATCTCCATGTTGGTTTCTGTTCAGTGACGGAAAATTTGCAAAACAAAAATATCTATATTCAACATTGTTGCTTTAAAATGTTTTCTGTGTTTACTATACTCCAGCAGGGCGTGATATACGTCTGTCTTTTTTTTCCCCTAGTCTATAAATGCGAACTTAAAACAAACGGTAAGATTATGTAATGATTTATTTTTCATTTTAATATTTTAACAATATTATTTATATAACATATTGCAGTAATAACATCGGCATCTGGAATCTTGTTGATTTTTTTTCCTTAATGTTACTTGCATCACGAATGCGGTAACTTTATTAATATTCATTAGACATTTCACGCTCTACGAATGCAGCCCCGGCTATCAACCGGTTACTAGTACAGAATTCGCTAACACTGGTTTATGACTACGAAAAACGCTGATAATCCACTGAAAGCCCGCGCTAAAAATGTCTATGAATACGGCCCGTAGACTTTACTTAATTTTTGCAAATATTTAAAAACAATAATTAACATTGCAATGTAGGTGAAATTGCAGTGGTAAGTTTCCAATTTATAATTATTACTGTATTGAACGTCTCTAAAAATAATATGTTAAAAGCCTAAAGCAGTAAAATCAATATGTCACTTAAGCTGTAAGAAGAGGGAAATTGTTATGTGTGTTAGGTTGGGAATACTGAATGTGGAATTTTAGACTTTTCGCGGATTGGTTTTGTGCGGAAACCAAGCAAATATGCACGATCTCGCATAAAATAATTTTTTTAGGGTTGCGTTATTACTTATTAGCATAGTCACGTACGTGCACTTAAACAAGTATTCGGATTAGTTTTTTTATTGGCAAGTTCACGCGTCGCTGTGGCTTCGCCGGACATGAGACACAATGTCAAGGTCAGGCTGGTTATTGTGACCAGAGCCTGTCTCGTAACTGTAACCACAAGGGAATGACTCTGCATCGGAATGAACTTTTTAATGGAGCTACTTCATTCACCTTTGTTGGGTGCCCCAAGTGCTAGGCAATGCAGCCGTGTTTCTATCAATGAAGATCATTAAAGAATTTATTACGCAGAGTGACCAAACGTTTCTTCTTCGCTAAATATCCCCACTTTTGAGGAAGATGACTCTTAGGGTTGCCAATTTTCTCTTAAAAAAATACGGGAGACTAGGGAATCGACAAAATTTCGCATAGAAAATAGATAA
The DNA here is from genome assembly GCA_025594305.2 of Periplaneta americana. Classification (NCBI taxonomy): domain Eukaryota; kingdom Metazoa; phylum Arthropoda; class Insecta; order Blattodea; family Blattidae; genus Periplaneta; species Periplaneta americana. Next base: position 47,506,112 of record JAJSOF020000038.1, read on the forward strand.
AATGTTCGATTCAGTTACTAAAAAAACAACTTTACCCTACAGTTCGGCAGCTAGGCTTAAATTAAGAGTAATTTTGAGACAGATTTTGTCTCGCTTGATAGTTGAAGTTGACTGCAATATGCAGCTCTGATTAGATGTGTCGTGCTTCTGTTTCGACATCTGTCCAATTATTGTTCATGAGATAAAACATCCACTTTGCATGAGAATTACTACTTGGTATGCTTAAAACAAAACCAGCCAATTCTTTTTTCAAATTTATAATATTAGTATTATTTGATTTTAAACAGGTGAGCACTAAAACCCATTTCTGACAGGCATTACCTTCTAAAGAAACTGCACATTGTAATGCATCTCTTGAACAACAAAACTCATCATAGAAACCATCATCAACAATCATCATTCATGGCAAAATCAAATGTTTAGAATAAAAAATTTACATTATGCAAAAATAAGGGAGAAAAAATGCTCGAAGAAAAGAAAAATACGGGAGCGGAGAGACTGTTAAAAATGAGGGGCAAATACGGGAGATCTCGGGAAATACGGGAGGGTTGGCAACCCTAGTGACTCTAGATGTCCATATCCTCTTGTATTGAAGTTTTAGAATGCTATTAAAATCATTCAAACAATCTGGCACGTTTAATTATGTTTAACGGAATTGATTTCTAAGCAGTATTGACTTTAGACGTAAAATAATTAACAATCAATGAATTTCTCATTGTTTGAAAAAAATAGTAATTGCTACCACGGAGATTGCAAATGAAAACTATATGAAGACCACAGTCTAGTATATACAGTCACGAAGCTTGAGTTGTGAGGATGCTAGGAACAATATAGTCTGTGCCGGTACTATTTCGCATTGTCTGTAATGAGGTGATATTAGCGATACTAGTGGTTAGCAACTATCTGTGGATGCATATTTACTACGTATTGAGCTTCGTGACTGTATATACTAGACTGTGTGATGACTTGGGTTCGCTTTTGGTTATTAATTTGTATTTCTTTTCTTTCAGGTAAGGGAAAGGCAAATACGTTTCTTCTTCAATAAGGTACAAAGGCCAATACGTGTCATGTCTTCTTCTTTAAGTAAGTGATTAATAGAAATATTCTTGTTTGTATTTTATGTTTTAGTTTGTTAACGTGTTCTCCTCTTTTATGTTATATTTTTTATCTCAATACAATTACTTAAAAGTGTATATTATTTTGTATTACAGTATATACCAGGGGATTCGAAAAGTAATGGCAACATAGTTACTGTTTCACACTAAATTTATTTAGGTTACTTTTGGCATTACATACTTCAAATATAGTCCCCTACCATGTCAACTGTACGTTGCCAAATCCTTGGGAGATGGCGGACTCCATCTGCAGCATCATTTTTGGATGTCTCTCTCACTGATTGATCTAAAGCTCTTTGGTTGTCAGCTCTTGACTGAAAGTGAATGCCTCGCTTCCAATCATCTTGCAATAGTTCATTGTGGTAGGACTTCTCTCACTTAAACTTCTTTTAATAGTACCCTAAAGCACTGAGTTGGAGGTTTTTCTCTTGCAACTTTGATTTTTATGAAGCACCTTTGTTCGTACCTTTAGGGCTGATTCCTACAAATCAAAAACAGCTACTTCGAGACTTTCAATATTGCAGATTTATGAAACAATCGCTACTCTGAATAATTGACACGATGTTGGGTGAAGTTTCTGGGTAGCTCAGTCGGTAGAGTGTTGGTGCGCTAAGCCGAAGATCCCGGGATCGATACCCGGCCCCTGGAACAACTTTTCCCTTGAAATTATTCGAGTCTACTTCACAGGGAGCTTCACCTGAAAGCTAGATTTACGTAATCGTTGCTCTATTACGTAGTAGGTAGGGTTGCCAACCGTCCGGATTGTCAGGAAAAAAATTAAATTCTATTCAGGACGCTTAATGTCCGGAATTTTGTTCATTGCAATATTATATTCTGAAATTTCATATTTATACTTCATTATTAGAGGTCCGAAGTAGTTTGCAATGGCTTGGTAGTAAATCAGCATCTGAATAACTTGAGTGACTCTGATGTGCATCTCTTTAAGATGGAAGCACTGAATGTGTATCAGAGGGTCATTGACTATTTGAAAAAATGGTTTGATCACGATTCTTCACTTCTTAAGACAATCACTTCTCTAAGCCTTAATTTTCACATTCAGTATCCTTACTGAAATTGTGAATATATTGTATGTTAATATAGAACAGGACTTTGAAAATGGTGATGCATTGTACCAAGAGTATTGCCTATTAAAAGAGATGATGCCGATACTGAAAGATGTACCAACTCCTCAAGAACGCTGGGACACTGTTTTGAAGACACGTGGTGTGACAAACTTAAAGAAAATTGCTGAACACATACATGCTCTTCCAATTAGCAATGCTCATGTGAAACGAGTTTTTTTAAAAAATGAAGAATCTCTGGACTCCCGAGAGGAACAGGATGAGGCCAGAACTTGTAAAATCAGAACTCTTGGTAAAGAAAACTTTAATATGTCATGCAGAGAATTTTTAGATTATGTGTCAACAAACAAAGAACTATTAAACAAAAGCAAAGGAAGGAACAAGTATTATTTTAAACAATGATAATGTAGTGAGTGTAGGGACATGTATATCAACTCCTGTTATTTTCAATGTGTACAGACTTATGACATGTTCTTAAATATAGGGCTACACCGCTACAACTAAATAACACGAAGGTAATTCTAACTGTTTAATTGAGCGTCAAAATACAAGTGTATTTACATTGAAATTCATTATAAGTTTATGTACTTTTTTTTTTTTAACGTGTCCTGAATTTTCGTCCTCTAGAGTTGGCAACTCCACCGCTAGGACCATTGATTTACAGCATTCTTGTCATTACTTAATAGTATATTACAATCCTGTATGTGCATAGAATTCGTTTACTTTTCTTCAAGATATTTATAAATAATTTTTCAGTTCTAATTATTTTTTTAACTTATAATAAAATCGTAATATTTGTCTTGGTGACAATCTGATGTCTTCCTATTGATTGTATGTTTCTTTTAAATACATGTTGAAATGACATGTGTGATCTTATTCTCTTTCATTCCATATTTATAGTGCACTTTGCGCCGTAATTTTCTCCATTCCAATCCTGGAAATTCTTCTTAGATTATGATAATAGTTTTTTCTAAGATTTCTCTATCGTTGAAGCTGTATGTTCTCTCAAAAGATAGAGCGACTTGTTTTTCTCATTTTTAAGCTTTATGAATGAATATTGAACGTCCACATTTAGCGAGGTTTCTAATCACGTAATCCGCATGACGTTGGGTCACGATATTCAAAGTAAAAATAAAGTAATAAATGCTCACTATTTTGAGGCCATACACTGTTATAATTGCTAACAATAACGTAATACCGTGAAAGTAATTGTACACTTCATGGTGTCTTGAGATATTGTTAATTCTCGGTGATTTTGCAGTTACATCGCTGATCGCAGGTTCAAACCCGACCTAGAGTGATGGATTTTAAAGGACGATAATATCGGGGAGCGAAGTAATGCTGTGGATTCCGTGTCGTACATTTACAATACATTAAATAACCTTGTCTCTGAGAATGGAATCCAGGGAAAATCCATCGTCCATTTCTCGTTGATGTTAAATTTCGACCACTACAGTTGAAAGCATTGTTAAATAAGATAGGCTACTACTATTGCTATTACTAACACCATGATCACATATACAGGATGAACCGTAAGTAACTTCATTAATTTCAGGGGGTTATTCTTTGAGATATTTCAAACAAAAAAGTTTAATACAATTTTGCTAGTTTTTGCTTCCTTTTCGAGAAAAATTGTTTTATATGAAAGATTTCATAGCGTGTTTTAGGGAAGTCACTGATTTGATTCCCAATATGTTCAGTCAATTTAAGAGAGTAGTGTATTGTGATAAGGAATTATTGTTATTCGGTAAAGAAAGAGTGAAGAGTGTGTCGTAAAATATATCGGATTTGTAACTGTTGTCGTTTTTGAGTATTTTGTTTCTATATCGCGTGCTAATGAAACGACTCTGTGGATCCCAGGTTTCCCCTTCTCCCTTCCTCATCTTCATCAACATCCTCACCCATTCCCTACACTACACTTAAACGAACACTTACACATTCTAGTAAAAGACATAACTCTCCATAGATATACATATGCACAGCGTGGCCCGCCGAAGTGGTGTGCAACTTGAAAATGGATCACAGTTCTGCCATCTATCCGCAATATGAGGAATCACGTAAGAACAGTATAGGCCTATTGCAATACAAAGTGATATAGCTCACCGAGCAAGAATTATTCCCGTAAGTGAAGTGAGTAGGCATTGAATATACACATACATACATTTTTTTTTAATTTTAGTAGGTTATTTTACGACGCTTTATCAACATATTGAGTTATTTAGCGTCTGAATGAGGTGAAGGTGATTATGCCGATGAAATGAGTCCGCGGTCCAGCACCGAAAGTTACCCAACATTTGCTCATATTGGGTTGAGATAACCCACAGAAAAAAAACCTCAACCAGGTAACTTGCCCCTGGTTTCGCGGCCAGACGCGCTAACCGTTACTCCACAGGTGTGGACTACACACACACACATACATACATACAGTCCACGCCTGTGGAGTAACAGTTAGCGCGTCTGGCCGCGAAACCCGGTGGCCCGATTTCGATTCCCGGTTGCGGCAAGTTACCTGGTTGAGGTTTTTCCGGGCTTTCCTTCAACCCAATATGAGCAAATGCTGGGTAATTTCCGGTGCTGGACCCCGAACTCATTTCACCGGCATTATCACCTTCATCTCATTCAGACGCTAAATAACCTAAGATGTTGATAAAGCGTCGTAAAATAACCTACTAAAATAAAAATACATACATATATACATACATACTTCGATATAATAATAATAATAATAATAATAATAATAATAATAATAATAATAGTAATACTTTATTACCATAACAAAGATACTTATTGATTTTTCATATATAGGAACTCTCTAGCTCCCGCAGAAAGAGTAAGTTACATACTCGAGCTCAGGGGGCATTCCACATAAGTTAATGTTAAGACATTTTATTGAATAACAGAGTAAAAAGTAATAAAATAAAAAAGAAGAAAAAACACATCACAATAATTGAGTTTTAATGTTTTTCTGTTAACAGCAATTTTTAATAGATGTTTTGAAATAAGAAGCATTAACAAATCGTAGGCCTATGTTTGGGAATTTATCTATTATCATGTTATAAAGCCTTGAATCGAAGTTGCTACTGTGATTATACGCTACAATTGTATTAATATTATATCCTTTCCAATTCTAATTCTACCAGATGTCTATTATTGTATTACTGTACCTTTACGGATCTGAATAACCTCTGTAACTTAAGAAACTCGTTAAACAATAGTAATATACGTTACAAGAGCGGTATGTTGACGTTTTCATGTTCGAGGGAAAGATTGAAAAAGCGAAACGTAGTTGACCTTTTTTAATTTCCGAGAACATGAAAACAAACATACCGCTCGTGTATCGTACATTATTTTGTGCGAAGATCGTTTATTACATACCTGAAAGACGAATTTCTAATTAGTTGCAATGAAATCTCCATGTTGGTTTCTGTTTAATGACGCCAACTTCGGAACACCAAAATATCTTTCTTCAACATTGTTGCTGTAAAATGTTTTCTGTAGCCTATTTACTATACTCCAGCAGGCCGTGATATACGTCTGTCTTTTTTTCTCCTCAGTCTATAAATGCGAACTTAAAACAAACGGTAAGGTTATGTAATGATTTATTTTTCATTTTAATATTTTAACAATATTATTTATATAACATATTGCAGTAATAACGTCGGCATCTGGAATCTCGTTGATTTTTTCACGGCTTCCTTAATGTTACTTGTATCAGGAATGCAATAAGTTTCGTGGAGTAGTAGACTTTACTTAATTTTTGCAAATATTTAAAAACAATAATTAACATTGCAATTTAGGTGAAATTGCAGTGGTAAGTTTCCAATTTATAATTATTACTATGTTAATAATATGTTAAAAGCCTAAAGCAGTAAAATGAAAGTCGCGCTTAAGCGGTAAGAAGAGGGAAATTGTTATGTGTGTTACGTTGGGAATACTGAATGTGGTATTTCACACTTACCGCGTATTGGTTCTGTGCGGAAAACAAGCAAAAAAATGCACGATCTCGCACAAAAATAATTATGCCCCATTTCTCATTGTGCCTTGTAAACCTTTGGCTGTTGAGAGCAATTGGCTTTCTGCGGCTAGCTCGAGTAAGTTTTGATCACCCCTGTCCTGTAATATTTCCAAACTAGCTAATATTCACGCCCGCTCTCAGTGTAGAATCAAATACGGCATGTCCATGGCATCTCTGGTAACACAATGTCCAAAATAGAAGGAAAAGAAAGAGAGAGATTCTGCTGCAGTCTCTCGCATAGAAAGTGTTACGTATTTCATCATGCTAACCTTCGTAGTAGAATCGATTCAATGAAATGTCAGCCACTGTTTATGGCTTTGAATAAATTGTTACATCAGCGACGCCTAAATGGAGGATTAAACACGAGCATAATAGTCACGTTTCTCCGTAATAGGGGTATTTATTGGGGATTGTGCTGGAATTATTTTTTCTCTTTCCCGAACTGAACTACAGAATACTTCACACTGAGCAAATATTTTATGTTGGTTCGGTTTCCTCGCGAGTTTATTAAGACTCGACCAACTATAATATTAGCTTTTCAGGCCTCTTAAGAGCGGTGTGGAATTTCTGTTTGAAGACAACGAAGTAGGTTTGAATTGAAATGCACACTTTGTTTGAAAGTGGACGTGCTTCTCGTTTGAACATCTTCCTGCCCGGAGTAAAACAAGACTGTTAAAATTGTCTATTGTGTTAACAGCCGCATTCATTATGGAGCGAGATGAAGTTATTTAAAACAATGTGTCTGAAGTCACGATTTTAATCTAATGATTTTTATTAAAGTCATTGACGTAAGAACCGATATTTCTTCATAGTAGTTTAAGCAACTGTTAGATTTCTATTCAGCTTTGATTTTTTTCCATTGCTGGTGATGAATACAGTATGTCCACAGAAACCCTCCGTGATTACAAACTAATGTAATTTCGTAACGGTGTACAGTCTGATCCGTTTGGGTATGGATCAGAGGTCTGCATCGGACGTTTTCGCTCGAGCGCTAAGTAGTTCATAGCATAATCCGATAGGTAGCGCACATGCATCATGGGTAAAATTGTCGCGAGCAATAAATCCTCGAACGGTATAAGCCGAGCGTTCTACTTTCGTTCTTGTTACAGTGAAGAACTGTGTAGTAATATCATAGATGTTTATCATTTCAAAACTTTGCAGTGTTTAACTAACCTCTCCATAGTACAACTACAAAACTTGCTTTAACATGTAATATAAATGTTGTAGGTAACACACAACTGCCGGATTAAAACACAGCAGAAGTTTTGGACCCAAAATATATAATGAATTAATTAGAGCTTACCCTGAGCTAAGTACACTTAACTCACATAGATTTAAGAAACAAACAGATCAGATTAATTATTTAATTGTTTAAGCTAATTGAGTTAAAAATTGATACTCTAATATTTATGTACTTTTGTATTTTCTATTTGTATATAGACCCTATTATTACATGCTGTATTATTTTACCACTTATTAATGTTATTTTACACAATGAACTCTCTTAATTTTGTGATATATTTTGTATAACTGATCTGAACTGCGGCCGAGCACGAGCTTCTGCTCTTTCGGGCTGCAATGCCTAATGTAGCTCAAGTGTAAAGTATTAAATAAATTATTAATTATTATTATTATTATTATTATTATTATTATTAAATGTTTTTTTTCCACAAAGGAGTGATTTTGTTTTTGCCACATCTGATAGATGTTATTGGATGTAAATGTAATTATTATAAACGGAGAACATAATCACGATAATGCAAGAAATGTATCAAGTTTTCTAGTAATAATAATAATAATAATAATAATAATAATAATAATAATACTCTCTAATAATTAGTGTATCAATCTTTGCGTCTGTAACAGTTGTGCAGCATGATTATTCGTTTTATTATATTTTCTGTGACGTTATCTCTGTACTAATATTGTTATTAATTTACTGCTATATAATAATATTTTGTAAAACGTTTCTACATTGTCGCAGTATATAGGCGGAAAACTATGTATGGACCAATCATATTATATACTGTGTGTGGTAAATCAAATACTGAATAATTATTAATTAGGAATAATAACTGTATATGGAAGTTTTTCATACGATTTTATTTATAACTTCATGTTACTGTTTTGGTACGTTCCATTAGACGTTTGTCATAAACGCAGAAAATAAAGCCTTATTTTTACCGTGTGAGCAAAACATTTATGTGTATCTTATCTGTCGCCTTCCATACAAGATAAGACATGTCGGTGAGATGACCTTGTACTGTGCATCTATTTATTACGAGCGTATCACGACCTATCTTATCTCACTCGAGCGTGTGACATTCGACAGAGTTCAAGCGAGCGATTTAACTCCAATGCAGCACTCTGGCATGGATAATATTAATTTATTATTATTAAGCTATTATGATAGTAGGAAAAATTTATTGCTGGTTATATTACGATTAAAAGGTGGGAGTTTCCATATATGTCAATCAACAATGCATAATCTGAAAGGACAATTGAAAATCATAGATGATTAAAATGGCTACTACAAATCAACAGCGGGCACAATGTGTTCTTTGGTATGATAAATATGAGAGTGTTAAAAGACTTCAAAGGGAATTTCGACGTGAATATTGTGTTCGCAATATACCTAAATACGATTCCACAACGTTGTAGAATCGAACATTTCTAGAAACAGGTTCTGTGTTAAAAAAAAAAAAAAAAACATGCAGGAGATCTCAGGCCAAACCAGTACGAGAAGCAGCTATCTCTTGGCTTGGCCCTCACACTCCCCAGATCTAACCCTTCCTGACTTCTTCGTGTGGGGTTTTGTTAAAGACATTGTCTATTCACAGAAACCCAGGAACATTGATGATCTGAGAGTAAAAATCACTCAAGCTTTTCAACAAATCACCCCTCTTATGTTACAACGGACATGGGTTGAATTGCATCACCGGTATGAGTTGTGCAGGGTGCGCAATGGGGGTCATGTTGAGCTCTGAGGAATCTCTCATCTTTCAGTGTTGTATACACGAAGTTTCAACAAATAAAGTTAAGTAGTAAATGTTTTACGGAGTTTTTATTTTATCCATACCCAAACGGATCACCCTGTGTATTACGAACTTTATACTAGTGTCATAAAAAACAACGGCTCATAGAATTGCTGTTTTCAATATTGCGGTATGTCTAATTGCCCGCGGGAACAATATATGTTAGCAGAAGCGAACAGAATGTCTCCTCTCTCTGTCTCTCTTTCTCTCGAAATGTATTGATATTTCTCTCAAAATATAAAAAATCAATATATAACGCATTGAATACAGGATAACCCTTATCAACAATGATTTAGGTTTTTTTAGGTACTAAGGCTCAATTTAGTTTTTTTAGATGACTCCTACAATCATAATGATTGTAGAAATTAGGAGTTCAGAAGCAAGGAAAAAAAATGCGGTCCCTAATAATAAGATGAGGTAATATAGTCATCGTAGCTGTGTCTTTGAAGTACAAAAGTAGGCTTACACTTTTGTTCACATGTTTAATAGGTATAGTCCTATTATATATTCATTCTTTTGCAGTTAACGTAACCATGTAATGGCAAGAAACTCCTTCAACGGCATTCCTTTCCTTACTAAGCTATTGCCTGGAAATTTCAATTAAGTGACTATCTTAATCTCTAGACATGAAGATAACAATATGTTTTTTGTAATGCAGGAAGTTGAGTTCTTCTTAAGAGATTGGATGTAATGCAATCTATTCCCCCATGCTAGAGAGTTCCTTAATGTGATTCTTACTACTATTTTTCTTCCTTGACGAAAATAAGTTTTCCTTGGCACGCAACTGCCTTTGAATTTAATTAACGTTATTGCACTTCATTAACCCTAGCACTGCTAAGGGGGGGCAAAAATTGCCCGCACTATTTGTTTTATTTGTGTAGAATATGTAATTGTTGACCTGAAGAAACAAGATTGTAGGTAGTTGTAGATTAATATCTCAAGTATATAATGACATGGACTTATAATTTTTATGATTTATTTAAATCTGCCTACCATCTTCATTTATAGTGCGGGCAATTTTTGCCCCCTTAGACATGGGTGTGACAATTTTTCTGTCTGAAAATATTGATCAATAATCAGATTAATATACATTGTTTGATTGTTGGTACCACTGGATATACAAATTTAATTCAAATTATGTTGTCATTGTTGCTTTTAAAGTAATAACTGTCTTGTTATTCAAACTGGAACAGTTGGAAATTAGTTGTGTGAAATGTCTCGTAATAATCAGAGTGTCAAAATGTCTCAGGTTTTCTCACAGAAAAAGAGGTGACAGCTATGGTAAATGAAGATAATATAGATGATGCAAGTGATCCAGAAGAAGATGATAATGTTGTGACATACGACAGTGACACTGAATATCACAGAGAAATTGAAAGTGACTCAAGTTCTTTCAGTTCATCCCTGATCAGCAGCACGCTTCTACTTCTAACATCGCTGTTATAGCAAGAAGTGGTAGGGAATATACTACTGCACCTCCAAGGCAAGTCCGCAGGTCAGTACAGAATATAGTGAGTTTCCATGAAGGTTTGACAAATGAAGTTTTGACCTCTAATGCGTCAGAATCTTTCAAAAAGTTTATAACTCCTGAAATAGTGAACATTATTGTGCATCATACTAACGAAGAAGCTAGTATTAGGAATCTAAAACTTACAAACACAGAAGAATTATATGCCTTCATTGGTATTTTGATACTCATGGGTGCAAATAATGACAGTGAACTGCCAATTGATGATTTATGGGGAAAAGTACTGGGCAAGAACATCTACACAGCTACAATGAGTCGTATTCGATTTGGAGAACTTCTGTCTTTGATTAGATTTGATGATAAGCAAACAAGAACTGAAAGACGAAAGCAAGATAAGTTTTGCCCCATTCGTGAAGTTTTCTATAAAATTGACGAATTGTTTGTAAAATACTACATACCTAGTGCACATCTAACAATCGACGAAATGCTCTCGCTCTTTCGAGGAAGATGTCCATTTAAAGTCTTTATGAAAGACAAGCCAGGCAAATATGGCATATTGATTAGGATGTTATCGGATACCCGGTACATTCTGAAAATGGAGGTCTATGCAGGAAAGGACGAGCGACCCGCCGAGGAAAGTGCAAAGGCAGTTGTTAGACGCCTAGTGAAGCCGCTGGAAGGAACCGGAAGAAATGTAACAACGGATCGTTATTATACATCCATCGAGCTAGCGGAGGAACTTTACAATGATGACAAGCTGACTTTGGTGGGGACATTGAAGAGTAACAGAAGGCACATACCGGAAGAGCTAAAGAAGACGCAGGGTCGAGAGCTATATTCCTCTAGATTCTTATTCACAGACCCGAAAACAGGCAAGGCACCAGTTACCTTGGTTTCATACATCACCAGACTCAAGCCCACTAAGAATCTCCTACTTCTATCCACACAACATAATGATAGAAAAGTGGATGAGTCGACAGAGAAAAAGAAAACAGATGTTAATCTCTACTATAATGAAACAAAAAGAGGTATAGACAGCATTGATCAAATTACGCGACATCACTCTGTGAAGCGGGGGACTAGAAGGTGGCCACTATCTATATTTTTCACCTTGATAGATATTGCATGTCTCAATGGTGGAACAATTTTCATGAAAAACAACCCCGACTGGAATAAGAAGAAGCATAATGTAAGAAGGCTCTATATGCTAGAGTTGGGCCAACAACTAGTTAGGCCAGTTGTGGAAGAGAGAGCCAAGAATATTATAGGTTTCCAAAAGCCTATCATCTCTGCAATAGAAAGTGTTCTAGGGAAAACGCTTCCCAGTACTAGTGTAGCTGTTCCTTCTGGTGCATCGTATTCACGGGGAAGATGTCATCTCTGCTTGAAGACAAAAAGCTCTAAAAGGAAAAAGACAAAATGACAAAAGTGTCTAAGTTTGCTGCAGGTGCTGTAAATATGTTTGTTCCACTCATTCTGCAAAAACAATCATATGCACCAATTTGAAAATGAAGGTGAAAGTGAGTGAAAAAAAAAAAGCTATTGACAATTGAGCAATTTGTGACTTTGATTTTTAGTTTTGTTATTTGTGGTCTACAATAGTTTTGTTGATTACTTAGTACAGAAAAGCATGAAGTTTAAAAAGTCAAAGCATTAGACTATATGAGAAATATACGTTTTTATAAGACTATTTTCAAAAACTCATATACTGTATGTGTCTTTTAGAATGTTCCTGATATAGACAATTGTGTAGTAGGCTAAATATTAAAATAATGTTTTGTTCATTACTTAGTACAGAAAAGTCTGAAGTTTAAGTATCCAAAGCATTAGCCTATGTGAGAAATATACGTTTTTATAAGACTATTTTCATAAATACTTATGTGTATGTCTTTTTTTAATGTTCCTGATATAGAAAATCGTGTAGTAACATAGTAAAGTAATTCTTAGTCTATTAAAAAATCAAAACAAAGCGCGGGCAATTTTTGCCCCCCTTAGCCATCCATGTGACAGATCGAAGCTTAGTAGTGCTAGGGTTAACTTAAGGCTGTTGACCTTTCTTGAATGTAACGTAAAATAAGCTAACAATAACTATTAAAGCACTGAAATTCAAGATAACTGAAAGGGGAGTTTGTACCTGACGTACAGTAATGTGTAGACATTGATAAGCCAATTAATGTCGTGGTCGATGCAAGAAATTTCGGTAAACTGACAAAAAATTCACGTGAGAAGATGGTTAAGAGATGTGTTTCTCCCGCATGTTAAGAAAGGCACACTACTACTTCTGGATTCCTGGAGTGGTCAGATAGATGACACTATATTTACTTTTGAAGGAATAAACAATACTTTACATAGTAAGGCAAAAGACACAAATTACCCCTCCAAAAACTACAAGATTTTTGCAACCCTTGAACATAATTAGAAGGATCTAAGAGTATTTCATACATAACATTATCTGTGAAAACATTCCAGACACATTGCATGATAGGGGCTTCATAATGACATTGCATTCTGCTGAGCATCAACAGTTTCATTTACATGTCCTCAAAGACAAGCTAAACTATGCGTGGCAGAGGTGTGGATATGTGGGACGGAGAAACATGTGAGAAATTTTGATAACGGTCTTGCAACGATGTTTCATGTTGAAAACAGTGTGTGTGTTACAGAAGAGCGTGAAAAACCAGCGTATATAAAATGTTTGTACTGTTCAATGGCTTTCTTTTCTGACCACTTCATTTCGAATCCACACTATCATATTTCATGTCAGTCACAAAGTTGATACATTTTTTAAAATTCAAATTGAATTTGTATTTCATCAAGACTACTCTTTTAAGTTAAGAGAAAAATAAATTAGACTAGAGCATTAATGTGAGAGTTGTGATACTGTGTCGCGGAACTATGAGGATCCGAGTGAGCGCAAGAAGCGGCATAAGTAACATCAATTTTCAAGTCATTATATTTCGTAAACGAGAAAAAAGCGAAACGAACGACTGTCTCCACTTTTCTTAACGAACGAAAATTAGCTTAAATATGCATTTTCATTCAATTCAGACTATACAACCTGGGACGGTTCTCTTGTTGGACGTACAGCAATTTTCTCCCCGACTGACAGTGATAGTGAGGGATCTAGTTCCATCGATGTAACTAAATAAGTAATTAAGTAACTAGTCCACTTATATTGTTTGCCTTCAACAATTAACTTTCTTTTTTCTTTAATGTATCACATCACATTATATTGTACATGTTTGTTGTATTCAGGACCCTTGTGGTCACTCAAATTTTTTGAGTTGATGTCTATAATTTAGAAATATATATATATATATATATATATATAATATAAATGGATAATTAAATTTTTATTACTTAACCCTTAAATTGGCAAAACTTCATTTGTGCGAGATCGTGCGTATTTGCTTGGTTTCCGAACAAAACCAATCCGCGGAAAGTCCAAAATTCCACATTCAGTATTCCCAACCTAACACACATAACAATTTCCCTCTTCTTACCGCTTAAGTGACATATTGATTTTACTGCTTTAGGCTTTTAACATATCATTTTTAGAGACGTTCAATATAGTAATAATTATAAATTGGAAACTTACCATTGCAATTACACCTAAATTGCACTGTAAATTATTGTTTTTAAATATTTGCAAAATTAAGTAAACTCTACAACTCCACTAAAGTTACTGCATTCGTGATGCAGTAACATTAAGGAAGCCGTGAAAAAATCAACAAGATTCCAGACTCATCATAGATGGGGGGGAAAAAAAAGACGGACGTATATCACGGCCTGCTGTAGTATAGTAAACACAGGAAACATTTTAAAGCAACAATGTTGAAGATAGATATTTTTGTTTTGCAAATTTGCCGTCATTGAACAGAAACCAGGATGGAGATTTCATTGCAACTAATTAGAAATTCCTCATTCAGGTATGTAATAAACGATCTTCGCACAAAATAATGTACGATACACGAGCGGTATGTTTTCTTTCAATTCTCGGAAATTAAAAAGATCAACTACGTTTCGCATTTTCAAACTTTTCCTCGAACATGAAAACTTAAGCATACTGCTCTTGTAACGCGTAATACTATTCTCACAGTAGTTAATTAAACCGTGTCGGACTGTAAAGAAAACAACAATCGCAATGTCCATATTTTGTATGTTGTACAATATTATAGTACCGTACTTTAAAATTTTAATTTTCCTACCAATTTTGTTTCTATTGTTCTATTAAAATTCTAGCATATAGCGGATTAACGTGTTGTATCCTATAGGATACTTTGTCAATTTAAGGGTTAACGCACATTCTACTTTACCTCTAGGCCCATATTAACAATATCAAATGTTCTAGTGAGATATTACAATGTAGACCCTGTCTACCAGTACGCCTCGCTACTGCTCCAGTCAATGCCGGGCATCGAATCTGAATTTGTAAAATGAAAAGCCACGCTCTGGCACGAATTATCGAAAGGAAACATTCATTCTTAATACGGTGTAACGTAACCACTCACGATATAGAAAATGAGTGGACATTTCAATAGAACGACGTGATTCGTATCTCACGAAACGACGACTCACGTGCACTACACCATGCGGAAGGGTGTTAACACATTCATACTACATAATGAAGGAAGAACAATGTTTACGAAGCCTGAAATCTATAAATAATTTGGACATGTGGCTTGCTAATTGCTGTATTAATAACTAGTTTGAAGAACGATAAATTACAGCGATTAATATGCACGTAGAATTTAGTACGTGGTTGTCCGTGAAGCTCATGACCGTCGGCTGTTAAGAATCGCCACTTCTGGGACCTTGTTACATGCATACAATTTGACGAATGAAATCTCTTTTTCATCACCTTTATGTGTAATGCAAATGCTGCGCTTTCTAGTGTGTATATTACTAATAAGCCGTCCAGTACTACAGGAAGTAACGCTACGACGTGTAATTAAAATTATTATTATTACGGTGACTGGCATATTTCAATGCCGGTTTCTCCTGCTCGTCCCGATAAAAGTGCTTTGTCTGTATTTGGAACAATAGCTAGAGAATATATGTATTAACATTACTTCATAACAGATTAACAGTGCGGTAAAAAATCTTAACATTTTCCGTATAATTATTGTAATTTATCATTACTGGCCAGGGTTTCTTAAAACAATGCAATCATATTTAATTTTTACATTACCCCTTCAGGTATCGATCAAATTCCAGCAGAATTAATACAAGAGGGTGGAAGTGCATTATATAGCGAAATTTATAAACTTGTACTTGCTATTTGGGAAAGGGAAATTGTACCACAACAATGAAAGGAGTCCATAATTGTACCTATTTTTAAGAAGGGGGACAAAACCAACTGTGGTAACTTTCGAGGAGTATCACTTTTGTTGACGCGTACAAAATTTTGTCCAATATTCTTTTGAGAACATTAGCTCCGTACGTAGATGAAATTATTGGGGATCATCAGTGCGGTTTTAGGCGTAATAGATCGACTATTGATCAGAGTTTTTGTATTCGACAGATATTGGAGAAAAATGGGAGTATAAGGGTACAGTACATCAGTTATTCATAGATTTCAAAAAGGCGTATGACTCGGTTAAGAGAGAAGTTTTATATAATATTCTTATTGAATTTGGTATTCCCAAGAAACTAGTTCGATTAATTAAAATGTGTCTTAGTGAAACTTACAGCAGAGTCCGTATAGGCCAGTTTCTATCTGATGCTTTTCCAATTCACTGCGGGCTAAAGCAGGGAGATGCACTATCACCTCTACTTTTTAACTTCGCTCTAGAATATGCCATTAGGAAAGTTCAGGATAACTCAGAGGGTTTGGAATTGAACGGGTTACATCAGCTGCTTGTCTATGCGGATGACGTGAATATGTTAGGAGAAAATCCACAAACGATTAGGGAAAACACGGAAATTTTACTGGAAGCAAGTGAAGCGATCGGTTTGGAAGTGAATCCTGAAAAGACAAAGTATATGATTATGTCTCGTGACCAGAATATTGTACGAAATGGAAATATAAAAATTGGAGATTTATCCTTCGAAGGGGTGGAAAAATTCAAATATCTTGGAGCAACAGTAACAAATATAAATGGCACTCGGGAGGAAATTAAACGCAGAATAAATATGGGAAATGCGTGTTATTATTCGGTTGAGAAGCTTTTATCATCTAGTCTGCCGTCAAAAAATCTGAAAGTTAGAATTTATAAAACAGTTATATTACCGGTTGTTCTGCATGGTTGTGAAACTTGGACTCTCACTCTGAGAGAGGAACATAGTTAAGAGTGTTTGAGAATAAGGTGCTTAGGAAAATATTTGGGGATAAGCGGGATGAAGTTACAGGAGAATGGAGAAAGTTACACAACGCAGAACTGCACGCATTGTATACTTCACCTGACATAATTAGGAACATTAAATCCAGACGTTTGAGATGGGCAGGGCATGTAGCACGTATGGGTGAATCCAGAAATGCATATAGAGTGTTAGTTGGGAGACCGGAGGGAAAAAGACCTTTAGGGAGGCCGAGACGTAGATGGGAGGGTAATATTAATATGGATTTGAGGGAGGTGGGATATGATGATAGAGACTGGATTAATCTTGCACAGGATAGTGACCGATGGCGGGCTTATGTGAGGGCGGCAATGAACCTTCGGGTTCCTTAAAAGCCACTTGTAAGTAAGTAAGTAAGTATTACCCCTTCACTAAATTTCTACCACACTTGTATATACCCATAAGGTACAGATATTGCATTATATCTCTGCCGGTGAGTGACCATTAAATTTTAAATGGCTTATCGTGTTCGTGGGCGTTAGAGTATAGGCCTACTAAAAAGCAAAACAATATATAACTGGTTGCTTTCATTCCAATGCCCTGGTCACTGTCCACTAGAGTGTAAGGCGGAGTTTAGTCATACTTTTACCCTAGATCATATATACCCAGATTGCTCGGCTTTGACGGTAACAACTTTTGTCAGGTTTACTATGCCGCCATCTAGTTGTTACATAAGGAGTCACGTCATAACTCCCATTTGAATTGCATTAGCGACTGTACTGCTATCTCGTGTTCGTTTACGGCGGACGGATGGTGATGCTGGCGGTTGTTATCTTCAAAGTGCTACCGATTTTAACATAGGGATGATCAATCTGATATATATGTGATCTGGGCTTTTACTCACAGATTAGTGAAACCTTTTGCTATCTCTTACCCCTCACCGGAAACTGTGACTTGACATTTGTCACACCATGGGATCAACTTTTGTAACTCTGTGTCATAGTAGTCAATCGCCTGGGATCGAAACGAGTGTGTGACAACCGTCTACATCTCTCTCTGTTGGCCCCACGGTATGACAAATGTCTCAAATCCGGTGGGAAATATGTTGAAAAATAGCTCAATAATTGCTGTATCTGTTTCAATAAATCTTTCTATGAAATTGTGTTTTCTTTCTGTAAACAACCCCAGTAAAACTTACTTTATGGACGACTCTCGTAATTACGCTCGAGTGGCCAAAATTTGTACAGGCGATTTTTTATCTGCTCCCCATGAGAATGTTTGCTTGTAAGTCGTGTGAAAAGCGTTATATTAGTGTAGAAGACTATCCTCCTCAAATGACAAGCGGAATTAAGTGCTATAGAGCATTCCACGTTAAGAAAAAAGCATTGTTTTTATGGGCCTTGCCTAATACAGAGTGATTTATATAGAACCGACACATTTCTTTCATTAATTGTTTCAAAACGAATTGTGCTAGCGACAATTTATTATACCTAAAATGTAGAGGAATTTTGGGAGAGTATTTACCTCTATAGCAAATGTTGAAAATGTCCTCCATCCTGCATAAGGCACAACTCAACACGTCGTTCCATGTTACTGGCCACTCGTTGGAGGACTCTGTTGTCAATAGCTTGAATCTCCTGTGTGATGTTGTGCTTCAGATCGTCCAATATCTGGGGACGTGTGGCGTAAACCCTGTCTTTTAAGTAACCCCATAGAAAGAAGTCCGGCGTTGTCAAATCCGGAGATCTCGGTGGCCACAGGTTCCTGGAAATTATTCCGTCGTCAAAGAAACTTGCAATTAGTTCCATGGATTCATTTTATGTATGGCATGTAGCGCCATCTTGCTGAAACTATCCTTGACTCAGCTCTACATCGTCCAGTTGCTCGACAAACTCCATGAAAATCAGTCGGTACTCTGCAGTGTTCACAGTCTGGTTAAAAAAATTGGCCCCACTATTCTCTGTGCGGATATTGCGCACCAAACTCCGATTTTAACCGGGTTCATAGGTGCTTCATGGATGACATGTGGATTTTCGATGGCCCAATGGCGTGAGTTCTGTGAGTTCACATAACCGGATAAATGGAACCATGCTTCATCTGTGAACCATGTGATGGACAATATGGCAGGATTTTGCACAATGAACGTCTGAAACCAACGACAATAATTCAATCTTTTATCCTTCAATCTTTTATCCTTATCTGGTTCCTATAGCTGATGAACAACCGTAACCCTATATGGCTTTAGGCTGCCAACAATAGGAATAAAACATAAACATCTGCGCATCAGTGACAAGGAATCGAAACTCCAGAACATTCTGCTTAATTTGGTGCTAAAATTGGGTCATTGAATGAATTTCCAACGGAATAATTAAAGAAAGAAATGTGTCAGTTCTATATAAATCACTCTGTAATTGTACAGGCTGTGTAGTAGGCAGGCCTTTCTATGCCAACTGGTCATTTGATAGAATAACCCCATATGTTCAGTGTTTATTTTTCTTATCATAAAATCTTCTATAGTAACCTAGAAGAATACACTTCCAATGGTTAGCGACAATTACGATATGTATCTTCTAGTAACGTGGAAGAGTACTCTTTGCGAATGACTAGCTACAACTAAAATGTGTGTACCAATAATCTAGAAGGTTAACTTCCAAAATAATCAACGTCGATTACAATATATACTAATAATAAATCTGTAGCCGAAATTTTTCTGGTAATTTTCGATTTTCCAAAAATAATTGGTCCTAACATATATAATTAACCACCCTGAAACCGAAAATCGCTTTTTTGCAATTTTTGTTTGTATGTCTGTCTGTCTGTCTGTATGTTTGTTACCTTTTCACGCGATAATGGCTGAACCGATTTCGATGAACATTGGAATATAAATTAAGTTCGTTGTAACTTAGATTATAGGCTATATGGCATTCAAAATACGTTATTTAAAAGGGGGGTTATAAGGGAGCCTGAATTAAATAAATCATAATTTTTGGGAAATATCTCGCTTATTATTATCTGGTGATTTTTTTTTGTGAAATATGTTACATAACAAAAGTTTCTTTAAAATAATTTCCGATAAGTTTTATTCTCTTAAAAATAATTTGCGATAGGTTTTATCCCTTGAAACATTTTGATAGGACTGGTATTTAATGAGATAAATGAGTTTCAAAATTAAAATAACTGCCATCTAAGGCGGTGTATTGAAATAAAAACAAAATAACTTCGTCTATAAGGGGCCTTGGACACAACAATCGAAAAGCTATTAAACATAGCCTACAGACAATGTTTCTGTGTTTGTATGAAGTAATATAGGAAGCTAAATTAACCGATTTGTATAATTAATTATTATTTTATCATTGAAAGTGTAGTTTCTCTGGATGGACATAATGCTATAATGTTATTACAGTAACTTGTGAGTGAATTGAGGACAGGTAAGATTAAAATAGCTTCTTATGCACAGAAAACTGATAGGTTATTCTGTATATTCATTTCCTGTATTTCTTATAATAATGTTTATGAACATATTCATTTTTATCTCAGAGAATTAACGAACAACGACAGTGTATTGATTTAGTATGCAGTAATAGTACGTTAGCTTAGCAATCCATTATTTTATAATTCAAATTTTAACTATGTTCAATTGAATCGTGTTAAAATACATAAAATACATATGCAATAAATGTAATGCAAAAAAATTGGGTAATGAGCCAAGCAGATTATGTTGCGCTGTTGTAAAAGTTGTTTCTCCTGAGATTCAAGAGCTCCACAACAAATTAAAAACTTTCTAATTCGAGTACATCGTTATCAACAGACTTTTTCATAATATAATATAAACATAATAAAATAAAATCTGTAGCCAAAATTTTTCTGTTGATTTTCGCTTTTCCAAAAATAATTTGTAATAACAATTAAGAAACATGTTAAAGGAATTGTCATTGCACCAAATGAGTGGTCTCTGGATCAAAATGATCGCATTTTAATATTTTAAATACAATTTAAATTAAGTAACATACTAAACGATTTATCCTTCTATCAAACACGAATGTTCCCTGGATCAAATGTCTATTTTAATTATGTAATTACTTTATATTTATTTCTAACGGGTGCAGCGGAGCGCACGGGTACGGCTAGTCTGTATAATATGATCATTATCTTAGTAAGGCACTCTTCTCCCCAGAAGCAATTGTAATGGAAATGTCGTGCTTCTGATAGTTAATGTGCGTGAAGATGAAACCAATAAATATATGTTAAATAATGAAAATTTTCCAGTCGTCCACATGATTGCCATATTCAAAAGCCGTATCGGATAATATCGTTATACAGGATGTATCTAAATTGGTGTCAAATATTTCGGGGACGTGTTCCTAACATAAAAACAATTAAAAAAGTTAATAAGAACATGGGTCTGAAAATCATTCGTTAGGGAGTTATTAAAGGATTTTTCCCTTCATTAACCGCTGATTGTTTGATGATTTTTTGTTTGTTTGTATTTTGTAGAGCAAAGAAATCAGAAGAAAATGTATTCTGTGAGTAAACAGAACGAAATGATTTGCATAATTTAATTGATGATGTGCTTCTGGACGTCATCCAAGGAATGTGTTTTAACATGATGCTGCTCCAGCTCATTTCAGTCTGATAGTTCGTAATTTTTTAATGATCGATTTCCCCAAAGATGTATTGGTCGAAGGGGATTCATTGCATGGCATGCTCGATCGCCTGATTTGAATCCAATGGATTTCTTCGTCTGGTTTATGCGACTCCTGTACTTAATGTTGATATTCTGAGAGCGTATGCAAACTGGATTTCACGAAATACGAAACACTCCAGGAATTTTCAACAGAGTACGCCAGAGCATGTAACGCAGGTTTAGGGGTCACATCGAAGCAGGAGGAAGCCACTCCGAGCAATTTTTGTAACATTAAATTTTGTCTTGTAACTCTGAAATAAATTATTTTGAGATCAATGTTCATATGAACTTTTTGTAATGTTTTGGTGTTAGGAACGCGTTATTTGAACACGTTAGAAATATTTGACATCTTCGTATTTAGTTAGATATGTTTTAACCCGTGATGTGAATAGTTCCAGTTCATAGTTTCGAGTATTTTGCTCGTTAGTATGATGTTTGGATGTTTCGTCTTCCGTGATGTTTATGAAGTGAAATAAACCTGCAGATTTTCCACAGATCTTGGGTAACAAAAAGTTATCATATTGGTGGAAAGTCAATTTCTTACTGCTCGTGGATCACATAAGCCCGCCATCAATCCAGCAAGATTAATCCAGCATGGCATCATTTAAATCCATTTTTAATTATCTTCCCATCTACGTCTGATGGAGGTCTTTTTTAGCCTCCCAAAACAGTCATTTCTGGAAGCCCGGTATGCCCTGCCCATCTCAAACGTCTGGTTTAATGTAATGTATACAGGATGAAATTCTGAAAGTCATCCTTTTTAGATTTTGAGAACCTTATTCTCAAACACACTTAACCATGTTGTATGTTTAACATAAAGTGTAATATAACTGTTTTATAAATTCTAGCTTGGAAAGTCAGTGGATGAGTTTCAACCGAATAATGAGGTCGCGGAATGAGGGTTTCCTCCCCAAATAACAACTCATCACCCTCTTATTCAAATAACGGAAAGTTAGTTTCCTGAGAATTTTTTTCCCCCAAATGTTACCCCCTCTTATTCGGTAAATGTTGCGAGTAAAATCGCAATGTCCATATCAATAGAAAATCTAATAAAGAATCATTTATCCCTCTGGTATATTTCAATAGTTTTCATCTACATTTAATGAAAACCACTGATTTGAAGCCACTGACCAATTCAACCAACCTGCAACATTGTAGCCAGAAAGGAAGATGGGAAGTAGTAAGACAGACCTGAATTCGTCGACCTGTTACATCTGTATTACAAGAAGAAATAGCAGTGTGTTAGCGGCGATGTTGCCGGACCGCTGAAACTTCCAACTCAGTTTTCTAATTAACCCTGCATTTAATCACAAAACGTAATGCAAGGTTTTCTGTTCATTTAAGTGTACCCTATTATCCCTATCAATATGCAGGATTATTTGACTTCCACTGTTTATATTGTACTTTGTTATTAGAATTTCCACTTTGGGTATTCCTCGATTTGAACCTGATGTCTGGAGGGCTATGCGGAAACATTATCGGCTAGATAGGTGTTTTTTTTCTTCGTTTCCTTTGTGAAGATTAGTGTTGTTTTCTGACCTGTGCTATACAACAACCCATAGACGAGGATCCAACCTATCTCAGTTATCAAAATGTTCTAGTTCTATTATATATTACCTATGGTTATATAAATGAAAAAAACAATTCTCAAATAAATTTGCATTTCTAAGTAACATAAAACATAACGTTAATATCTTTTTTTGTGCGAGATCTTATTTATTGTTTACAAAACCAATTGTCTAAAATTCCACATTCAATATTCCCAACCTAAAAATAAAATTTCCCTCTTCTTACCGCTTAAGTGACATATTGATTTTACTGCTTTAGGCTTTTAACATATTATTTTTAGAGACGTTCAATATACTGAGTAATAATTATAAATTGAAACTTACCACTGCAATTTCACCTAAATTGCACTGTTAATTATTGTTTTAAATATTTGCAAAAATTAAGTAAATTTGTACAACTCAAACTAAAGTTCATTCGTGATGCATGTAACATTAAGGAAGTCGTTTGTTTTAAGTTCGCATTTATAGACTGGGAAAAAAAGAGAGACGTATATCACGGCCTGCCGGAGTATAGTAAACACAGAAGAAAACATTTCAAAGCAACAATGTTGAAGATAGATATTTTTGTTTTGCAAATTTGCCGTCATTGTACAGAAACCAAGATGGAGATTTCATTGCAACTAATTAGAAATTTCTCTTTCAGGTATGTAATAAACGATCTTCGCACAAAATAATGTACGATACATGAAAGGTATGTTTTCTTTCAATTCTCGGAAATTAAAAAAGCTCAACTACGTTTCGCTTTTTCAAACTTTTCCTCGAACATGAAAACTTCAACATACCGCTCTTGTAACGCATATTACTATTACTTAAGATTGTACACTTGTTCTCAAACATACGAAAAGAAAATTCTTAGCCTTTTAATGAGGGCCTAGTAATTAAATAAAGACTGGGAAACGGATTATTATACACCAAAAAGTAGAGATGTTGTTTATACATGTATAACAGTTGCCAAGGTAGAAAAAAGTTCAGTCAGGTATAAACAACTGTGGCGATTCAAGGCTGCTTGACGTTTGGGACTTCGAGAGTGATCAATCTCGAGGTCTCGAAACACTCACAAGCAGTCTTTACGTCAACGACGCGACGTATACAACATTGTCGTGCGGGTTTTCGGCTTTGCGGGCGCTGTTAGTCTTGCTTTCTCGATCGTTGTTCATCTGGATTACTTATTGTCATAGTAGATCTAATTTTTAACGGTGGTACGTCACTGGAATTCATATTAATATCAGTATCACATTCCAAAATTCTGTGTAGCCTAACTTAAATCATTACGCTTGAAATTCTAGAATGCCACGAATACAATATTAGGTAACTCATTGTCATTGATGCTATACTGCGCATTGAAATGTAGTTTTTCGTGTTTGATTGCTAATATTCTTTTACTTGGTAATTTATGATATATTCCACAACAATTTCTTTATCTAAATCTTGTTTAATATGAGTTTGACGTTTATTGCTGAACAATAGACTGATAGACCTATTACTTGTTATTACGTTTATTTAATGTTCTAGAATGTGCATATAATGTGGGTGAAGCAATAACGTCCCACTCTACATGGAAGTGACCTATTACTTATTAGGCTTTTACGTTTATTTCGGCCTAATGCACTTGGATCTGCATACAATGTAGGCGGAGCAATAACCTCCCACTGTATACATAGAATTTACCTATTATTACTCGACCAAGGCCAGTGGAGTCCTGCAGCCCGCAGCGCCACTTGTACAGCTCCTGCGTTCGTATAGCGTCATCGCTATAGTTCACATTACGACCGCGGCTCCACTCGCCTGGGTCGAGTTATACTTGTTATTACGTTTATTTAGACCTAATTCACTTGAATGTGCATGTAATGCTAGTGAGTGAAGGAATAACGTCCTGTCCACCGCTTTGGAGGAAAAGTTAGCTTGGCTGACCGTGAAAAGAGCGGGCCCGATTGTGAGTGAATGCCTTGTGCAGATTTTCAAATGAAAATGACTGTCTATTGCCAGCTAACAAAGCTTTGTGCATAATATAGAAAAGTTTTTTCTTCTTCTACTAATAAAATGAGTGCAAATTTAAAATAATATCACTTGACTCTCTCTCACACGCACCTTCCTCTTTCTAAAATTTGGCAACAATGTGGTTTCCCCTACTTCCACATCCAGTTGCTTCAAGAGAGATGCCTATCCACCTCTTTCTCTACTTGCGTGAAAACAATAGACAAATATTTGTTGTAACTCGTGACCATTTCGGGTTAAGTCCATTTTGCACATTCTACAGAATAGGGGCGGAAGAAAATATTACAATTTTACCAGAGGAAAATGAAAGAACAAAATTCTAAGAAATTAAAAAAAAAAAAACAAAGGAAACCAACATTGAATATAGGCAAGTGTATAAAAAGTTTCAAAATGTAAAAATTTGTTTAATATGACCAATAGATCTTTAAAATATGCTCTATCAGGATAAGATTGTCAAATATGCACAAATATGCTCTAACAAATTACCTTAATTTAATTAATTAGTTTCATAAAATGGATTTCTGTATACTTCAGCTGCGGTCACATTGGAGGCTCGCTTGCGCAAGTAAAACGGAAGCATTTGCATGCCCATGCGTGCTAGATTGCTCGGGCTTATAGGCTTTGACAGTAAGAACTTTTGTCAGGTTTACTATGCTGCCATCTAGTTGTTACATAAGGAATCACGTCAAAACTCCCATTTGAATTGCATTAGCGACTGTATTGCCATCTCGTGTTCGTTTACGGCGGACGGGTAGCGATCCTGGCGGTTGTTCTCTTCGAAGTGCAACCGATTTTAACATAGGAATGAGTAATCTGTTATATATGTGATCTGGGCTAGACGCTTGCTCTGTAAGTATGGTCACATTGGATCGAAGTAACCAATTCCACTTCCAGTCTAGTTATCGAAATGGATTCCTCGAATAAAGAGCATTTAGCGTTAGAAAATGGAGGGATGAAGTTTTTAATGATAGATGAGGATCCATTAAGGGATGAATGGATGAACGAATATTTTAAGGACAGGGAGGAAGATGGAGAATATAAACGAATTTCTCCCGATCTTCTTAAACAGCCAGAGTTATTCTTTAATTATTTTAGAACTAGCCGTACCCGTGCGCTCCGCTGCACCCGTTAGAAATATAAAGTAATTACATAATTAAAATAGGACATTTGATCCAGGGAACATTCGTGTTTGATAGAAGGATAAATCGTTTAATATGTTACTTAATTTAAATTGCATCCAAATAATTAAAATGCGATCATTTTGGTCCAGACACTCATTTGGTGCAATGACAATTCCTTTAACATGTTTATTAATTTTTACCATGCAAAAAGTTTAAGAAGATTGACATAATTTAGATTTAATGTGTATACTTTATTTTACTTGTTATAGGTTTCCATTGTATTATGGTAATAACTTAATTTTAACCCTTGTTTTCTACGTATTCAGTAAATGGCGTTTGGTCCACTATGGTTCTGAACCCTTCAAATAACTTAAATTATATTACTGTATATTATATAATAATAATAATAATAATAATAATAATAATAACTTATTTAATCTGACAATTAAGGCCATAAGCCTTCTCTTCCATCCTACCAGATAGCACATATAAATACAAAAAAGAAATACAAACACTGATGAAAATGATACAAATTAAGTTAAAGCCCTATAGAGGGTCTAAAAGAGTCAAAGTACATTATAGTGCTCTCATCGAGCTGATACAACGAAAAGAAAGAATCCAGAGATTGCTTCAATGAGATATTGATAATGACAATAATAATAATAATTAATAATAATAATAATAATAAAATAATAATAAAATAATTTACATTACATATTAATTTTCAATTTTACAACAGTCCATTTTACAATATTTACTATATGTCAGAATAAGTTGCGCAACCTGAATGTGTTCAACAAACAATTCCACGAACTAGAATGTGATTTTTTAATTTAAATTTGAATTTTGATAACGACAGTCTCTGACATTATAATATATTATATTATATTATATTATATTATGTTATATTATATTATGTTATGTTATATTATATTATATTATATTATATTATATTATATTATATTATATTATATTATATTATATTATATTATATTATATTATATTATATTATATTATATTATATTATATTATATTATATTATATTATATTATATTATATCGGATAAGATTACTGTAATAACATTAAAGCATTATGTCCAACAAAACTAACACTTTCCAATGGTGAAATAATTTATTATAGAAATCGGTTAATTTAGCTTCGCGATATTAATACAAACACAGAAACATTCTCTGTTAGGCTATCTTTCATTGCTTTAGATTGATTGTTGCTGTCCAAGGCCCCTTATAGACAGAAGTCATTTGTTTTTAATTCATTACACGGCCTTAGATCAGTTATTTTAATTTAAAACTCATTTATCTCATTAAATATCACTATCAAAATTTTTCAAGGAATAAAACTTATCGCAAATTATTCTTAAAGAAACTTTTGTTATGTAACATTTTCACAAAAATCAATTAAGGCGATATTTCGATTTATTTAATCCTGGCGGTTATAACCCCCTTTAAATAATGTATTTTGAATTTATAGCCTAAAATCTAAGTTAAACGAACTTAATTTATATTCCAATTTTCATGAAATCCGTTCAGCCATTATCGCTGAAAAGGTAACAAACATACACACAGACAGACAGATATACAAACAAAAATTTCCGATTTTCGGTTTCAGGCTAGTTAATCGAATATGTTAGGACCAATTATTTTTGGAAAATCGAAAATAAAAGCAGATTTATTATTAGTAGTGTCCAACCTGTGGAGTAACGGTTAGCGCATCTAGCCGCGAAACCAGGTGAGGTTCGATTAAGGGATGAACTGGTGAACGGGTTTTTCAACCCAAATGAGCAAATGCTGGGTAACTTTCGGTGTTGGACCCCGGACTCATTTCACCGGCATTATCACCATCGCATTCAGAGCCAGAGTTGATTCGTAAAATAACCTTTAATTATTTTATAATGATGCCAGAAACATTTTATTACGAGTACGTACTTGAAGAAGTAAATCACTCACAAAAACAGCTACAAATATCACGTCACACAGGCAAGTGTGCTAGAAAAAAACGAATTTATTTGATCGGCGGAGACGGGTGAACAAGCGTGCACAAGCTTGCACTTGTAACTTGCTTCCAATGTGAACACCTTCGCCGCGCCACCAATAATTTCAAACGGACATTCACTAATTTTGTTCCTTCAGGCACGCTTGGGCACGCAAGCGCTTCCATTTGAAGAGTCCACTGCAAGAATGATGGATGTCATTTGGAATACATTTTGCAGGAAAAGCAATTGAAAGTTTGAAATGCTTAGCGCTCAAATCTTAACTGTGGTTTTCCGATCATTACTGGACAATGACTATCAGTGTTACTGCCATGTAACTCTGTATGTACATCCTATATGTCTTAAACTATGCATTGACAGTTTTGGTTCATTTTTTAAAGAAAGTGACATCCATCATTCTTGCAGTGGACTCTTCAATTTACTTGACCAAGCGTGCCTCCAATGTACCGCAGTCTTCAGCAATTCATTAACCTTATAAAAAAATATGTTATGTTAAATCATGAAAAATCCCATATAATATATATATATATATATATATATATATATATATATATATATATACATTTTGAATAATGGTTTACGAATATAAATTTTAGAAGGCGGTATCAATCGCAACACAATAAGAGTCATTCATTGATCCCAAACGTGCAAAAATATGGAAAATTATGCGTTATCTCCGTGACATTTACGTACATGTATTTGCAGATACTTGTAGTTCTAGTGTTATTACGGAGTTTTGACATTATAGCTGTGCATTCCGTGTCTTGTCATTTTAAGAACTCCCGATGACTACTTCGTTTCCCCAACCCACTATGTGGCAAGCTTGTAACATTGCTGGTAAAGTTGTCTCGGATTTGTGCGAGTCTCAAAGACAGAATGATGTAATATTAACGTTGGTTTATGTATGCAATTATAAATTACCTTGAAGACACTGATTTGTCATCGTCGTTTGTAACTCCGGAGAAAGAACCAGTCAGTGTTTTGAAGGAATTTGTGTTGTATCATTTACAGAAGGTGGCATGCTCGTGCTGTGACTAATTTAATTTTCGACTTAGATATTCTGTTTGGTTTAAACAACAATTTATCATTTTAGCATATAGGTTGCGTAGTTGCAACATCGTTCGCAAGATACGAACCGAGGTCTGTGTTCAGCGAGATTTGGAAGTTATGTAGGGTCCGAAACCAAATCCTGATTTTGAAAGCTAAAAGAAGTAACGACTGTTGGTTCTTTCAAGTTACCTTGCGAAGAACACTCGAAACGTTAAAGAATTGAGATGTGACCACAACAATGTTAATACAAATTGTTCATTGTTTTGTTGTTAATAATGTTAATGGCAATATTTTTGTTGAAAATGTTAATTAATGTGGGTTGTTTAACAATTTACATTTATATTCACATCAAGATCAAATATTAAGATACTTGTACGTTGAAGAATTGAGGTGCTACCACAGCAATGTTAATATAAATTGTTAATTGTTTTGTTGTTAATAATGTTAATGGAAATATTTTTGTTGAAAATGTTCATTAATGTGAGTTGTTTAACAATTTACATTTATATTCACATCAAGATAAATATTAACATACTTGTACGTTAAAGAATTGAGGTGCTACCACAGCAATGTTAATATAAATTGTTAATTGTTTTGTTAATAATGTTAGTGGCAATATTTTTGTTGAAAATGTTAATTAATGTGGGTTGTTTAACAATTTACATTTCTATGCACATCAAGATCAAATATCAAGATACTTGTACGTTAAAGAATTGAGCTGCTACCACAGCAATGTTAATATAAATTGTTCATGTTTTGTTGTTAATAATGTTAGTGACAATATTTTTGTTGAAAATGTTAATTAATGTGGGTTGTTTAACAATTTGCATTTCTATTCACATCAAGATCAAGTATTAAGATACTTGTACGTTAAAGAATTGAGGTGCTACCACAGCAGTGTTAATATAAATTGTTCATTGTTTTGTTGTTAATAATGTTAATGGCAAAATTTTTGTTGAAAATGTTCATTAATGTGGGTTGTTTAACAATTTACATATATATTCACATCAAGATCAAGTATTAAGATACTTGTACGTTAAAGAATTGAGGTGCTACCACAGCAATGTTAATACAAATTGTTCATTGTTTTGTTGTTAATAATGTTAATGGCAATATTTTTGTTGAAAATGTTCATTAATGACAATTTACATTTCTATTCACTTCAAGATCAAGTATTAAGATACTTGTACGTTAAAGAATTGAGGTGCGACCACAGCTATGTTAATATAAATTGTTCATTGTTTTGTTGTTAATGGCAATATTTTTGTTGAAAATCTTCATTAATGTGGGTTGTTTAACAATTTACATTTCTATTCAAATCAAGATCAAGTATTAAGATACTTGTACGTTAAAGAATTGAGGTGCGACCACAGCTATGTTAATATAAGTTGTTCATTGTTTTGTTGTTAATAATGTTAATGGCAATATTTTTGTTGAAAATGTTCATTAATGTGGGTTGTTTAACAATTTACATTTCTATTCACATCAAGATTTTAAGATACTTCGTTAAAAGGTGCTATCACAGCAATGTTAATATAAATTGTTCATGTTTTGTTGTTAATAATGTTAATGGCAATATTTTTGTTGAAAATATTCATTAATGTGGGTTGTTTAACTATTTACATTTATATTCACATCAAGATCAAGTATTCAGATACTTGTACAGGGTGAACCAAAGAAACGGTAAATTTTTAAATACTGAAATGAAACTTTAGATATTGTGTTATAGTCCCGTCGCTCTTATTTCCGGCAGCCAATCACGTTGCAGGTCGGCTACATTTGTATTGTGATCCGCTCCTGATGACGTTATGCACTTCCTAAGGCTTGATAAATACTTAATATAATCGCCCGCCATTTTGGTTCTTTCTTTGGCGTTCGCAGAAAGCACACGAGGACGTTATTTTCCCCTCAATTATTTGCTCAATTACAATGCATTTGATTTATTATCATAGGAGCTACGACATAATTATGTTTAACGGTGTGGCAAATTGATTTCTCGTCTGGTACCTCGGCAACGAAAGAACAAAAATGGCGAATGATACTACCTACCTAGACTTTATAGAGCCTTCACTTCCTAAGGTGTAAGCAAAGAGGAGTCACGCCGGGAATAACAGCGTCGCGACATAAATTGACTTTTATTGTTTGAAAATATAGATGATGAATCAAAAGTCTGGAACCATATAAATATCTTCTATATGCTTGATTTTCGATCACTGTAGGTGTTACCAGTATTTGTAAGACCAAATGCTCTACCAGTCACATGTTCGATTCTAGCCCTCAGCCATCTCAAAAGTCGCCATTTTGGATGCAACTTCGAAATTTTAAATGGAAAGGGGGTCATGTAGGTAGTCAAAATCATGTATTATAAAATACAGGTTGTGTTGTTCTCTACAATGCTTACAAACTTACAAATGGCTTTTAAAGAACCCGGAGGTTCATTGCCGCCCTTATATTAGCCTCCATCGGTCCCTATCCTGTGCAAGATTAATCCAGTCTCTATCATCATATCACACCTCCCTCAAATCCATTTTAATATTATCCTCCCATCTACGTCTCGGCCTCCGGCCTACCAACTAAGACTCTATATGCATTTCTGGATTCGCCCATACGTGCTGCATGCCCTGCCCATCTCAAACGTCTGGATTTAATGTTTCTAATAATGTCAGGTGAAGAGTACAATGCAGCAGTTCTGCGTTCTGCAACTTCCTCCATTCTCCTGTAACTTCATCCCTTTTAGCCCCAAATATTTTCCTAAGAATCTTATTCTCAAACACCCTTAATCTCTGTTCCTCTCTCAAAGTGAGAGTCCAAGTTTCACAACCATACAGAACAACCGATAATATAACTGTTTTATAAATTCTAACTTTCGGATTTTTTGACACCAGACTAGATGACAAAAGCTTCTCAACCGAATAATAACAGGCATTTCCCATTTTTATTCTGCGTTTAATTTCCTTCCGACTACAGTATGAAAAATGAAGGTAAAACCTGCTGGGAAATGTAACAAAGAAAGATTCTAAGAAACAGATCACATCCAAGTTAGGAAAAGGTTTTATGTCTGATATACCCAGCAGGCTTTCATAATATTTTTTTTATGAATTTTCCCTAATAATTTTGACATTTTAGTAAACACAATTGCTCATGAAATTATATGTTATGCTGCCTTGATAGCTCAGTAGGCAGAGCGCTAGCTTACGTTGATAGCGGATCCGAGTTCAAATCTCTGCGATGGCGGAGTTGATTTTCGGTGAACCAAAGCCAAGGTTTCGAGAGTTTTCTTCGGAGTTCTCCCGTTTTCTCTTCTAATTTAACCAACACGTCACAATTCCGTATTATCTTCTTCGTCTTCAATATATGATACCACTTATGTTTTTCGTGACTCCGAATCGATCTTCTGTCATAGTGGGTGTTTCTCTCGATTTGCCTGAAGACTGGTAAATGGCAGTGATGGTGGATTCTAGACTACTCATAGATCTGCAAAAGAGACACCGTAACACCTACGTTCCTTGGGAACGCGACCACTCATGTAGATACATCAGACCACTACCAGAAGTATGATAATACTGGTTTAAAAATTGGAGAGGAATGCTTAGTGAGAAGTGTGAGCGGCACGCAACTCATTCCATCACGAGTGCACAAAAAGTTTATTGGACTAAAGTGCTTAGAAACGCTCCATGTCACATGGAGTTCAAAAATGTATCACAATGTCACGTTCTCGATTAATAACAACAACAAAATGCAAAATGAATGCCATCAGAATGTGTCGTTTGTTGTAGTGCCCCATTCATCTTATGCATTAACTTACACAAAACGAAAGACGACTGACGTCCGTACACGTCGTGTGTTTGCTGTCTAACATGTAAACAAACCACAACTGTCTACGCCACAATCCACGTACAGTGTCCTGCACGCTCTCCGGACCTGTCGCCACTCGACTTTTTCCTGTGAGGAACTGTAAAGGACAGTATGTACCAGAACATTCTGACAACACCAGACGACATGCAGCAACTCAGTCGACAGGCTTGTGTGTTCATTCATCCAGCAACATGCCGGGTAGTCATACGGTCTTTCGGGGAACGCCTTCGAATGTGCATTAATGTGAATGGTCACCATTTGGAACATCTTCTGTGACTCTCAAAGCATAATATTATCACATTGGAAGTACGTTTTTGTTTATTTTTGTTGTTATTGATTAGGAAGGTGGCATTGTGATACATTTTTGAACTCGTCTTAATATGTTTAATCAATGTAACATGATTAAAGTACGTAGTGCTATTTGAAAAATTGATGACGTCACCATAATGTAATTACAGGCACCAAATCTCTACACTCATGTTAGCCCCTCGTTCTAACATAACACTCAAAAACAAAAATTAAAATACATATCCAAACAAAAAAAGTTATAATAGGTGCACAAGATAAATGGGATATCCTGTATGTATACGTAGGCCTATATTATATAAAATGTAAAGTATTGCAAAATATTTTATTTATGTAGCCTATCTATTAGTTATAACCAAGAGATAGCTTGTAACTGTTGATTCACAAATTTTTCTCATGGGGTTTTTGTTTCAATATATGTGGTATTGCATTTCATGTCTTATGAAATCTTCTCTAGCATGTTCATTGTTTAGTATCCAGAGACCGATAACACAAGATGGTTTTTATACGTTTCCAATAATTGAATTGCTTTGTGATTGCCCCATTGAATGATGTTGAAGTAATTATGCAATCACAAATAACATTCGTGCTATATGAGATTGCGCGCACCTACAATGGCAAACCTGGACGTGACTGGATTAGATAACAAGCGATAACCGTAATCAGTGATCGATAGTAATCGATATAAACAAGATCTTATTTAATACTGTACATGCGCACTTCGAAAAGATATATTTTGGAAAAGTTAATGACAAATATCTTGCACAAAAGTTTATAAACATTTGAAGGGCTCCCTGGAAGAACGAGGTAGCTCCACTT
This sequence comes from Periplaneta americana, assembly GCA_025594305.2. NCBI lineage: Eukaryota > Metazoa > Arthropoda > Insecta > Blattodea > Blattidae > Periplaneta > Periplaneta americana. Next base: position 47,540,512 of record JAJSOF020000038.1, read on the forward strand.
TCGCAGAGTTGTGGAAAATTACGAAAAATATTCTAAAAAATTCAAATTTTTACTGAACTTCTTTCCTTTTTCAGAATATACCCTAGGTACCTACGAGTTTCATTTTGTCACTCAATAATTTATTATAATCAGAAATTTATAGGGGCTAAAATATAAGCAAATAATGGAGCTGCACCCTTTTTGCAATAAAATTGGATATAATTAGCCACGTTTTGCACTGAACACACAGTTACTGTGCCAACACAAGATATAGCAGGTTATTTTACGACGCTGTATCAACATCTTAGGTTATTTAGCGTCTGAATGTGATGAAGGTGATAATGCCGGTCCAGCACCGAAAGTTACCCAGCATTTGCTCAAATTGGGTTGAGGGAAAACTCCGGAAAAAACCTCATCCAGGTAACTTTCCCCAACCGAGATTCGAACCCGGGCCACCTAGTTTCGCGGCCAGCCGCACTAACGTTACTTCACAGGTGTGGACCATATATAATATAGTATGTTAAAAAAAAGTATCCAATATTTTAGGAGGTGATAGTATGCATCAAAATAAGAAAATAATGTCTAATAAACATGGGTCCTACAACACATACTTTCTGAGATCTGAACACTTGTTCACAGGAGGTGCTCAATGTGACGTCCATTCATGGCAATGCATTCCTCTAACTAGCAGATAATCATACCGTAGTTGACACCCCTGGCATGGAATAATGATATGTCGCAAGGAATACTGAAAACAAATGTCCGGTTGCGGATATAAGCGGGGTTCAGCAGAGATGGTGTTGTGAATTTTCGTAATCAGCATGTGTAGGCTGATGAAAATCCCCATGCAGTTGAAGAAACAAGGCATCAACACCGATTCTCAATCAACGTATGGGCAGGCATTCTTGGCGATAGATTAATAGGGCCTTACGTGCTACCACAGAGATTAACTGGGGATTGTTAACAGGACTTTGTTATTCAAGTATTAAAACAATATTTCAAATAGTGCGTGATTCCTTACGCGAAAGGGCAGAGGAATGCATTGCCATGAATGGACGTCACATTGAGCACCTCCTACGGACAAGTGTTCAGATCTCAGAAAGTATGTGTTGTAGGACCCTTGTTTATGAGACATTATTTTCTTGTTTTGATGCATACTAGCACTTCCTGAGGTATTGGATACTTTTTTTAACACCCTGCTTCCTTTTCTAAATAAAAATTGTTTTATACGAAACATTTCATAGAGTGTTTTTGGAAAGCAATTGATTTAATTCACAATATGCTCGGTATTTTAAGAGAGCAGTATATTGTGATAATAAATTATTGAAAGAATTTTAATTTTGTCCTTTAATCGCACTAAAAAGTCGGGCATATTTTCTAACAAGTGAAACAAGTAAAACATTAATTTGACCAAAAAGTGGAGCCACCACTTTTTGCAGGGAGCCCTTAATTTGCTCTTGAAGAAAGATTTATTAATAAAAATCGAAAAATGTCCATGAACAAAAAATACTTAAATATAATTAGGCTAATGATAACTTTCTAATGTGAGGGCATACTTTTGCTTTCACATCTTTTAATTTATTTGTCAAATATTCGCATGAAATAACTAGGCATTTGTTGAAAGACTTTGAAAAAAGTATGTTGGAAAAATTGTTTTTGCAGGTTTTTCATAAAATGCTTGTTATCACTAATTAGCTAATTAACTTTTAATTGAAGTCCACCTCTGTGATTTAAGTACGTTCTGACTACAGAGGTCCAGGAGACTTTTGTTGAATTCTTTGCAGGATAGTGGGAAGTTTGTCCCCTTATACTGAAGTTGTGTAATATGTTGCTTGCCTTGTAGTTGCCCTATGTTTTCTTAAATGGTCGCCTGAACCACATTTTCCGAGCAAAATAAAGAATTATATAGCGTAACTTTTGTGCTCGATCACGAATATTACATACATCTCTGGAAGTAGAATTCTCATTTTTCAACACCTTTAACTCAGTGACATGAGCCTGTAAGGGGCATTGACTGAGCTCTTTAGATGAATTGTCTTCTCTTCAACTTGTTAGAAGGGTGCAGTCATTACTATTTGCCGGTTTCTCGTGCAGCACTTCTGAAGCATTAAGGTGCGGTAGAGTATCGTAAATTGCATCTCACTACATGCGGCACTCCTTAACTTGCAATATTGCGGCGCAATATAAAATTTCTCTTTGCGAAAATGTGAGAAATAAATGTACATTTATGTAGATCGTTTTGCTTTTAAAGTTCACAACTCTTAGACTGGTAATGGGGAACAGAATTGCGCGGATAAATATTATCCTACAAATTTCTGTCCGTAGGAAATTTCAACACATACCAGAAAATGAAACTTCAATTTATTTTTAAGAACTGTCAACCTGAGAATTATTCTAAAGTTTATGAAGAGTAACATATCCGAAACGAAACAAGAGTATGACTGCAACATTATCTAAATTTTACTCCAAAAAGTGAGTATGACATCTGTAAATCACGTCTAAACGTTTTGAATTGTGTATCGAGAAACAAAATCTGTAACTTAGGCCTATATCCGAAGCGTAGCAAGAACATGCCTGCAACATTATCTAAATTTAACTCCAAGTTTTTGGCATTTATTGCGATGATTTGAACATTAGGCGGAAATTAGGTCCAGAACTTGAATAATAATGACAAAATGTGATTTTTCGCTGAGTGGTATACTGAAAAATGATATTTTTCTCACAAAACCGCAGGATCTGCATCAGTTGCAAGAGATGATCGAACAGGAATTCGTGAAAATCTATGAAAAAATGAATCTGCCATCTGTAAATCAGTGTCTAAACGTTTTGAATTGTGTATCGAGGAACAAAATCTGTAACTTATATCCGAAGCGAAGCAAGAGCAGGCCTGCAACATTATCTAAATTTTACTCCAAGGTTTTGGCATTTATTGCGATTATTTGAATACTAGGCAGAAATTATATCCAGAACTTGAATAAAAATGACAAAATGTGATATTTAGCTGAGTGGTATCCTGAAAAATTATATTTTTTCTCTGAAACCGCAGGATCTGCATCATTTGTAACGGATGACCGAAGTCACTCATGAAAATCGATGAAAAAAGTGAGTCTGCCATCTATAAATCAGTGTCTGAACATTTTGAATTGTGTATCAAGAAACGAAATCTGTAAAGGAATGGGTAGTCAGATGTAAATTGAATGTAATGAAATGTAAAAAAGTGTTTGGGGAAAGTGACTTTTGATTCACCTTGTACAAAAGGTTGGCAACAGTTCGATAATTCCCACATGGCTTCATTCACAGGGGTACAGCATTTACGGACCTTCAATATTGTCGCCCCCTTTATTTGTCACCTTTTTCCAAACGTTTGGAAGGCGTCGCACACCATCAGCGCGTCCATGTTTGTTGATGTTCCGTATTGACTGCTCTATAGCACAGATAAGTCTATCTCTGGTATTGCACCGGGTCCCTGGCAGTTATTCTTTCACTTTGGCGAAGCGATCGTAATCGCATGGACTCATATCGGGTGAGTACGGTGGATGTTCCAGAATCTCCCATTGCCAGCGGCGCAGAAGGTCCTTGACAGCAGCAGCGGTGTGACTCCTTGCATTGTCATGAAGGATGATGGGGTTCTGTACCACCAAGTGTCGTCGTTTTCTCCTGAGCGCTAGACGAAGGTGGTGGTGCTTCACGCAGTCCCTGAAAACATTCTTGTGCACTACGACCTCGTGGCACATCAATTTTAATCCAGGAACGTTGCTCTAGTTTTGTAAACACGATCTTAGGGCACTCGCACTATCCCTATGAAAGTCAACGTTCTACACACTGCAGTAGATTGACAGAGTACTGCCGCCGCTGGCTGCACTAACTCATCTAACAGTCCTTGTTCATGTCCACACAACTGGCAGCTCTCGAACGCACCATCGTCATGTGACAGTAGTGTTGCCATAACTTTTTATCCAGCCATTGTATATCATAATTATTTATTCCATAACGAGACAACCGTTTCTCTGTTAACAATACAGGCCTAAGTACTTAACACTAATCAGTGCTTTGATTGGGGAAAAAAATCTCAATGCAAATGGGCCGTAAAATTGAAACCTAAACCATTTACGTTGGCGGATTGTTGTGCAATAAATAAAAATAGGCAATTTGGTAAAATTCTGTATGAAGCAGTTCGTTAATTTGAACACACTGCATATCTGTCGTCTTGTAACTTACTGCTCACCGACGCGGTTGTAAACGTTCATCATCATGTGACATCAACAAAATTATTTTTTAAACTACAGGACTTTGTAAGAGAAAATATGTCTAGACGAGGTTACATATATTATTTCCTTAGAAAAAATCACAGTTGTTGAGTCAGTAATAAGACTCCAAGAATATAAAAACAAATTGATAGCCAACAAGATTTTCGTGTAGTCAACTTAATCATGGTCACAAGAACTTGTTGTGAGCTCGAAAATGCAGACCGCCACGTGCTCTCCCCTGCTGACGGCCTGACTGTTAAACAATACAAGTCACGCTTCTGCAACGTTCCTGACTGCAGTCCAGACGGTACTCGGTTCGAAGCTCGTTGGTTGCCTGCTTTCCTGTAGTGCGTTCGTAATTTTTACAAAATACCATTGGGTATACAGACGTCTTCTTAGCGGTCATTCTCCCTCTTTGTTATATAATTTAAATAAGTTATTTATGCATTTTCTAATGTGTCTGAAAATCCACAAACTATTAGGGAAAGCACGGGAATTTTACTTTAAGGGAGGATCATTGTATAGAGCACATCTAGGTCAGAAAGCATGGGTAGACATAACGGCTCGGTTAGAAAAGCCAACGTACTATGGTAGGAACGATCATGATTTTAAAATCAAATGTAGGAAACAGAAAACGGATGTAGGTAAATTCTCATTTTTAAATAGAACTATAAATGATTGGAATGACCTACCTGCAGTGGTCTTTGAGGGCTGTCCTTCCTTAAGGAGATTCAAGAATAATTTAAAAAGTTGTATATAAAGTGAAAATTAAAATTAAGGTGACATTCACCATTTAATTTTTTTAAGGTGACATGTATTTCTCTAGGCTGACGAGTTTACTTCCTTGGTTTGAATTGTAAATTATTTAAAACTAGCGTGTAAGAGGGCCTTAGACTAGAAATGTTTAGTTTAAATGTAGTTCTGTTTATAAGTATGCATGAGGATGTAATTATTTGACTTATTTGAACTGTTGTATCAGTGAAGCGAGGTGAGTCAGTGAAGTTATGGTTTTACAGTGCAGTGAACAGTTCCGATCAGTGATAATTTATAGCGTCAATGAAATGTGTTCTATAGTGTCAGTGAAATGTGTGCTAAAGTGTCAGTGAAATGCGTCATAGTGCCACTACAGGGAATGAGATGAGAGTAAAGTGAAAGACTATTGAAACTTATGTAGGACCTATAGATAATTATGTAGGTTGTATTGTAAAATTAGGTATTTTATTTTATGTTTTATTATTGTGTTAAATTGTATTGTGTATTATTATTGTATTGTGTGTAAAATTGTATATGTGTTGTAAAATTGTATTGTGTATTGTATATACCACTGCCACCGGGTGCTTGCCCACTTGCAGTGTAAATAAATACATACATACAAGTAAAAAAAATGGTTTATTTAACGACGCTCGTAACTGCAGAGGTTATATCAGTGTCGCCGGAATTTTGTCCCGCAGGAGTTCTTTTACATGCCAGTAAATCTACTGACATGAGCCTGTCGTATTTAAACACACTTAAATGCCATGGGCCAGGATCGAACCCGTAACCTCGAGCACAGAAGGCCAGCGCTATACTGACTACGCTAGCCAGACCGATGATTTGGAAGTAAATCCCAAAAAGACAATAATGATTATGTCTCGTGACCACAACATAGTATGAAATGGAAATATAAAAATAGGAAATTTATCCTTTGAAGAGGTGGAAAAATTGAAATATCATCGAGCAACAGTAACAAATATAAATGACACTCGAGAGGAAATTAAACGCAGAATAAATATGGGAAATGCCTGTTATTATTCGGTTGAGAAGCTTTTAGCTTCCAGTCTGCTCTCAAAAAAAGCTGAACGAATTTATAAAACAGTTATATTAATGGTTGTTCTGTATGGTTGTGATTGTGAAACTTGGACTCCCACTTTGAGAGAGGAACAGAGATGAAGGGTGTTTGAGAATAAGGTTCTTAGGAATATATGGGACTAAAAGGGAAGAAGTTACAGGAGAATGGAGAAAGTTAAACAACGCAGAATTGCACGCATTGTATTTTTCAGCTAACATAATTAGGAACACTAAATCTAGACCTTTGAGATGGGCAGGGCATGTAGCACGTATGGGCGAATCCAGAAATGCATATAGAGTGTTAGTTGGGAGGCCGGAGGGAAAAAGACCTTTGGGGAGGCCGAGACGTAGATGGGAAGATAGTATTAAAATGGATTTGAGGGTGGTGGGATATGATGGTAGAGACTGGATTAATCTTGCTCAGGATAGGGACCAATGGCGGGCTTATGTGAGGGCGGCAATGAACCTCCGGGTTCCTTAAAAGCCAGTACGTAAGGTACGTATGTTATATTATTTAACATCCGATATTGCTAGGTTGTATGCTTCCACTTCGCCACATTGATCAAATCCACATCACCTTTACCACGTGAGCTAGTAGTCGTACCCAATATCTGGTGGCGTCTCAGTTAACAACTTAAAACAAGACGTGAGTCTTCAGATTTGGGAACGTGTCTCTTTGTGGGTGTGAGAAGTAAATCCTGAATGGAAAGAGCTGTGCATAGATGTGGTTGCATATTATTTACAGTTTCGCTTTGGGCTACAAGTAATCTCGGACCATCAATCTGCGTGGGTGTTTTGATTTCGCGAGACATGAACCGCTATAGGCCTAAATGGTGACCAATTCGTATCAAGTTACATCCCAGTTAGGTCATTCTTGCTTTGACCTCTCTCACTTCAGGTATTAGATTGCGGAAGATGAGCGAACTTCAGTATTGTAGTCAAACGTACGATGTGGGCTGTATGTATGTATGTGTGTGTGATATATGGGAACAGGATTGCTTTAGCTTACGTACAAAACCCGCCGGTTTGTCCGTTATAACTGGCCAAAAGCCAACCCGTATATAAGCATTCTTATGGAGATGGCCCGAAAGGTTTGAGCAGACATCTTCTAAGTCTCACATGTATAATTTGCTGGAGGATATACAACGGAACAAATAGCAAGCGATGATTATCCACGATAGCAGTAGGATGTCGTTGTGAAGAGAAGTGTTGTGTAGTAGTTATAAATTCAAGATGACGCAACCAGACTATCCCAATGTGCCACTAATAAAACGAAGCCCGGAATAAGTGTTAAACTGAGAGTAAAATACCTTTAACAGAATATGGCTATAATAGGCATTTTATTCTGTCTTGGTTCTTGTACTTGTCAGAATTGTCATTCTGTCACATTTCAAATGACTGCGTAACTTTAACCAAGTTTTTAGAAGAGGATAATGCCGTTTGTTTTTAGAATTGATCACATCAATACATAGGAAGCTGGTTGCGAGAAAATGTGTTACTTCAGGTTAATTGAGCATAAATTTTAATCCCATTGCTTATGCAACGGTGTATGTCGTTCATTGGTGTATTTTAAAGAATTTACTGTACTTAAAGGAATGATCGGCAGTTCACTTCCTATAGGCACAGGACTTTTTTTTTTTTTCGTACGTTGTTTAGCACATCGGATTTATAAAATAAAACCATCTGCCCTTCAATAAGGGTGACCACAAGTATGCAGAAAACAAATACATATGAAGTGTCCAATTCCAAAACTGTCTAAATCGATTTTTTTAAATTGACATAATGGCGGTTTCGTCATCTACCTAAATGTCTCTAGCAATTTTCTAATGTATGTTGTGCCTAAATTCCTCTTTCCTTCCATAAATAAGCTTCAAATATGACGAACACTGCAAACAATTAGGAAAAGAGTTATCAGTTTTTGGCGTTTCCTGAAAATTGTTAAGAATGGATGTAGACAGTTTTGGAATTGGGGCTTCATATATAAAAGTTTACAATGAAAATACATACAATAAATTTGAAAAGAAAATTAAAGTGAATCATATTACGTACTTGAAATAGAGATGAAGTCGCGAAATTTGAATTGGGTCCTTTAGAATTTCTCTAAAGATTTTCTCACATGAGTCCGTCATCGGTCTCTATCCTGTGCAAGATTAATCCAGTCTCTATCATCATATCCTCCTCCCTCAAATCCATTTTGATATTATCCTCCCATCTACGTTTCGACCTCCCCAAAGGTCTTTTTCTCTCCGGCCTCCCAACTAACACTCTATATGCATTTCTGGATTCGCCCATACGCGCTATATGGCCTGCCCATCTCACACATCTGGATTTAATGTTCCTAATTATATCAGGCGAAGAATACAACGCATGCAGTTCTGCGTTGTGTAACTTTTTCCATTCTCCTGTAACTTCATCCCTTTTAGCCCCAAATGTTTTCCTAAGAAGCTTATTCTCAAACAGTCTTAATCTCTGTTCCTCTCTCAAAGTGACAGTCCAAGTTTCACAACCATACAGAACAACCGGTAATATAACTGTTTTATAAATTCTAACTTTCAGATTTTTTGACAGCAGACTAGATGATAAAAGCTTCTCAACCGAATAATAACAGGCATTTCCATATTTATTCTGCGTTTAATTTCCTCCCGAGTGTCATTTATATTTGTTACTGTTGCTCCAAGATATTTGAATTTTTCCACCTCTTCGAAAGATAAACCTCCAATTTTTATATTTCCATTTCGTAGAACATTCTGGTCACGAGACATAATCATATACTTTGTCTTTTCGGGGTTTACTTCCAAACCTATCTCTTTACTTGCTTCAAGTAAAATTTTCGTGTTTTCCCTAATAATTTGTGGATTTTCTCCTAACATATTCCGTATAGACAAGAAGCTGATTTAACCTATTCAATTCTAAGCTCTCTGTGTTATCCTGAACTTTCCTAATGGCGTATTCTATAGTGAAGTTAAAAAGTAAAGGTGATAGTAGGCCTACATCTCCTTGCTTTAGCCCGCAGTGAATTGGAAAAGCATAAGACAGAAGCTGGTCTATACGGACTCTGCTGTAAGTTTCATTGGGACACATTTTAATTAATCCAACTAGTTTCTTGGAATACCAAAGTCAATAAGAATGTTATATAAAACTTCTCTCTTAACCGAGTCATATGCCTTTTTGAAGTCTATGAATAACTGATGTACTGTACCCTTATACGCCCATTTTTTCTCCAATATCTGTCGAATACAAATAATCTGATCAATAGTCGATCTATTACGCCTAAAACTACACTGATGATCCCCAATAATTTCATCTACATATGACTCATTTGATAATTTGGTAAGTAATTAACCTTTTAAATTTGTTTTTGTATTGTTTTATTTTACCCTCTCGCTAATCACAGTGACCAGGCTAACTGGCTAACCGGCTAACGAGCGGCGCGCTAGCCCATAGGCAAAACGCTCCAGCGGAAAGCAAAACTGATCGCACTGTACTGGCTTATTTTCTTGTTTACTCAAATAAGAGCGAGCTTGGTATAAAAATCTTCATGCTCAATCTTCTTCCCTCTCACATCGTATCATAAATACTCGCCATCTCCCCTACTTGGTACTGCTTGTCTTTTCTCTTGCTTATTTTCCTACTTACTCAAATCACTATTCTTGCTGCTCACATTGCCTCATAAATTCTTGTTACGACTTCTAGTTATTACAACTTGTCACCTCTTCTCATTGTCGCCACACATCGTGTCGTTCCCACACAAAAAACGGTGTTTATCGTATTCACGTAAAACATTACACACGAGCCATAAAGAACGAGCTTGATTTCGTATAAAAGTCTGCATGCTAAGCACTCGAAAAGAAGTCTTAAAATATGTACACCGGGCATGCAAATAAGATAACAGTCTGTGAGGCCAGTCATCTCGCAGCAGTTTCACCCGGAAGATAGGCGACTGTTTTTGACTACGGTTGCCAAGAGACAAGTATTGACCACCTATGGCTAGCAGGTAACATATCGTAGGGGAGAAGTGGGTACAGTGAGACAGGGAGAACAGTGAGACATTTTTTATTGGATGGTAAATTTTGATGTTGAGATTTTGGTAACATTGAGTTGTATGTTGCATGAGTAAAGTAACAGTATTTTCATACTCGATTTGATTCTAGTTATAAAGGTGCGTGATGAGAAAATAATTCGTAATTTTTCACTCTAGAAGTAAAATTTTGGCTTGTGTTTAATGAAGGTTATATTGGATATACAAATGAAATAGGAAAATGAATGTTTTGTTACCTAATACTATGGTATTTAAGGTTATATTTGGCAAACTTTCGTCTTTGTTCTTTTGATTTTGAAGTGATGGCGCCATTTTTAAACGAACTGTGCGTAAAAGGAACAGTCAGACATGCCATTGAAGGATACACTGAAACGTCTCACTGTTCCCATGTACCAATGATTTGCAAAAACAAACTGTAATTATATTACATTTACCAGTAACTAACATTAAAAATGAACATGCTAGTAACCAATTTAGGAACTATAGCTTAAAATAATGGATACATTACATTTTAATGGTTTCATAAATAAAAAATTATTCACAAAATTTAAGAATATTTTAAAAATAATAAATAATTATATTAAATTCTTATAGTTATAAGCTTTGTTGTCACAAAAAATTCATTTCATTTTTTCGCAAAAGTTTGAAATGTCATGAAAAATTCACTTTTGCAAATGTTCCAGATGTTTCAATGGTTTCGAAGTCAGACTTCAAAATTATTCTAAATCAGCCTACAGAGCATGACAAGATAAAGAGACAGTAAGCTTTCCTTTCTTTTGAAATAAATGTAAATTATTTTAATGTCCGTTAATAGACACTGTACCCTCCTGAATGGGAACAGTGAGACATTTGCATTTTTTTTGCAAACACGTTACTTACCTACTTACTTACTTACTTACTGGCTTTTAAGGAACCCGGAGGTTCATTGCCGCCCTCACATAAGCCCGCCATTGGTCCCTATCCTGAGCAAGATTAATCCAGTCTCTACCATCATATCCCACCTCCCTCAAATCCATTTTAATATTATCTTCCCACCTACGTCTCGGCCTCCCCAAAGGTCTTTTTCCCTCCGGCCTCCCAACTAACACTCTATATGCATTTCTGGATTCACCCATACGTGCTACATGTCCTGCCCATCTCAAACGTCTGGACTTAATGTTCCTAATTATGTCAGGTGAAGAATACAATGTGTGAAGCTCTCCGTTGTGTAACTTTCTCCATTCTCCTGTAACTTCATCGCTCTTAGCCCCAAATATTTTCCTAAGAATCTTATTCTCAAACACCCTTAATCCCTGTTCCTCTTTCAGGGTGAGAGTCCAAGTTTCACAACCATACAGAACAGCCGGTAATATAACTGTTTTATAAATTCTAACTTTCAGATTTTTTGATAGAAGACTAGATGACAAAAGCTTCTCAACCGAATAATAACAGGCATTTCCCATATTTATTCTGCGTTTAATTTCTTCCCGAGTGTTATTTATACAGGGACATCACTTTATTTTTACCAACATTTTCAACATTAACCTGGCTATACTCGGAAACACTGTTGCCCCCTTCCATTCAGGAGTTTGATGTTACTAGTGCAATATGTAAACAAATCATTTTACTAGGTATAGGAGGAGAGAAAAGTAGTGTATCCATTTATGCTGTAGGGAAATACGATATTACGATTTTCAGTTTGATTATCACTTTTACGGAATTTATCAAAATACAGTAGAGTAGTAACATTTTTTTTTCTAAAAAATCAACTTTTCAGGCGGCTATGTTCGTTATGTAATACCTACTTTATTTAGCATATTAATTATTGGTGTTAACATACAATATAGAGAGTGCAATTAAATTGAGGGGGTCATAAGTAAAGGGCTGTAAGTGCACTTAAGTTACTTTTGAGAAAATGGGGTTTAAATATTTAAGCGTTCGTAAAACCGGTGAAATTTTTATTTAAATTTTAATGTGTGATGCGATTAAAATATCCCTTTGCCACTAAAATTTTAGATACTTTAGCTCACACTGGATGCACTTAACTCATGTTGTTACAAATGTCACTAGCATTCCTTTGCTTCTAGCCACCTCAATTCAAAATAAGCTAATCTGAATTTTTAAACAAGTTGCTGAAAAGTGTTGCCGTTCATTACAATGCAGGCTTCAATTCTTTACGCATATTATTAAAAACATTTTGAAGCATATTCTCTGAAATTGAATTTATCGTTTCTTCAATATAATTTTTTAGTACGATATTATTAATATAGGTTCTTTCTTCTATAGAAAACGCAACCATATTTCTGAAACACACTATACACTGCAGTGTTTACTTCACTGCTTGAAGACTTCGAACGCAACAGCGGCCGTAAGTTTGTGTGTCTGACGGGAGCAAGGACATTAGTGAAGGGGTGAGAATGAAGTACATTCAGAAATGCAGGTACAATAAAAATGGAAGTAAAAATAAAATGATGTCCCTGTATTTGTTACTGTTGCTCCAAGATATTTGAATTTTTCCACCTCTTCGAAACATAAATCCCCAATTTTTATATTTCCATTTCGTACAATATTCTGGTCACGAGACATAATCATATACTTAGTCTTTTCGGGATTTACTTCCAACCCAATCGCTTTACAAACACGCATTGTATATTATGTCGTTTATCTATTAACATTTTTGTTTATGTATTATTGTACTCCATGTTTTAATGTCTATTTCTATTGCACTTGATTTTATAAATACTTGAATTATCACTTGCATACATATATCTTAATATTTTGTGTCTCACTGTACCCACTACTCCCCTACTTTCAGTTTTAACTGGTCTCTGTTTCCTTTATTGCCACTTTGCCAGTCCTTTGTTGTTCGCTGTGGTGGCCACGGTGAATCCTGATTAAAATAAAAAAGACGCCGTCTCGTACACTGCAGGTCTGCTTCGCTATCTACACACGGAGTCGTATATTGTCGTCAACGTTACGTACTTTACATAGACTATGCGTGTATCAGACTCGAGGTATTTGCATTCAACGTGTACCCTTGTGTGTATATTATGTCTGTGCCAGGTAGTGGTTACCAACTCTTGATCATCCATAATTAATGAACAGTTTTATACTTGATTAAATAACGTTATTCGTCGCTGTATTTCCTGTTGTCATTGTGATGGAACTTCGTATAATATATAAAAGGCTTTGGGGACATATGCATTTACATAGATAACGAATACATCACTTAGGTTGTCCGGGGAGGCAGTGTTGCATTCTAGTAATTAATGTGTCTGAGATAGGGGTTTACCACGAATGCTAGTATAAAGGAAATGTACGTTCACTGGCAAACAAATCACTTGCAGTGTTATAAAGAACAGTGAAATTCGATACGACCGTTCTACATTGGGTGTGTACTATTTTATATTTAAAAGCTTTGCAGATTACTTCACGAATTAAATCAGAACAGCGTGCTACTAAATTCTTATTTTCAATGTTCGCGAATGAAATCAGAGGTAATTACTATAAACTTTGAAATAGGAACAAAACTGCTGGAAGGATTGATGGCTGTCATGGCGACTGTATAAGTTGTTGTCTGTGCTACGCTAGCAAAATTTTGCAAAATTTCCGTACTGCCATCTCGTTCAAAGAAAAGAGAGCATAAACAATTTATTTTTTGAACCGGTAGTAATAACTAGTCCGTTGCCATGTTCGCTCATAAGCCATTAACATATTAACATTCCCAATAACATTCAAAATTACAATAAATTTGCCAATAGCGGTATCTATCTATTACAATGTAAAAACTTTCCCAGTAAATACGTTGGCCAAACAGAAAGGAATTTTCGCACGCGTTACAAAGAGCACGTCTCTGACTTCAAATTCAATAGGGATAAATCAAAGTTTGCCACGCATCTCATTTCCCTTAATCACGAACTTACTGGCATAGAAGAAGCCCTTCAGGTCTTAAAAACTGTTAACAATCATAATTATATGAATGCTGCGGAGGAACTATATAGGGTAAACTAGGTAGTTATTGACCAGTATACGGTGATTGACAGGTTCCTTTTTTCAAGTATATTGTGAATAAACCACGATCGTGATTTCACTTTTTGCTGCATATACCTCTAGTAACAACCCTTATTTGTGGTTAGTTGTCGCTGTTCATCCCACTGAGTTAGTGTCTGTTGTCTGAGAGGACTGAAATCGATTGGAAATGCAACTGAACTTAAACAAGTGTAAGTAACTAGAGAAATTGCTAAGAATAATGCACGCAATAATTTATTTATTCTGCAAAGGATACATAAATTCTGGTGTTCATTTTTACACTCACAGTGTGAGAAAAGGTATAAGGTTTCCGTCCACAGAATATTATTTTGTAAAAGTTTTTATATGACATAAAAATGCCCCGTGGTCAATCACTATAAAGTGTATGTCCGCAAACTACAGTGATTGGTCGTTCATAAATTATTTGTTAGAATAATGACCAATGTGCTTCAATTCTATATATGTTATCGGTTAAATGATGGGGATTTTTACAGGACTGATACTATATTATAATGCCTAAGCCAGGTAAAGTGCATTTATACAGGGGAAGCTTTACGAAACGCTACAGAACCTGTCCGCAGTGGATTTGATTTAAATGAAGCTGCCAAGAAGTTTGGTGTCCTAAAAGCAACCTTAGCGTCCAGAAACAAATATCCCGTTGAAGGAAAAGTGTTCTTTGGTCCTCGTCCAGTGCTGAGTGAAGCCATTTGTAATAACATCAGAGAAATGACACACACTTGCTTCTGATAAGGCACAAAAGAGAAAAATGGAAGAAGAGGCAAGAGAAGAAAGGAAGCGAATAAGAAATGAAAGAAAAGGCAGCGAGAAGAGTTCTTTTCTTATTTTTTTTAACTTGGTTATTTAACGACACTGTATCAACTACGAGGTTATTTAGCGTCGATGGGATTGATGATAGCGAGATGGTATTTGGCGAGATGAGGCCGAGGATTCGTCATAGATTACCTGAAATTTGCCTTACGGTTGGGCAAAACCTCGGAAAAACCCAACCAGGTAATCAGCCTAAGCTGGAATTGAACCCGCGCCCGAACGAAACTTCGGATCGGCAGGCAAACACCTTTGCCGACAGAGCTACGCCGGTGGCGAATAGTTCTTAATGAAAAAGATCAGAAAAAGAGAAACGAAACAGACAAGAAAAAAGTGAAAATTGTGAAAATGTATTGTTCAATCACTAATAAATGAGTATTCAATAACTGTGCAGTAGACGGTCAATCACTAATAACTAATAAGCGTGTGGTCAATAACTGTGCAGTAGACGGTCAATCACTAATAAGCGTGTGGTCAATAACTGTGCAGTAGACGGTCAGTAACTGTAAAAGTGGACTTCTTGTGTTTATTTAATTTATCTTTGCATTAAAATTTTATTTTTTCTTTTGTTTATTGATTTTGATTTGTTTCTGAATCTTCACTTGACCCAATGCCTTTAAAATTCTCTCAATAAGTTACCACTGTTTTCCGCTATTTCATTGTTTTATTATTCATTAGCTTAAGTGGTCAATCACTATACAGTTTACCCTATTACCACCTTTTCTAATAATAATGATAGCCCGCTCCTTAACGAACAATACCCAAATTCAAATAACCCGCGGTTTAAAATCACACGCAAGTAACGGTCACTCATCCACTAGTCGTGCAACGTATACAGTTTTCGTCATACGCTACCACTTAATGTAAAGATCAGTCGTGTCGCCGTCCTCATGGATTTCAAGACGTTCTTCCATTTTTTGTAAGTATTGTTTTAGAAGATTTAAATAATACTTAAACGCTTCTAAATATTCTTTCATTCTTTCCTTACAATTTACAGGATTTTTCCTGCTCTCCATAACGGCCACACGACCGACCTGTTCGTAGCATCTTCAAATCTATCTTGAAAACTGTATCTGCAATGACAGAAGAGTTTTGCTGTTTCCTTGGTTCACACACGCCTCTTTCAACACAGTGATTCTACACACATCCTGGAGGCTTTTTGCTATATTCTATTCTCTGTTTTTAAGTGATATTACAGTTGTAACTTTGGTTTTTAACGTCATATACCTAGTGTTCACTTTTTATAACATGTTCCATTCGACCTACACGACCTGAAGATGCCAATCAAAATTGGCGAAAACGTTTGTTTTTAAATCTGTGTAAATGTTATTATAACATGTTTTATTGTGTTTATGTTAAGTATTGACTGGATAGAACTCATTTTTCAATTAACATTGAACTTAACGGAACCAATATGCCTTTGAAAATGCCTTTGAAATTCATTAACATATTGTTTTTACATTGTGCTCATTACAAGCAATACAGCAAAACTAAAGCAGAACACACCGCCATGACACAACAGTGCACGATGTCATTCTCTGCTAATTCCCGCCCTATACAAGAACCAATCAGATTCACTGATGGCGGCTGATGGAGACTGCCACCACCTCTGCAAGCTGATGACACCGGTGGAGCATCAGTGACGCCATCGGTGAAATTCGGGACACCGTGATGCCATCAGATTGCTCAGCGCTGAGATTCGGAATACGCTCATTGCTAGAAGTGAAAGGCAGCAATACAACTTCATTGTGAATAGTACCAGTTAGGGCTCGGATTTTTAGGTGCTAAAATCGGGAAAATATGTGAAAAAAAAGAGAAAAAATATTTAATTATGTTCCAATTATTTTATGTTAACATAAACAATATGCAGTATCACCAGTACAAATTATGCTGTCTCGCAAACTGCTGAAGAATTAGAGTAGGCCTATACAGGATGATTCAGATCACCCGTAACAGTAATTTATTTCGGAAATTAGTGTATTAAAATTTTTGAGACATAAATATTTATAACTAACCCACATGTGAACTTTTAATTGAGCTTGATTTCATCAATCAGCCCTAACAGGAAGTAGGGTCAGTGGCGTATCACTTTAAAATTAAAAATGGGAGTCAGGGTCAAATAGGGTACCATTTGATAGAGATCTTCAAAACAAACACTTTCATAGTAAACGTTTTTTTATTAATTCCTACTCTTTAAATGAGAAAATGTACGGAAAGGCTATGGGTGATTCGGACGACACGTAAGTCATTTCTTTCGGAAACTAGTGCATTAAAATTTTGGAGACAAAAATATTTATAACTAAGGCACATGTGAACTTTCACTTGAGCTTGATTTCTTCACTCACCCCTAACAGGAAGTAGGGTCAAATAGGGTACCATTTGATAGAGCTCTTCAAAACAAATAACTTTCATAAGAAACGTTTTTATTCATTCCTACTCTTTCAATGAGAAAACGTACAAAAAGACAGTCCCGTCAATATTGAGAAATGTTACAAGACGGAAATGTAAACAAGACAATTAATATATATTATTTTATTATTTATATATTATTTGTTATTTATTTTATTTATTTTTATTTTATTATTTATTTTATTTTTCTCTGTTCCATTACTCTTTCATCGTAAGACAATTAATGTTGATATGTTACTGAAAGACTGGATGAAATCAAGCTCAAGTGAAAGTTCACATGTCCTTAGTTATAAATATGTTTGTCTCGAAAATTTTAATGCACTAGTTTCCGAAATAAGTGACTTATGGGTGGTCCGAATCACCCATTGTCTTTTCATATGTTTTTTCATTGAAAGAGTAGAAATTAATCAAGACTTTTCCCATGAAAATTGTTTGTTTTGAAGAGCTCTATCAAATGGTATCATATTTGACACGCGTCTCATTTGAAATTTGAAAGCGATACGCCACTGACCCTACTGTCGATGACTCAGAAGAAGACGAGAGCGGACTGAGGAGGAAGGGATGTGAACAGATAATGTATGATAACACGTGCAATATTTGTACTGCAGTAAGCGGAAACATTAGGTCTCCTTCTGTTCAGCTTAGCTATAATTTCCATACGCATTGTTACTCATGTTTCCTGCACGAGTAATAACCTGGCTACTGGGATGCTTATCTGAGCGATGTTTATAATAATCAACAGCGATAGTCAAGAAGGTCACATTCTTGCCCCTCGCCTTCTCCTGAGTAACGGACATTTCTATTAGGGTTCATTGATGAAATCAAGCTCAAGTGAAAGTTCACATGTGCCTTAGTTATAAATATTTTTGTCTCCAAAATTTTAATGCACTAGTTTCCGAAAGAAATGACTTACAGGTGGTTCGAATCACCAATTGCCTTTTTGTACGTTTTCTCATTGAGAGAGTAGGAATTAATGAAAACGTTTCTTATGAAAGTTATTTGTTTTGAAGAGCTCTATCAAATGGTACACTATTTGACCCTACTTCCTGTTAGGAGTGAGTGAAGAAATCAAGCTCAAGTGAAAGTTCACATGTGCCTTAGTAATAAATATGTTTGTCTCCAAAATTTTAATGCACTAGTTTCCGAAAGAAATGACTTACAGGTGGTTCGAATCACCAATTGCCTTTTTGTACGTTTTCTCATTGAAAGAGTAGGAATTAATAAAAACGTTTCTTATTAAAGTTATTTGTTTTGAAGAGCTCTATCAAATGGTACCCTATTTGACCCTACTTCCTGTTAGGAGTGAGTGAAGAAATCAAGCTCAAGTGAAAGTTCACATGTGCCTTAGTAATAAATATGTTTGTCTCCAAAATTTTAATGCACTAGTTTCCGAAAGAAATGACTTACAGGTGGTTCGAATCACCAATTGCCTTTTTGTACGTTTTCTCATTGAGAGAGTAGGAATTAATAAAAACGTTTCTTATGAAAGTTATTTGTTTTGAAGAGCTCTATCAAATGGTACCCTATTTGACCCTACTTCCTGTTAGGGGTGAGTGAAGAAATCAAGCTCAAGTGAAAGTTCACATGTGCCTTAGTTATAAATATTTTTGTGTCCAAAATTTTAATGCACTAGTTTCCCAAAGAAATGACTTACAGGTGGTTCGAATCACCAATTGCCTTTTTATACGTTTTCTCATTGAGAGAGTAGGAATTAATAAAAACGTTTCTTATGAAAGTTATTTGTTTTGAAGAGCTCTATCAAATGGTACCCTATTTGACCCTACTTCCTGTTAGGGGTGAGTGAAGAAATGAAGCTCAAGTGAAAGTTCACATGTGGTTTAGTTATAAATATTTTTGTCTCGAAAATTTTAATGCACTAGTTTCCGAAATAAATGACTGTTATGGATGGTCTGAATTACCCGATATAATGAGATTCATCCTCAAATTGTCCATCACAAATGACTGACGATTATCACGGAATACAGCCTTGTACTGGGAAAAAGAGCGCCCAGGACCCTATTTCACGAAAGAACAAGTTAAAAGTTACAATTGTACAAGTACGGTCTTCAGTTTTGACAAGACTTGTGCAACATGCGTTTCACGAAGTATTAGTACATTTGTATAAGAAAAATACAATTGCACAAGAAGGTGCACAAGTGACGTCATCTTTCAAGCCAGTGCCAGTTTAACTGAAGTCATTCTAAATGTCTCATTGAACTCGAAGACATTATCAAAATACACATTTGTTCGCGCTTTAAATGTTCTACGCCGACGAACGAACACATTGTGATTTTCTTCTTCCTTTGAAGAACTATCAAACTTATTATGTCGTATAAAATATTCACTTTATAATCACTTGTACATAAATTAACCTACCTCCGAAGGTAGGTAGAAGTGTAATGGCACCCAATAAGTGTATTGTACTAACTTGTATCTCTTTTCAAGAAATGCCTGTGCAATTGTTAGTCCATAATTATTCCATTCTCGTTATCTGAAAAATGTAACAAACCTCCCACATCTGTATTAAGTATTAAATTACATAACTAATTGTTGCCTTATAGAGTGTAAATGTCCAATTATTAAGGAGTTCTCTGAAGTTAAGTAAGCTACTTAGGCATAAATTTTGACAATCATTTAAAATGGAACCAACAT
Source organism: Periplaneta americana (assembly GCA_025594305.2). Classification (NCBI taxonomy): domain Eukaryota; kingdom Metazoa; phylum Arthropoda; class Insecta; order Blattodea; family Blattidae; genus Periplaneta; species Periplaneta americana. The sequence continues at coordinate 47,560,498 of JAJSOF020000038.1, forward strand.
GTCCACATTTCAAATGCTTTCAGTCACTTCTCTTCACTTCGTTGTAATGTCCACGTTTTTACTCCATACAATGCCACACTCCACACAAAGCACTTTACTAATCTCTTCTTTAGTTCTTTTTCAGGGGTCCGCAGAAGATGCTTCTTTTTCTATTAAAAGTTTCATTTACCATTGCTATCCTCCTTTTGACTTCCTGGCAGCAGCTCATGTTACTGCTTGTAGTACATCCCATGTATTTGAATCTGTCCAGATGCTCTACTGTCTCATTTAGTATTCGCACTTTATCTTCCGACAACCATGGTCTTCGTCTTGTTTACATTTGTCTTCATCCCATACTGCTCACAGCTGTAATTTAGCTCCAGTAGCATATCCCTTAGTATCGTCACCTCTTCTGCTAACAACGCCATATCATCAGCAAATTTTATGCGCTTTATTCTTCTTCCTGTTACTATCACCCCTTCCATGTTCTGAAAACAGTTCTTCATTAAATCCTCCAAGTAGATTTTGAACAGGGTAGGTGATAAAGTGCATCCTTGACGTACTACTCTCCCAATTTCACTTCCTTTTGACATTTCTTATCTTATCCTGACTTTGACTCCTTGTTTCACATAATAGTAATATACGTTACAAGAACGGTATGTTGACGTTTTTATGGTCGAGGAAAAGATTGAAAAAGCGAAACGTAGTTGAGCTTTTTTAATTTCCGAGAACATGAAAACAAACATACCGCTCGTGTATCGTACATTATTTTGTGCGAAGATCGTTTATTACATACCTGAAAGACGAATTTCTAATTAGTTGCAATGAAGTCTCCATGTTGGTTTCTGTTTAATGACGGCAACTTCGGAAAACCAAAATATCTTTCTTCAACATTGTTGCTATAACATGTTTTCTGTGTTTACTATACTCCAGCAGGCCGTGATATACGTCTGTCTTCCCCCCCCCCCCAGTCTATAAATGCGAACTTAAAACAAACAGTAAGGTTATGTAATGATTTATTTTTCATTTTAATATTTTAACAATATTATTTATATGACATATTGCAGTAATAACATCGGCATTTGGAATCTTGTTGATTTTTTCACGGCTTCCTTAATGTTACTTGTATCAGGAATGCAATAAGTTTCGTGGAGTAGTAGACTTTACTTAATTTTTGCAAATATTTAAAAACAATAATTAACATTGCAATTTAGGTGAAATTGCAGTGGTAAGTTTCCAATTTATAATTATTATTATGTTAAACGTCTCTAAAAATAATATGTTAAAAGCCTAAAACAGTAAAATGAATGTCGCGCTTAAGCGGTAAGAAGAGGGAAATTGTTATGTGTGTTAGGTTGGGAATACTGAATGTGGTATTTCACACTTACCGCGTATTGATTCTGTGCGGAAAACAAGCAAATACGCACGATCTCGCACAAAGGTACTGAACAGCCTCTCTTTCCAATCCACACCTAAAATAGCAAGTTTATTTGTATTTGAACATAGCGTTTTCTATAGTTAAACACATGCCGCAATATTTATATAATCGTATTATTATTATTGTTATGTAGCTTGCGTGTGAAAATGTAAGAAGAATGGTTGTTTTTCATGAAACGATACTTTTTTGTGAAAGAAATAATGGCATACTAGGTGAACCGGTAACGGGATGTCAAGATAAATTCTCTGCTAGAATTTCAAGTATCTGTATTTTCAGTATGATATGTACCATATGAAATCTACAGATATTTATACTTTGATATTCAATCCAGGGTCAAATTAACCAAGAGACGCCTTTCTCGATGCCTTGCAACTGCAGTTTGTATAATTAAATGGTAAAACTTGCTGAAGGACATTAGTACTTGCCTTTTATGATAGGTATAAAGAGATAGAAAATGGGTGTGAGAGATGAGATGTATGGCGAGTAGGAGTCGTAGCCGTAAGTGCTTATCTGTATAAAGATACTTAGAGTTGGGTAATGAAATGGTGATCACGAATGAACTCGTTCTTTCCTAATTCTTGGGCGTATTCCAAGAAGAGAATAATTAATTATGTTTTTGTATGGTTATATGTTTCTTTACGTTTAAATGTAAATGACAGATGGCTTAAAATAACATAGATTAATATTTGATACGGACTTCAAGCTCTCTGTTCCTACTCTCTCTTTCTCTTTGCGCTAATAGAAAAGTAAAATAAATGGAGTTTTAAATGAATGTTAGAATTATTGTGAGCCACGATGGAAGTAAGAATGCCTGAAACATGGAGCTCTGTCTTTAATGTTCTGTGCCTTAAAATTAAACGCATGAAATTATTCCTTTGTGTTTTACCGTGTTCGTTACAAACGTTTTCTGAAAAATTAAAATATTAATATTAGAAATCTCCAATACGAAACAATATTTTCAAAGTGAACTATTGGTTTATGTAACCTATTCTTTTTGTCAGAAATTGTGTACTTGACGGTAATCAATCACTAAGAAATTGTCTTCATCGGACTGAGTGTTGTTAGATTAGATTAGATTAGATTTATTTATTTAACCTGGTAGAGATAAGGCCGTCAGGCCTTCTCTGCCCCTCTACCAGGGGATTACAACTATAACATGAACAATAAGATTACAATTAATATTAAATTTACAATGACAATTACAATAAAAATTAAAGTACGACAAGAATACCTGATTAATGAAAGCTAGACATTTTATCATAGAAGTTAAGAACAAAGAATATTTTTGTATTTACTAAATTACAAATTAAACCTACAATAACAAAATTCTATAGTGATGAAATTACCGGATATTGAGATATTTTGTGGTAGATTAAGAGAACTATTTACAAGAAACCATGTCTGAACGAGTCTCAATTACTGACCAAGTGCCTAGTAAGTTTGCGTTTGAATTGAATTTTATTTCGACAGTCCCTGATGCTAGCAGGTAACGAATTCCAGAGTCTTGGCAGGGCTATTGTGAAAGAGGATGAGTATGAGGAGGTGCGATGGGATGGTATTGTTAGTATTGTTTCATGGCGAGAGCGTGTGTTCAGATTGTGGTGGGAAGAAAGGTAAGTGAAGCGAGACGACAGGTACGAAGGAATAGAAGAGTTCAAGATGTGTAAGCTGAATCGATAGATGGAATCAAATAGTAAATCAGTTATTTACAGGAATGCTGTCCTAAGGACTTCAACAGTCATACGTATGGTAGAGCTGGTAAACACAAGCCTCGGACTGCAGTATCAGATTTCGGGCACCTCCGTGACCAAAAGAATGCACCGAATCTCTGAATGTCTTGCTATCTTAGGTTTTATTTGTGCTTCGAATTAAAAAGATTTTCTACTTACAGTTGACCTCGTACCGTAGTTGGTATAGTGCTGGTCTTCTATGCTTGAGGTTGCGGGTTCGATTCCGGCCCAGGTCGATGGCATTTAAGTGTGTGTAAATGCGACAGGCTCATATCAGTGGATTTACTGGCCTGTTAAAGAGCTCCTGCGGGACAAAATTCTGGCACACCGGCGACGCTGACCTAACAGCATGCTGAGAGAATGCCAAGAGAAAGATGGCCAAAGGCAGTGCTACGTTATCGCCCTTCTGGACAACGATCTATTGGAAGACCACTAAAAAGATGGCATGAAACCATTGAGACCGCAACAGACCACTACACTGGTGGCCATAATTCTGGAAACTTTTTGTTTTTGTTCTGAACTATTATAACATCCGTATTTATTCACAGATTTATACAATTTAAAATGTTACTCGTGACTGATTCGTTAATTATGGGGTTATAATAAAGGTATTATATTAAATCCTTAATATTTAACAATAAATAATCATTACTATGTGGGGAATTATGTTCTTGTCATTTAAGATCTAAATATTTATTTCAGATTTCAGTATAATTTCTGACTAATTACTGAAATAAAAATTGGTCCATTGTTGATTTTAAGATTATTGTTGATCAGTAGGAACAATGTTGAGCAATTTTAGCATAAAATATGGACATTATGAGTGTGTTTCTATTATTAGTCTAACTTAAGATTTCGTTTGGTTAACACCTGATTATTTTACCACAAACTCTATTGATAATTTTATCACAATTGCTCCAAGAAAGAAATGGACACCTTCTAAACGAAGTAGGGCAGTCACACTTTGAGAAGAAGGCTACACATTCAAGGAAATTGCAAGAAAACTTGGTAATGGTGCTACAGTGTCTGGCGTCCAGAAGGTATGGCAGAGGTACAAATCCACAAAGTCTTGTAAAAGAACATCTAGGACTGGTAGAAAACCTAAAGTAAGTCCAATAGATGTGAGGCAGATTTGTGGATTAGCATTGAAAGATCGAAAGAAATCTTCTAAAGAGATACAGGAAGTTCTACACTGCAGTGAACTTGGTATTTCTGCGAGGACTGTTCGAAGGAAGTTATTTGACAATGGATTGAAAGCAAGAGCACTCAGAAAAAACCATTTCTCAACAAAAGGCAACGAGAAAATAGTGTAAATGGGTGCAAAAATCATCAATCATGGACTAATGAACTGGGCGATCGTGATATGGAGTGATAAAACAAGAATTTCTGTATTTGGAAGTGACAGAGTCAAATACGTTCGTCACAGAGATGGAGAAGCTTTGAATTCTGAGTGCCTCATCGCAGTTATGAAACATCCTGTTGCTGTCATGATCTGGGGATGCATGTCCAAGAATGGAGTAGGAAGACTTCAGATTGTTCAAGGGAACTTCAATGCGGAAAAATACATAAAAGATATTCTGGAAGCGAAATTGATACCATCCAATTTCGACTTACACCCAAATTGTGATGACTTTGTATTTCAACAGGATGGTGCTCCATGCCATACTGCCAAGAGTGTTATGCGATGATTTCAACAGAAAAATATCAAGGTGATAAAGTTGCCTGGGAATAGTCCTGACCTTAATCTAATTGAAAACTTGTGGTCAATGTTAAAAAGTTTGGTGTCTAAAAAATCTCACTAACAAAACTCAATTGATTAAAACCATTATCCACAGCTGGTTTCGGATCATCAGCAAGGAAGAACTGCAACGTCTAGTGGACTCAATGCCACGCAGAAATGATGCTGTCATTAAAAATAAATGTTATCAAACAGAGTACTAACTTTTACAGAATGAATGAGAAAATAACACGCAAAATTTTTCTAAGTTTTAATGTGTAAATATCTGTTTTCTCATACACATTATGCTATAAAATTATGTATTTTCTTTAAAAATGGAATGGACAATATTTGTTTGATGCTTTCAGTCACGTGTAACATTTTAAATTGTAATAATATGTGAATAAAAATAGATGTTATGATAATTCAGTACAAACACAAAAAGTTTCCAGAATTATGGCCACCAGTGTAGATCTAGTGCTTGAATTGGATGATGATGATGATGATGATAGTATTAATATCGCTTGCCATTTTGATATGTCGATATTTCAATGTAATATCCTATTGTTTTAATAATTTACTTCAATTTCATATAGATTATGAGTATATTTCAATAGACTTTTGTAGCCTATCATTTTGTGTAATGTGTCGGAAATATACATTAAATAGTCTTAAGGAAAAAAAAAATTATTTTATTATTGTTTTTAATCATTAATATTAATATTCTCCTTTATAAATCATTTTAAAAACGGATTAAGAGTGAACCTAGAATAAAAATAATACCATATTAAGATGTCTTTAAGGCCATGATTGGGGTTCAACTGCGTCGAGAACCTATATAATGAATATATAATTTTATGATTTGGTACAAAAATGTGATTTAATCTCCTCCCCCAAAAAAATAATCCTCAATACATGACTGGTTGCAGATACATTTGGGTTATAACATGTTGGAGAATTGCCTCAGGTTGTAAAATCTTTGGTCTGTGAGCCAGAAAGGATTGCTACTGACGCAATAGTTATTAGGTCGAGACCGAAGAATCACTGGAAATATTTTCTACTTTTGTGCACGTATCTCTTATTGCGTATTAAAATTTGTCGGTATTCAGTACCTTTGGAACAGGATGAAGTAGACGACGCCTACCATTCACATCATACCAAACGTATTTGCTTTCAAGTTTTACGACCAGAATATTTCGTAACATGACTGTAAAACTAGTGGGATGCCGTATATTAATAAACCGATCGTTCCAGTACTGTTTTATTGTTGGGCATTGAACTTGTAGCTGGATATTCACTTTCATATATAAAGTATCACACGTGTACAGTAATACACGTAATATGTCGTATTATCTTCTGTATTTCATACGGATTAAGAATATCAAAACTGAAAGGCGTAGGGTCGTTTAATCGTATGTACAGGGTTCTGGAAAACTAAGTCTATAAAGAATTTTTAAGAGTACAAAGAAGATACCAAACTAAATATTTTAGGAATAGGAACGAGGTGTCCCGGATGCTTTATTGGGGCGCTACATATGTTATCATGCGTCATCTTCAAAACTCTAATTTTGAGTTTGTGGCTAGTCAAATGTAAAGAAAACTCCGGTATTTTACCAGTGCATGCAACCGTGACAACGCTTTTTAGTTCTTTTAAGCATTATTATTGTATTGTGTTTCTGTTTTGTGAAGGATTTTAGATAAAGGTGCAAATAGCCATAGTGCAGATACGTCCTTTTTAAACCCCACTAATTAACTAACCAATGCATGTCTTTATTGCTACATGTTACCACCAGAGTTGAGTGGGAGAATCTATCGCGTTTTTTTTTTTTACAAGATGTGGTGCATGAATTGCTGAAAAATGTGACACTTCTCGTTAGAGAAACCTTTGATTTCAGCATGATGGCGCACCTGCAAATTTTTCTCATGAAGTCAGAGATCATCTGAATGTGAGGTAGCCACAGGCGTGGCTCAGTCGGTTAAGGCGCTTGGGCTGATTACCTGGTTGGGGTTTTTCCCAACCGTAAGGTGAATGCCCATAAATCTATGGCGAATCCTCGGCCTCATCTCGCCAAATACCATCTCGCTATCACCAATCTCATCGACGCTAAATAACCTAGTAGTTGATACAGCGTCGTTAAATAAGCAACTAAAAAAAAGGTAAGGTAACATTTGGTGAGAAGTGGATCGGACATGGTGGACCAATAGGATGGCTTCCACGTTCACCGGATTTGACATCGCTCAATTTTTCCTTTGGGATGCTCTGAAGAACGCAGTTTATAGCTCACCAGTCGACAAATAGGAGACATTAATACCAGCGCAATATGACTGCAGGGAAAATCATTGAGAACATATCTGGAATCTTTGACAGAAGACGTCAGTTCTTATTGCGCCGCTGTTATGCTTGCAAAAATGTTAATGGGTCACAATTTGAACATGTTTTATTAAGAAATGTTGTACAGGGTGCGTCAGAAAGAACGGATGGATTTCACATGGCAAGAAAATTGTAAAGATTCATCAAATCAAAAATTTATTGTTATCAACATATTCACCAATACATGCAGTTTATTTATGGAAAACAACATTATCCATATGATGTCCTTGGCTTTCAATACAGGCATCGAGGTGTTTTCTGATGTTCGCCATCACTTTCACAGTCATAGCTGGTGCAATTGCCACGATTTCTTCACGAATCGCTGTCTTCAGTTCGTCCAGTGTATGTGATCGATGTTTACAAACTTACGCCTTCAAATGGTCCTAAAGAAAGAAGTCGCAGAGCGCGAGATCTTACCGTAGCCTCGGACAACCTCAGTGCAATAGAATTTCGTCCAGGTGATTTCTTCTTTAATGTTGAACCTGTGATACGAAATGAAGCCACCCACCGCAAAATTGTATTCCGAGTTGGAATCCTAGCGTGACATCCGATGTCGAAATGAGTCCTGAGTGGCGATCACAGACTCTTCATTTTTCAAAAATGTCTCTACGATGAAAGCACGTTGTACACCAGACCAACACCATATTCTCAACTGAAACTGCATTCTATGGCTGACCCAACAGTCATGGTCCCCCTCACTATATATCTCTCCTCGTTGCGTATCGATAGTTTGAAATCCATCCGTTCTTTCTGACGCACCCTTTACATTAAATCTATGCATCGTACATGCTCTTTTACCTTTTTCTTTATAAAATTATGGAAGGCATAAATCTAGTCATTGCATGACCTTAAAAAGTAGTGCTTAACGGCAGAGTCGGACCGACCATAGAGTTACTCATATACGCTAGTCTAGTGTATAGAGCTTCGTTGGGTATTAAGGAGGCGTGTACTTAAGTGTTGCAAAGTCTTCTCGAGGAGGGCAAACCAGCGCTGTCACTCGCTCGTTTCCATTATCGGTACCTCTTCCTATAGGTCTACAGTCAGATCTCGGGACTGAAAAGACTATCCGTTAGTGGTGGGGTATGATTTGTCACTGGTGACTTTATTTTCAAAATCACGGCTCCAAGAAATCTCCATCTCCGACCGATATGTGAGTCGTACCGATTTCAATTGATGTACGTATATGTGACAGTTGAAGAGTCCAGACAACTGCAAGTTAGACGATTAACTTGAAGGACAGCATAACAGGGATGTAATTAATTTTCGTTCCATTCAAAAGGTAACGTCGGAAACTCTTTGATACTCAAGCTACAGTCCACTTGCTATGTTCTTCCACAAATGATTCTGTTGCTTGGTTTGAATCCTACCTTCGCGAACGTCAACAATGTGTCACTGCATGCGATTATTCTTCAAAATGGTGTGTCGTGAAATCTGGAATTCAACAAGGATCAGTTCTCGGACCTTTACTCTTCATGATCTATATTAATGACGTGACTAATATGATAAAACACTGCAGATACCATATGTATGCTGACGACTTGAAAATTTATTTGCATTTCCACCCTGACGAGACTAGTGACGCAGTAAACAAAATAAACGAAGACTTGAATTCGATTTCACTGTGGGCACACAAATTTGGATTAAGGTTAAATCCAGAGAAATCGCAAGCAATCGTAATGGGACATAATCGTCTACGAAGCACTCTTGATAGTAGTACTATACCACATATAATATTGAATGGGACTATTGTTAAATACAGTGAAACAGTTAAAAATCTTGGCATTTTTATGGATAGCGATCTAAATTGGAACACTCAAGTAACACACATTTACAAAAAAATATTTTCTCAACTTCACTCCTTCTTCCATATGAAAGAATTTCTACCACTTAATCTAAAAAAGAATCTTATTCAGACGCTTGTAATGCCCCATTTTGATTATTGCGATTCCTTGCTAACTAATGTAAGTTCACTCTTAGCTGAGAGACTACAACGTGTTCATGACGTGTGCATACGATTCATCTGCAATACTCGTAAATTTGACTATGTAACACCTTCCCTCCAGTTACTTTCATGGGTGCGTCTGAAGGAACGAAGAACATTACATTCACTGTCTCTTCTGTTTAGAATCATGTATAGACTACTTCTACTCCGAATTATCTGTTACCGCGCTTTCAATTTCTTACAGCTCTTTGAAACCGACATCAAGCACTTCTTTCTATCCATCATCATAGAACGTCTTTATACTCATCTTCCTATACTGTAGAAATACCTCGCCTAATGACGTCAGGGACTGCCGGACTTTATCACAATTCAAAATTAAATTGGAATATTTTGTCTTAGTTAATGTTTTTAGGTATTGCTAGAAGTATTGATTTGTGTTTTTTTTTCTTTTTCTTTTTTAATCTAGATTAAAATTCCAAGTTGCTTGTTTATGTTAATTAGTTAGGATACAATTAATTATGATACTTAATCACTCATTTAAAGTTTGTATGACTGCAACCTGTGTATATTTTTGTGTGGCTTTACTTTGTTTATAGTGTTTTTTTTTCTCTCTCTCTCTCTCTTTATTTCTTGTGTAGCTTTGTTTTGTATATAGTGTATTTTTTTCTGTTTATTTCTATTATTGTATTTGTATTCCTGGTGTTGTGGAAGAGAAGGCCTAATGGCCTTAACTACACCAGAATAAATAAAGAAAAAATAATTATGCTGGGTAACTTTCGGTGCTGTACTCCGGACTCATTTCACCGGCATTATCACCTTCATCTCATTCAGACGCTAAATAACCTGAGCTATTGATAAAGCGTCGAAAAATAACCTGATTTAAAAAATCACCTAATCGTTCGTGAATATTCTTGGGCGAATAAGGAATAAACGCAGCTCAGAGAGTGTTTTTATGCTCGCCGCTCTGGTCAGTATTGTTGATGGTAAGATGTGGTACCCGTATCCTAAATGCATAGAAGAGCGGTAAACATAGACATTTATTGGCAAGTGATGAGAAAAATTCATAATGGCCAAAAATCATTCGAATGCAGAAAGCACGTGTGACTAATTTTAAGGGAAAAATTGTTCCGGAGCCGGGTATCGATCCCGGGACCTCTGGTTGAACGTACCAGCGCTCTGCCAACTGAGCCACCCGGGAACTCCATCCGACACCGTCTCAACTTTTCCCTCTATAGGCCTATCCACACAACTCGCGTGGGCTGACGAAACGCCAGAGACCCACATCGAGTGCACACAAACTCTGTGTGACTTGGAATTGTGGTTTTCTGTTAACGTACACAGTGACGTATATATTATGCAAATCTAGTCTTTCAGGTAAAGCTTCCTGTAAAGCAGATTTGAAATTATTCAAATCTGCTTTACAGGAAGCTTTACCTGAAAGACTAGATTTGCACAACACATGTGACTAGTTCTGTATTACCTGTCACAGCTATTTTTCCGGACCTGTCACAATTAGAAGCTGTGATGGCAAAACGCTATCACATCCCACCTCTGTTACTCGTAGGATTTCACACTTATTTCATTCTTTCTCTGTAAAGCAGTTTATGTACAGTAGATCGACCGATCGGTTGGAAAACTTTTGTCCATCCCGTTTCTAAATGGAACAAAAAAATAACCATTAGTGTACGAAATTCTTCGTAATAACTCTATTGTTTGGAAAGTACAGAAAGAATGAAGGACAACATAAAATCGGGTTTATAATGGCCAACTGACTATATTTGTAACAGTTGTACTATATAATCTAGTCTTTTAGCCCTATAATTTAATACAGGTTTTATTAGAATGGCGGGTTTGCAGTTCTTATTCTTCCCCTTGTTAATTATGTCACATTTCTTTTGTAATTTCTGTCGTTTTCTTTCTTGCGATAAATACCATCAAACTCTGCAGGTGTCCGTACGAGCATGACATTGAAATTTTACATATATTTTACTTCCTTTGCAGCGGCAATGTCTGTATCCGGTGGAATAATAATTTTCTTGTTTTCACTTACAATATTCTCACGGCGCCTGCATTGTTTGTGGACTTCAAACAGACACACGTGTTCGTGGGAGTTCAGGTGTTCGTATATTACGTCTTTAAAAACCAATTAGGTATGAAATTCGGGGGCAAGGGTGATTTGCACTTGGAGGTTAGCAAGGTGCATCCGCACTGGGATTTCAGAAACTTTATTAAAATAGTTGCCCTCAGTCTTACTAAACAATACGAAATAAATGTTTGCAGATTAAAATAAATTAAATTTGGCTTTAAAAGCGTAGTTTGAACCTCATGATAATAGGTACCAGGAAGTGAAGCAGATATAAAATATCTTCATCAATGTTTGAGTGTGAATATATTAAAACTTCTTGTAGAGATATTAATAAATATTTCAACTGATAAGTATTTTTTGCGAGGTTAAGATTGGGCAATTTTCATTGAATTTACTTAACATCAACTTAATGACGGAATATTATAGATAGGGGAATATGGGGCAGGACGGGGTATAGCCTCTATCTTCCCAACAAGTAGTGCAATCTACCGAATTTTTTTTAGAACTTCGTCAACTCATGTAAATATATTATTACACAACACTTACTGCCATACCTTGCATCTGTTGTATGTTATTCGGTTGCTGCATCATATTGTATAATTTATTTGCAACTTTAAAGTGTTCTCTTGTCACACGTAAGTAGAAATGAGATTTATTTAGATAATCTATTTTATTGCCATATTATAGAGTGCTTACCTGGCTTTTAATTCCGAAACTTTCTTAAATTTCGTGCGTTATTTTTCCTGCCAAAACCTCATAACTTAGAAATTGCGACTATGGGGCAAAACGGGGTGGGGCATAACAGGGCAGTACCCCGTCCTGCCCCACGTCATATTTCATTAAATTTCACCTCCTGTATTGGGTTGTTCGTCCTGTTGTTTGTCAGAAGAAGGTTGGATTAGATGCGTATCATGTCTGAAATGGGCTCACAATTGTTGCGCAGGAGTAGACGGTGAAGACGAGGATGCTACGCACATTTGCGTATTTTGCGAATGACTTTTTCTCAAGTAAACTTGTAAAATGTTGTAGTATTCACACTTTCAGTATATAATTTTTGTCACTTTTGCCATTTAATTATTAAAAAAAAATAGATACCCCATTTTGCCCCATACGTGGGGCAGAACGGGGCAAAACACACATTTCGAAAAACTAATTTATTTTAAGGTTATAATGACCGGATTTCACTCGAAGTGCGTATTTTTTTACTTGTTTACAGTGTAATAAAAGCATATATGTCATAAAACCCATACATTTACATTATTTGATACCAAATAAAAACATTCAAACATTAACTACCCCGTCCTGCCCCATGTTCCCCTATATTAATTTGTCCTACAGAATTTATCTGTAATGTTGACACTTAATATTTTAGGAGAAAAATTCGCTCCGGCGCCGGGAATCGAATCCGGAATCTTGGTTCTACGTACCAAGCGCTCTGACCACTGAGCTATGCCGAATTCAATCCACAGCACCGGACCGAACCTTCCTCCTTCAGTGTTTCCCTTTGTGGCCTGACTCCAAGTTAGGCATATATATATTGACGTGTATCCAATGTCAACTGCCATTATACGAGGAGAGCACTCAACTGAGTGACTTGATGGCCGGGAATCCGCAGTTATTATGCACTGCTAGCTATGGGAATATTATTACTAATTAGTCAAATTCACTCTCCTCACTTTCTCGCTGGGCCCCCTGGGATCTATTAAGATGCGAAAGAGAGAGTGGTGTGAGGAAAGTAACGGGAAACTACCGATTTTACGTTTCCCAAGAAAAGCTGCAAACATGGAGCTCTGGGGTGATTTTCCTGCATGATAACGCGCGTCGTACTGCGACCAAACTGCAAGAGATCAACTGGGAAGTATTGGATCACCCTCCTATAGCCCAGATTTGGCGCTTAGCGATTACCATCTCTTCATGCACGTGAAGACGTGGTTTGGCTCGAAGCGCTTTGACGATGACGGAGAGTTGAAAACCAGCGCAGTGTTGCCATACCTACTGATTCAGCAGGAGATTTCCTGTTTTTCCATTGAATCTACTGCTCTACTGATTTTTTGTCAAAAGTCAGAATTTCTCCTGCCTTTTTGGCATGCCGCAGTCACCCAGTTCTATGCCCGGATTTTCAACTCATGACTTCAGTACACATATATTATGTCATCATGTTTTATTTTTGCATCTTATACACAAGTCAATGTTTTCATTTGTCTCCCTGCTCATTATGTGTCGCCACAATGATGCTTATCAAGAAGCAAGGAGTCGCCTCTCGCCTGGAGTCCAGCAGCGGATTATGAAATCAGCACTAGTGATGGGCGAAGTTGTTCTTTTCCCGGAACAGTTCCGACGGTTCCGGTTCCGAAAAAATACTATGTTCCAAATAACAGTTCCGAAATAACAGTCACCAGTGGTGATGAGTCGGAGTCGTTCATTGATACATGCCTTCTCTTTGACTCTTGTTCCTTTTGAGGAGTCGTTCAATGAACGGTACAGTACCCTCCCTCTTCACCATGCTGCTCACACTGGAGCACTCATAGGCATGACATAGTACACATTCTTATCTATAGATGGCACTGCAATGCACATTCGAATCGATTTTGGAAAATTGCTGTGCACGCGGACAGAACTCAAAAGCTTAATGTTAGTAATTAAACAGCTGTTGACTACAAGGACAGAATACAACACTTTGTTTTCGTACATAAAGTTATAAAGACATGGTAGCCAACTAAAAAAAATTAACACGACATTTAAAACATATTGTATGTAATTTCTGTTCTATTACATAATAAAAAAAACAAATCATTAATTTTTATTTTTACTTTTCTTAATGCACAGTTATAATAATAATAATAATAATAATAATAATAATAATAATAATAATAAATATTACAATTTTATAAATAATACAAAAGATATATATTGGCAATACTGAAACCTGGAAACCCCGCAGTGGGTTAGTAAAATGTGGAAATGCAACTTTACCAAAGTGTAATTTAAACTTCGCATTAAACCTCGCTCTCCAAATCAGTACTTATATGGGCAGTTTCCAACAAATAATGCTATAACATTTTTGTCGTTCTTTGATAACAGAGAAGATATCACAAAAACTTGTGCTTGTCAGACTTAACCTCAACAAACGACATACAGACATATTGTAACTAAACCACTCATTACCATTTACGACTTTAACCTTACATGTATAGAATCAGCTGATCAATGAATTAATAATAGTATGCGTACTTTATGACTTTGTAGAATGTTTATAAAACAGAATTAGTGAAGGAACGGTGAAATAAACTATAAAGCGGGAATTAACAATTCCCGCGGAATTGAATAGGAATGAATATTACAGATTATTAAATACTTACTGTAACTAGGACACATTACAGATGATTGGCCAGTCTTCCAATTGTTGATATTAAAGTTCGCGCCACCCAAGGATTTCAATTTCCATGCGTCCCCCTCCAACCACGTGAGAATTTCAAGTACCAACTTCATCCAACGAAGTTCCAAGTACAACATAAAGAACAACGAGAACAGTGTAACCGCAGCTGTATGTAATTGGTTCATCGGAACGAGCTCCGACGTTCCGACTGTTATCTCGGAGTCGGAACATGCCTTGTGCAACGCGGTACTGCGAGCCCGCAACAGCTGGGCAAGTGAGCAGCTCTGAGTCGGAACACTGTTATTTCGGAACAGGAGGTTCCGACCTACTGTTCATTTTTGCAACAGTTCCGAGACCGGAACAGTTCCAAAATAACTGTTGTGTTATTTTTTACCCATCTCTAATCAGCATACAGCAGATAAAGACCATGTTTTATACACGTGGCTCAGAGTTATGGGTCTCTCCAATCCACTCGATGGTCTAAACATAATTACAGAATGATAGAGAAACGAAGTGTTGGAAAATCGCAAAAACTATAAGTTAAATTAAAATGTTCACATATTTTTAGATCACTATGAATACATACATTCGGGATTCATGAACATTTTAGTATTTTGAGTCTGTTATGATTTTTTGTTGCGATTTTCCAACACTTTGTTATTTTGGACATATCCCCTTTTGCAAATGGACGACAGAATTAAGTTATTTCATTATTGTTTTGGGGACTCGGGAAACAGAGGAAGAACCAAACTTATTCAGTATAGTGAAGTTTGTTTCTGATTGTGTGCACGTGAAACAGTGAGAAAGTGAAGTGTAGGTAATGGCATTTTGGTGTTACATATCTTGCACAGTGATCTTTTAAATTGAGTGAAATTGTCCCAGCAAGAAAGAAAAGTAAATACTCCTAGAATATTATAAATCAGAGTGGAAAAATGATGAACAGTTTAAAGGATAGTTATGTAAAAGCAAGAAAGGGGATAATTTTTCGTCTGTTATAGTCGCAGTACTGTATTTAATATCGCCTTTAAAATAAATCTCGTTGTATCGAAAATCTTTTGTGAATACACGAAAAATTCCTGATTAATACATTTTAATACAAAATTGCATGACTTCGTTACGTACGCTGAGTAGAGATGACAGTAATTACTCGTATATTTAGCAAAATTGTTCCATTTCATTGGTTAGGGATGTGCTATATAGTAATACAACAGTATCGTCTTTCTTACAGTACACTGTTTTGTAATTAATACACTCAGGGACAAAAAAACCGGCAAACTCCTGTATTTGCTTGTATTTTGTTGCCAATTATTTCAAAATGAAATAAAACTCATTTAAACAAAATAATGTTTCATTTAGCACCTTATACGACAACATTTGAAAAAAAATCTCTGATGAGAAAATTTACAAAAAATTACAAAGGGCGTATAACTATGACATCGTTTGGTCTAACTGTTTTTTCATTTTATGGTGCCTTAAACATTAAAAACTCCTTTTAGTAACGGGCATTACCCCCTCTGGCTTGAATAACTGCATCCATACGTCTTGGCATGCTCTCAATTTGGTTAGCAATGTCTTCTTGAGGAATAAGTTCCCATTCTTCGCCAAGTGCTCGCCTCAACTCTTGTAACGATTCTGGTCTCGGTCGTCTATTCTTAATACGCCGTCCCAGCATGTCCCACACGTGTTCAATTGGGTTCATGTCTGGACTCCTTCCTGGCCATGGAAGAACATGGATTCCCACTTCTTGGAGATAATCTCCGACCGCATGGGCAACATGCGGCCGTGCATTGTCATGCATTAAAACAAAATTATCGCCTACAAATTGGCCAAATGGCACAACATGATCAGCCAAACATTCATTTATATACCTATCAGCTGTTAGTCTTCCATTTTCAATAAAAACCAACTCTGTACGAGCATCCGTACACTCTCCAGCCCAAACCATCACTCCACCACCTCCATACAGCACATTTTCGGAAATGCAACACTGTGAAAATCGTTCTGCCCTCCTTCTCCAAACTCTTTCACGTCCATCAGGTGAGCACAGTTTGAAACGGGACTCATCGGTGAACAGAACACAGCTCCACTGTCCATTTCTTCAATCCCTGTGATCATTTGCAAAACGCAGTCGTTCAACTCGATGCATCCTGAGAAGTCTGGGACCAGTTGCAGGTCTACTTGATATCAGTCCACTTGCTTTCAACCTCCTTCTAACTTGTTTTGGCCGAAATTGGGCGTCCATTCATGTTAACAAATTGCTGGGCTACACTAGTAGCTGGCAGGTTGCGCTCCCTAAGAACTCTCAACACCATATACCTGTCTTCATTTGGATTTGTAGCTCTTGGATGACCCGAACCTGGTCTTCTAGTATATTCTAGGGTCTCTCTGTACCGTTTTATGGCATCATGGGTTGTGCTTCTAGCCATATTCACAGCATTTGCAATGTAACGTACACTGCATCCATCATCGTAAAGGGCTACAGCTCGAGCCACATCTTCAGGTCGCATCTTGTTTTAAGACAAATGTTACAACCCCACTTAAACTCAGAAAATGTAAAAATAAAGAAATAACGAATGATAACGATAATAAAGCACAAAATGGTTGAGACAAAATTGTTATAGCTAAGACTCCGAAAGCAAAATTGGAATATTTGGTTGTAATGGCTTGTTTATAAAACAAAAAACAATCAACAATGTATACACGTCTCCATAACAACAGATGGCTACCATAATATTGTATGAGAAGATAATGTTTTGCAAAATACCAGCAAATATTAAAGTGTCCGGTTTTTTTGTCCCTGAGTGTATTATAATACAAAGAGGAAATTCATGTTTAATTAATCTACTGTAATCTCCTGTTTTTTTTTCGATGATTTTCTCCTGATTTTCGTGAGTAGGTCGTGGCAACACTGAACCAGCGTCGTAGGTTGGCTGCAGTGGCAGGCGGTCGAATTCTATGATTGCGGAATTTCAAAACTCGTCAGACACTACGACAAGTGTCTCAATGTGACTGGAAACTATGTAGAAAAATAAACTAATTTCGAGGGAAAAATTGTTCCGGGGCCGGGTATCGAACCCGGGACCTTTGGTTAAACGTACCAACGCTCTCCCACTGAGCTACCCGGGAACTCTACCCGACACCGATCCAATTTTTCCTTCTATATCCACAGACCTCAAAGTGGGCTCACAACCGTCAAGCAACCAACATTTGAGTGCACACTAACTCTGTGTGACTTAAATTGTGGTTTTCTGTTACGTCCAGTGACGTGTATTATGCAAATTAAGCTTTCAGGAATAACTCCCTGTAAAGTTAATTTGAATAATTTCGAGGAAAAATTGTTTCGGGGCCGGGTATCGAACCCGGGACCTTTGGTTAAACGTACCAACGCTCTCCCACTGAGCTACCCGGGAACTCTACCCGACTCCGATCCAATTTTTCCTTCTATATCGACAGACCTCAAAGTGGGTTGACAACCGTCAAGCAACCAACATTTGAGTGCAGTGGAAGACATGCCCTTGGGCAGGACACTATAAATTAATGAGTATACCTGCTCTATATTTCTATAATATACTACTAATTTTCACTTTATTTGATTCTTATTTCAGTAGTTCTTATATTTACTTGTAGATCTTCTCCGAAAGTCCATTTCTGTTGATAGTAGATGATACAGATTTACAGGGAGTTATACCTGAAAGCTTGATTTGCATAAAACACGTCACTGTTCGTTAACAGAAAACCACAATTTAAGTGACACAGAGTTAGTGTGCACTCAAATGCTGGTTGCTTGACGGTTGTCAGCCCATTTTGAGGTCTGTGGATATAGAAGGAAAAATTGGATCGGTGTCGGGTAGAGTTCCCGGGTAGCTCAGTGGGAGAGCGTTGGTACGTTTAACCAAAGGTCCCGGGTTCGATACCCGGCCCCTGAACAATTTTTCCCTCGAAATTATTCAAATTAACTGAAAGCTTAATTTGCTTGAAAAATAAACTAGATTGTGTACTTTCAAACGTATTATAACCCAATTCTGTAACGTCATTCACAGGTTTGTAAAAATAAACGGAAGTTACTTTATGAATAGCCCTCGTAATTGGAATTAGTGCTATATTCGGTCCAAGCTTGTCGAGTACGGCGATGTTCGATATTCGCCAATGTTCGCTCTGCAGAAGGAAGCCTGCCATGTGTGTTCCAACATGTTATAAAATATTCGCTGTCCTCCACTTATGTATTAATTGCTTGAGAGTTTTTAGCACAAATCTTGCGATTAGTTTTTGATATGAAATAAGTCGAGGTTTTTAATGTCTTGATTGTCTTTCTCGTGTTCGAACGTTGTAGGACACTAGTTGGAATAGATTTCTCTTCGTATTGAAATTAATTTACGTCATTAGCCAAGGCATATCAATTTTTCTTATGTTTCAGTATGTTGCAAGCAACATTAATTTTTCACACAAATCCAGTCTCTAGTCATTATGTGCAATAAATTGCCACGACTGTGAGAAACAGGTAGTTATTGAGTAGAAACAGTAACAATTGTTCAGTACTAGTGGATGACTAATGGAGTGACCTTAGAACTTAGGTTAACCTGGCATTGGTAACGCTATTTGCTGAGGCAGATTCCATTTCTCATTTTAAAATAGCATTGCAATCATGTCAGTAGGAATAGGGCGGGGCAGCTTTTGCTTTCCCAGGCCGAGATGGGTAGGTGGTGCAAATAGGCTGAGATGGGAGTCTGTAAGAGAAAAGCCGCGGCTGTTGGCCTCCAACTCTGTACAAGTACAGATCCGGTTACAGTATTTATTTCGTTATTAAATAAATTAGGGTACTTTCTGCGTCGTAAAATAACCTGATTAAAAAAATCACCTAATCGTTCGTGAATATTCTTGGGCGAATAAGGAATAAACGCAGCTCAGAGCGTGTTTTTATGCTCGCCGCTCTGGTTAGTATTGTTGATGGTAAGATTTGGTACCCGTATCCTAAATGCATAGAAGGGCGGTAAACATAGACATTTATTGGCAAGTGATGAGAAAAATTCATAATGGCCAAAAATCATTCGAATGCAGAAAGCACATGTGACAAGTTCCGTAATACCTGTCACAGCGATTTTTCCGGACCTGTCACAATTAGAAGCTGTGATGGCAAAACGCTATCACATCGCACCTCTGTTACTCGTAGGATTTCACACTCATTTCATTCTTTCTCTGTAAAGCAGTTTATGTACAGTAGATCGACCGATCGATTGGAAAACTTTCGTCCATCCCGTTTCTTGATAGTAGTACTATACCACATATAATATTGTATGGGATTATTGTTAAATACAGTGAAACAGTTGAAAATCTTGGCATTTTTAAGGATAGCGATCTAAATTGGAACACTCAAGTAACACACATTTGCAAAAAAATATTTTCTCAACTTCACTCCTTGTTCCATATGAAAGAATTTCTACCACTTAGTCTAAAAAAGAATCTTATTCAGACGCTTGTAATGCCCCATTTTGATTATTGCGATTCCTTGCTAACTAATGTAAGTTCACTCTTAGCTGAAAGACTACAACGTGTTCATGATGTATGCATACGATTCATCTGCAATACTCGTAAATTTGACCATATAACACCTTCCCTCCAGTTACTTTCATGGGTGCATCTGAAGAAACGAAGAACAATGCATTCACTGTCTCTTCTATTTAGACTCATGCATACTTCTACTCCGAATTATCTGTTATCGCGCTTTCAATTTCTTACATCTCTTCAAAACCGACATCAAGCACTTCTTTCTATCCCTCATCATAGAACGTCTTTATACTCATCTTCCTATACTGTAGAAATACCTCGCCTCTGGAATTCGTTACCTAATGACGTCAGGGACTGCCGGACTTTATCACAATTCAAAATTAAATTGGAAAATGTTGTCTTAATGTTTTTAGGCATTGCTAGAAGTATTGATTTGTGTTTTTTTTTCTTTTTCTCTTTTAATCTAGATTAAAAGTCCAAGTTTCTTGTTTATGTTAGTTAATTAGTTAGGATACAGTTAATTATGATACTTACAGTCATTTAAAGTTTGTGTGACTGCAACCTGTGTATATTTTTGTGTGGCTTTACTTTGTTTATAGTGTTTTTTCTCTCTCACTCTTTATTTCTTATGTAGCTTTATTTTGTATATAGTGTATTTTTTTCTGTTTATTTCTATTATTGTATTTGTATTCCTGGTGTTTTGGAAGAGAAGGCCTGATGGCCTTAACTATACCAGAATAAATAAATAAAAAATAATTATGCTGGGTAACTTTCGGTGCTGTACTCCGGACTCATTTCACCGGCATTATCACCTTCATCACATTCCTGAGATATTGATAAAGCGTCCCGTTTCTAAATTGAATAAAAAATAACCATTAGTGTACCAAATTCTTTGTAATAACTCTAATGGTTGGAAAGTACAGAAAGAATGAAGGACAACGCAAAATCGGGTTTATAATGGCCAACTGACTATATTTGTAACAGTTGTACTATAAAATCTAGTCTTTTAGCCCTATAATTTAATACAGGTTTTATTAGAATGGCGGGTTTGGAGTTCTTATTCTTCCCCTTGTTAATTATGTCACATTTCTTTTGTAATTTCTGTCGTTTTCTTTCTAGCGATAAATACCATCAAGCTCTGCAGGTGTCCGTACGACCGGGATTCGAACCCGGGCCACCTGGTTTCGCGGCTAGACGCGCTAACCGTTACTCCACAGGTGTGGACCAGGAGAGGACTATGCCTTATCCCGATGTAGATTTTGTTACTCTGACAGTAAAAAATTAGAGAAGGGAAAACGATTGTGGATAAAAAAAATACTCAAATTTAAATATGCCATTTTTTTTAAGTTCAAGGGAGGGTTCAAACCCGATAACCCTCCCTTGAGTACGCCCCTGCCTGCAGACAACCTGAAATACGCAGCAGCATTGCTGGCTAGTGTCCTCGCACGGAAGTAAAAGTAGTCGATTACCAGACCGTTTAATTCTCGTAGAGCATTTAAGTGAGATGCTAATCTCTCGTATGCGAACCTCGTCATGAGTGAAAGTTCCATCATTAGCTTAAATAACGCAGCAATAATCGCACTCAGCTCTGGATGTATGCTTTCGTTAAGGTCTATGTGACGTCATAATCACTCGTTTTATTAGCAGGGTGCGGTGTACGTGATTTTGCAACTAAATTGTTCTTCGTCTTTGTCTTTGCTTTTGTACGTGGTTCTGTGACATATCAAAGTTTATAAATCTTCCATGTCAAAAGACACCGATCGTTAGTTAAGCGCACACGGGTACAACTCTTCCCATGGTAAAGATTGTAATAATGTTTTCTTCCCTCCCACATGGACGGGATACTAGAATAGAATTATCATGGAACTTATCGAGACATGTTAGTTTCATTATGATAAAAATGAGGTGGGATTGGGTCTAGGTCTATAGTTAATTTTTCTTTTTCATTGTGCGGAATAAAAAGCGAAGTGTAATGGTTTTAACATCTGTCTCTGTATTTATTTTTTTGTTTTGTAAAAATGTTCTCTGATGTATAATAAAAAGAAACCGTTTTCTTAGTCCAACTACATTGGAATGAGTATAAGTTTGTACGGAGCGTGTTATGTTATTTGTCCTTCAGTAGATACCGTGCTCACAAACACAAGTAACGCGCACTACAGGATCACATTAAAACAGGTTCCTTACTCCTAAACAAGTACAGTATGCTTCAGTTTAGCAATGTTTATGATATTGTGCACTACTAGTTGAAATAAAGTTGCCTAAAACTGGTGCGAAAGTACCTGAAAAAGCAAAAACTTACGTACGAGTAGTCAAATTGAACCTCGTAACTTATAATAATAATAATAATAATAATAATAATAATAATAATAATAATAGTATTTTGAAGTTCAGAACTTTAAAAATTTTGTTTGATGTATAATTTTAATAGTTTGTGTCAATGTCATATCATTTTTTCTACAATTATCACACGATTTCAACATTGTTATGTACTGTGTGGTGCAAAGAGATTATCTGCCTCCATCTTGTTAGCACCTAAAATTTTTAAGAATAGGGGTCATTTAATATTTAAAAAGAGCTGTAAGTTAGTTTTGTTGAAATACAAAGAGGAAAATAAATTCAGAATGAAACTTTGCCTTTTTTGTCCCACCCGTAACAATGTCAGCAACTTTATTTAGTTGTTTTGCTAAGTGAATATAATGATAAAATACACATTTTTGGTCAAAGTTTTGTTACAGTGTTCATAAAATCGATAAAATACATTAAAATTTAAAGAGATATGCTATAGTTGTATGAGCACTTTTTAAGTCTGTTGAGCTTCGTAATCATACATGTTTCGGAGAATGTTTCTCCATCTTCATCGATGTAAATTGATATCACTGAAGATGGAGAAACATTCTCCGAAACATATATGATTAAGAAGCTCAACCGACTTAAAAAGTGCTCATACAACTATAGTATATCTCTTTCAATTTTAATATAGTTTATCTAAGTGAATATAATTTAAGGATCTTGGAAACACTATTTATCATCTCTGTTTCTTAATTAGTATCGATATTACAATTTTGACAATAACAGAAGAACAGAAAATGTTTGATTTAACATTTATCACAAAAATGCGTTTCCAATTTTTGTCCCATCCGTAACAAATACTAAAAATATTAGTTCAAATACATTAATAAAATTTAAAACGTTAAGCAACATCCATTATGTAGAGTAATATGCTTCATTTGCAGGATTCAAACGTGAAAGGTTGCATTGCATTATTTAAATTAATAATGTAATTTGAAGTTAAAAAACTGAGTAGGAATGTCTCACTCGTAATTATGGAATGGCTATTTTTTACTTTAAGGTGGAGGAAGATAAAATACATTCGGTTGTAATGTATCGATGGCTAGCATGGATGTGAAGATGAAGATGGTATTGTTAACTGGGCAGATCTTGTCAGTGACTCTCGAAATTGGTAGTGATACGTTAGCTTCAAGGCAAGCTGGAAAGATTCCACAAGTGCTGTTGAAGTACAGCTAACATTCGTCCTCAAACACTATAATGAATAGCGGCGTTTTGGAATTGCATGTTGACATAATGCTCAACATTTAGCCTTCACGAAGTTGGAACTCGAGCCCTGGTACACTATTGCTTCCTACAGGCTATCTACTTCTGGTTTTGAATGATTTTCACTGGCCTCTTGAGAAAAATTTCACACTGTCATTACAAGGCTCGATTGTTAAGTCGTAAAAGTACTTTTCGCTAGACATCACTCTTCTCAACTTGAAGTATTGTAGGCAGCGTTGTCTGAAGTTAAGCTTCCATTTCCAGCTTGGAAGAGAACATAACTTGTGCTTTCAAACAGTTTCCTTTGATGTCGTAACGAGTGAAGTATCTTCGTTATTGGCTTCTATTTTATTGTCTGTGTTGCAAATAAAACAGAAATTATTGTGTACTAAGAGAATAGACATTTTATAAGATATTAATTATTATGAGATTCCAACGAGTAAGCTTCAATTAATGTATAATTAATTAATTCTTAAAGAAGACATGACCGAGTGGGCTAGCGGAGTGGTAGAGGGCTGACCTCGCATTCGGGATGTCCGGGGTTCGATCCCAGGGGCCGGCAATCCTAACTGAGGTTTTCGTCAGTTATTTCCAGGCAAATGCCGTGATTGTACCTCTTGAAAGTCCGGCCATGGACGGCGATCCTTCCCTTAATTCTTTCATATGTGTGAGTAAATGATGTGTAATGTCTTAAATGTTTGTGTTGTATCGGAGGTGGCCCCGGCATTGAGCTGATCCCTCATCCGGGGAGGCCCTCCATGTCCTTGTGTGGTCAAAAAACTATGTATGTAATCCATAGTAATTCCTCTCCCGACAGGTCGCGGCCCTGTTAGGCCCGGGTGGCGTGGGTCGTGTAAATGTACCTAGAAGGGAGAGGTTAAACTGAGAGAAAGAAAGAAAGAAAAGAAAGAAGACATGAAATTTTAATAAAATTACGAGTTTAGTCTCCCTTAAGATCGGTATTATAAACGCCGTTTAAACCTTACGTTCAATTTAAATTGAAGTTTATCGTTGTGCTTCGTATTATAAACCTTAACTACTAGTTAATCTGGAGTTAACTTGAGTTTTACTCGATCGGTAGCCCTCTGCCGTTTAAACTGCAGTCCAAGGCTCAGCAGTGCAAGATGGCGGCTCCCGCAATACACATGGATATTGCAGATGTTTTCCAAGAACTTACGATCAATATTACTGAACGACCACTGCGGCCAAGAATTTTTCGAAATAGAGTGCACCACTTTGAAATATAAATGAGCATAAGTTTTAAAACAGATTGAGGCTTTCGAAGCAGACAGTCCTAACCTTCAGAATTACGCTTTACAGTCCTAAGCTTGTTTAGAAAAATTGAAACTCGGATACAACATGCAACAGAAAAATGAGGAAGAGCAAAAATATGAGTTTTAGGATTTGAATTTAATGATTATTTGAAAAGATAAATGAGTATGATTTCTTTTTTATTTTTGAAAATATTCTGTTGAATCTCTGCTTCAGTTACTAGTTGCACTGCATTAGTTTTCGTCTGGTAGTATGCATACTGAAAACGATGAAATATTTCGGAGGTGTCCATAAATATACTATAAACCTATTGCTCATTGTAATAATAATAATAATAATAATAATAATAATAATAATAATAATAATAATAATAATTTATTTTAGCTGGCAGATTTAAGGCCGTAAGGCCTTCTCTTCCACTCAACCAGCAAAAGTGTATATACATATCCATGAACTTACAAAGAATTCAACAATTTGATTTAGATGAGAGTTACATGTATACAAGAGTTATTTACGAATTAAACAACAAAATACTATGAACTGTTAATTAAACACTGAAATAAACTGTGTAGCAGAATTAAACTAAAATACATAGAATGTTAATATATTTCAAATAATATTAGATAATAGAAAGAGATTATTATGAGACAATTTTGAAAATACAGCAAAATCAGAATGATGTCTAAAGAAAGAAGTAACAATGTAGTCAGTGATAGTTTAAATCAGTATGATTGGAGTGAAATGCTAATAAGGTTATCTTTTAAGCTGTTTTTAAAGGTGTTTATTGTCTTGCAGCCCCTAATACTTTGTGACAAGGAATTCCATTGACGCGAGGTTGATACTGTAAAAGATGATGAATAACAAGATGTTCTATGGAGAGGTATACTTAGCGTGCCACAGATAAGTGATCTGGTATTTACGTCGTGGTTAGAGTATAGATAAGAGAAACGAGACGAAAGGTAATTTGGTGTTCAGGTGTGCAGAATTGGAAAGAGTAAAGACAAAAAGTGTAAAGTTCTGCGTTCTTTAAGTCGGAGCCACGAAAGACTTGCGAAGGACGGTGATATGTGATCATATCGTCGGATGTTGCACACATATCTGACGCACATATTCTGAGCTCGCATTGTACTGTGTGTGGCAGACAGTCTCCTGGTATGATTTACTATGGGGCCTGATTTATAAACGCATTAATTTTACTTAATTTTACTAGACATAAAAATAATTTTATTCTTTGACTGAATTCTGTTTCATAAACATTCTATACAACACACAAAATAAGCACACTAATATTATTACTGAATTACTCAGTTGATTCTGTATGGAATTACTTTGCGGGTGGTCATGCAAGGTTTAGTGTGGTTGCATTGTGTTTGGGAATTTAACGTTTGTAGCCAGGTTAAGAAACTATTTGAGGTTAAGTCTGACAAGCATACTGAAGTACGCGGTATTGGTTCTCTTTAGGTTTTTTTTTATGATACTAGACATAAAAATAATTTTATTCTTTGATATCGAAGAACAAAGATGTTTCTTAATGAAGATTCTCCATGAGCGTCATGCAAGGTTTAGTTTTAAATCTATACTAATAATAAATCTGACAAGCCTGAAAATTTTTCTAGGTAATTTTCGATTTTCCAAAAATAATTGGTCCTAACATATATAATTAACCACCCTGAAACCGAAAATCGCTTTTTTGAAATTTTTGTTTGTATGTCTGTCTCTCTGTCTGTCTGTATGTTTGTTACCTTTTCACGCGATAATGGCTGAACGGATTTCGATGAAAATTGGAATATAAATGAAGTTCGTTGTAACTTAGATTTTAGGCTATATGGCATTCAAAATACATTATTTAAAAGGGGGTTATAAGGGGGCCTGAATGAAATAAATCGAAATATCTCGCTTATTATTGACTTTTGTAAAAAATGTTACATAACAAAAGTTTCTTTAAAAATAATTTGCGATAAGTTTTATTCCTTTAAAAATTTTGATAGGACTGATATTTAATGAGATAAATGAGTTTTAAAATTAAAATAACTGCCATCTAAGGCCGTGTAATGAATTAAAAAACAAATGACTTCGTCTATAAGGGGCCTTGGACAGCAACAATCGAAAGCTATGAAAGATAGCCTACAGAGAATGTTTGTGTGTTTGTATGAAGTGATATCGGAAGCTAAATTAACCGATTTGTATAATTAATTATTATTTCACCATTGGAAAGTGTAGTTTCTCTAGATGGACATAATGCTATAATGTTATTACAGTAACTTCTGATATAATATAATATAATATAATATAATATAATATGTAATATTATATAATATAATTTGAGTTACTTGAAGGATTCACAAACATAGTGGGCCAAGCGCCATTTACTGAATATGTAGAAAACAAAGGTTAAAATTAAGTTATTACCATAATTCAATGGAAACCTATAACAAGTAAAATAAAATATACACATTAAATCTAAATGATGTCAATCTTCATTAAACTATGGTTGCATGTAATAAAAATTAAGAAACATGTTACAGGAATTGTCATTGCACCAAATGAGTGTCTCTGGACCGAAATGATCGTATTTTAATTATTTGAATGCAATTTAAATTAAGTAACATATTAAACGATTTATCCTTCTATCAAACACGAATGTTCCCTGGATCAAACGTCCTACTATTTTAATTATGTAGTTACTTTATATTTATTTCTAACGGGTGCAGCGGAGCGCACGAGTACGGCTAGTCAGTAATATAATTAAACACGTTTGAGATAGGCAGGGCATGTAGCTCGTATGGGCGAATCCAGAAATGCATATAGAGTGTTGGTTGGGAGGCCGGAGGGAAAAAGACCTTTGGGGAGGCCGAGACTGGCTTAATCTTCCTGAGGATAGGGACCGATGGCGGGCTTATGTGAGAGCGGCAATGAACCTCCGGGTTCCTTAAAAGCCAGTAAGTAAGTAAGTAACCTATTCAGTCATTGCGAAGTTGAAATAGATAAATATCGATTATTGCAATAAACAAATTGAATGTTATTCAGTAATGCCAATTGAGAAAAGCAAAATATAGGTTTAACAATTTTAATTACATGTATTGCGCTTTTCTTTTGTTATTATATTAATATATTTTTATTATCTGCTGAAATCATAACTTAATTTAAACATTTTATAATATAATTACAAATAACCTGATTAATACATTAATTAAATGAATAATAGTTATGAAGGAGTGTTATTTCCTTTAGATACAATGGATATGGAATTAGAAGATGAAGCTGTAGATGTGGAAGTAGGATTTCGCACTTTGTTTAGTACATTCTTATCGAGTTATGGGAAACAAATAAATGCCACACTACAGCTGGATTAAGACACAGTAGGAATTATGGACCAAGACTATACAATTCGGTATTGAAAAATAATCCAGACCTAAGTAATTTACACATTCTTAAGTTTAAAAATAAAGTGAAAATGTTTGTATGATATTTGATAAATTTTATTATTATTTTAAGTGTTACTAGGATTATATGTTACTAATATTTATTTATTTACCTGATGCATGTAACCTAGAAGATAAAACATTGTAATAAATTAAATAGATCATTTTCTTAATTAATAACAGTGTATATCTCCAATAAATGATTTCTTAGCATCGCCACAGATACACTTGATTGTACTTGTCACTATCTCTGTCACTAGAGAGTTCTTGAAATTTATATTTTCCCCGCCATTCTTAAAATATTTTAATATGTTACCTCTTGCACAAAAGGGTAGATCTATAACTAAATCTTGATTAATATATTTCAATATTATTTGTATTTATCCTGGTAATAATGAACAGTTTGACTCGTAGACATTTTGTTTTTCAGTATTAACTTCCCATGATTATATGAGAAAATTCGAAGAGAACGGCAGTTACGTAGACCTTCGACTCCCCCCTACTACCAATAATGCATAACTCAATGTCAATACGGCGGTTGCTGTCTTCTTCGATACAACGAACTTTTATGTTGATTTTCGAGTTCATAATTTTTTTCCTGGTTATTGTATGGTTATTTAAGTTGTGTTAACTCTCGCTAAGTGGTTTTATATTTTATTTTATCCGTCTTAGTATTTAATTGTATTATTATAAATATGTTCGTTTTATTATTATTATTATTATTATTACAGTATTATTATTAATAATTTGTATTATTATCTTTGTATCATCTTAGTCATCTTATTCTATTATTATTATTATTATTATTATTATTATTATTATTATTATTATTATTATTATTAATGTTACTATTATTTCTACATCAACATTATTATTGATCTCTGTAAAATTTATGTAGAGTACTGGACTGTACCCGAGCACGAGCATATGCTCATTTCGGGTAACTATTCATATGTATTCATTTAAAATGTAAATTGTGAATAAATTTGATTTGATTTGATTTGATTTGAATTGGCGACACTGACTAAACAAAAGAATGACCATGCGATAAATTGATGGTGATAAATCGAGCTGCAAAAAATTATCGCGATGTATGACTGTGATTGGTTTGAAGTCAGAATTTCATTACACTTCATTGGTCGAAAATGGAATGACGTCATATAAACGAAATAGTCATAGTTATTTATCATATCAGAATTGACTAATAAAGATAAATTCTAGAACATCGACAGTTGTAAGTAGCGTAATTCCCCAGACGTCAAATTATGACCTGGAACAATGTGATGAAATATTGTATCATCTTAAATTCTAACATCTGGAAGGTTTAATGTGTGTGAATTAACGGAGTTCTAAATATAGAGGAGCAGATGACAGCAATTCTACGACTGCCATTCACCTCACACTTTATTTTACGAGCGTTAGTGCAGCTGCCTTGTTCACGCATTGTTCGTCCAGCGAAACTGAGTTTTTGTGTAGTAGCCTACTGTTTTGTCTGCGGCTGGCTTAATTTTGTATATACATTAACGCATATTTAATGTTCGCTGTTTACAGTATTCAGTGTTGAGCCTTCCATAGAAAAACGGCTGCAACAAAACTTTATTCAAACATTTATATTATTCCGTTACGCTGATACATTTAGTTCAACTGACAACATTTAGTTTAACTGACAAAATTCTGGAGGCAGTTAATAAAATATTACAAGTTGGAGGGATTTTCTGTGACTTATCCAAAGCATTTGACTGTATAAATCGTAAATTAGATTATTATGGAATTAAAGGTGTTGCACACCAATGGTTTCACTCATATCTCATAGATAGGAAACAGAAAGTTGAAATCAATACAACTATGAAATCTGCATCGACATGGGGAACTATTAATAATGGAATTCCTCAAGGATCAATATTAGGTCCCCTACTTTTTCTAGTGTTTATAAATGATCTTGCCCCCCCTAATAAAAGATGTAGGTCATCCCATATTATTTGCAGATGACACAAGTATAGTAATTACAGCCAATAACTCCAACACATTCCAATCCTCAACAGAGGAAATTCTCTTTAAAATATGTGACTGGTTCTCAGTCAATAAATTAGTATTAAATTGTAACAAAACTTACATAATTCAATTTAAATCCTGTCCAAATTCAACGTCGCAAAATTCTAGCGCAATAATTAATAATAGATCCCTATTAGAAACAACAACAACCAAATTTCTTGGCTTAAAAATCGATAATGTGTTAAATTGGAAAAATCATATTAAAGAAATTACTCCCAAACTAAATTCAGCTTGTTTTGCTATTAGATCTATGCAAAAGATAGTAAATATCAATACCTTAAAAACAATATACTTTGCATACTTCCACTCGGTAATGAGTTTTGGAATAATATTCTGGGGAAATTACACAGATAGTAACAATCCTATTTCTATTACAAAAAAGAGTAATTAGAATAATAGTAGATGCCAAATCTAGGGAATCGTGTATTGCTATTTTCAAAAAACTACAAATAATGCCCATGACTTGTCACATATATCTTTTCATTAATAATCTTCCTCGTATGTAATCGTGAAAACTTTGTAACTAATTCAACAGTTCATAGCATAAATACACGTCAAAAAATGACTTTCATAGTCCATCGGCAAGTCTATCGTGCTATCAAAAAGGAGTGCGTTATATGGCAGTAAAAATTTTTAATAGCCTCCCTATCGATATAAAAAATGAAACTCAAAACATAAAATTATTTAGGGCCAAATTAAAGAAGTACCTAATTTCTCACGCCGTCTATTCTGTAGGTGAATTCATGACATTCAGTGACACTTCATGAAATTGATACTAAAACTTTGTGTTGTACTAGTAGTCTATACTGTAAATGTCGTCTATATACAGTATATTTCATCTAGACTGTGACTATAAATTAAGACTTTATAATAGTATTAAGTTTTTTGACTTGTTCCATATTCTAGCTGTAAGCATGCATGAATACCATGGAATGTTAATAAATACAATACAATGCAACACGAACACCATGAGACAGCAGTTCTTGATGTATGAGGGGCAGTCAAATGAAAACGGGTCAGATGCCAAAAAGTATAATAGAACATTTTTACCTCAAAAGTAATCTTCAAAACTGTTGATACATTTATCCCACTGCGAGACAAGACGATCAATCCTATTCTTGAAAAAGCTTGTGAGTTGTCTACCGAACCAGTTCTTTACCCAGTCATACACGTCTTCGTCTGATGCTAAATAAAGTCCACGAATGTCTTTCTTCAACTATCCAAAAATGTGAAAATCGTATGGGAAGAGATCTTGAAATCAGAAGTAAACACTGAAATGATGAAACAATTGTCTTTAGAGACAATTTATATTAGGTACCCTCCACAAAACTGGCTTCATTTATACACCGACGGATTCTTGATCCCAGGGAACAAGATGCAGGTGCAGCTGTTACGTGCTGTCTCTTCTCACTTTATAGATCTCTTGGATATGGAACAAGTTTTGATGGAGAAATCATTGCAATTTAATATATTCCCTGTTGTTGTTGTTGTTATTATTATTATTATTAATTATTGTTAGTATTAATTAGTATTATTATTAATTGTATTTTAATTAATAAGTTTATTATTGTCATTATTGAGTGTAATTAGTTACCACTGCCATCGGGTATATACCCACTGCAGTGTGAATAAATACATACATACATAAGTGAAAGTCTCAGGAATCTTCTATACCACATCAGTAAATTTAAAAATGCAGTTATATTGTCAGACTCCAAAGCAGCTATTCTATCAAGTCTCTAGACACACACCTTCATCTCAAACAGCTGAAATAACTAAAATGCTCTCTCAATTAATATCACTCAATAAAATAATTCTATTCCAATGGATACCATCCCATTGTGGAATCATGGGAAACGAGAATGCGGATGCTTCGGCAAAGAAGGGCAACACTGCTACTTACAGATCTGTTACTAAATCTACGTATTACTCTGTGAAAAGATTTATTAAATCTACATACTTAGACTCAACAAACAAAATTTGATAACACAATCTCAAGGAAAAAATGGAATTCTCTGCATCATAATCCACAATTAATTCCCGATTTACCACGGAAATCGTCTATAGCTGCATTTAGATTGACAACAGGCCATGACTGTTTGGCCAAACACCTGCATAGAATTGGAAAATATCAGTCCCCTAACTGCCCATTGTGCAACTCAAGCCAAGAAATGGATTCGGAACGCCTCAAAACCTGTGCTTCAGTGGTTGACCATGACAATGTTTTTGAAAAATATTGGAGTGCAACAGGTCAAATGACTTTATTGTCAAACGCCTTGCATTAGAAAGCAACAACAACATATTCTGTTATATTAGTCTCCTAATTATTATAGAAGAAAATTTCATTGAAGTTTTTTGTAGAAAAAAATTCTGCATTCATTTGTTTTATGAAATTAATATTTTGATTATGAGTGTGTTTGGAATTAATTAATATTAAAAAGTAATTGTAACTATCTTTAATAAAAACCTAATTAGAGTAGGTCATGGATAACTGATATTTTGCGTTTAAAACAAAATAGTTTTGGATGCAACCAGTTATGATAAAATTTAAAGGGGAAACAAATTAATGTGACATTAGTATACTGTGTCCAATATAATATCATTCAATAATTTTAACTTTTTCTTTCATGGAATACATTTTCTGAGATTAACAAATGAACCATAAACAACAATAGTTTTTGAATTGAATTGTGTTTACTAATCCATTGCCAACTATGATTGGCATAAAAAATTAGTGCAGTTTCTGTGGCGGAAGTATCATGTATTATTTTGTTAGAATTTTTTTATTCCCAGCCAAAAAACGTTTTTAATGGTATGAATGAATGCAGAATTTTTTTTCCCTACAAAAAACGTTAATGACATTTTCTTCTATAATAAGGGAGCTAATATAACAAAATATAAATTTTAGTATTATAATCCCTATGGTGCGTGTTCCAAGTCACCATACTGTACAGTAAACTATGTTACACAGTGTACATTTACTTAAACGTACAGTGAAGTCAGTTGTCTTTATTTTGGGATCATAGAGAATATCTTTTGTGTGAAATTCAGAAACGAAAGTTCTTCTTCTAATATCGAACATATAAAGTGATTTAATTTATTATGTCTTTTGGATAATAGTTAAAAAAATACACTAGAAAAGATAATATCATTCGGAACATAATCATAGAACTGAGTTATTGCAATATAAGTAAAACTTACTTACTTACTTACAAATGGCTTTTAAGGAACCCGAAGGTTCATTGTCGCCCTCACATAAGCCCGCCATCGGTCCCTATCCTGTGCAAGATTAATCCAGTCTCTATCATGATACCCCACCTCCCCCAAATCCATTTTAATATTATCCTCCCATCTACGTCTCGGCTTCCCCAAAGGTCTTTTTTCCTCCGGTCTCCCAACTAACACTCTATATGCATTTCTGGATTCGCCCATACGTGCTACATGCCCTGCCCATCTCAAACATCTGGATTTAATGGATGTCAGGTGAAGAATACAATGCATGCAGTTCTGCGTTGTGTAACTTTCTCCATTCTCCTGTAACTTCATCCCGCTTAGCCCCAAATATTTTCCTAAGAACCTTATTCTCAAACACCCTTAACCTATGTTCCTCTCTCAGAGTGAGAGTCCAAGTTTCACAACCATACAGAACAACCGGTAATATAACTGTTTTATAAATTCTAACTTTCAGATTTTTTGACAGCAGACTAGATGATAAAAGCTTCTCAACCGAATAATAACACGCATTTCCCATATTTATTCTGCGTTTAATTTCCTCCCGAGTGTCATTTATATTTGTTACTGTTGCTCCAAGATATTTGAATCTTTCCACCCCTTCGAAGGATAAATCTCCAATTTTTATATTTCCATTTCGTACAATATTCTGGTCACGAGACATAATCATATACTTCGTCTTTTCGGGATTTACTTCCAAACATTCCGTGTTTTCCCTAATCGTTTGTGGATTTTCTCCTAACATATTCACGTCATCCGCATAGACAAGAAGCTGATGTAACCCGTTCAATTCCAAACCCTGCCTGTTATCCTGAACTTTCCTAATGGCATATTCTAAACGAAGTTAAAATAAAGGTGATAGTGCATCTCCTGCTTTAGCCCGCAGTGAATTGGAAAAGCATCAGATAGAAACTGACCTATACGGACTCTGCTGTATGTTTCACTGAGACACATTTTATTTAATCGAACTAGTTTCTTGGGAATACCAAATTCAATAAGAATATCATATAATACTTCCCTCTTAACCGAGTCATATGCCTTTTTGAAATCTATGAATAGGCCTAATTGTTGTACTGTACCCTTATACTCCCATTTTTTCTCCATTATCTGTCGAATACAAAAAATCTGATCAATAGTCGATAATATGTGTCACCTTCCTGACAATCATTTATGTTTGGAAACAACATTTAAATCAGTGAGTACACAATGTTATAAATCCATGTGAATAGTCTCGGATAACTTGAGACAATGCAGGAAGCTCAAATTTGTATAATTATGAAATTATTGTATACTTGTCAAACACAATTTTATTTCTAATTTGACGCTAATAGCCATATAGTTTAACCACTTTCTTTAATTAAATCGAGAAGCTAAGATCACCGACTCTAGTTTATGGGGAGGGTGATGTGAAGAAGACTAGACTGGTTGTCCTGGAGATGCCTCTGCATAGCATTCGACCATATAACGATTACTTATAATGAAAGCCACAGTCATTAAAACACACCACAATAGTGGGGAACTGGTCATCGTCGTTACTTTGATGGCTGAATTACGGCGCACAGTGCATTGCTATGTGTGGTCCAATCAACATTTCTAAACAATTCCTTAGCCTGCTTGGACGAGATTAATAGTCTAAGACTTTAATAGAGGCTACAAAGGAATACTTAATTAGTGATCTTATGTTTCAGAGGAGATGTTTATAAATCCTTTGTTCGTAGTCCTAAATGATAGACTTAATTGCTCTTGTATTAAATATGTTTACGTTGATTGTAGTTAGAATAGTTGCCAGTTAAACTCTGAATGAGCAACTTAAGAAACTTTTTGCTGGCTTATTTAGAATTAAATACACATCAGAGTATTGCTTGAGCAAGTACGAGTTATTTAGCTTACTCATTTCCGTGTTGAGCTGTCTTCTTCCATCTTTATTTAGGCTACGCCTATTTTTTTGATAATGGCTTGGTGGTGAATGAGTTAATGATGGCGATAATCAGCTTTGTGTCCCGCTTTGGAGGCCTTTCGACTTCCGTCCTGAAGAAATGTTGTCCCTTCTGGTTGTTGACAGACAATTTATCCTTTCAACATGAGCGTTTCATTTGTATTCCGTTTTTAAATAATTTACAATACTTTTTTTTTGCCTATGAATTTCAAGAGTTTGGGCAGGAAGATAGGTTTATGGAGCACCTCATATTCAGCGATGAGACAACATTTCACATAGGCTAAATATGAAATTGAATCGTCATAGTTGCCAAATTTGGGGTACTAAGAATCAACACACCAGGGCCGGATTTAGGTATAGTGCCGCCCCTAGGCAGTTCTAAAATTTGCCGTCCCCCAACTTCCACAAACAGTTTATGAGATCATGTTTACTGTACTCCAACCACGAAAAAGTCGCTGCGGAATGAGACGCAGCGGGGTAATGCTGTGAATGAATGTTGATGTCATAAGATCACACACGTGGGTACTCGTATCTCTATTGGCTAGCTCTCACAGCACAAACCATAACATTGATACACACATATTTATACTACCCTAGTTACAAAATTAGATCACTGTTAATCTCCTGGGGTGCTATTCATAGTCATTTCGCTAGCCCGGGCTACGAGCGTGCTAAACAGGATTCATATCATATCATATCATATCATATCATATCATATCATATCGCTGACACTGGTTTATGAATACGAAAAACGTTAGTTCGCTGATCATCCACTGAAAGCCCGCGCTAAGAATGTCTATGAATACGGCCCCTGGTCTTTTAATCCTCCATACAGGAAATAACATATGCAGGAGAGCGCATGGTTTTTAAACTGACGTTATAATGGTAATATTATCTATCTACTTCGCTCCAATAGATGACGCAATAAGCAAGCACGTTCCTTTCACGGTTGATCTCCTGGTTGGAGAACAGTAGTTTAAATTAGTTTTAAATGAAATGTTACAATTCAGAAAACAAATTACTGGAATCAAAATACATGCATCTTACTTGTGAATTATAAAGATTTCCTTCGCACTTTCTTCACAGAGAAAGCATTGATGCTGTTATCAAATCGATCTGACGAAGCACATCAGACTCGATGCAAAGAAATATATTCAAACTTATTCATTATTGAAACAAAATTGATTTGTGAAAGGCAGGCTGTGATTTATTTCTAAGCATTGGTTTTGCTGGTGGTGCAATGATTATTACGAGTATTACGTTCTTACTTCGATAGGAAGTATAAAGTGAATTGAAAAATAAACTCCAACTCTTTGCG
Organism: Periplaneta americana; assembly: GCA_025594305.2. NCBI lineage: Eukaryota > Metazoa > Arthropoda > Insecta > Blattodea > Blattidae > Periplaneta > Periplaneta americana. The sequence goes on from JAJSOF020000038.1 coordinate 47,597,422, forward strand.
GAATAAACCTTTGATGTTAAATTATAGTGCACATGCTGGAAAGTGATTAAATAGTAATGTTGACGATATATTACAGTTGTGGTTGTGTACTATTTATAGCGATAAATAATAAACTCATCCAATCTGATTTTCAACAATGCATTCTCGTTTATACAAGCAGTTAAAGTCCCGTCGCTCTAATTTCCGGCAGCCAATCGCGTTGCAGGTCGGCTACATTTAAACGTGTGCGTCTTGTGAGTCGCTGATGAAGACGTTATTCATTTCTTAAGGCTCGATAAATACTTAATATAATCGCCCGCCATTTTGGCTCTTTCGTTGGCGTTCGCAGAAAGCACACGAGGACGTTATTTGCCGCTCAATTATTTGCTGAATTACAGTGCGTTTGATTTATTATCATAGGAGCTACGACATGATAATGTTTAACGGTGTGGCAAATAGATTCCTCGTATAGTAGCTCGTCATCGAAAGAACAAAAATGGCGAACGATACTACCTACTGTACCTAGACTTTGTAGAGCCTTCACTTCCTAAAACGTAAGCAAAGAGGAGGAGTCACGCCGGGAATAACAGCGTCGCGACTATAAATTTAAGCAGTTTCGTAGTATAATAACGTAACATAAGCATTACAATATAATTATGCAGTTGTACACTTTCCTTTTACTCTCACTGAGATCTCGACAATGTGATAACAAAACAGTATCCGACTTCCACAAAGTTTTCAAGAACAAGTTTCAGAAAAGATTTACAAACAAGTGTTTTAAAAACAAATTTCACTGAAAAAAAAAGGAAGAGAGAAAATTCCGCCCCCGTCCCCGAAAATTGCCGCTCTAGACAACTGCATAGGTTGCCTATCCCTAAATCCGGCACTGCCACACACTATCTTTCAACATGAATAGACCACGGAACTTTATGTACTAAAAAACCTGAAAATATGCATGCAACTTTGCAATAAAAATAGTTTAAATATCCGCTAAAAATTGAAATATATGCAGTAAAAATACATTTTAGAGGTTTAATAATACGATATAAAAGAAAATAATTTAAAGTAATGTGTTAAGAAGCCATATTGCACCTAAGACGACGAATTTTCCGTCAGTAAATAAGCATTTGTCTTCACAAATTCGTTTCTTCAATAAAATAATATCCTGCTACTTTTTTCTTCCAACATGTCGGCTGGTAAATTGTAAGCAGGTCGATTATGATATGCACTGCTTCTTCTCTTGATTGTGCAGTAAAACTTGTTGGAATGAAAATTTAATTCCACGAGACTTTATTGTCGCAGGTGTTTAAATACATTCAGTTTTGTTTCTATGAAATCAGACCGCACTAGCAGCATTGTCTTCGCAGCAGTTCCATGCCCTCAACAATACATGACTTTATTATCGCATGTGTCTAAATACATTCATTGTTGGTCCAACGAAATCAGAGTAAAATGTGATAATAGCATAGTCTACTATATACAGTCACGAAGCTCAATACGTAGTAAATATGCATCCATAGATAGTTGCTGACCAATAGGACCGCTACTATCGCCTCATTACAGACAATGCAAAATAGTACCGGCACAGTCTATTGTTCCTAGTACCTTCAAAACTCAAGCTTCGTGACTGTATATACTAGACTGTGGTAATAGTCTGAATAACATCTATGCTGCGTATTTTCGCCCTGGCTCTGAAAAATTACACTTAAGGTGCAATTCCTATGATGCGGCTGACGCACGCAGCTGACGGATTGCGTGTGACGTAGAGATGGGTAAAAAATAACACAACAGTTATTTTGGAACTGTTCCGGTCTCGGAACTGTTGCAAAAATGAACAGTAGGTCGGAACCTCCTGTTCCGAAATAACAGTGTTCCGACTCCTAGCTGCTCACTTGCCAACTGTTGCGGGCTCGCAGTACCGCGTGGCACAAGGTATGTTCCGACTCCCTCGGAACTGTTGCAAAAATGAACAGTAGGTCGGAACCTCCTGTTCCGAAATAACAGTGTTCCGACTCCGAGCTGCTCACTTGCCCAGCTGTTGCGGGCTCGCAGTACCGCGTTGCACAAGGTATGTTCCGACTCCGAGATAACAGTCGGAACGTCGGAGCTTGTTCCGATGAACCAACGACAGCTGCAGTTATACTGTACTTGAAACTCTCACGTGGTTGGAGGGGGCGCATGGACATTGAAATCCTTGCGGTGGCGCGAACTTTAATATCAACATTTGTAAGACTGGCCAATCATCTGTAATGTTATAGTAAGTATTCAATAATCTGTAATATTGATTCCCGCTTTATGGTTTATTTCACCATTAGTTGACTAATTCTGTTTTATAAACATTCTACAAAGTCATAAAGTACGCATACTATTATTAATTCATTGATCAGCTGATTCTATACAAAGGTTAAAGTCGTAAATGGTAATGAGTGGTTTAGTTACAATGTCTGTATGTCGTTTGTTTCTGACAAGCACAAGTTTTTGTGCTATCTTCTCTGTTATCAAAGAACGACAAAAATGTTGTAGCATTATTTGTTGGAAACTACCCATATAAGTACTGATTTGGAGAGCGAGGTTTAATGCGAAGTTTAAATTACACTTTGGTAAAGATGCGATTCCAACATTTTACTAACCCACTGCGGGGTTTCAGGTTTCAGTACTGCCAATATATATCTTTTTTATTTATGAAATTGTAATATTTATTATTATTATTATTATTATTATTATTATTATTATTATTATTATTATTATAACTGTGCATTAAGAAAAGTAAAAATAAAAATTAATGATTTGTTTTTTTTTATTATGTAATAGAGAGAACAGAAATTGCATACCATATGTTTTAAATGTTATGTTATTTTTTTAGTTGGCTACCATGTCTTTATAACTTTATGTACGAAAACAAAGTGTTGTATTCTGTCCTTGTAGTCAACAGCTGTGTAATTACTAACATTAAGCTTTTGAGTTCTGTCCGCATGCACAGCAATTTTCCAAAATCGATTCGAATGTGCATTGCAGTGCCATCTATAGATAAGAATGTGTACTATGTCATGCCTACGAGTGCTCCAGTGAGCTGCATGGTGTTATTTGTCTATGGTGAAGAGGGAGGGTACTGTACCGTTCGTTTGAACGACTCAACGACTCCCACTCATCACCACTGGTGACTGTTATTTCGGAACTGTTATTTGGAACATAGTATTTTTTCGGAACCGGAACCGTCGGAACTGTTCCGGGAAAAGAACAACTTCGCCCATCACTAGTGTGACGCACTACACTGCTACAATGAAATGTTAGGGAAGTGATTCCTATGTGCGTCAGCCGCAGTGCAAGTTGAGCCGTGCGGCTGTACCCCTTCGAGAGCAGTACAGACGCTGCCGCAGCGCGTCTGGGAGAAAAGAGTCTCCACTTGCCTTGCTGTATAACGTCTGAAGCAGTAGATTTGTTTACCGTTCTGGAAGATGGAAAACTGGTCGAAATGGTGTCGAAGTTTCCATGCGTCTTTCATGTCGCAAGCTCAGGCTGCAAAGACCAAATTGTTAAAGACAGTGCTTGGAAAGAAATAGGAGAATTTGTCGAGAGCTCAGGTAAGAAAAATAGTGAGTTCTTGTAATTCGATTATTTTGCCAGGGTACTGTCCCTGCGTGACTATTGAAATATTTCGAAAATGAATCTCGCACATCAAACCCATCAATATTCGCAAAACCATCACCCTTAGCAAGTGGTATAAGATTTTTAGATGGTGGTGATTCATTAGGATCTAGTTCATAATAAAGTCTAAACCACGATAAACTGTGAAGTGTAGTATGTAAACTTAATTAACAATTAAATTGCCATTTTTAATTTCACAGAAGTTTATTATCCAATATTCACTGTGCCAATACAAGCATCAAAGAAGACGACATACTAATGATGGAAGACACTGCAACGGAGGATGCTGGTGCACCATCAACTTCTCAAATCACAAATGATACTCAACACAGAATATGGACAGAACAGTGAATTCACTTCGATCACCGAGTAAGAGCCAAAGAAACCACGATAAAATTATAGGCTTGCTGGAGGATAGGCGCATCGATAAAAAAAATATATAATTGACAGATTGAATCAGAATCGCGATGATGATTAAAGTATTGCGATGTCCGTCAAAAAACTGAGATCAAATTTGATTCATGAGATGAAAATGAGATCACCGCAGATGGTTTTTGATTTGGAAAGTCGCTACACAAATCCTTTCATTTTTCCACCGGAACCCTCAGCATCAACAAGCACTAGTAGTTGGATGACATGATCATCACCATCAACTTTGATTATCAGCAATCATTCAACCGTCCGTGACTCGTATGACTACACGGGATTTGAAACCCGGAAAATTTTGAATCACTGTGATTGTTTTTCAGTGTTAAAAAATAAAAATTGATTAATAAAATAGTTTTACTTACAGTTTTTGCAAGAAAAAATTGATTAAATATATTACCAAAATACTACTATAAAGCATTTTTACTTTACATACCTCAGTGTTATGGCTAACTTTTCGTCAAGAGTTATAGAGTACAGATATCTAATTGAAGAATCTTTCTTGAGATCGTCTTTGATCAGATCGAGAACACAGTTGAACTGAGCAATGTTTAGCCTGAAAAACTCCCGAAATATCGTGTCATCTTGTAACATGTACCGATTGATTAGTGTTGTAAAAAACCTTCCTCACGCCTTGTCCTAAATATGGGATATACTTCAGCATTTCCCTCATTTATTTGTTGGAGCAGAATTTCTTCCCCTTCATTTTCTTCCAATAGCAAATGAGGACCTAACATTCTAAATGTGCTGAGTGCAAAAACAATTTTCTGAGATATTGATTAAAAACACATTGTGAAATGCATGTTGAGATACCTATAACACCGCCTTTTGGCGCACGAATGAATCTCTTACAGTTGAGCTACGACAAAGAAAATTTAGTATCATATTCTCTGTGGATGTTCCTTCCTCAGATTGAATAAAATGAAATTTGAAAAATTGTAACTTTGCATATTTTGAATGTTAGTTCTTCAAATATAACAATAAATCGCTTTCACTCATTGTGCAAGTATCCTCTCACTACCAAAAGACCGCACGCGTCTGACGTTTCATAGGAATCAGCTACTAATGCGTCAGCCGTGAATGTCAGACGCACTACGTCAGCCGCATCATAGGAATTATACCTTTACACGACTAATATGTACACACAGGGCAGCAGCTAGCCTCATGTTAAAGTGGAAAACGACCCAACTTATACACTAGGGACAAGTATTCATTGTCGCCGAAGCGAATAATTATTGGTTTTATTTCAGACATAACTTTTATATTTCTTGGAAAATTGGTTATTTTACGACGCTTTATCAACTGCTATGGTTATCTAGCGTCTGAGTGGAATGAAGGTGATAATGCTAGCGAGTTGAGTCCAGGGTCCACCGCCAAAAGTTACCCAGCTTTTGCTTTTAATGTGCTGAGTGAAAACCTCGGAAAAAACTTCAACCAGGTAACTTGTCGTTCGGGTTAGGCGAAAGCTTACAAATTAGTTTTTGCGTCATTGCACACCCGTTATGCGAAATGAAACTGACCAATCAACACTGATATAATTTGAGTCTTCACTTCAGTAACAGTCAGCGTATTCCGAATCTCACCGGACCGGTGGAGAACAATGACGTCACGCTGCAGCGAAATAGGAACAAAAAAACTGCTGGAAGGTTCGATGCTGTCATGGCGGCTGTACAGGTTGTTGTCTGTGCTACACTAGCAAGATTTTCCGAAATTTCCGTACTGTCATCTCGTTCAAAGAAAAGAGAGCGTAAACAACTTATTTCTTGAACCGGTAGTAATAACTGGTCCGTTGACATGTCCGCTCACAAGCCATTAACATATTGTTTTTACGTTGTGCTCATTACAAACAATACAGCAGAACACACCGCCATGACACAACAGTGCACGATGTCATTCGTCTGCTAATTCCCGCCCTATACAAGAACCAATCAGATTCACTGATGGCGGCTGATGGAGACTGCCACCACCTCTGCAAGCTGATGGAACCGGTGCGACACCGGTGGAGCATCAGTGACGTCATTGTTGAAATTCGGAACACCGTGATGCCACCAGATTGCTCAGCGCTGAGATTTGGAATACGCTCTATCATTGTCAGCACCAATTTTTGTACGTAAATTGCACCTAAAATGGAATAGTTCCTAAAATTGAAATTATTAATTGTTAATTTTGTATAAACTCCTAAAAGTCTTAAATTGGATTTAAAATTCTAAATTTTTCTTCTTCGCACCTAGAAATCCATTCCCTAATTATGACATATCCTTGTCCATTATTTGATTTTCCACGTGTTGAAACTTGCTGCGAATGCTGGCTAAATTACCATTTTATGTGCGCTGTGTTTGAAGAGTCATAGTTTACTCACCCCTGTTCTGTACGCTTCTGCTCGGAAATTACTCCTCTTCATCGTTTCATAAGCCAGTCGATGGATCTTACCCTGAGCTAGAACACAACCTTGCAACCTCTGTATGGAACTGGTATCACAGTTATTCATTGCTGAGGTCGTAGCGTATATCGTATTTCTGTTACAAAAAATATTAAAAGATAAAAAAAGTGAAGTAAATTTTATGATAAAAGTATGTATTCTTTCTCTACATATCATTATGACCTGTCATCGACATCTGTATCAAAAGAAAGGACTTAAATTATCTTCAAATCTTTATGTGTCTTATGTAGTCGCCCAATCGTTCGCCCAATTAATATATTAGAAATTTTGAAGCTCGCTAATTACTTTAATTTTACGCTCTTTTATCAGATATCGACATTTAGAAATCGGGATAGTGCACTGAATATCAGGTGAGCTTGCTGTAGGGTCAAATTGTATTTTGTGCAACACAAAATTGACTCTTCATATCCTGCTTTCTTCTCCCTTTTTTTTTTTTTCTTATCTCTAGAGTTGGGTCTGAAAATCACTTCCAACATGCAGTTAGTTTACTATTCGTTATTAAAAAATTTAAGATCTGTATTTTATTTGTCTTCAAAGGTTAAATTCAAAAGTTTACTGTAAAATTCATCTTAAAATAATTCTACCCCTCGTCCTTATTTTCTTACCTTTTCTTTATAGGCCTACTATACGGAAAGTTTGCATAAATGCAAGGCAGACATTTCCGTCCTCATCATAATCAATATTATTATTATTATTATTATTATTATTATTATTATTATTATTATTAACAAGTCAGAATATATGGGAAATGCTGTTGTTATTCAGTTCAGAAGATTTTGTCATCTAGTCTGCTGTCAAGAAATCTGAAACTTAAAATTTATAAAACAGTTATATTACCGGTTGTTCTGTATGGTTGTGAAACTTGGATTCTCATTTTGAGAGAGGAACAGAGATTAAGGGTATTTGATGATAAGGTTCTTAGAAAAATATTTTGGGCTAAGAGGGACGAAGTTACAGGAGAATGGAGAAAGTTACACAACGCAGAACTGCACGCATTGTATTCTTCACTTAACATAATAATAATAGGAACATTAAATCCAGACGTTTGAGATGGGCAGGGCATGTAGCATGTATCAGCGAACCCAGAAATGCATATAGTGTATTGGTTGGGAGACCGGAGGGAAAAAGACCTTTGGGGAGGCCGAGACATAGATGGGAGGATAATATTAAAATGGATTTGAGGGAGGTAGGATATGATGATAGAGACTGGATTAATCTTGCACAGGATAGGGACCGATGGCGGGCTTATGTGAGGGCGGCAATGAACCTGCGGGTTCCTTAAAAGCCATTTGTAAGTAAGTATTATTATTAACAAGTGTGAAATTAAAAATGATTGATTTGCTCCTATTCAATTTAAAATTTATCTTTCTAACTTTTCTGTTTATGTTCCAGATCCCGTCTTCCTTCCGGTCCCTATATTGAAGTTCTTTTTGGGTCTCATACCTTGTGTGTATCGTTCATTCTATTTAGGTGGTGCAGCCACTTTGTTCTGTAATTGGTCAGTTATGTTAAAAACGCTGTTAACGTTTAGTTCTTGAGGTGTTTTGCTTCGTTATTTTTCCGGTCCATAAGGTTGTAACCACTCATTTTAACCGCTTGGATTCTTTTATAATTTGAGTCCAATTTTCTTATCCGTAAAATAATAGAGCTACTAGTTTACCATCAATTAATAGAATTGTAGGCATATTTCAGGGTACGATATATTTGGACGGAGTTACGCAATAATAGACCAACCGACAATTTGAAAAAAATGAGATGTTTGCACAAATCTGTTGATGGCAGGCTGATTTAACTCGGAAAAAAAATCGAGAATGCGATATCTGAATTTTGCTGCTATTTATAAGCAAAACTTCGTTTATTGCATAAAATTCGTTTATTTATTTTGCTTTGAAATATTAATTCAACTGCTGGTCTCCTATCAAAAATCCGTTAGTATTTTTTTGGTATTATTTGTGCTATTATTTGTAATAGTATGAATGTTATAATACTTCTTGCATAAAATGTTTTATATAAAAAAAACAGATTTCAGTAGCAATATCTCGAAACAGGTTTTTGGCGCTTGGTCTCTTATTGCGTAACTCCGTCCATTTTACTGTTCCATAGAGTTGAATTTGTTTATCCTGTTGTACATGTCATTATTATTGAATGACATATAGATTATAGTTCAAATAGTCGAGTGTTTTAACTTATTCTGTACTTGCGTCACTCCTAATTTTGGCTGTCACTTCTAAAACTATCACTTTTGTTTTTGTTGATATTTTGACGTCATATCCCTTAGCGATAAATAAATGGCGTACACCTGTTTGTAGATTGTTTGCTATGATGGTCTAATAGCCGATGAATAATGACGTATTGAGGAATTGCTTATTTTAAAATGCTTTTTCAGTTTTATCTCAAACTGTAGTATAATTTTGTGAATATACACGATGTTTTAGAATCCAGTACACAAACTGGGAAGTGTAGTTGGGTATGTAAAGACAAACCGTTTTTGTCAGGCAACATGGGTCGACGACTCGTTATCTCGCTGCGCGGCGACCAATTTCTCAATGTAATGAAGAACTGATATTTGCACTGGAGACTGTTGCGGTCATCAGTCAGTTTCTAGGCTTCTACAGACTCTGAAACAAAATTTGGGCCACCTGAGTTTTCCAAGTTCCAGTTGCAACATATGCAACATACTGCGCATGCTCCTCTTTGGGGAGGCCAATGCGTACATGGGAGGTTATATTAAAAATGATTTGAGGGAGATGGAATATGATGCTAGGGACTGGATTAACCTTGATCAGAATAGGGACCGATGGCGGGCTTATGTGAGGACGGCAATGAACGTCCGGATACCTTAAAAGCCATTTGTAAGTAAGTAATTATATATCTGTAAAATACAATAATGAATAAAATAAATAAATATTACCTTAAACCCTCCAGCAATATTCTTAATATTTGCGCAATTTTCAAGGCGTTGAATAGTATTGACTTTGTGAGAAATACTCAGACGTGAATGTGTTTGTGACATGATGTCTTACCGGTATGCGGTGGCTTGGATTCTCCTCACAATAGACCACGTTGTACTGTTCTTCTGCTTTCTTTAAACTCAAAGGAATTCTACTAAATAGACGGAGCAGTGTACCCCGTGTTAAATTCTGAATGGGAGCTTTCGGCACTTGTTCTTAGGTTTCTTTGCTGAGCCTAACCAAAGACAGGGAGTTTACTGATGTCATAATCAAAGCTCGGAACTTGGGGACTTGTGTCTTTGCACGTGACTGAGCGACCGGACTTCAACGTCAACAAACTCCCGCTTCCAGCACGGAGGTACTGCCAGGTCTGCTATAAAAGTGGTTTCTGTCTGGAACAACATAATGATAGTATTATGGTAGGTTGAAACACGTAATTTTATAACATATATAATAAAAATAAACATGAGAAATATATCAAATATACTGTTCTGCTTTGTACATTTTATTACAGTGCATGAGTACGTACATTCGAAGGTTTTCGGATCCATAACTTCTTCGCTGAAATGAAACGAGAAAAACTTATTTCCAAGTCACATGAAGCGACGGGAGCAAACCTAAAATACTGAATGTTTTCACTGTCACTGTTTTCTGTTTCATTTTCAGCAATTGCTAGCTGATCTCGTATGTGAGAAAGATAAGTATATCCTAAATTTTTCTCAAAAATAGTTTTCAATTTATTCTACGGTAGTTTCCTCTGCTACTTGATCCATGGCTATGAACAAATCTTCCACCAATTTAAGGGACTGCAATGTCTATCAATGAATGCCGGTTTCCAGCCTCTAGTTTGTGTGGCACAACTTACAAAATATAAACTCTCCATTCGAAGAAAATAATGTATCTCCTTCGAATTCCTCCACGAAATTCTGTACCTAAAATTTAAAAAAATGTATTTTCAAACTTGTATAATATCCATTCGAATAACACGTATTTTCTAATTCCTCAAACAGACCGTTTATCTGTAATTCTCTGAATGTCATTATCTTCGATATGCCAAAGTTTCCTCGTTTGTGTTACTACAACCTGTGTATATTTTTGTGTGGCTTTACTTTGTGTACAGTTTTTTTTTCTCTGTATCTTTATTTCTTGTGTAGCTTTATTTTGTATATAGTGTATTTTTTCTGTTTATTTCTATTATTGTATTTGTATTCCTGGTGTTGTGGAAGAGAAGGCCTGATGGCCTTAACTACACCAGAATGACTAAATAAAATAAAATAAATAAATAAATATATAAATGAAGTTTCCTCGTCCGTCTTCCTCTTATTCGATGTAACCCCGTTCTTAGTACACACGACTGTCCCTGAGCACTTGCAGCGTGAGCTTTGTGTACGTTGTACCTGTAACCTTACTCATGCACATGAAACACAAGTCCCCAAGTTCCGAGCTTTGGTCATAATTTGTAGTGCTTTTGAATATCTCAGTTCCGCACTTGGTATTTCATTTTTTTTTAATCACGTCCGTTTTTAAAAACGTGTATTATTTTGTCACGTGAACAAGAAAATATTGAATTTACCTGTCAACAGTTCTGAGGAGGTTTCGTCGAAGTTTCTGAAATTATAGCCAACTGGACAGAAATTCATTCATGCGGTGATCGACATCATAACGATACTGCTCATCAACTAAAACTCCTGTGCGGAAGTAAGTTTCAAGAATACATTTGTGATGCTCTGTTGTAATATTTATTTCCCCCTATTAATATTTAAACAAAATTAATTGAAGTTTGATTGTAGTAATAACATGGATGACATTTAATTCTTGTTTTTAATTTACGACTGCATTCATTTGTTGACAAAAACAAAAGAACAGTCGGCCTAATGTACCATTATCAACAACTGACGTGGCATATATCGTTTATCCATGCCTTCAGGATTTAACTCACTCCGTGTTGATGACCTCATGGATATATACAAACAAGTTCCGGACGTTCTCATTCAAAATAATTGTACACGGTGTATAGTGTGTCTTTACAGTGACTACAGTGAAAGATTAAAATTGATTAGAACATATTAAATTATTTGTTTTCTGTTTGTATCTTTACAGATAATTGGTCATTAAATCAACAAGAACTTCTGTTGAGATGAGATTGAGAAGAAGTATCACTCGTTGCTAGGCAACTCAAAAGAAAAAAAGGTAGGACAGATTTTGTAAAATAAATAAACAGCTATGGCTCGCTTTCGAGCAGCATATTATACGTCATATAATTTGCTATAGAATATCTCACAATCTCAGATGTTTTGAATGTTGCCATATTGCTGGAAGTTAATTGCTTGCGTGTGCAGTAATTTCTAAACTTTTCTGAATTGTATTTTTGCGTTGCTACATTATCTCCTTATGCAATCTTCAGAATACGTTAGTTGCAGTCTAGCTGGTACCACGCTTGTCGTTAAATCAAAAGTTCGCGTTTCAAGTTCTTCCATACGATGGACTTTTAAGGGGCGATAAAAATCTTTTAACAGTACTTCGTTTGTGGAGTAAAACCGGGAGTCCCTGTCGAGGATTTATGGCACGTAAAAGAAAGCTTGTCCATAATTTAGACTACTTTTGACAAAATTACCGTCCAGCTGTTTTTACTTCCTTCCCACAATGTTCCACTATTTTTCGGAAAGATATATGGAGCCCATTATAGCTATTGACACTGGAAAAAACGGAAATCGAAGTAGAAAATTAGGTGACTGTTACACTTTTACTACGTCATACTACTTTTGACCAATAAAACGGTACGGAAGGACGTCTTTCAACTACTCGTGGCTGCTTATTGCACAATTTTATCGCTTCCCTAGCATTTGTTTATTTTTATCACTACCCTAGAATTTGTTTCTTTGTTTGCCAACATTTCAAACTGCAAATTCTTTACGCTACTATAAAACATGCTTTGCGATCGTAATTTGTTTCCCGCATAGATAGTCGACTGGAAATGGCTGCTCCGTTCAAACAATATGGTGACGTTAACATTAGTGAAACAGAATTTTAGTAAGTCAAATTTAATAATATTTTATTGTATTAAGAGTACTTTATTTCTTCTAATCTTTATATACGTTCTTCTAATCGTGTAATAGTCAATTAAATCCCACTCGAGTTTTGGTTTTCTATAGATAAATCAAAACCTTTAGTGAGATTACTGTTGATAATAATTTCCACTAAACTGCAATATATTTGAGGATAGAGGATTGGTACTTGAGGTTGCACATATATTTACATACATATAATGTTAGGAACTTCAGGGAAGTAATTTTCATTGCATTACGTATAACATCGGGTACTGTTACAGATAAATTAGAATAATAAAAAAAACTTACAAGGACAACGCAAAATATTATTTGGGAAATAGCAGGCACAGTTTGAAAGAATACGACAGATTACACTTTACATTATGACTCGAATAGGTTCTCCTCCATACTGAGAATGGGTGCTGGTTGTGACTAGGGACCATACTTTGTCCTAGGAGTATTACTCGAGTTTTTAAGTAGATGACGCAAGTGCATCGGAAGTACTTGACTGACGGCTCACTCGACTCTTGTTTCGTAAAGTGGGACGGAAAAAAATACACCACATTAACGAGTACACCAGTATTTGCAATTTACATTATTTACACTATAATTCACTATTTTTAATATTTTACACTATAATAAAGAATGTAGGTCTATGTTGATCAAACATTATTTATATTATTAAGCTTATGTACAGTGTTGTGTATTGTAATGCAAGGTATTTTATTTTTAAGTTATACGGACCACTTTGGTTTTCTAAATTGTCTGCAATTGTGTAAATAATATTTGATCAAGTAAGCTTTCACTCTTTATGATAGTGTATTATTAATTATGGTTTATTGAACGACGCTCGCGACTGCCGAGGTTATATCAGGGTCGCCGGTGTGCCGGAATTTTGTCCCGCAGTTCTTTTACATGCCAGTAAATCTACTGACATGAGCCTGTCGCATTTAAGCACACTTAAATGGGCCGGGATTGATCCCGCAATCTCGAGCACAGAAGGCCAGCGCTATACCGACTACGCTATGCAGACTGACTGTGATAGTGTAAATAGTGAAAATAGCGTATTAGAGTATACGAGTATATAGTGTAAAGGGCTGTCAGATAAAGACAGTATTTGGTCTCTAGAATATGATCTTTCTTCTACTTTTGTAAAATATTTATATTTAATATCAATTTTCCTTCATTATGTTAATCATTCCTTCAATCCAAATTTTAATTTTTTAACTCTTAGAATTACATGTAACTAAACATATCTACATTTTATCTTATTTTTATTATCATTGTTATTATTATTATTATTGTTACATTGTTTTCTGTATTGAAGTTATTTATATTTCCTATGTATTTTATACCGATTGATTGGAAGAGAAGGCCAGTACCAGTAAAAATAAATTAACAAATAATTTAAATTGTAGGAAAAGTCATCGTAGTATCAGTCTTTATTAGTAGAATGCATTTTCCACAGTCTTCAAGGTCTAATTTTGAATCATGAATAGAACGTCAATTGTAGCGCAAACAAGATGCAAGTGTTCCCTTATATATATATAGTACTTGTGCTACGCGCCAACGTCACGTCAATAAAGTCTATACACATCTAACCCTATCTCCGTACGCCCTGGGAAAGAATACGGTTTTATTTCTTCATATGTGGACATTATTTGCTACCATTTGTAAGCTTCTGTACATATTTATGTAATTTGTTAATTACTTGGGAATATAATATGAGAAACTCCACACACTCTTGTACCTGATACTATTCTCTGGTAGTTAATGACGGTTATCACGGCCGACTTGTAGCATAACATTCTGACTTTGCAAAGGAAAGATTGTGACCTTATAACACTATATTTTTCTCCAAATAATAGAGAAATGTCAAGAACTTGGAATAAGTTACTCAGATAATTGGCCATAGAAACTCGTTAAATTTTGTTTGAAAATAATGATTTTCATTCTTCTCAACAGGATGTTAGGTGTTAACACCTACACAAGCAAATAAATAAAACATGATCATTAGCTCTTAACGGTTTCTTTGCCCTTTTATGGTGGCACATGCATCTCATTGCGATATGAAGAAACTCCTACCTTTCAGAGCGATTCTTAACATTGACTGTCTTTGTTTTGTTCCGAAGGATGCAATATTCAGCTTACTTGACGTTTCATTTGCACATGCTTTTAGCTGACAATAAGAAGGATCGTGTGGACCGTAAAACTGAGCGATTTTTAGAACTGAATGCCTCCAACTCACAAGGATACCGTCCCAGGTCATGGTGCTTGAATTTAATAAAAATGCATATTGAAGATAATTTTCGTTCGTTAAGAAACGTGGTGATAGTCGTTTGTTTCCCTTTTTCCTCGTTTACTAAATATATTAACTTGAAAATCGTTGCTACTTATGCCACTTCTTGTGCGCACTTGGATCCTCATAGTTCTTCAAGACCGTATCATAGCTCTCACATTAATGCTTTAGTCATTTTTTTTCTCTTAACTCACATAAATACTGTAGTAGTGTAATCCATGGCATCTGTCACTCATTCGTACACCGTCCAAATCCATAGGTATGCACCTGAAAGTCTAGAAACATGACTGTGTATATGCTTTCAAGAACCGAAAGGGGAATTTGAATCTAAAGTAAAACAATGTATTCCTCTCGCCAAGCTTAGACGACCTCACTCACACCACTCTGCTGACTCGTGCCTTACCCAAAACATAACAAAATCATACAGAGTGCATACCTGTTAGTTATACAGCGTTGTCACATTATGACTCTGAATTAGCCCAGCTCCTGGGATGAGGCAAGTACGATGTTTTTTTTTTTTTTTTAACAGAGGTGTTAGTAGTTATCTCTTGCGGTAAGATAAGCTAACCTCTCTACTCGGGCTGAGGCCGCGTATGTTGGCAACGCTGTTATGAAGCAATTCAGTTATCGAACGCGGCCAACTGCATAACATAAACATCGAGATCATGTTAATGTGACTTCTTTGACTTTTTTCCTCTGAGCTTGGGCCGTCTAAGTTTGGCGAGTACAATAGACAAAGATTAGTCATTTAATGGTGTGATCGATGCAAGTAGTTCCGGTAAATTGACAAAAAATCACGTGAGAAAATGATTAAGAGATGTATTTCTTCCGGATGTTAAAAAAGACACACTACTACCACAGTCTAGTATATACAGTCACGAAGCTTGAGTTGTGAGGGTACTAGGAACAATAGACTGTACAGGTATTATTTCGCATTGTCTGTAATGAGGCGATAGTACCGATCCTAGTGGTTAGCAACTATCTATGGATGCATATTTATTACGTATTGAGCTTCGTGACTAAATACTAGACTGTGCTGCTATTTCTGGATTCCTGGAGTAGTCAGATAAATGACGCTATATTTACTGATGAAGAAGTAAACAATACATTACCTAGTGAGACAATTAAAACACAAAAACTACAAGATTTGTGCAGCCTTTGGATGTGTATTTCTTTAGGGTATTTCACACACAAAATTATCTGTGAAAACAGTCCAGACATATTGCACTTTAGAGGCTTCATAATGATATTACATTCTGTTGTGTATATACCGCCAGTTTCATTCACCTCTCCTCAAAGTCATGCTAATATACACGTGGCAGAGGTGTGAATATGTGACGGAGAAATATGTAAGAAAGTTTTATAACTCTCTTGCAACAATGTTGCTGTTGGAAACAGTGTGTGTGTTACAGAAGAGTATGAAAAACCAGCCTATAGCATAAAATGTTTGTACTTTTCAAAGGCTCTTTGTCCCGACCACTTCATTTCGAATCCACACTATCATATTTAAGGTGAGTCACAAAGTTAATGCATTTTTTAAATTTAAATTGAATTTATGTTTGAGAAATCGCACTCTATTAATGTGAATTAAGAGAAAAAGAAAATATACTAGAGTATTAATGTGAGAGCTGTTATACGGTGTCGCGGAACTGTAGGAATTCGAGTACGCGCAAGAAGCGGCATAAGTAACATCAATTTTCAAGTCATTATATTTCGTAAACGAGGAAAAAGCAAAACAAACGACTATAACCACATTTATTGAACGAAAATTAGCTTGAAAAAACACTAGTTGAAAAAGAAAAGAAATTTAAAAAAATAAAAATAAAATAATACAAACAATATAAAAAAGGAGATACAGTAGTATTAACAAAAATTGAGACCGAATGAGCAGCGCTCGTGTTCGGTCGCAGTTCAGATATAATATCAATAGGCCTATAAGATAATATAAAATAAAATAAAATAGGAAATAGAATTTAAAATTACAGTTACAGGAATTATATAATACAATATTAATATAAGAGAAATATAGAAAATAAAATAATAATAATAAAAATAATAAAAATAATAATAATAATAATGATTTATTTTAGAGTTAAGGCGTAAGGCCTTCTCTTCCACTCAACCAGCAAAAAGTGTATATACATATGCATGAACTTACAAAGAATCCAACAATTTGATTTAGATGAGAGTTACAGTATACAAAAGTTATTTACAAATTAAACAACAAAATACTATGAACTATTAATTAAACACTGAAATAAATAAGAATTAAACTAAAATAATAGAATGTTAAAATCAAAAATATTAGATAATAGAAAGAGATTATTACGAGACAATTAAAATACAGCACAATCAGGATGATGTCTAAAGAAAGAAGTAACAATGTAGTCAGTGATAGTTTAAATCAGTGAAATGCTAATAAGGTTATAAGCTGTTCTTAAAGGTGTTTATTGTCTTTAATATGACAAGAATTCCATTGAAGGTGGATATTGTAAAAGATGAAATAAAAATAATAATAATGCCACAAAAATAAATAAAGTAAAATAAAATAGGAACTAAAGTTTAAATTACAGCGGCAATGGAATTATATAATATAATATTAACACTAGAGAGGAATAATATCGCACGTGAAAAGTAGGACTATATATTTCAAAATTATAAAATACAAATATAATATAGGTTGATTAATTCATACACATAGGCTATAAATTTATTTAATCAAATTTAAGATATTAACACGTTTCTAATTTTCTTGTTATATGTTAGTGTGTTACATGTTAGAAATTCTGGGTGTATATATGCATTTTCATTAAATTCAAACATCATGACCTGGGATGGTTCCCTTGTCAGTGTTCAGTCTTCGTTCAGTTCTAAAAATCGCTCAGTTTTACGATTGACGCGCTTCTTCTTCCTTGCAACTAAAAGTTGTCTAAAGTGAAAAAATATGTAATATACAGGGACAGCATTTTATTATTACTAAATTTCTAATATTAACCTGGCTATACCTTTGGATTAATGGATGAGAACCGGAAACACCGTTTGCTACCCCTTCCACGACTGGAGTTCGATGACACTGGCGTAAAATAGAAACAAATCACTTTACTAGGTATAGGAGGGAAGAAAAGTAGTTCATCCATTTACGTAAACTTGGAAATATCGCGATTTTGAGTTGATAATTTTCATTAGGTTTTTGTTTAATCAAAATACAGTACAGTATTAACAATGAGTGTTTTTACGCAAGAACTGAGCTATCCATGCGAACGTATTCATTATGCAGTGTATATTGTACTGTCTACAGCACATTAGCGTACACTATAGAGAATGAAGTTAAATTACGTAGATGTCCAATTCCTAATAGAAATTAATGTTTTCAGAAAAGAGCTGAGACAGGCCAGCCACTAGACTTTACAAAGGGGCGAGCATAAGAGGGTGGGGGAAAACCGGGATGTAACATAGGCAAACGAACGACAGTACCTGTGCGAAAATATGATTCAATAATGAAATCTCTTTCGTCACTGGAAAACGCGAACATATTTCTGGAACTCACTCACTATCTCAGTACTGTTTGCTATAACCGTAAGGCGACTTTGACTGCAACGCGGCCTTGGTTCTGTGTGGAGGACGTTTGGAAATTTACTAGTAGAGGGGGTGGGAGTGAAGTACATTCAAAAACTCAGGTATAATAAAAATTGAAGTAAAAATAAAATGATGTCCCTGTATTATGATCTCCAGCCTGGTATTGTCCAGTTACTGATTCATTAAATTTATTAGAGAGCAAGAGTTTAAAGTGTGGGTCACGTATCGGAGTTAGCGGTATGTGAAAGGATAATTTTGAGGCGTGAAGAAAGGAGATCTCCCATAAAAGGAAATATAATTGGAATGGCGGCGCTCTTAAAAGTCTTTAATGTCGAACCTCTGAGAGAGTGAAGTGAGTTCCATATATAAAATGCAAGAACTTATACCTAAGGGAATTAAAATACCTTGTTTTGAAGTTCTTTATTAATGAAACACAATAAATACATGATACGTAACATACGAAAATAAAAACACATACAAGTTTGCATCGTGTTTCAAGAAACTAAAATACAGTATTATAATTTCTATTTTTTGTAACCGATTGTGCACGACTCTAATCAGAACACCTTTTTCAATACAACACTACCAGTCATGAACAGAGAGAGCATTTGGTGTACGTAAACCGTTGAGTTAACTGCTACACGCACTATATCATAATGTATCAGGGAGCAAGGAAGAGAGGGGTAAATGTCATCGTGTCGCTACAATAACGACGACTGGAGTACAGTTCCTGCAGCAAATTATCTTTACTATTCAGTATTTTCACTTTGTAATATTAAATAACCTATTGTTTATATTGTGCATTTAATTACAACACACATAGTTCTGTGTTACATGATATTAATGTAACTACATAAGAATAATATATTGTATATAAATACAGCAACATAGAAAACATAGTATTTTACTTTGTACTACTTTGCCCTTCTTCATGACTGCATTTGTTACAGTGCACGACAATATACTTCATTAAGCTTTTCTGCTTTCATTTCGTCAGACCACAATAATCGCATTGATTTTTCAAACAGAGCTGCAGCGGTAACACGATTTACTTTCTATAGCTCTTCGAATGTCGATAGAAACTTTTTGCCCACACCTTCAGCTTTAAGTGCCCAACAATAACATTAGCAACAGATCTGTTTGCAATATTTGTCGTTTCGTCTATAGATATCCACAATTTTTCATCTTTTAAGGTTTCTCTAATTTCACGTAAGACATTTTCATAACATTTTGCTAAATAACCCGTACGCAGAGTAAATTGTTGGGGTAGTGTTATACCTGTATATTTTTGCAAAAATGATCTGACACATGGGTGTTCCAGTTTTTTAAATGGAATATTTGCCCTAACGAACATGTGGCACAAGTCTTGGTAAAAATCACATTCCACATTTGAACTCGTGGGAATAGCTTCGACTTTTTTTTCGAATTCAACAACTTACAGCATTCCTTGTGTCTTTCAGAGTTGTAGTGTTTTTGTACATGGTGTCTCTTGTTCCCCAGTAGATCGACTTTACATACCATGCATGTACGTTTTTCACCATCCGTGGAAAAGTGCTGCGATCCGAACTCCTCAACAAATCGCTGCAATTGTACATTCCGAGGCTTCTTTTCTTTCGGCATATCGTAAACTATGTTGTAATGTAAATGCAAATAAATGCTTTGCACTTACGGTAAACACAAATAGAACTAATTAGGACTGCGATAGGAAAAAGTGAATACGGGAAATAGTGTAGAAGGACCAATAAAGTAGAATATGCATAAAACAGTACATTCAAATACGTATGACAGCACGAGTAACATCAGAGAGCTCTGCGCGTACAAGGACTGTACCTTGTAGGTAAGACCCCCTTCGTGACGTAACCAAAGCTCTCGGTATAGTAAACTTGTGTCCACTGATAACGTACCCCATCTGCTCTCTTTGGTCATGAACATACCCGTCCATAACAGGAATCCAGAAGATAGCGCTGAAACTCGTATTGAGGATAATGGAAATTACACAGAAACCAAGTCAATCAGGTGAAATAACACCATAATTTAAATATAAACACAGTGAAGTTGTTATTTAAGTAACTTAATAGTCCATCAGTGACATGTTTGTTCAGTAAAGTGCACTATGTTTAGGTTGACCAGACGTCCTCTTTTGTCCGTACATGTCCTCCTATTTTGGCCTTTGTCCGGGGTCTGGACGGATTTTTAAAAAATCAAGAAATGTCCTCCTTTTCGTAACTTGTATGCCTGATATTTTGAAATTACCTGATTTGACGCCTTTTTCAAGTAACTTGCCTGTAGGTGGCAGCAGCAACGACGGAATATACTCTTTGCCATCATAATAACTCTGTTTGCTCCCCCCTTGTTATGGTCGTTGTTCACAGGTAGCTAGTAAATCGAGAGATCGAGGTGCGAATGTAAACCTAAAAAGATATTTATGCTCGACCATGCCGAAATGTAGTAATTATACACCTGGTAGCAGCCCTTTAATGCACCTCATTAAAGTACACCTATTCATTAAAGTTCAGTTGTTCAGCCAATCAGAAATCACCATTGTAGCATTATAAAAGCGCAAGTATCGATTATTCTCGGATATGCAATCGAAAGACAACAGAGGCTGGAAATCCAATACTGTCGCAGAAGGTTAAGTTCTGTTACTATAATCATTAGCGTTAATTGTAAATAATATTCAAATAAATTCAATTTGTCATCTCGTTTTTCAATGTCTAAATCAATTTCAAGGTTATATCAAGATTAATCTTTATTTTACTCTCTAGATTATATCAAGGTCAATGCATTTGTTTCTAGGAAAAAATCAATACTTTCGCGTCTCCGCACATCTCATAATTTACGAGGTATTGCACAAAGTCAGTTCCGCTCCCCAGTCAGATAAGAATAATATGAATACTTATGAATAATTTCAAGTTAGAAATATGGTCGAGCATAAAAAGTCGTATGAAACTTGCCTATAATGATAATTAAGACGCTCGTATGAAAATTATGAAACTCGCTTGCGCTCGTTTCATAAACAAACTTACTCGCGTCTTAATTACTACCATTACAAGCTCGTTGCATAATGAACTATTTTTGTTTTCTTTAATAATTATAGTTCCCTTGACTTTTATACACTATCTACCATAAAGTAATTGGGCAATGCTTTTGTCCCTTTAGAACCTCGTGGTACCACCTCTTGTTGCTATAACAGCAGCCACCCTGTCAGGCATGCTCTCCACTAGTTTGTGTAGGATAACCACTGGAATGCGTCGCCATTCCTCTTGCAACATGGTACTCAGTTGGACAATGGAAGTTGGCCCCATGTTTCGGCGGCTATTATGCGGTGGTATGCAGACAATAATGTCCACAGGTTGGACCGGCCTGCACAAAGTCCTGATCTCAATCCCAATGAGCAACTTTGGAACGAATCGGACCGGCGATTGAGGTCTCGGGAGACGGCCAACTTCCATTGTCCAACTGAGTGCCATGTTGCAAGAGGAATGGCGACGCATTCCAGTGGATATCCTACACAAACTAGTGGAGAGCATGCCTGACAGGGTGGCTGCTGTTATAGCAACAAGGGATGGTACCACGAGGTTCTAAAGGGACAAAAGCATTGCCCAATTACTTTTTGGTAGATAGTGTATGTAACTAACTGTAAAATCATTATTATTAAGTTTTTTCATAATTATTTTTCAATAAAATAGATATTAGCATACTTTTAAGTGTGATATAGCTAAGTAAATCTGTACTGTAAATATTTTATAATAAAATAGATATTGACGTAATTGAAAGTATAATATAGACTTAAGCCTAAATCTCAGTACATACTCCTGTCCTCTATTTTTGAACAATGCCTTTTTTGAAGCTTTGTGTCCTCTTTTTTATCGGTGTGAATCTGGTCACCCTAACTATGTTTCATATTGGGAATTGATGTAGAGCTTCGCATAGGTGCCTTGTTAACATACAGATGTGAGGTTGATTTAAGGACAGAGAGTTACGAAAGCATGGAAAAAAATGGCAAAATATACAGTAACACTTTTGACAATATCTACCACAAGATTTATGATAGCCATACATAGAATGTTAAAAGAATGCTGAATTGAATGGCTTAGAGATAATTTAATTTAGATTATTAATTTGTCCTTTAAAATTTGTTTAATTGTTGCAAAAAAATGGAAAATATATTTTTACGTAAAATCACATAGCTACATTTTCTTGGAAAATTAATGATACCATTAGTCCCTAATTTTTACCAGATCTTACATATTGCCTTGTGATAGTGAAACTCAGTTTTTATTTTTATAACTTGGAAATTAAGTTAGTTTCATAATTTTATACATGCTGTGAAAATTATTTTTCCCAAACTCGAATGTTTTAAAATATCACAAAACCAACCAATCTTTCTCAAATTAAGTAAAAAGTGAGCTTCTTATAGCTGTATGTATATGTAAGATCTGATAAAAATTTAGGACCAATGAGATCATTGGTTTACCAGGAATTTGTACCTATGTGATCTAAAGGCCCATTCACAATGAAAATTAAACATAACCGTAACATAAACACAGAAGTTTGCGTCCAGGCTACCAAATGGGATCATTCACAATGATTCACATAAGCATTGACATAAACATTACCGTAAGACGTTAACATGAAAGTTTGCAACTCCAAACTTTCATGCTTATGCTTACGTGATTTGCAAACAGAATACAATCGTGGAGCGCTGAAGTATACGACAGGATATGAGGAAATGGCGTCGTTGTTATGTTTCTATGGTTACCAAGTATGTTTGCGGTTATGTTTATGTTCCCATCGTGAATGATGGTATGACTTCTTCATTTTACCGTAACGTTTATATTCTTAAGTTAACGCTTACGTTATGTTTAATTTTCATTGTGAATGAGTCTTTATATTTAAGTGTATTTTCGATTCGTTGCAACAATTATACAAATTATTTAGGTCAGATGAATAATCTAAATTAAGTTAACTGTATGTCATTCTGCTGTCAAAAAATCTGAAAGTTAGAATTTATAAAACAGTTATATTACCGGTTGTTCTGTATGGCTGTGAAACTTGGAGACTCTCACTTTGAGAGAGGAACAAAGATTGAGGATTTTTGAGAATAAGGTTCTTAGAAAAATATTTGGGGCTAAGAGGGATGAAGTTACAGGAGAATGGAGAAAGTTACACAACGCAGAGCTGCACGCATTATTGTATCTTTCACCTGACATAATTAGGAACATTAAATCCAGACGTTTGAGATGGGCAGGGCATGTAGCACGTATGGGCGAATCCATAAATGCATATAGAATGTTATTTGGGAGGCCAGAGGGGAAAAGACTTTTGGGGAGGCCGAGACGTAGATGGGAAGATAATATTAAAATGGATTTGAGGGAGGTGGGATATGATGATAGGAACTGGATTAATCTTGCTCAGGATAGGGACCAATGGCGGGCTTATGTGAGGGCGGCAATGAACCTCCTGGTTCTTTAAAAGCCAGTAAGTAAGTAAGTCAGTAAGTATGTCATTCAATTCAGCTTTCTTTCGATATTCAGTGATAAAATTTATGTATGGCTACCATAAATATTGTGGTAGATATTGTCAAAAGTGTCAGTGCATGTTTTGCCATAATTATTGTATGCGTTCATAGCCCATTGCCCTTAAGCTGTGACTAATATTACCAACTTTTACTTATTCCGGAGTTGTATTGAGAAGAATGTGTCTAATCTTGTATCATATGGGAAACATTCTGGATTTGTCAGCCGCGGCTTCTCCCATTCAAAGCACTTTCGTATTCTCTCCTTTCACTACACCAGTCTCGATGTCGGTTGTTTTTAATTTTTCTCAATTGAAATGACTTGCTAGAATTTATTGACCCTATTTTCACTGAGATGTTTCCCATAGATGGCTTAATGTGAAGTATGAATAGCGTTTCAGTATTATAGTAATACAAGGCGAGGTCTTGTATGTGCCGTATCATTATAATAGCCCTTGAGCAGTTCTCTTTCTCCGTTTTCATCTCTCTCTCGTGCTCTCTCTTTCTCTGCGAGAGCCATATTGTGCTGACGGGGATTAGCTAGATTTCATCCCATGCAGTTCGGTCCATCCCCCCCTCCCCCCATGTAATTTCCAAGTACCACAACCTGGTCACGGTGAGCATTCACAACGGTTTGGTATCTCAGGTCTTTCTGTTTGTTGCAAGCGGACGTGATGGAGTGGGGGGAGATACACAACACAAGGAAATAGCTGATCATTCTGTAATTACTTTTTCATTCATATTGTAATGTACGTATGTTCTCAAAGAAGTAATAACACAAACTGCATGTATTTTTTTTAATCTAAGTAGATCTGTTGTTCCACCAAAAGATGTATCAAACATTCTTGTAAAATCAGCTTTTCACAGATAACATTGAACAACAAGTTTTTACTTTTTGTCTTCGAAATAAAAATGGGTGAATAGCACTAATATGTGCCCTAAATCTGAATTTAAAATCCAAATTGCCCCATCACGTACCATTTTCCAAAGAAAGTGAATTGTATTTTTTTATGAAAAAACTTTTTTAATTTTTCACTGTCACTGATAAAACTACAACACATTAGGGATTTAAAATGGCTCATAATACTTGAAAAATTTGTACTGGATACAAAAATGATGTCACATAGTTTAAAACACAAAAAAAAACAACAATAAAAATACAGGGTGATCCGTTTGGGTAGACTATGGATAAAATAAAAACACCGTAAAACATTTACTACTGAACTTTATTTGTTGAAACTTTGTGCATACAACACTGAAAGATGGGAGATTCCTCAGAGCTCAACATGACCTCCATTGCGCACCCTACACAACTCCTAACGGTGATCAATTCAGCCTTGTCCGTTGTAACATAAGAGGGGTGATTTGTTGAAATGTTTGATTAATTTTTACTCTCAGATCATCAATGTTCCTGGGTTTCTGTGAATAGACAATGTCTTTAACAAAACCCTACACAAAGAAGTCAGGAGGGGTTAGATCTAGGGAGTTTGGTGACCAAGCCAAGAGATAGCTGCTGCTCCTACTGTGTTTCGCCTGCGACCTCCTGTATGTTTTTTAATACAAAACCTGTTTTTACAAATGTTCGATACCACAACATTATGGAATCGTATTTAGATACACTACGCACACCATACTCACGTCGAAATTCCCTTTGAACTCTTTTAACACTCTCAAATTTAGCTTGCCAAAGAATACATTTTGTCCGCTGTTGATTTGTAGTATTTAATCATCTGCGATTTTCATTTGTCCTTTCAGGTTATTCATTGTTGATTGTCACATTATATGGAAACTCCCATCTTTTAATCATAATATAACCAGCAAGAAATTTTTCATACTATCATAATAGCTTTATAATAATAAATTAATATTATCCATATCCAAACGGATCAGACTGTATTTCATTGTGCATAATGAGAAGAATCTCAGAATTTGAACTTGCCAATTAAAAGGATTTTCTGGATGACTTCCGTTTATAACTATACCCTGCACTGTCTTTCACAAGGAACCAACATTAGTCTGCAAGCATGGTGGATGATGTTCTTTTATATCGCCTTTTCATTTCAGATATTTATTGATGAAATCTTCCCCCATGTTCGTCGCTTACGGCTTCAAGATTAGCAGGAAAGAAATCCAAATGGGAATATAAAAATTTTATTTTGAGAGACATATTACACCACATTTTCTCATATGCACTTGATATAGATTCCGTCGGCCTCGGTAGCGTAGTCGGTATAACGCTGGCCTTCTATGCTCGAGGTTGAGGGTTCGATCCCGGCCCAGGTCGATGACATTTTAGTGTGTTTAAATGCCACAGGCTCATGTCAGTAGATTTACTGGCATGTAAAAGAACTCCTGCGGGACAAAATTCCGGCACAATGGCGACGCTGATATAACCTCAGCAGTTGCGAGCGTAGTTAAATAAAAATCATAATTTAATTTTAATTTAACATGGTTTCCACAAGTTGAGATAGTTGTCTGCCCTAGAATTTCCAAGGAAATTTTAGCAAACATCTTTGAAAGCGTGTCATGCGTTTTCTGTAACGGAAAGTTTTTCCTCAAAGAAAGTGTCAGCCATAACTTTGTGAATTTGTGGACCGATGAAAATGCCCTATTTTAATTTGCCTTCACTCAAACTGGTAAAATTTTATTTTAAATACTGAAAACCACACCCTTGTTTGTTCATTGCATAGACCTCACTTTGAACTGTTATGAAATTTACTGTTGATTAATTAGAGGTACAAAAGAACAAGCCAACAATCATAAAAAACTGGAAATAGGTCATACTTACTTACAGGCTTTTAAGGAACCCGGAGGTTCATTTCCGCCCTCTCATAAGCCCGCCATTGGTCCCTATCCTGAGCAAGATTAATGCAGTCTCTATCATCATATCCCACCTCCCTGAAATCCATTTTAATATTATCTTCCCATCTACGTCTCGGCCTCCCCAAAGGTCTTTTTCCCTCCGGCCTCCCATCGAACACACTGTATGCTTTTCTGGATTCTCCCATACGTGCTACATGCCCTGCCCATCCCAAAGGTCTGGATTTAATGTTCCTAATCATGTCAGGTGAAGAATACAATGCGTGCAGTTCTGTGTTGTGTAACTTTCTCCATTCTCCTGTAACCTCATTCTTCTTAGCCCCAAATATTTTCCTAAGCACCTTATTCTCAAACACCCTTAACCTATTTTCCTCCCATCACCGTAAAAACAGCTTGTTACGAAACCTTCAAATAAGCCTCGGAATGGGACTGATTCCCTGGCACGACGAGATCAAAGGAAATAATAGGTCATAAACTCATAAAATGCATTAGCTTTTTATTTTGGTTTGCAACCCACGACCCGCGTCAGATGTTTCCTGGGGAGCTCTAATCGAAAAGTGAAATCATAATATGTCTTTAAAAACCTTACGTTAGCGTTTCTCAAACTTTTTTTAAGTGGGGACCGCTTTTTTAAGTCACAACATTTTCGCGGACCACCGTACTCTTGTTCCCTTCGAAAGCAAATTTATCATTTTCGTAGCATATTTTAATACCAGTATACTTATATTTTAAAGTAGAATTAATTAATTATAATACTTTTGTAATTATATTTTTTGTAGCCAATCACAAGTAACTTATAACAAATTCTGTGCATTGCTGATTCATCGCTTGCCTGTTAGCAGTTGTTTGAAATCCTTCTTACGTGGTACACGCTAATAGTCCATGTCTCTGTTAAATAGTGCCCATTATAAATAATGAAAAACTGGCTTCGATCCGGATCTTTGAAAAGAAAGTAACATGATGATACACTTCATTTAGGCAGTGCTAATAATTCAGAAGCTGTGTATAAAAAAAATATATTTATTATAGTGCCATTAAAGAAATATCTAGTCCTAGTGGTAGCTATTCAAAGAAAAAATACTTTCGTAAATATGACAAGAGTATTTGCAACTTAGATTTACATGGTGTGACAATGAGAGAGAACCAGAACCTCGGTGCGTTGTTTGTTACGAAGTGCTGTCAAACGAGTGTATGAAACCCGCGAAATTGAAACGGCACTTAGGGACGAAACACGCAAGTGTGAAAGTAAACCTTTCCGATTTTAAAATAGGCGGAGTCTAAAGTTTTTATATCGTCATCTGGAAAAACAAATAAAAAATTAATGCAGAAACATGCTCCTGTTTTCAATAAGTAAAGATGCAATTTGGCATGACGTACAGTACGTGCCCATTTCAATGTGCAGACTGGGTGTCGGCAAGACTATTAAGAAAGTCATCAATACATGAAAAGGTTCGGTACTTTGGTCCTTTGTTATGAATTCGGGTGGTCCCTGGCTGGGTTTCAGGCTCGGCACCAGACATGCAAGGAAAAGATGGCGAGAAACGCCACGGTCATAGTGCTTTAAATCCCTCTTTTGTTGTTGAGAGTAGAGTGGGAAATGGGTAGACGGGTAGGGTAAGAAATGTCATAAAATGTCAGTACTGGGAGAAAAAGTGAAATCCGATTGCCGTGTGTAATTTCCAAAGTCTGAGATTTTCAGCTTTAGTGTGATACGCAATTCGTTTGAATTTTATTTTTTCTTCTGTCTTTTTTTAAGGACTACAAAGGACAGAACTCGAGGACCACAGGTGGTCCGCGGACCATAGTTTGAGAAACGCTGCCTTACGTGATACGAAGAA
Source organism: Periplaneta americana (assembly GCA_025594305.2). Lineage (NCBI taxonomy): Eukaryota > Metazoa > Arthropoda > Insecta > Blattodea > Blattidae > Periplaneta > Periplaneta americana. The sequence continues at coordinate 47,625,961 of JAJSOF020000038.1, forward strand.
AAGAGATAGATTTTCGGATTCAGCGCACACCAAATTATAAAGGATACTAGTGGCTTGTGCAGCAAATGCTGCTGCAAGCTAAGTTCGTTAGACGTTCAAATAAAAATTTTTCAGATTTATTTTCAATGAAGAATACTTATCTTTTTGATAGTTATTTGCTTCCATAAAAATGAAACATACTCCCTCTGAATGGATTTTTTTAGGGCAAATACTTCTTCTTGAACCTATCCAACTTCAGTTTTTGAGTTTCAACGCGAAAACGCAAGTATCAATGTCAGGACGATAGCAGTAGCTATTTCAGGTCATTTTGGATTGTAGGCAAAAGTTAAAAAAATGTCAGGTTTGCTAAGCTTTCGAACAATAGCATTTTCGTATAGCTGCTGCATGTAGAACTTGAAATGTAGAGCGTAAAATCATTTTATCCTACTAAGAGATCTTGCTGAAATGATCTGGAGACTACAACATTTTCTAGGCCTCTTATTTTATCAGTAAGTAATACGTTTTTATCTTTCCTTAGGAACTGTAATTTTTGCGCTCTCTCGAGCCAATACTGAAGACAATGACATATCAATATCTACACTACACCGCCATTAAGTATATGAAAAAGATCCAACCCCACTGGTTTAATAAGTATAAAAATATTTGATTTTTAATAACAATATTATTATCTTACTTAAGTTTTGTAGTTGTATATAGCAGTCACTCAGTAAATTATAGAAACGAAGATCTAAATTAAGATATTCTCTACATTTACTTACATAACCTCAAAACGTTTCACTTTCATGTCATTAATATAGCATCAATATTATGCAAAATTAATGAATAATAGACGCATCATGATATTAACTATAATAATATTTAATTTCTAATGGTAATAATATCATCAAACCACCTCAAGTTTCGTAGATTTGAATATCCAATACACAGCTGTACTCAGAAAATTATTATACACTGCAGAATCAGTTTTTAATAACAAATTGAATTGAGCTCTAAATATGTCGGCAATCCTGCTGGTCATGGCCTTCGTGTAATAGCCTATTGTTTATTGTAGTGTGTGTTTTGTTCTGAAATTCAATCAAGTCGGCCGTAATTCGATAAAATTAGTTCTCAAAACTGACAACAGATGGATTTTGGAAAATAGAAAAATTATGTAGGGAAATTGACATTTCACTGAAAACTACTACTTTTCCGAAAAACGTTGGGTTCCAAGCTTCAAAATGAGGGGCCATTTATTAAAATCCGTTCAGCCGTTTTCCCGTAATTTCCATTACCAGTTCAAATTATATATATAGATATTGATTTAAGTCGGAGCAAAATTCTTGTTGTTCATTGTAATCTATAGATGCTTCGTTCGGTTTTACGTCTGAGTTTGTTATAGTACTCACGGAGAAGTGATTTCTTTAGATGAGAGTAGTTTACTAGTGGTTGACGTTCAAGTAGGAAGCGATCGTGACGTGTTTTAAAATACCATCGCAGATTTTTCGTGCTGCAAAGAACAATAAAAACTAGGCAGGATAGTCGTTGAGAATTAATCCGTGGTCTTCTATAATAAAGAATCTGATCTGATCCTCAGGTAATTGAATAGCTTCTCTTGAGGTTGACAGTATTCTGTGGGACGAATAATGTATATATATTAACTCAGCCTTTTTCTTTATGTAATATATTCAATAGCTTCGTAAGTGTAGGGTATTATAGTGTTTTTGGCAGGCTTTTTTTTTCGTGTGGATTTAATTAAATTTCACGGTCTGGCAACCACGCTAGGTCATTGACTTAATTTTTTGAACGTGAGGGAACGAATGTTAAGAAGTCACTTATAATAGACCCGTAGTAGTGGCACAGAAAAGAAAAGAAAAAAAAAAGAACAGTTCGTGTTTGGACATTTACTACAGAAAAAAGTGTTATAAAGAGAATTATTGCGAGAGGATATAATTTCATCGGTGATATTGCGGGGACCCAAGGTCCTAATATTTTGGGAGCGTAAAAACAAGGTGCAATGATTTAAATCATCGTGACTTCTCTTTCTTTTAGTAGTTTTTTCTGTCATTGTTGAGTTAACATCTTGTAGTAACTTGCTAACAGAAGAGTATTATATAGGGTGTTTAAAAATACGGGGCATAATTTCAGGTATGTATTCCCACATGTAGACAATCAAAATAGTTCATTACAACATGTGTCCGGAAATGCTTTATTTCCGAGTTATGGCCTTCACAACTTTGAAATTCACCGGAACGTTTTTCTTTCCGCAGGTCGTTGCCGTCAAAGGAGACATTAAAAGGGCACTCTGACAGGCCATTCCGAGGCGAAGGTTACATTCAGTGTTGTATAGGCGTTAGACTGTGCGACATGTATTCAAATCAAACAGACTTACGGGGCAGGCGTACACAAACTTCCTGGAAAACACCATACCTCATGTTTTAGAAGACACTCCACTGATCAATCGTCAACACATTCACTTCTTGCAGGATGGCGCTCCTGCGCACTTCAGTCGTACGGCTCGCCGGTACTTGGATCGAAGGTTTCCTGATCGATGGATAGGTGGAGGTGGCTCAATTGCTTGGCCTCCACGCTCACCTGATCTGAACCCTCTCGATTTCTACTTGTGGGGCCATTTAAAATCATTGGTTTATTTGTCTCCGGTGCCTGATTTGGAATCCCTTCGGAATCGAATTGTGGCATGTTCTGAGGACATACGCAATATACCTGGAGTTTGGGATCGTGTTTGCAGGTCAATGAGACATCGATGTGAGGTCTGTATTCAAGCAGGAGGTGGACATTTTGAACATCTTCTGTAATGACAACGACCTGCGGAAAGAAAAACGTTCCGGTGAATTTCAATGTTGTGAAGGCCATAACTCGGAAATGAAGCATTTCCGGACACATGTTGTAATGAACTATTTTGATTGTCTACATGTGGGAAATACATACCTGAAATTATGCCCCGTATTTTTTAAACACTCTGTATAGTGTTAAACAATGAAAACTGTTAGGGGCCAGACTATGTATTGTACAGAACTGTAAGATCGTACAGTGGCGCCAACTTATATGGGCCCGTGGGGCCCTAGCCCACCCAATAATTTGTCGTATTATTTCAGTTACGAATAAGCTCATTTAGCACTACGCAAAGTATTTAGAGGCGTTTCTTTGCCCGTAGTTCTCTAATTTTTTGGCTGTGGGCTTCCTTTCTCTTTTCAGTCCACGATGTTCCAGACTTTTTTCGTCGATTTTTCCTGTTTGTCAACTTGCCATTTTATGAACTTTTATTCCAAAGATCTCTCTGTTTAAGATGTCTTCTTGTGTGATTCCTGCTATTTTAAGTCATTTTTTTATTTCGGCAATACATTTTATAGGCCTAGTATCTGTTTGTGCATTATTCATATTTTCATAAGATTCAACTATTTTTGTTTTGTAAGTCTGTCGGGATTCATTCTTTTGATATGTCCGTAAAATTTTAACCCTTTTTTTTCCCAATGTCACTATCGATGTCTGTATTTCTTTTTCTTCTTTACATTTCAGTCTGTATTGTTCACCTATGAGTTTTGGGCCTAAAATTTTCCTTAAGATTTTCCATTCTTTTTTCTCAATGTTTTCGACATCTGCTTTTCTATTCAAAATTAACGTTTCAAGAGACATTCCGGTTTAATGACGTGTTTATAATGTTTATACATTCCGGTTTAATGACGTGTTTATAATGTCTTAATTTTGTATGTTTTCGACATCTGCTTTTCTATTCAAAATTAACGTTTCAAGAGACATTCCGGTTTAATGACGTGTTTATAATGTCTTAATTTTATATGTTTTCGACATCTGCTTTTATATTCAAAATTAACGTTTCAAGAGACATTCCGGTTTAATGACGTGTTTATAATGTCTTAATTTTGTATGTTTTCGACATCTGCTTTTCTATTCAAAATTAACGTTTCGAGAGACATTCCGGTTTAATGACGTGTTTATAATGTCTTAATTTTGTGTTTTCGACATCTGCTTTTCTATTCAAAATTAACGTTTCGAGAGACATTCCGGTTTAATGACGTGTTTATAATGTCTTAATTTTATATGTTTTCGACATCTGCTTTTCTATTCAAAATTAACGTTTCAAGAGACATTCCGGTTTAATGACGTGTTTATAATGTCTTAATTTTGTATGTTTTCGACATCTGCTTTTCTATTCAAAATTAACGTTTCAAGAGACATTCCGGTTTAATGACGTGTTTATGATGTCTTAATTTTGTATGTTTTCGACATCTGCTTTTCTATTCAAAATTAACGTTTCGAGAGACATTCCGGTTTAATGACGTGTTTATAATGTCTTAATTTTGTATGTTTTCGACATCTGCTTTTCTATTCAAAATTAACGTTTCGAGAGACATTCAGGTTTAATGACGTGTTTATAATGTCTTAATTTTGTATGTTTTCGACATCTGCTTTTCTATTCAAAATTAACGTTTCGAGAGACATTCTGGTTTAATGACGTGTTTATAATGTCTTAATTTTATATGTTTAGATATGCTCTTTTTATTGTAAATATTTTCAGTGAACCGAAATGCTGTCTCCATTTTTTTTTTTTTTTTTTTGGCATTCAATTTCGTTTGCTTTTGTTTCAACTCCATTTTCCTAATCATTTCGCCGAGGTATTTACGTTATGGGACTCGTTTAATTTTTACATATTTGGTTTTCGTATACTTTGGTGCTTCCAGGTAACGTATTCTGTTTTTTCGAAGGATATCTGGACACCGATTTTCTTCGCGATTTCTTTTTTTGGTTTTATTTTTCCCTTTTAACAGTTCAATCTGTTTTTTAGCTGTTATGACGTTATGAGGTAAAATTGCAAAGTCATCTGCAAATGCTACACAATCTATCTTTAATTTTGTATGTATGTATTTATTCACACTGCAGTGGGTATATACCCGGTGGCAGTGGTAACTAATTACACTCAATAATGACAATAATAAACGTATTAATTAACGTATGATATGTTCATATATGCACAAGTACCTTTCAAATTACACTCATTTCGCTGTCAACTCACTCACTGCACTGGAACTACGACACATTTCACTGATTCTATTCTGATTTCACTAACACTTCAAAAACATTTCACTGTTCAAATACTATGCACTGCCACTATAAACTATAAAGCTTCACTGACAGGAACACGTTCCACTTACACAACACACTTCACTGACACAACATACTTCTTCACTGACACAACACACTTCACTGACACAACATAATTCTTCACTGATACAACACTTCAATAACAACATATCATTTACAACACCCTTTAAATACTGTGTATAATTACCGTCTATTAGTAAGGTCCTTAAGCCTTTAGTAAGTCTGCAGGTAAAGCATTCCAGTCCCTGATAGTACGATTGAGAAAAGAAAACTTTCCAGTGTCCGTCCTCTGCCTTCTTTCCCTCAATTTATATGAGTGGTCGTTCCTTGAGTAGTAATTTGGCGGCTGCAACCTATATTTTATTTCTCTCCAGGCAGGCTCACCTCTGTATGTTTTGAACAGTGCGCATAATCGAATTCGCGTTCTCCTGTCCGTGAGTGTGTCCCATTTTCCTCTGCCTAATGTGATTGGTTGGTTAATTTTGAGGATTTTTTTGTTTACGCCACTCTTGTGTTATTTTTTCAAGTACATTGTTGAAAATTAATGGAGAGAGTCCATCTACTTGTCTTACTCCTGTTGTTACTTCGAAAAGATCTGAAATGTCCTCCATAAACTTAACTTTAGACCAGCACAGAGCACGCTGGGTCTAGCCTCTCCTACCAGCTGAAAACGCAGTGCACTATAGTGCTCTCGTAGCTGCTAGCGGGTATGCTCTCTATCTCTTCCTGTTGCACGACTGTTCACATTAGACGGCACCGCGTAACCATTGCACATTTCAGCGAGTGCTGACGACCACTGCCTTAGACTTTGTATTTGTCAGTGTCTCTTTTATAATTGCAAGAGTTTTGCGGTCTAATTAAACCATTATTATTATTATTATTATTATTATTATTATTATTGTTGTTGTTGTTGTTGTTATTGTTGTTGTTGTAGGGATTCGTAACAAGCTGTTTTTTACGGTGATGGGTTGTTAGCCCTTCGCCCAATCCCCAAGCTGGAGGACCACCCCTTATCGGCTGTCCACGACTGCTTATTCAATATATTCGCAGCTACCCTCCATATCTGGAGGCCGTCTCCTCTATCCGCAACCTGAGGACATCAGCTTCTTGTCTATGCAGATGACGTGAATATGTTAGGAGAAAATACACAAACGATTAGGGAAAACACGGAAATTTTACTTCAAGCAAGTAAAGCGATCGGTTTGGAACTAAATCCCGAAAAGACAAAGTATGTGATTATGTCTCGTGACCAGAATATTGTACGAAATGGAAATATAAAAATTGGAGATTTATCCTTCGAAGGGGTGGAAAAATTCAAATATCTTGGAGCAACAGTAACAAATATAAATAACACTCGGGAGGAAATTAAACGCAGAATAAATATAGGAAATGCGTGTTGTTATTCGGTTGAGAAGCTCTTATCATCCAGTCTGCTGTCCAAAAATCTGAAAGTTAGAATTTATAAAACAGTTATATTCCCGGTTGTTCTGTATGGTTTGAAACTTGGACTCTCACTCTGAGAGAGGAACATAGGTTAAGGGTGTTTGAGAATAAGGTGCTTAGGAAAATATTTGGGGCTAAGCGGGATGAAGTTACAGGAGAATGGAGAAAGTTACATAACACAGAACTACACGCATTGTATTCTTCACCTGACATAATTAGGAACTTAAAATCCAGACGTTTGAGATGGGCAGGGCATGTAGCACGTATGGGCGAATCCAGAAATGCATATAGAGTGTTAGTTGGGAGACCGGAGGGAAAAAGACCTTTAGGGAGGCCGAGACGTAGATGGGAGGATAAAAAATGGATTTGAGGGAGGTGGGGTATGATGATAGAGACTGGATTAATCTTGCACAGGATAATAGGGACCGATGGCGGGCTTATGTGAGGGCGGCAATGAACCTTCGGGTTCCTTAAAAGCCATTTGTAAGTAAGTAATTATTATTATTATTATTATTAATGAAATTTCTTTATTTTAACTTATAACTCGTGTTCGAGCCCACCCAATGTTTTCCAAAAGTTGCCGTCACTGCTCATGTATATCATTCTTTTTGGATCTAGTGAAATTTTATAACTTTTTTTTTTTTTTCATTTTACTCGTGTAAAAGGTAAGTTTTCTGGACAGTCTGTTTTATGAAATGGGGTGCGACGCAATAGAAAAAAGTAAGTAGGCCTATCATGCAAGAACGCAAAATCAAGATGGAATTTAAAAAATAATATGTATCGAAAATATGTTCTGTAGTTACAGATTCGTAAGCTGTGAAACAATACTTATAGTCGGAGGCACCGATTTTGGCAGATGACCTCGAAGACATTTCCAGTAGGCGAGCCAATATTGTTTGAGTAAGCTGCGAGAATGAGATGCGATAACATTCTGGGTCGTTCATATTTTCATAACAAGCTCATATCAATTATCCTTATTATGAAACACACCACGGTACTGTCCTACTCAAAGAATACCTTTAATAAATGTAAATTACTTCCGTTCGCAATGATTTTACAATACGTCTCCTACATTTTCTAAATTAAATTAATTATTAATTAAAAGGAAAAAGCACTGGTGGTGCGACAATTCAAGTTAATAAAATTACGATTCTTCTTAATAATCAAAATATAATTTGGTTAATTGGGTAAAATTGCATGCTGCGGAAGTTAGATTTATATAAGAGTATAATAAATCGGATTGTAATGGATATTACAAGGGCAATAATTTCTTCACACGCACATTGTGAATAGAACAGAGAAGAAAGCATTTTAAAATATTTGAAATCGTACAAAATATCGGAGAAACAAATTTTCCGTGCACAAATTGCACCAATTGAAAAATATAATTACCATTCACAATAAATACTGTATTTTATGGATTCTAAAAAGTTGTTTATTAATCTAGAGGTATTGGCTGATGACTAGGCTATACTAAATTCCAGCACAACATTCATTCAGAATATGTATAAATTACATTTTGGATTTTACTAAATGTATAGGCCTACTATCAAAAGGTGTTAAATACCCCCTTAAATACTGTATATGTGTTACCTGTGCGATATCCGATGTTTAAAATTTTTTTTAATATAATTCATAGTACTGAAACTGCCATATTGAATTCGCACAAATTGTATTATTCGTAATTTTCGTCTCGAAAATCCCTAAGATATCTAATTTAATTTTTCACCCATTTTTTCCTACTCCACCACTTTAGGGACAAAGTCGGACTAAATAATACCTTATTCGTACTCTGTGATCGCAAAGATCCCCAGATATCGACTTCATCGAGATCGGATGATATGAAATTTCTCACTCCCTTCTGCCTTTTCATCAGTACCTTAGGATATGGTATTTAAAAAATCTAAGAATGTTTAACCAATATTGTAGAGGGTAACCTTCATTTTAAATGTTACATCTGTAGTTAAATATAGTTTAGTGAATTTTTAAAATCGTCGACTTCTTTCTCTCTCCTCTCTGCTCGGAAGTAAAAAAAAAAAACTGAAGTTATTTCAATTGAATAGCCTACATGAAATTGAATTTTTTTACTTTCCTTATACATTTTAGAAACAATTGTGAAAGATGAGATGAATAGTCTAACCCAATTTTATGAGTGAATCTTTGTTTTAAATTTAAAGGCAGCACGTCTGCTGGTTAAGAAAATAAATCGATATAATTATTTTGATCATTACTGCCTCCCATTTTCCATCCCTTAATGTTCGTATTTCATAAAACTCAGTCTTATCTATTCACTAAGGATTAACATATTTCCATATACATATATATTTCAATACATACATATATATATATATATATATATATATATATATAAAACAGATTATATTTCCATTTCGTACAATATTCTGGTCACGAGACATAATCATATACTTTGTCTTTTCGGGATTTACTACAAAACCTATCGCTTTATTTGCTTCAAGCAAAATTTCCGTGTTTTCCCTAATCCTTTGTGGAGTTTTTCCTAACATATTCACGTCTTCCGCATAGAAAAAAGCTGATGTAACCCGTTCAATTCCAAACCCTGCTTGTTATCCTGAATTTTCCTAATGGCATATTCTAGAGCGAAGTTAAAAAGTAAAGGTGATAGTGCATCTCCTTGCTTTAGCCCGCAGTGAATTGGAAAAGCATCAGATAGAAACTGGCCTATGCGGACTCTGCTGTAAGTTTCATTGAGACACATTTTAATTAATCGAACAAGTTTCTTGGGAATACCAAAGACACCTATAGACTACTGTAATATTTATTTAGTTTTTGGAGGTGACTGTCCAGAGTGCAATAATACTCGGGCGTGCATGTTTACTCTTATGTCTTATGTCCTACCCATTCCATTGCGACAGAGATAACAGCCGAACTTGCAGCGGTGAGGAACTCACTCTCCAGTTCATATTAAGAAAATCCATCTGCCAAAATCCCTGGCGCGACCTATACGAAGCCTTGCTCTTACATAAGCATGAATGAATCACTTCTGTTCCTTATGTCCCTTTTTATCGGCTTAATGAATACTGACTCATGCTGTTGCAGCGATTCTGTACGGAGTTACACGTCTGTTGAGGGCTACCAAGAGATGCATTAGATCACGTCTTGCCTCTTAAAAGGGAACTAATGAGCGTATATCACAACCTCGCCTCAAACTGCACACATTCTTAGATCTCCACAGTGGATAGAACCCCCCTCCCCCCCCCCAAAAAAAGTCCATACTAACTGAAAGTTTATCGAAAAATCCAGCAGCCTACGGCCGTGAATAGTTTGTTTGTGCTCACTTAAGGCTGGTTGACAATAAACCGGGAACGGAAACGAGAACGAAAATATTGTTAAAACAAATGTATTTAAATGTGAGCATTCACAATAGTTAATTATGAATACTGACATTTAAATGGGGGAGACTGTTGTACCTTTAGCATAGTGTATCTTTAGACATTTTTTGTTTTTTAATTTTTGCTGCTACCTAGAGGACTCAAAATGAAGTAGATTGTAGGGAAAGCCGCTAATTAGGTCTGGTCGTAGTTTCAGTTTGATTTATTGCAAAGTGTGAGTTCCGTGGACAAAAGAATTTTTTTAGTACCAAAAGTAAACATTTTGTTCATTGATGTATGTTTTCTAACACAAAACCAGATTGTATTTGTTAATATCTTTCAAGTACGGTGTGTTCCCTATCATCTGGTGAGTAATAACATATTTTAATTTCCATGATTTATTTGACTCTCTTAGTTTTCGGAGCCATATTTGTTTAAACGTGCACCCTCTTGTACTTTTGAACACAAAACATCCTGTACCATAAAACATGTTCCAAATTACACGATACTATCGGTTTTTGTTTTTCTTTTATTTTAAGGTCATGTCACGAAGTAAGTCTGGAATTAAAGAGGTCCCCAATTGATTCGGATGCCATGAAGAAAGCTGTTGAAGCAGTTATTGCTTCTCCAGGAAATAAAATCTAAATCAGAGAAGCCTGCTCTGGTTTATGATTGAAAATACATTTTAAATATGATTGTCAGTTTTTACAGCTATATTCCCACCAGCTATATTCCCACCTATATTCCATGTGTTCCAACTTACAAGAGGGTATGTTCCAAGGTACATGATCCTGTTGTACCTTTGAACACATTACATATCTGTTCATTTTATTTTTTCCATCCTTAATAGATCTGTAAAGCAGGAAAATACATACAGGAAGTTGTAAAGGAATCTTCAATAATTATTTCAAGCATTTTTTTCATTTAAAAAATTTCATTTCCCAAAATTAAAAAAAAAAATAAATAAAATGTGAAAAGTGTTTAAAGGTACAACAGTCTCCCCTACAATTATTTTAACATTATTTCCGTTCTCGTTCTTGTCGTTTCCGTTCCCGGTTTATTGTGAATTATTAGCAGGCGAAGAGATTGAGTGCAGTCATATTGAAATTCTTGCATGTCACATGACAGGGGGTACACATCCACGAAGGATGACAGCTGAACCACGCTCTTTCAAAGTACGCACCGTTGTTTCTTAATGCAACATTTCAAGTATAGTTAGAGTTAGAAGTCTTATTGGTAGGAAAATAGAGCACCTTTAAGTACTTCAATCCAAGTAGGTATTTTGTACATCCGTGGTGGGATGAGTTGCGTGCAGATTGTGCTCAGCCGGCTCCACCATCCGCCAAACCACACAGTCCTCTCAAACTATCAATTCCGTACACCAGACGAATATACATGAGTCTTCATGTTCTCATCAGAAATGAAAGAATGTGGAGTGCTCCGGCGCCTCTTATGCAACCTGTGAGTTATCTAGAACCCTTCACCACTGCCATCTACCAGCCGTTGAATAAACCACGATACGACACCGACTAAACACAAGTGATTGCTTTGTTTTTTTTTTTTTCTTCGAAACGGAGATGGTATTAAAAGGAAGATCATGGAGACTTGATGGAATTGAGGTATAAAACCCTCATAATCTTGGCTTTGACCACCACCCTAGATCATATATAAACGCAGTTGGCTCGGCCTTACAAGCTTTGACGGTAACAACTTTTGTCAAGTTTATTTTGCTGCCATCTAATTTTTACATAAGGAGTCACGAATTCCCATTTGAATTGCATTAGCGACTGTACTGCCATCTCGTGTTCGTTTACGGCGGACGAGTGGCGATCCTGGCGGTTGTTCTCTTCAAAGTGCTACCGATTTTAACATAGGGATAATCAATCTGTTATATATGTGATCTGGGCCACCACAGATAGTACATCTCACATCGCCAATATTTGAACGTGTCCACGGTCATGTCCAACGGTCAACTGGGCTGCCATGGCGGTCTCTGATAAATGACAACAGTGAAGCATGCAAAATGAACCAATGTTTACTCCCGTTATGGTCACTGTGTGGTTGTGAATATAATAAACAAACTTCCTTTCCGCTGTCACTTTTCTCGTCCCAGGGAATATCTAATAATCTGCTTACAGTTGGTAATAGGGTTGCCAACCTTTCTTGAAGAAAATACGAAAGACTAAGCAATGGACAATAGAAAATTGTCAAATTATTTCGTTCATTTACTAAAAAACAACTTTATCTTACACTTCGGCAGCTAGGCTTAATTTAAGAGTAATTTTGAGACATTTTGCCTCGCTTAATAGTTGAAGTCGACTGCAATTTACAGCTCTGATTAGATGTGTCATGCTCCTGTTTCGAACATCTGTCCAATTATTGTTCATGAGGTAAAACATCCATTTTGCATCAGAATTACTGCTTGGTATGCTTAGATCAAAACCAGCCAGTTTTTTTTTCAAACTTATAATATTAATATCGTTTGATTTTAAACACGTGAGCACTAAAACTCATTTCTGGCAGGCATTACCTTCTAAAAAAAACTGCACATTTTAATGCATGTCCTGAACAACAAAATTTATCATATAAACAATCATCATTTACGGAAAAATCAAATGTTTAGAATAATGGTTTTATTTTTTTGTTTTTATAAAGATTAGAAGTAACAAAGTTACAATAAAATAAAATTTTGGAAATATTCAACATTTTTTCAAATGATTACTTGCCTACCTTTCCAACAATAGATGAAAATTAGTGTTTTATGAAATGTTTTCTTGTCCTGTATCAGTTATGAAAAAAAAAAAACTATGGAATCATCATTGAACTCTGTGGACTGTTACTATATCAAGAAGACTTTGATTTTAAAAAATGATTCAGTTTCGTTTTCAAAATTCATAAAACGATGGAGCGTTTTTCATTCTCAAACATCATCCAGCAGTCTGTGATGAACGTTTTTGACAGATGCATTTTCAATCAAATCTACAATATGATTAAACAATCTTTTTCTACCTTTGATAGATTGTCTGATAAAAAATAAATTCATTTTAAAAATGTTAGAATCAATATTTTCTTTAATGACAAAATAAAAAAAATTTTTATTAAGGATGATGAAAGTAAAAAAATAAACATGGATAATTTTAAAAGAAACAATTCAGCAATAAAATTTTAAAGAATAGAGAACAGTTGAAAAAGTTGGACAAGTGATTGAGTTATGATGGTGAATCCCATCACTGCACAGTGAAATGCCACCATTTTGACCATTTTTATTAATTCTTGTTCTTGAATGCCAAAATGCGAGTCATATTTGAAAGTGATTTGCATCGACTGGAGTAGTATTTGTTGTTTTTCTGTTTTTGAGGGCCAGACCAGTGCAGTTTGAAATGTTGGCAAACAAAGAAACAAATGCTAGGGTAGTGAAATAAAAATAAACAAATGCTAGGGACACGATAAAATTAAACAAATGCTAGGGACGCGACATTCATTTTACTGATTTTCAAAGACGCTTTTTAACATTTTATTTTTAGAGACGTTTAACATAGTAAAATTATAATTGAAACTTAAACTGCATCATTTACGGAAAAATCAAATGTTTGGAATAATGGTTTTAAAATTTGGAAAATTCAACATTTTTTCCTCGATTACGAAAGCTATTGTACTGATAATGTAAAATTAGTAAGCCGTGAAAAAATCACTGTCCTGCGATGTTATTACTGCAATATGTTAATAAATAATTTTGTTAAAATTTTGAAAAAAATTATTGACATTTTTGTTTTAAGTTCATCATTTATGCAGCGATGGAGCGTTTTCCACATAACTCTAACATCAGACAGCATTCGGCCTGCTTTGTATAGATTTTTTGTTTTCTAAAGTATGATGTCAAGAAACCAACTTTGATAGATTTCATTGCAACTAAAATAAATTCATTTAAAAAAGGTGAAATATCAATAAATTTTCTTCTAACAAAATAAAAAAAAATATTATTTACGAGGTATGTTTGTTTTCATGTTCTGTAAACAAAAAAGTTCACAAGTTTGTTTTTTCAATCTTTTCATCGCACAGTGAAAACGTCACCATTTTGAATTTTGAAAAAAATATATATATTACTATTTTAAAATCATAAAAATATTTTTTCATATAGCAGAAGGACAGTGTTTTATATATACCAATTTTCATTATTGTACAAGATACAGTAATGGAGAAAAAAAGTTTAATATTTCCAAAAATTTTACTGCTGTAAACTATACCTAACTTCTTAACGACGCTGTATCAACTACTTGGTTATATAGCGTCAATGAAATTGGTGATAGCAAGATGGTATTTGGCGAGATGAGGCCGAGGATTCTCCATAGATAACCTGACATTCGTCAGGTAGAGAAAACCTCGAAAAAACCCAACCATGTATTCAACCCAAGCGTGTATCGAACCCACTCCCGAACGCAAATCTGGATCGACAAGCAAGTGCTTCAGCCGACTGAGCTACGCCAGTGACAGTAATGAATTTTGTGCGAGATCGTGCTTATTTGCTTGGTTTCCGCACAAAACCAATCCGCGGAAAGTCTAAAATTTCACATTCATTATTCCCAACCCAACACACATAACAATTTCCCTCTTCTTACCGCTTAAGTGACATATTGATTTTACTGCTTTAGGCTTTTAACATATTACTGTATTTTTAGAGACGTTCAATATAGTAATAATTATAAATTGGAAACTTACCACTGCAATTTCACCTAAATTGCACTGTTAATTATTGTTTTTAAATATTTGCAAAAATTAAGTAAACTCTACAACTCCACTAAAGTTACTGCATTCGTGATGCAAGTAACATTAAGGAAGCCGTGAAAAAATCAACAAGATTCCAGACTCATCATAGACTGGGGGAAAAAAAAGACAGATGTATATGACGGCCTGCTGGAGTATAGTAAACACAGAAAACATTTTAAAGCAACAATGTTGAAGATAGATATTTTTGTTTTGCAAATTTGCCGTCATTGAACAGAAACCAAGATGGAGATTTCATTGCAACTAATTAAAAATTCCTCTTTCAGGTATGTAATAAACGATCTTCGCACAAAATAATGTACGATACACGAGCGGTATGTTTTCTTTCAATTCTCGGAAATTAAAAAAAGCTCAACTACGTTTCGCTTTTTCGAACTTTTCCTCGAACATGAAAACTTCAACTTACCGCTCTTGTATTGTCGCACCATCGGATCTGTGCCCCTTCAGCGCTGTCGTCGTTCTTGGAAACGTTAACGCCTCTACTCACCCCATTCCACCTGTTTCTCTCCCACTACGTCAAACAGCAGGCCACGAACCTTGCCGAATAGGGATGTTGCCAAACTTCCGTCAAACAGTGTCATGAATATTTCTTATAATAATATAAGGTTAATTATTACTTATTCATAATTTAATTTAAGTAGGTCTAATGACGCTGATTGACTTACGATTGTTTGCAGATAATTATATTATTATAGTGGATATTTATTGGTTAAATTTAAATTACATCAGAAACATCATCGCTTTGCCAGCATTTTTTAACAGTATAATGTGGATGTATCCATGTTTCGTATAAATACACAATATACTTTCCTTCTCTGCGAAATGCGCAATTTTCTTAAATAACTGGCCCTCCATGCTACAATATCACTTTTTTCAATCAAAATACATTTTGTATTTCTACATTTTTTAAATCTAAATGCCAAGTCTCGAATCACTTTCCGTGGCGTTTCTCTCCCTCCTTGGAAATTTATTGCTTCTCTCGCAACCTTCAATAATTTCTCCAATGTCGGAACTTCTTTCTGCATCGTATAAAATTCTTGTATCTTTCTTCTAAAATACATCTGTCCATATCATCTACAAGATTTAAAGGTTCCCTTGGTCTGTTCTTCCCTGATGACTCTAGCTTTTCATCTCCTGATTTTCTTTATTAGGCGCTCTGACCTGCCTATATAAATTACATAACAAAGTTGTATTATATTAGTATTAGTTAAGTAAGTAATTTTAATACGTAATCAATTGAAATAAAATAAGCCTCACATGTGATCGCAGCTGCTCTTTTCGTTGCCTGATTTAGAGGAAACAAATATTTACCTGTTGGTTTCTCTTCATCGCAAAATGCTATTACTTGCTTAATAATATTTCTTTCGCCACTCCGTGCTACAGTATTCATGTTGAGTTGACAACACTGGACTGCAAGTGCAAATAAACTGTCCAGCAAGAAGGTTCAAAATTGTGAGTAGTGGGGGAGAGAAAGAGAAAGGGATAGAAAAGAGAGAAATAGGAATACAGGGAGAGAAATGAATTACCGAGGCTGAGAAGGAATTAGGGTTCAGTTCGCATATCTTACGGGGGCACAGATCCGATGGTCGGACTATAACGCATATTACTATTACATTGTGCAAAAATAAGGGAGAAAAATGCTCAAAGAGAAGAAAAATACGGGATCCAAAAGACTTAAACATCAGGGTTAAATAGGAAGACCCCGGGAAACACGGGAGGGTTTCAACCCTAGTTGGTAATGAGCGTAAATGGGATTAGAACCCACACTCGGCCGCAGCCTTGGTACACGAATCGAGCTCGTTGACCCCTCATTTATGCTGATGATTCCATTGTCTGTTTCTGGAACTCTTTTCCCGGTACTCATTTGTTCATTGATCCATCTTCCAACTATAGGAAACTGCTAGGCTATTAGATCACGCCTGTGGCCTTGAATACGAAATGTGCTGCTAATCATATCATTTTGTACAGCGCAATTGTTTCTCTTGATGTATTCCTCTTCCTTATGCCTATGGGATCCTAATGAATTCTATGATTTAGTCTGTTAGATGACATGCTTTTACCGAAGGACCCGAGGTGCGATAAAATCCTCTGAGATTTATGGCGGATAAAGCTTCCGTGGGGCAGATTTCCTCGCGCTAGCCTCTCTACGCTTGCTTCATCGTCTAACAGGCTCCGTAGTTCAAAGCGTTGTTAAGGACTGACTAGAATAAGTTTGTTGTGACTCGCTGGACCGCAGACCGTAATGTTCACGTGTGAGATTCTCCTCGCAGGCTAGAAGACGCTCCAAGTGCCGATTTGCGCTCCTTTCTTGTGTAGAAAGTAACTGGTTTCCCCGTGTTGTATGGTCTCGTACATTCCACTGGAAATGTTTTCAGCGTCTGATTTATATCCAAGAGACGACTACCGTGGCTTGTTATTAAAGTGAGGAAGGATGTAGCATTCGGGAACCTGTCTAGTTTGAACGAACTATAACTCGCAATTTAGTTTATAATTGCCGGTATTGATTGGCATAATGTACTCGAAGGAATTAACCACACAATGTCTTGAGATTCTATTATGACTAGGGACCGGATTTTTATGTAATATCAAGGTGTGAAATATGTACATATTTATGTAAGGAAAATAACCTGAATATGTACCAAAAATAAGCTATGTAAAATCATGAAAATATTTAATATCGATATCTGCGCTGGTTTGTATTTGTAGTCAGGTACAATTTTTAATTTTCTGTTCTTCGTGACGATTTCTGCTGTTTCTGGTGCTCTTCAGCCGTTTCAGAGTATCACCATTTCTGTCTTGTCCACATTTATATCAAATTTGTTTTTATTGCACCATTTTACCATGATGTTTATTGTTTCTTGTAACTTTATAAGGTCTTTAGACCCTACTACTATGTCGTCCGCTTATGCGTATGAGATTATTTCCTCCTTGATTTTTACAATACAAAGTTGTATGAGAAAGGTTGCCTTTTGTCCACTCATATTTACAGTGGAAGGTTGCCTTTTGTTCACTCATATTTACAGTGGGCGGTAAGGGGTGAGTACCTCTTTTACTTCCTGAAACTAAAGGCTCATTCACAATGAAAATTAAACATAACCGTAACATAAACACAAAAGTTTGCGCCCAGGCTACCAAATGGGATCATTCATAATGATTCACATAAGCATAGGCATAAACATTACCGTAAGACGTTAACATGAAAGTTTGCAAACTCCAAACTTTTATGCTTATGCTTACGTGATTTGCAGACAGAACACAATCGTGGAGCGCTGAAGTATACGACAGAATATGAGGAAATGGCGTCGTTGTTATGTTTCCATGGTTACCAAGTATGTTTGCGGTTATGTTCCCATCGTGAATGATCTTGATTTTACCGTAACGTTTATATTCTTAAGTTAACGCTTACGTTATGTTTAATTTTAATTGTGAATGAGCCTTAAGATGGTATGTTTCGTCCCGAAATATATCCTTTCTCGGGTAGGTAAAAAGGCGTTATAAATCTGTGCATTTCAAATTGTAAACTTCCCCAGCAGAAGTTTTCTTTTTCCTGTTAAAAAAGTAAAAATGAAAAAAAAACAAAAACAAATATGTAGATTTATGTAATACCAAGCCATAATATGTAATGTGGGGTAAATATGTAAAAATATGTAGTATCAAATTTTAATATATTAATGGTAATTACAAGATTCGCAAAGATTTGTTATTTATATACGGTTAGGTTGAAAGGAATATAATATGCACATTGAAAGACACTCTTTCAGCTTTCCCAATAACGGGACTGCCTCATTGGACAAAGCATAATAAACATATTGAGTGAAATCAAAAAACAGATCACAAAAGAGAAAGGAGGGGAACGAACAAAAGGGAAAATTAAAAATCCGGTCCCTAATTATGACTAGGGCAGGGAAGTTCATGCTCTAAAGACTGTTTTGATATTCACTCAACTATGTCCTTAAAAGTGTGCAAAATATGCCCAAATCTTGCACAAGAAATTAATAAAATGTAATATTAAATCTATGTAATCGTACGTTTATTGTTGAGAAGTTGATGTTCTTGCCTCCGCATGTCAAAATATGGGACGAATTGCAGTTTACAACCACTGAGTTTCGGATATTTTCCATAATAAATTTGTCTCTGTTGTCTCTCAAGATATTTTGTACCTATAATCCCGTCGCTCTTATTTCCGGAAGCCAGTCACGTTGCAGGTCGACTACATTTAAACGTGTGCGTCTTGTGATTCGTTGATGATTACGTTATGCATTTCCTAAGGTTCGTTAAATACTTAATATAATCGCCCGCCATTTTTGCTCTTTTGTTGGCGTTCGCAGAAAGCACACAAGGACGTTATATCCCGCTCAGTTATTTGCTCAATTACAGTGTTTGATTCATTATCATAGGAGCTACGACATGATAATGTTTAACGGTGCGGAAAATAGATTCTTAATCTGGTAACTCGGCAACGAAGAACAAAATGGCGAACGATATTACCTACCTAGACTTTATAGGAGCCTTCACTTCCTAAGACTTAAACAAAGAGGAGGAGTCACGCCGGGAATAACAGCGTCGCGACTATAGAAAAACTCTGCGTCACTTAAAAGACGATAATGCTTCACAGAAAGAAGCAACACTTTTCGAGAAAATCTCGTATTTTGCACACTTGTTGGTATTCAAAATTTCTTGAACTATTGCAGAATGGGTTATTTTTTCTTTTACTTTCTGCCCTACGCTACTCAAAATGGACATTGAACTCGATATAGTGGTATCAAAATGGATGGTAATGGATGATTCAGGGATAGACGTATTTCCAGTGTTTTTTTAATTAGTTCTTTTACGACGCTTTTTCAACTTCTATGGTCATATAGCGTCTTAATGAGATGAACGTGATTAATTAATTCGTTAATTAATTCATTCATTCATTCTTCTCAGTCACACATTTCATCAAATGTATCAGTACACACCCGTGGAGTAACGGTTAGCGCGTCTAGCCGAGAAACCAGGTGGTCCGGGTTCGATTCCTGGTCGGGGCAAGTTACCTGGTTGAGGTTTTTTTCCGGGGTTTCCTTCAACCGAATATGAGCAAATGCTGGGTAACTTTCGGTGTTAGATCCCAGACTTATTTCACCGGCATTATCACCTTCATCTCATTCAGACCCAAATAACCTAAGATGTTGATAAAGCGCCGTAAAATAACCTAAAATAAATAAATCAAAGGTAATGATGATGACCATAATTTTATCACAAAACTGTGTCACAGTTAGATGTGATCAAAGATGCTATATCACACTGTAAAAGATTTTATCATATATATTTTATCAAACTTCTGTGACACAGAAATTTGATAGTGTAATGTAGGCCTTAGTTCTTTTTCCAGAGGTCCGCAGAAGATGCTCCTTTTTCTGTTAAAAGCTTCCTTGGCCATTGCTATCATTTTTTTTTTTTGCCAAGCAGTATCAGTGTGATCAACACAAATTTTTGACTCCATGATAGACAATTGTATTCAATATTTATTAAATTAACATGTGTTCGAAGATTAGGTGAAGTTTTATTCAATAAATTGTAACTTATACACAAATTACCCTAAGTTTTTAAAGTTAATGATATGTTACTAAATTTATTAGAAACGTGTTATAAATATGTGTAATATACGCATACATGAATTTGATTACTGTATCTCAGCTGGTTTCCCAACAATATTGCTTTGAATGTGATGGATCTTTTCATAGACTGGTAAACAAGAAACAATTTTTTTACCAGACAGTATCAGTGTGACAAACACAAATTTTTAACACTCACGATAACACGTGATGACAGGCAATTGTATATGGAAAATGCTTGTTATTATTCGGTGGAGAAGCTATTGTCATCCAGTCTGCTCTCAAAAAAGCTGAAAATTAGAATTTATAAAACAATTACATTACTGGTTGTTCTGTATGGTTGTGAAACTTGAACTGTCACTTTGAGAGAGAAACAAAACTAAAGGTGTTTGAGAATAAGGTGCTTAGGAAAATGTTTGAGGCTAAGAGGGATGAAGTTACATAAGAAGGAGAAAGTAACACAACGCAGAACTGCACGCATTGTGTTCTTCACCTGACTTAATTAGGAACATTGAATCCAGATGTTTGAGATGAGCAGGACATGTAGCACGTATGGGTGAATGCAGAAATGTATATAGGGAGTTAGTTGGGAAGTCGGAGGGAACAAAACCTTTGGGGAGGCCGAGACGTAGAGGGAGAATAATATTAAAATGGATTTGAGGTAGGTAGGATATGATGGTAGAGATTGAATTAATCTTGCTGAGAATAGGGACCGATTGCGGGCTTATGTGATGGCGGCAATGAACCTCTGGGTTCTATAAAAGCCATATGTCAGTAAGATAGGCAATATACATTAAATTGGTATGTGTTTGAAGATTAGGTAAAGTTTTATTCGATATTATAATTTATACCCAAATCACTCTGACCCTCCCCACCCATGTATCCTATGGAGTTGGACTGGCGACATTTAAAAAGCAAAGAGTATAAATACAACAGATTTTTTTATGTCTGAAGTATCGACACCCCATCCTACGTTGGGTATCTCTGGTTACAGCGTAACGAAACGGGATCCCTGAAACGGTTGAGGGGTAAAAAATTGAAAATTGCGGCTCGTTTCGTCTTGTTATTTATGGTTGCGCCTAGAATACAAATCACCATGGGACCGTGGCTAGGACCTAACATATCTAAGGGCTAGGTTTTGGTTAGCTATAGTCTGGTTAATTACTAGATGCCAATTACCCTCATGCGAGATCGGATTACGTCCACGTCCATCCAATGTTTGAGTGTGAATATTCATTAGTCGTCATCCTGTTTGCCTATGGCAACGTACAGGACTGCTTTACAGTGCGTGATATATGGCGGAGATTTGTAACGAGCGAAGCAAGGGGCGTGGGTGGCCGAGAGAGCCATCACTCGTCTCGAGGCCTCAAGCGGTTCCCACATATCCACTATAACTGGGAGGGGGGGGCATGTGTTCAATTACAGTCAACTCTCGGTACAAACGCCAACATTTGTCACGGCGCCTAACTTTCATAATTACAATGAATTTTGATTATTAGACACAAAGCTTATCTGTGTGAATAATTTCTTGATGTTAGGTTTTCACTCTCGGAATATTTTGTTATGAAAATGAGTTTCATGTGCATTACTTCCTATCGCAAGACATTAGGTTTAGGTTTGTACTTGTGTGAAAATAATAGTTTTTTCTTTTCCAAATTGTAATTCTTTTTAATTAAAGTCACCTCCCCCATTACATACATAGGATTATTCAAAAGTCATTAAATATATTAAAATACTCTTTGTTAAGAAATAAATTTAGAGGAAGATAAATAGCACAGCTTTGTTCATAAAAGAGCGGAGTTTATTCAGATATAAACCAAATTCTGAGCATACGCCATACTGTTGTGTATTTTGTCTGTTGCCGCCTCGCAACTTGATTCACACTGCATATTCCATATTCTGAATTTTGTCTCATTTCTTCACCTTCTTGTAAAACCATCGCAACACTATGGACTTTGATCTACGACAACGTTTTTATCCGCCAGGGAACTGCTCATTTGAAATTAATTTACAAGTTTTGTCCTTCAAATGTGCAGAAATTTGATCCGAACAAATGTAACTTTTCGTTATGAAAAGGAATTTTACAATGTGCAGAAATTTTATCCGAAGAAATGTAACTTTTCGTTATGAAAAGGAATTTTACAATGTGCAGAAATTTTATCCGAAGAAATGTAAATTTTCGTTATGAAAAGGAATTTTACAATGTGCAGAAATTTGATCCGAACAAATGTAACTTTTCGTTATGAAAAGGAATTTTACAATGTGCAGAAATTTGATCCGAACAAATGTAACTTTTCGTTATGAAAAGGAATTTTACAATGTGCAGAAATTCGATCCGAACAAATGTAACTTTTCGTTATGAAAAGGAATTTTACAATGTGCAGAAATTTTATCCGAAGAAATGTATATTTTCGTTATGAAAAGAAATTTTACAATGTGCAGAAATTTGATCCGAACAAATGTAAATTTTCGTTATGAAAAGGAATTTTACAATGTGCAGAAATTTGATCCGAACAAATGTAAATTTTCGTTATGAAAAGGAATTTTACAATGTGCAGAAATTTGATCCGAACAAATGTAACTTTTCGTTATGAAAAGGAATTTTACAATGTGCAGAAATTTGATCCGAACAAATGTAACTTTTCGTTATGAAAAGGAATTTTACAATGTGCAGAAATTTTATCCGAACTAATGTAACTTTTCTTTATGAAAAGTAAGTTTACAATGTGCAGAAATTAGATCCGAACAAATGTAACTTTTCGTTTTGTGCAGAAATTTGATCCGAACAAATGTAACTTTTCGTTATGGAAAGGAATTTTACAATGTGCATAAATTTTATCCGAACAAATGTAACTTTTCGTTATGAAAAGGAATTTTACAATGTGCAGAAATTTTATCCGAAGAAATGTAAATTTTCGTTATGAAAAGGAATTTTACAATGTGCAGAAATTTGATCCGAACAAATGTAACTTTTCGTTATGAAAAGGTATTTTACAATGTGCAGAAATTTTATCCGAACTAATGTAACTTTTCTTTATGAGCAGTAAGTTTACAATATGCAGAAATTAGATCCGAACAAATGTAACTTTTCGTTTTGTGCAGAAATTTTATCCGAACAAATGTAACTTTTCGTTATGAAATGGAATTTTACAATATTACATTACATCGAGACTTACAAATTCCCGACATCAAAGAAGAAATCTTTTCTGACAGTCAGTAAACGTTGTCAACAGCGATTCAGCAATCATCAAAACCCTTTAGCCATCAACTTATTCAATAACAGCACCTCAACACATCGAATTCATCGCCATCATATCCTAGTCTTGATATTTCTCCAGCAGTAGTAGAGTTATGTTTTAACTCTTAGTTTCATGTGACTTACATTTAATCATATTTACTGAATGTTCAAAAGAACAGATTGTAAATAAGCAGCTATTAAAAATAACGTAATCCATAATAAGGTAATTTTGTTTATCTTCTCAAGTGTAGCAATGTAATATGAATAAAAAAAAAAAAGGAGTGCGGAGTAAAAAAAAACTTTTATTCAGGAAGCATTACTAAAACTAAATGTAGAAATAACATATAGAAAAAATTGTATGGAACAGTAAACGGAAGAAAATTGAGGTCTAGTAAAGAAAAAATGGGAAAGGAAAACTGAAATATAAAAGGTATCCCCGTAACATTGGGGGGCATGGAGGTAGAGCCCCATGCTTTCCATGACCTCGGCACTAGAATGAGGTGGTGTGGTCGGCACCACGCTCTGACCGCCTTTTACCCCCGGGAAAGACCCGGTACTCAATTTTATAGAAGGCTGAGTGAACGTTGGGGCCGTTCTGAAAGTTTGGCAACGAGAAAAAACCTTGTCACCACCGGGGATCGAACCCCGGACCTTCATTCCGTAGCCAGCTGCTCTACCAACTGAGCTACCCTGCCGCCCAACTGAAATATAATGTATTTATTTATTTATTTATTTAAATTCAAATATACAGAATAAAGAAATATAATTACAAAACAAACAAAGAGAAATACAAATAAAATAATACAAACAATATAAAAAGAAGATACAGTAGTAGTAACAAAATATGAGACCGGATGAGCAGCGCTCGTGCTCGGTCGCAGTTCAGATATAATATTAAAATAAAAAATAATAATAATAAATAAGTAAAATAAAATAGGAACTAAAATATAATTACAGCGGCAATGGAATTATATAATATAATATTAACACTAGAGAAGAATAATATCACACGTGAAAAGTAGGACTAATATATATTTCAAAATTATAGAATACAAATATAATATAGGTTGATTAATTCATAAATTTATTTAATCAAATTGAAGAGCATATGTATATAAGAAATATTAACCAAATGGAAAGAGTGTTAATAAATAACTATAATAATTACATGTAGTATAGAATATATAGTAATACAGTAATTATGAGTAGTAAAATGTAGCTAAGGGTGTTTTCCTGGAAAACAGAAATATAACAGGATCACCATTAACAAATGATACACAACTTGTACACGTCATTCATTGATTAAAGTTCTCGTTAACACTTTGTTAAAAACATAAAATTTACACTGTCACACGTTAAAAGTGTTAAAATTGTTTAAAAAGGTATTTACCTTCGACAGACGGCCCGTTTCGACGCTATTTGTCGTCGTCTTCAGTGTCTTACACTGTCACACGTTAAAAGTGTTAAAATTGTTTAAAAAGGTATTTACCTTCGACAGACAGCCCGTTTCGACGCTATTTGTCGTCGTCTTCAGTGTCTTGCGGTATTTGACACCCCCACCCCTACCATCGACAACTGCACATCGCAGAGCCAAAATCAGCAGTGGTTCAAGAGAGACTGAAGACGACGACAAATAGCGTCGAAACGGGCCGTCTGTCGAAGGTAAATACCTTTTTAAACAATTTTAACACTTTTAACGTGTGACAGTGTAAATTTTATGTTTATACTTGTACACGATTTTGATGACATACATACATACATACATACATACATACATACATACATACATACATACATACATACATACATACATACATACATACATACATACATACATACATAATATTGTTTTAAACTGAATTAAGGAAGGCTGTTAAAATAATATAGGCCTAAAGCTCTTATTCGAAATTTATATAGATCATATGCGGGGACAAAGAGGAAGGCAGAAAATAGAAAGGATTAGAGAATGCTGGGTTAGCAGTGAAAGACCTCCCTTGGACAGAATACTATGAATGAATGAACATTCGAAATTTTGCGTTTTTTTGCCTTCATCCTTACAAGATACTGCATACATCCCAGATATACTTAGGCCTACCTAGTGACGCACGTTCTCGCTGCTCTGTAGTGTTGCGACATATTTCTGTGGGCAAAAACTTCGGTAGTATTTTTTTTTTACAAAGTTAAGTGTACTACGCACGGGTCAGAGAGTCTGTGAGACACTGATCGTCTACTACTCTGGTTTGTGAGAAAGTGGTGCTGCCTCTATTCCTCGAATATCCGCGGCGGAGCCACATTTCTCTTCCTTTAATACGACAGCATGCTGTTCGAGTAAAAATGACTACATGAAAATTAATTTGTTCCGTATTTGTGCATATGCTTTCTCCTTCTCTGTCAGACAGGTGGACATATTAAATAGATGTAATGCATGAACTTCTCATATCGTGCGGGAAAGCACCACTAACACCGATTCATCGAATGCCGGTTCAGGTTAGGAATTCCTCATTTACTATACGTTTGATTTCTTCTAAAGCGTAGAAAAAGAGTTATGTGCGCTTGTGTTTCGCAATAAAAAAGACACGTCTAGCTCCATGATGCGGCTTTATCTTCTATCGTGTAAATTTACGCTGATATATTGCGATGCTTATGGACGGCGCGATGATGTGGGGACTTGATAAATTAGCGTGTTGATGAGGATTGGGGAGAAAGCTGTTTTGGTCTCTTTTATTGTGCGAATGAATATAACGATCTCATACTGATGTGCTTAAACTTTCTCGCTCGAATGATAACTCCTTTTGTATTCGGGAATACATAAGATTATGTTTCATCTGTTAGAATATATGTGGAACAAGTATCATTAAAATGGTTATTTCTATTTGAGGTATTTGAAACTGAATTTGTGATGAAGGCGAAAAAATAAAATAAAATCAATAATAAATTATCTACTACCACTACTATTAATTTAGGCCGCTTCCATTCAGTTACACGGATTTACGTGGATAGCATACATCAGCGCTAAACATTCACAAGTCATACTAAATATAATGAAAAATTATTTCAAGAGACAACATAGGCCTATTATCAGACATGGATAACATATTCGTATCTTCCTTATTGGAAACTTAATATGTATTATTATTATTATTATTATTATTATTATTATTATTATTATTATTATTATTATTTCCTTTTCACGGAAAACTATCTCCCTAAAATTTAACTATTCTCTCAGTAATGTCGTAATTACTAGGAAAGATTGTATTAGAGATCTTGGTGTCCTACTTGATTCAAAATTATATTTCCATGATCATGTGCAATATATTTATACCCATTCGTTAAGAATGCTTGGTCTAATTAGGTCTATAACTTATTCTTTTTCCACTCCTATGTGTTTATTAATTTTATACTATACGTTTGTTAGATCAAGATTGAATATGCATCTGTTGTATGGAACTCCATTACTTCCACTGACTCGGCTAAATTGGAGAATATTCAAAGAAAATTTATTTCCTTGTGTTCTTATAGATTTTTAACAAATTCCGATTATAACTATGAGATTAAATGCAATTATTTCAATTGCGGTAGTTTGTTCACCAGACGTCAGGATCTTGATTATTTATTTTTTGTAAAGTCATTAAGGGTGATATTGATTGTGAATCTTTCATAAGCAATATCAGTCTTCGTATTCCAGCTAATGGTTTAAGATTTCATAAATTGTTTTATAATCATCATCATCATCATCCTTCAAATTAGGCCTCTGTAGACCTGTTTCGGCCCCATCTAGCATCTTCTTAACGGTCTTCCTGGTCGACGATGTCCTCTAGGTTTATATTGCATCATAATTTTTGGGATTCTTGAATTTTCCATTCTTCTTCATGATCTAGCCAATTGAATTTGTATCTGCTGATTTTTCTTCATTGACTCTACTTCTAATTGTTCTAAAATTTCTTCATTCCTTTTTCGGTCTAAAAGAGTATATCCTGCTGTTCTCCTGAAAATTTCATTTCCGTTGCTTTGATTCTGTTCATGTCTTTTTTTCTTTAATGTCCAAATCTCGCTTCCGTATAGAAGGGTGGGTAATGCTAGTGTATTATATATTTTTATTCTTGTAGATTTTTGTACTAATTTAGCTTTTA